>OY856413.1:296967624-298167624 GCA_963693085.1 Alisma plantago-aquatica | reverse complement strand
ATCATATAACTGCTTTATTACATTTTACCATTAAATAATACGAATGGACATATGTTAGACTTGCTTACCATGTTGATTCATGCTGAAGCAAAATTAAAGAAGGAAAAGCTCATGATTGTGATCAACTGAGAAGAGTCCAAGGATCAAAGAAAAACTGAGAAGAGTTTTGAGGTCAAGCATAAATCCACATATTCAACACTCAAGAGAAGGAGAAAGAATAGTGCAAGAGGATGAGCTCATCCGGTGTACTTGAAGGCATTCAGTAAGAAGAAGATGGGGATGGTGATCTCCACTTTAGGTATATAAGTTATTGAGGTAAATTTATCTACTTCATCATCATGGGTACTAGATATCAGATGTGGATCTCACACATGTTCTCATATGTAGGATCTGAAAGGAACTAGGCCTTTGGCAAAAGGCAAGGTGGAACTGCGAGTGGCTAATGGCACAAGAGTTGCGGCCAGAGCAGTTGGGACCTATAGTTTATATTTGCCCATAGGGATTGTAATAGAGTTAAAGAACTTCTATTATGTACATGCTATAAATAAAAATATCATTTCTATATCTTGTATGGAAAAGGATGCATTTTAATTCCATATTAAAAATGGTCGATGTTCTATTTCAAAATATGGAATCTTTTATGGAAGTGCCCCAATGTTTTATGGTCTTTATTTGCTAGATATAAAGATAGATGTTTATAACATAAATACCAAAAGAATAAAACTCAACAACTCAAACATGACATACATTTGATATTGTCATCTAGGGCACATAAATGAGAATCACATATCTAGACTCCATAAAGATGGTTATTTGGACTCTTTTGATCTCAAATCATTAGAGACATGTAATTCTTATTTGTTGGGAAAGATGGCAAAGACCCCTTTCACTGGTAACAATGAGAGAGCTAATGATCTATTAGGAATCATACATACTTATGTGTGTGAAACTTTTAGAAAAACCGCCAGAGGTGGGTGTCAATACTTCATTACCTTCACTAATGACTTTAGTAGGTAGAGCTATGTTTATTTAATGAAACATAAGTTAGAAACTCTTGACAGGTTCAAGGAGTTTATGAATGAAGTACAAAACCAATTTGGTAAAAGTATTAAGGCACTTTATTCTAATCGAGGTGTATAATACTTAAACCAAGAGTTTGAGAACCTTCTTAGAGACCATGAGATTGTATCCTAGTGGAATCCACCTGGAACACCTCACCATAATGGTGTGTCAAAAAGAAGGAACCACACATTACAGGATATGGTGTGATAGATGATGAGTTTAGCTGAGCTTGTGACTACCTTCTGGGTGTCTTCTCTACAAACCGCCACATATACACCAAAGTGAGTATCATCCATATCGATTCATAAGACACCATATGAGATATGGACTGGGAAGCATCCCAAAATTGTTGGATAAATTGGACATTATGATAAATCCCTTTGTTTCGATGATGACAAACATTTCATTCTTGTTGATCTAACGTGCTACTTGAGTGTTGCAGCAATAAGGTGGATGACAAAGCTCTAGGGAATCTATATGCTTGAATGATTATAAATGTCATGAAATGTAATCAATTGTAAACTTGTACAAATATATAATGTACAAGTACTTAGACTTCATGTAAATCAAGCGTTAGATCTTCCCTAGCTAAACACCACACTTAGTTAGGTCATCCCCTTCAATAGTGTCACATATGCACACTCATACACACACTTAGTGCCTTAACTGAAAGATTGAAACAGGGTCAATCTCGGTCGACAAACTCCTCGACCGAGACACTCTCGGTCGACAAACCTCTCGACCGAGAAAGACCCAAGTAGCTGTTAGACACAGCTGACAAGGTAGTTGGCAGTTGGAAATGAACGTTGATCCAGAGAGCCTGTCGGTCGACAAAACTTCGACCGAGTAGGTATCTCGGTCGAAAATTGCTCGACCGAGATGGACTCTGACAGCAACTGCAGAATAAAGCAACTAGCCGTTACTAATGCAACTAACTTATACCTAACAGCTAGTTAAGCACTTAGAACTCCCTAGAAAGTGTCTAGAACGTCCTTAAGCACTTGTAGGTCATTCCTATAAATAGGACATGCCTTAGGACACCTAAACACACCTAAGCTACACTTGTGATACACTTGAGCATACACTTACAATTGGCAATCTATTTTGAGAAATTGAGCAACACTTGCATTGGCGATTCCTCTACTTGCTCTAATTTCGTGTCCTATAGGCTAGTATCTCCTATCCACTACAATCACACGTGCATATACATTGGTTAGGAGATCTACACGCTTGATATAGGCAAATCAAGCCTTGTGCTTCAAAGGTTAAGTTGTAATTTTCATTTTCCTTCTTGTTCCTTTTAGTCTTTGTATTCTCCTTGCTACTCCTAGGGTTGGAGGCTGCGGATTGGAGAAGGTTCTTCTCGGAGGAGAAGGTGGACTTCAATCTACTTCAAGAAGGCTATTGCAACGGGAAGCTACTTCAAGAAGGATATTGCAACGGGAAGCTACTTCAGGAGGAAGGCTGCTTCAAGGTTGGTGCAATTACTTCTAGGTGAAGGCTGCTTCAAGGTTGGTGCAATTACTTCAAGGTGAAGGCTGCTTGAAGGGTTTAGGGAAAGAATTGTAATTTTATGTAAAGCCCTTGCGAGGTAATAAAATTAAATTCTTTCCAAATCCCGGTTGGGTAAGCAACCGGGTAGTGGACTGACTACCTTAGTATTTGCTAAGGTAGGAACCACTCTAAATCCTTGTCCCCTTGTCCAATATTCTTGTGGTTGGTTGTTTGAGTTAAATAATTGTTAAATTAATTCGAAAACCCTATTCACCCCCCTCTAGTATTTTTCAATTGGTATCAGAGCAGGCTTCAAGGAACCTTAACAAGGTCTTGAAGAATGGGTGATGGGTTGCTCAACAACCTCAATCTTGAAGGAGCACTTGTGACTAGGCCTCCTATGTTTGATGGGACAAACTACACCTACTGGAAGAGAAGGATGCAATTCTACTTCCAAGGGATTAGCTGGGATCTATGGAGGATGGTGTCAACCCCCTACAAGCTTCCTCAAGTAGAATATGCAGCATGGGACACCAATACGGTAAAATAAGCTCAAATGAATGCAAAGCCTATAAGTATTTTATATTGTTCAATTTCAGTAGGAGAATTTAATAGGATATAAAATTGTGATACAGCCTATGAGATTTGGCATAGACTCTCCATAACTTATGAAGGGACTGTTCAAGTTAAGAATTCTAAGATTAGCATGCTTAAACAAAAGTTTGAACATTTCCGTATGGATCCGAATGAAACTATTAGTGAAATGTATGCAAAATTCTCTTCTATTGTAAATGGTTTGAATGCCTTAGGAAAAGTTGTTCTTGAAGAAGATCAGGTGTCAAAGATCCTTAGATCACTTCCTCCTAAATACAAGCCCAAGGTGACAGCCATTGAAGAAGCCAATGATCTCACTCGACTGAGAATGGAGCAACTCATTGGAAATCTAGAAGCTCATGAAGCAAATCTAGAAGAGGAAGAAAGAAGAGAATGTGAACTTCAACAAGGGAAAAAGAAGGACATTGCATTCAAAGAATCAACCAAGGACAATCATGACACAAGTGAAGATGATAGTGAAGAAGAAACTCTCATTGTAAATGGTAAGAAATATAAAAGTTTTAAAACTAATAAAACTCCTAGTGTTTCTTCTTCCAGGTGCTTTGAATGTGGCAAGAAGGGACACATGAAAGGTGATTGTCCAAAACTCAAGAAAGGGAAGAAATCATCTCACAAAAAGAAAGAAAAAACATATAAAGTTGCATGGGATGATTCAAGTGATGATAGTGATGATGGAAAAGAAGAAGTAGAATGCCTCATTGCTACAACAAATGAAGAAGAAGAAGAGGTAAGTCTTTTTGATCTACCAAAAGAAGATTTAATTGCTAGTCTTCAAGATACTCATGAGAAATATATTGAGTGCAAGAAGAAACTTAAGAAATCAAATAAAGTAAATAATGATTTAAATGTTAAACTTCTTGATCTTGCATCTGAAAATGAAGATCTCAAAAAGGCAAATGAAGATTATGATCTTAAGTTAAAATCTGTAGAATCTGATTGCAATCTTCTTTCCTTAGAAAAGTTAAACTTGCAAACTCAAGTGAATGATCTTCAGAAATAACCTGTTCTATGTTCACACTTAGATTATGATGAGGTTGTCAAAGAACGAAACTCTCTAGTATCTGATTTAGATCAAGAAAAGAAAGATATAAACAGGAAGATGGATGATATTGTTAAGTTACAAAGAAATATAAATAAGTTAAGAGGAAATGACATGCTTGAAAATATTCTGAAAATTTCCTCTATTTATAATGGAAGAAGAGGATTAGGATATGATCCAAAGAGAAATAAACCCAAAAGAGCTAAAGCATCCAAGACTAAGATTATGTTTGTACCTAGGAACACAATTCCTAGAAAGAGAAATGAAGTTGACTCTATTAGTTGTCATTATTGCATGCGTCTTGGACATTATTCATTTTCATGCCCATATAAGAAAAAGAATGATGATTTAGCTTGGATTCCTAAAACTTAGTAGCTAAAAATTAACTAGTTGAGATTTGACCTAAACTGATTCTTGATATACAAATGTCATATCTCAACACAATCGAACTCTAACTTGCATAATCTTATTTTGCTTGGAATCAATTAACAGTTCTGAAAACATTCCAGAAACTTTGTCGGTCGAGAATCTGTCGACCGAGTGAACATTCGGTCGAGAAATTGTCGACCGAGCAGGTCACTAATTTCCAGTCTGCTGTAAAATTGTTGAATTTTTTTTGTAATTAATCAAATTGCTCTCTATTTGTGGTTAATGACTGTTTGTACATGCAAAACAAAGTATAAATTCTGGAAATCATCCTTGAAAACTTATATGAGATTAATTTGGTTTATTCTCTAAATGATTTAAGTTAAAACTGAAAATTATGAATCATGTTGATTTAAGTCAAATTACTTCCTTCATGGTCTGTTCTAAGTATTCTTTGCTTTATTCACATAGAAACCATATGTTGAATTTCATGTTGTTACTTTTTTATCATTACATCATGGATATGCTTTCAACATTTCATTATTCAACTTTCTATATATAAAGTTGATGCTTGTTGCATGAAAAATGATTATTGCATGAATGATCCTTGATGATACATAGGCAAGCAAAATGATTTGTTGGTAATATGTTGTTTTAATGCTTGTAACACATAAGATAAAAAATTTCTCAATTGGTATCTTTAAAGACTTGAGATATTAATCATGTTTTCATTTTTAAGAATCTTATGAGGGTACAAAAAAAAATGGAATTTGATATTTATGTACCTACAACAAAGTTTATATAGGAAAATCAAGGAAAAATGTTTTCATATTGAGTATTATTTAAAATGCTTCAAATTGATATCTAATCAAATTACATGCAGATATTATACTTCATATATGAATGTTCAATTTGGAAATCTGCAAATTTGCCTCTTGGTTGAAATGAAATTTGACCAAGGGGCGCTATGGTTGAAGTCAAGGTTGACCTAAAATAAGCTTTGACAAAATGCTTATTTGGACATCATTTCATTGTACTTAATCTTAGTATACTTTTGATAAAGGTCAAAATCAAAATTTAAAATCATTTGTGACCTAAGAAGCTTTAAATTGCTTTAATGGTAAGATTAAGGGGGAGCTCATAAAAACAAATTTGATTATTTGATTAAGAAGCTTACAAAAATATTGTAAACATCATTTGGAGCTTGTTACGACCTTAGTATTTTTACCCTTGGTTATGAAGAAATCTATGAATTTCATAAAAATGATATATCTTGTTCTTAAAGGAACTCTCTAAACAAATCAGGGCTTAACATCCCATGCATTTGGTTAGAGACATTTTTATGTACTCTAAGATTAAAGGATTCTCATTTCATTTTTAGGGCTTAACATCCCTTGTAAAATGGGTGAGAAATCAATACATATGCCATGAACCTAACATGATGTCATATCATTTCAAGGCTTAACATCCTTTGCAAATGATTGAGAAACAAATTGTGGCTAAATTAGACAAAAAAATTAAATCCATGTTCCTAATAGAATATCTATCTAAGGGGGAGCATAGTATAAAATTAAGGGGGAGAAGAAATATAAAATATTCAACTTGGATATATTTTTGAAATGACAAAGGGGGAGAAAGAATATAAAATCAAAAATATAAATGAGTTTCATAACATCTTGGCCAACACTCACTTGCAAAACAAGAATGGCTACAAAAGGTAATCTTCAGGTATGAAACTCACATGTTTTATATTTCCTTATTTCATATTTAGGAAATGTTTTTCATCTTCAAAAAGGGGGAGATTGTTGGATAAATTGGACATTATGATAAATCCCTTTGTTTCGATGATGACAAACATTTCATTCTTGTTGATCTAATGTGCTAATTGAGTGTTGCAGCAATAAGGTGGATGACAAAACTTTAGGGAATCTATATGCTTGAATGATTGTAAATGTCATGAAATGTAATCAATTGTAAATTGTACAAGTACTTAGACTTCATGTAAATCAAGTGTTAGATCTTCCCTAGCTAAACACCACATTTAGTTAGGTCATCCCCTTCAATAGTGTCACATATGCACACTCATACACACACTTAGTGCCTTAACTGAAAGATTGAAACAGGGTCATTCTCGGTCGACAAACTCCTCGACCGAGACACTCTCGGTCGACAAACTTCTCGACCGAGAAAGACCCAAGTAGCCGTTAGACACAACTGACAAGGTAGTTGGCAGTTGGAAATGAACGTTGATCCAGAGAGCCTGTCGGTCGACAAAACTTCGACCGAGTAGGTATCTCGGTCGACAATTGCTCGACCGAGATGGACTCTGACAGCAACTGCAGAATAAAGCAACTAGCTGTTACTAATGCAACTAACTTATACCTAACGGCTAGTTAAGCACTTAGAACTCCCTAGAAAGTGTCTAAAACGTCCTTAAGCACTTGTAGGTCATTCCTATAAATAGGACATGCCTTAGGACACCTAAACACACCTAAGCTACACTTGTGATACACTTGAGCATACACTTACAATTGGCAATATTTTGAGAAATTGAGAAACACTTGCATTGGCGATTCCTCTACTTGCTCTAATTTCGTGTCCTATAGGCTAGTATCTCCTATCCACTATAATCACACGTGCATATACATTGGTTAGGAGATCTACACGCTTGATATAGGCAAATCAAGCCTTGTGATTCAAAGGTTAAGTTGTAATTTCCATTTTCCTTCTTGTTCCTTTTAGTCTTTGTATTCTCCTTGCTACTCCTAGGGTTGGAGGCTGCGGATTGGAGAAGGTTCTTCTCGGAGGAGAAGGTGGACTTCAAGCTACTTCAAGAAGGCTATTGCAACGGGAAGCTAATTCAAGAAGGATATTGCAACGGGAAGCTACTTCAGGAGGAAGGCTGCTTCAAGGTTGGTGCAATTACTTCTAGGTGAAGGCTGCTTCAAGGTTGGTGCAATTACTTCAAGGTGAAGGCTGCTTGAAGGGTTTAGGGAAAGAATTGTAATTTTATGTAAAGCCCTTGCGAGGTAATAAACTTAAATTCTTTCCAAATCCCGGCTGGGTAAGCAACCCGGTAGTGGACTGACTACCTTAGTATTTGCTAAGGTAGGAACCACTCTAAATCCTTGTCCCCTTGTCCAATATTCTTGTGGTTGGTTGTTTGAGTTAAATAATTGTTAAATTAATTCTAAAACCCTATTCACCCCCCTCTAGTGTTTTTCAAAAATGTCTTTTATGAGGATTTAGGGGTGTGAAGCTTATACCAAGAAAATGTTTCCTGAAACGTTTGGCCCGAGATATGATAAATGTTACTTTGTTGGATATCCCAAAGAAACTATGGGATAATACTTGTATAATCCATCTAAAAATAGAGTGTTTATTGCTAGAGATATTACATTCCTAGAAAAGGAATTTATTTCCAAAGGAATCAGTGGGAGAAAGTGGAACTCGAAGAGGTTAGAGATCAATAAGAAAATATTGAATCAGTAGCTATAAAAGAGGAACCAAGAGAATCACAAAGTGTTGTGGAATCTCAAATTCATTAGGTAACACAAGAACCTCATAGATCTAATAGGACATGCAATTAGCCTGAAAGATTTGGATATCTTGTAACTCAGAAAGGTAGTGAATTGGTGATAGATGATGAGACAATATCCTATCAAGATGTTGTTGAGGGATCAAAGTCTGAGAAATGGCTTGAGGCAATGAGATATGAGATGGAATCCATATATACCAACAACTTATGGACTTTGGAGGATCCACCTGCAAGTGGGTCTTAAAGAGAAAGACCAACATGGATGGAAAAGTTCAAACCTATAAGGCTAGATTGGTTGCAAAGGGTTTTAGACAAGTTCAAGGTGTTGACTATGAAGAAACCTTTTCTCCAGTAGCCATGGTTAAGTCCATCAGGATCATGCTTGCCATTGTAGTTTATCATGACTATGAAATTTGGAAAATGGATGCTAAAGCCACATTCATTAATGAGAATCTAGTTGAGGATGTGTATATGACACAACCTAATGGTTTTATAGATCCAAAGTTTGGAAATAAAGTTTGTAAGCTACAAAGGTCAATGTATGGATTGAAGCAAGCATCTGCAAGATGGAATCTTCATTTTGATGAGACAATCAATTGGTTTGGCTTTATTCGAAATGAAGATGAACTTTGTGTGTACAAGAAGGTTAGTGGGAGCATAGTGACATTCCTTATATTGTATGTTGATGACATACTATTAATGAGGAATGACATCCCTACTTTATGAATGGTAAATACATTTTCTATGAAAGAATTAGGAGAAGCATCCTACATCTTGGGGATAAATATCTATAGAGATAGATCTATAAGGATTCTTGAACTAAGTCGGAGAACATAGATTGACAAAGTGTTGAAGCAGTTCTACATGGAGAACTCAAAGAAATAAAATCTGCCAGCATTGCATGGAGTGACCATCTCAAAAGTTTAGTGTATGGGTTCTTGTGAAGAAAGGGAATGCATGAGTTTGATTCCATATGCCTTAACAATTGGATCAATCATGTAGGCTATTTGTGCACCCATCCAAACATCTTGTATCCCTTGAGCATGATGAGTGGATATCAGTCAGATCTAGGTGATGCTCACTGGACAGCTATGAAGAACATCGTCAAGTACTTGAGAAAGACCAAGGATTAGTTCTTGGTCTACGGTGTAGAGGAAGAGTTGATTGTAAAGGGTTACACCCATGCAAGCTTCCAGATTGATCAAGATGATTACAAATTCCAATAAGGATTCATGTTTTGCCTGAACAACAAAACTATAAGTTGGAAGAGTTCCAAGCAAGAGATAGTTGCTGATTCTACAACATGGGCTATATTGCTGCATCGAATGGAGCAAAGGGGGCTTAATGGATCAAGAAGTTCATTACAGAACATGGGGTTGTTCCAAGCATCAATGATGCAATCGAGCTATATTGTGACTACAATGGAGCTATTGCACAAGCTAAGGAACCCATATCACATCAATGCACAAAGAATATATAAAGGCAACATCATCTCATATGAAAGATTGTATAATGAGGAGATGTAAAGATTTGTAAAGTACCTACTGATAACAATGTTGCTGACCCCTTGACAAAAGCACATTCACAATAGACACATGACGATCATGTTATATCACTTAGAATACAATTCGTGGGTGATTGGATCTAAGTGCATGTGGGAGTCTATTGGTATGTATGCCCAGAGAGCCAAACATGTGATGATTTTAATGGCATAACTTGTAAAAATGATTTGATTATTAATAAAAAGCAAGCTTCCAATTTATTCTATTTAATTTAGTTATGAGAGAATGATGTGACATAAATGTCTAGATAATAATATTACTCAATATCGTATGTCTTCAAGTATGTGACTTGGAAGAATGAGATCATATGGATGTTAAGAGTATACATGTATATTCTCATTATGTCCCTGATCAGTTGTTATTGTGGAAGATTGATAGACAACAATAACACATAAGATCAGAATGTGAGTTGGTTGATGACAGAGTCTCATTAGTCATGATACATAAATATTAAACCAATCACACAAATTCATGTTAGAGAGTAGTGTAACAGACAGACCCACTGTGAGATTGACACATGGAAGCCATGATCATGGAAGTCATATCCAGCTCTCACACTGATCGTGGTGGTTGTGGTTCTTAGACCTGAAATCATTGCACTCATCACATTTGGTTGGGTATGTTTTGACATCATCAAACACAATCCTAAAGCATGGATTATTATAAAGGTGATGCTTGGGTGACTAACACATGGGGATAGACTGTGAATGATAGAAATAAGATTTGTCCCTCCTACAAGAGTTTGATGTTCTAGGCCTCTTGATTAGCGAGTCTGAGAATTGCATGGCCATGCACATGTGACTCAATATGTTATATTGAGATTGCATATATCTCAGACAGTCTACTCTTGGTTCAAGAAACAAGATTGAATGATAAAGAGGATGATTGTTCCATGCCTCGAGTTCAATCTAAACTTTAGTGACAAAGGAACTACACAAAATTGTAGGTTGAAGTTGTTCTCTAACTTTCCATTTACTTGGGTAGCATTGATGTATGGATAGGCACTGTTCATTGCTTGTGATGTCATAAGTTGTTATGGAAATTCACTACAAATGTAATATGGGACCTATAGGATCAAACACATGTCTCAACCTAGAAGATGAGTTTTTTTAAATAAAGTTTCGTTTGGTGCTCCTTGGTTTTCTTAGTTTTTAGCCCTTTGTTTCTTTCCTTCTTATTTCTATCCAGTCTCTATCTATTTTACTGTCTCTTTGGGTTCCTTCTTGGGCGCACGGTGAGCTCGGGCGCCCCTTGGTGCTTTAGGCAGAGGAGGATTAAGCTGGGTTTGTGCTTCGTGCAGGTCTTCCGCCCCTTCTCACAGTGGTGGTAGGGAGTGGTGGTGGGGTTCTTGGCACCCTCTAATCCCTACCGTTGTATCTGCATGAGCGATCCTTCCTCTGTATCTGCATCACTGGGGTTTGGACTCCTTCCCAGGTCTCTTGGTTGGTGCACCCTTAGTGCTCGACATTTGTCTGTGTGAACGCTACGTTGTTGGGTCGCTCCTTGGCTGGTTTGTTTTTATTTTTACTTCTTTGCTGGTAGTTGTGTTTCTAGTCTGTTTGTGTAGTGTTGTGTTTGTGTTGTTACTTTGTGGTCGAGCTCTTTTTTAGGTGATCATTCGTTGTCTTCAGGATGGTAGTCTCCGCTAGCGGCTATGCAAACTCCTCTCCCGTTGTACTCATAGGCTCTTGTAGATTGATGAATTACATCCCAGATAGCTATTTTAGACAACCACTACAAGAGGTGGACGGTGTTGAAATGTACCTATCACATCCTAATCTGAGCCTTGTGCTATGTCTTACCACAAAAGGAGTTGCTGCTTGGTTACTTGATGAGAGATGTCTATATTGTAGATGTCGTATGACTTACTTCTGATGTTATTGAGCTATTTTTTTTTTTTAAAAGTACTCAAGTATTTAGGTATTTGATTCATGCAACAAGCATCCTGACTACACTTCCAAACACCCATATCATGGCATGAGGTGGACTTCTGGAGTGCCAAATGACCGTCTCAAGGGTTGAGATAGGCGTTTGGAGTGTCAGACTGATTTAAGTTGAAATTGGCTATGGATTGAATCGACCGGCCCAACTCGGCTCACTAAATGGTTGTTTGGGTGAGCGAGACGGGCATCTCGTATGGGCAAGATGGCCCAGTTTGAATGAGGGAAGGTTCTAGATATTTCTAAGTTTGTTTCGGTTGCACATTACTTGGTGTGCAAGGAATTAATATGGAATATTAATTGGAGATGAATTACCAAATTCATATGCAATTGAGAAAGCACCAAACGACCATTTCGAATGAGCCAGACAACTGTTTGGTGTGTCATACAGCCCTTTAGGCTACTGCAGGTTGTGAAAATTCTAGAATTGTTGCAAAAATTTGAGATCTTCCGGTCCCTTCCACTCCTGCATTGACTGGAAACCCTGACCCTGGCCTCTACAATAAATAGAGGGTTACTGGGGGCTTTCCAAAATCAGTTGCTCTGACAAAAATTTGTCCTCTCTGGTTGTGGTAACTGAGAGAGTCCAAGCAAGTACTACCCGACTAGGGAGGGATAGAAAGGGAGAGAACCACTGAGATCATTGTTGTAGGAGAGTAAGTTGGTGACTAGTACGCCAATGGAAGGGACGATTGCTTTTTGTTTATTCTAGTAGGATGACAGGAGTTCTAGGTGGTCTGTGTAGGCTTCTCTAGAGGCAGGAGGTTGTTGTCTGCCTCTAGGAGGACATCGCCAACTAATAGTCTGTGATGAGAGGATCTACTACATAAGATGACACTTGAGACTGTTGTCCTTAGAGGAATAGTTAGACAAGTCCCAATGCAACTAGGAGTTAGAGTTGTACAACTACAACAACGAGGATTGTCATTGGACTTGATACATGGCCAGGTATATCCTCGAAACCATCCTTCTCATATTATAGTTATTGACGCGATCCGTTGGTCATGGGGAATATGGTAGATAATGTTTTTTGTTTCGGTTGCCTGTTCTGTAGCCATATTTCCCTACAGTTCCAACCCCATCCCCTGTACTCTTTCCTCTAGTACCCATCTCCTACTACCACCTCCAGGCACCATATAACTAGTCTCATAATATTCTTCATTCTCTCTAGACATATCTCCATAACCATAAAACATGGTAAGATATGTTGGATAGATTATGTGAAAGATTAACATGTGAAATAGTATATAAAGACCATCTTTTAGCCAAGTACATATTTTTATAGAAAGATTAATGTTATGCTTGTCATAAGTTAGTAAGAATGCATCAAAAGGTAAAGCACTCGCCCCAAGGATGAGAAAAACATGCAAACAACAATAGACCATGAAAAATAGAAGAAATGACCCGATCTTACTCCAAAAGCTACTATCTTCAAGAATGAAGTGTACCTAGAGCAAAAAGAGAAGCAATTAGGGTCCTGCAACCATATTCATGAGTTTCCTTCTATAAACACCATGGGTTTCATCCAAGCAAGAAGATAGAAGAGAAAATTAGTAAGAAAATGGTTAAGAGAGAAGATCTTACATGGAAGTGGCACACTAAAATAATGCGTGCAAAACACAAGTGTGCACGTTGAGTAATATAGGCCTATGAGGACCGAGAGTTAAACTCAGGCAAGCATTTTCTTAAAACTAGTACTAATTGTAACCTAATTAGCTAGGCCCAAAAAATATGGTTGGTTGGTTGGTTTATCACTAAGAGAAAGATAGAAATATAAATTATGTGAATGTGATGAGGAATGCCTGGATTCCCTAGGATTACATTGTCACCAGAATATGCATTGCATTCAAACTTCATTTCATCAATGATTATTCACCCTTAACCCTAGACTAAAGACCTATAGAAAGTATTACCTACTTCCACATCATAATACACTACCTAGACTAAGACAAGCCCCACTTCCGTAGTAGTTTAATAATTAATTAGGTGCATTCTCGACAATTCTAGGTTATAATTTCACATCCGTAAGCCCTCGCCCAACGTACAATGTGAGTGGTATAATTTTATAAAAATTTGAACCCCTAATCCCTCTCCCGAAATAATTAGTGGTCTAATATATTTGTTGTGGTGATCAATCACCAACAATCTAATATATAGATTCACATCCAGAATTAAATGAAAAGAGTTGAATACAAAGAAATATTAGGCTACTCCCGGGTCCTAATAAATATGCAGCTTATCCCCACATGATTTCTATCATTGTACAAAGAGAGAAAGAGGAAGAAAATTGCTAAACATTAGAAAACCAATGAAAACCCCTCAGAGAAGCAGTCTTGAGGATCCCCTTTGGTGGCTAGCTTTATTCACAACATTTTGACTGCAAATCTACCTTCTGAAAATGCCCATGGCATCTTATTCATGGCAATCTCCTTCATATCCTCATCTCCCAGACATAGAACATGATATCATCAATTAGCTCAACTCCCTTTAGGTCATAAGTGGGGCTATGGATATCATCATGTCATAATTGTCAGATTTGTTATGATTTCTAGTATGTTTTGATGGCATAAAGTCGGTACAACTGACAAGATGTTAACGACACTGATTTTTGACTGACTAGAAACCCTTGAACAATGTTGGTACTACCGAAGAGTATGTCTATAGAACCAATTTGATTTCTATGAGTTCTAACTTGCTTAGTGTGCTAAATTTGATACCACCAACTAGGGTGCCAATGGTACCAAAGAATTTAATTCTAGTTCTTAATGCTTATGGATGGAGAGTTGGTATCACTGACTCCTTTTGTTGATAGCATAGAATCCATTCTCAATAGCGTCGAGAACCTGGAATTCCCTATTGGAATTTTGCATCATGTCGGTACCAATGACTTAGGCTGTGATAGAACCAAGCTATAATGTACATGCTCGAATTACCCAAAACATGGGAAAATAATATAATCCCTAATGCAAAGTGATAATTTGGTATATTTCAGTTGAAATACTCAATATTTGATCCAACAGTGATTCAGATGCTAATAATGATAAAAAATGCATAACTTGTGTAAAAGAGAATAATAATGTACTAAATGCAAAATAACATGTTAAAAGTGATTTAAATTCAGTGCATCAAAATCCCTTATGCTTGAATGTTGCTCTCCCTCGATCAACACTACCTTTGAATTTGAAATAGTCAGTCAGAGGACAAATTCTATGAACTACCTTTCTTAAAAAAAAGACCACCTAACGGTCCCAGATTGGCTCTCACCAACCACTACAAAATGGACTGCCTCATCATGTACATGCCCTCAATGTAGAAAGAGAATCTAAGCATTGGAGATGGCATAACTATAGAGTTGGATGTTGCATATCATCATGGAATGTGGTTACGGCACCGCCTATGTGTATATGGCATACCATCTTCCCTCTTCTTCTTTTTCCCCAGATGATTCTTCTTCCTCCACCTCGAATTCAACATCCTCTCCCTCTGGACAACCTATGCATCATCTACATGCAATTAGAGATATCACACTCCACGTAGGAAGAAGATGGGATTTGACAATGCCCTCTCCTAAATTTATCCATTCATGGTGCAACATGCATACACCTTACCCTCATACCTAGTAGGAAGTGTGCTTTCTTAAAGTTCTTGAAGTCGAGCATTGAGGAAGTCTTTGGAGCACTTTCCTTGGATAGGTCGAGGAAGAGGCATAGAGAGAGTGGTGTAAGCAGTCCATCAAAATGAATTGGGGTTTTCCTCTTAGCTTGCCTCTTCACCAGTAACATGTTTTGAAGGACCACAACACAAATAGGTCTATCTTATGGACCTTCCCTTGACCCTGAGTGTACCAGGTGAAAATGGTGTTCATCAGGTATCAATGTAGAATCTGAATTAAGGGGTGCTTGGTGTCCATGAACGAGGACTAGTGCTAGTTGACGATGAGTCCTTGAGGAAGGTCCATCATCTACTACCAGGCCATGTTGTAGTCAAAGTCTCCTGGTGTGAAGCATGACCCACCCATTGGCTAGTCATTATGGTGTTGAACTCTGCTAGGGTGAGGTAGTGATCAGTGTTATAAATATGGAACTTTACCTAACCTTTCTGTTACAACCCCAATTTTGGGTTCATTTGGTGAGAAATGTAATTTCTCATATTAAATATATTTGAACAAATAATGATATAATTTGCTTCAAATAAATGGATTTCGTTTACAATAGCCTTGATGTTTGTGTTGTGGGATTTATTGGCTATTGGGCCCAAATAACAAGGAAATTCAATTAGTAAATGGATAATTGATTTTTTAAGAAAAGAAATATGTGAAAACCTCTAGAAGGCAAACCCAAAGAGGATTTCATGCCACTTGGGTTCCAAGGAGTCCAAAGTTGCAAAAAAGAAAGCAATAACAAAAGAAAAGATTAATTAAGTATTTCTTTAGTAAGAAAGAAATTGAAAATAATGATAAAATGTGGAAAACAAGTGAAAAGAGGTATAATTGAGTTGTCCTTTGTGGAATTTCGTATCCCAAGGATTTCTAATGTTAAAGGGAATACCAATGAGGAAAATAAAAGAGAAATAAAGAAAGGTTCTCAAAAAGAGTTATTTTAATGAGAAATAAACCGGATAATGTGAAATAATGCATAAAGATGCATCTAGAAGGATAATAAATATCCTCGGAAAAGAATTTCTATATAATAGAGTTTCTTGAGGTCCAAGGATCCCCAATAAAGAGGAAAGAAAGAGAAAATACCAAATTTGCAAAATAAAAGATAATATGATACATTATTAATGGATTTTGTGATAAGGATAGAAAGGAAGTATTTTCTAATAAAAGGGAATATAAATTCGTGGCCAATGAATTAAAGGGCAAGTCTAATGAGATTAAGGGAGAGGTTTTTCATATTCCTAATTATCCATGGAATAATGATTATCAAAGGATATAATTAGGAGAGAGAGAGAGACACTTGCTTCACATTGAAGGTAAAGAGTTTCCTTAATGAGGGGCTTGGTAACTCACCTAAGGCTTTGTACCCTTCTCTATAAAAGGTTAGAACCCCTGGGTCGAGCCCAAGAGATCCCTACATCCCTTTCTCTCTTCTTCCTTTTCCTCTTCTGTCAAAAACCCTAGAATAATGGGTAACATAGTCATGGAACCACGAGGAGCTGTTAAACGATCTCGTTAGAGGAAGCAGGCCTCCACGACAATCTAGGAAGGATCGGAGACCGAGACCGTGCTCCTATCTATAAGCAATCCCATCCGCGGGACTGCAAGCTGCAGCAAACGTAGCAACAACCACGACTCATTCTTCACTCGAGAACGGCCATGGTGGTCGCAACCTAGAGGGCGCCATGCGTGCGCCGAGGAGCGGCGGAGGCAAAGGAATAGGACCGGAGGGCTGTCGAGTCCAGGGGGAGCAGCAAGTGTTGCACAGCTCGCGACTAGGGCTACAGGTCGGCGTTGTTGCTGGCATCGCGAGGAAGAAGAAGGAGCACATGCACGTTGGACGGAATTACCCCTCCGGGGTATAAAGCAGCGACGGCTTAAGTGAGGGGCATATTCATAATCTGCTTATGTTTCCAAAAGGGCAGGCAACGTTGCATGAGCTTGATGATGTGGCGTCATCCGATTGGCCAAGTAAGTAAAATCTTTCTAAAATCATAATTAATTCTAGGAAACTCGGATTAAAACAAGTCTTATATGAAAATTGATCCTTAGAATGAGAGGAATACAAATAATTGAAGCCTAATTCTTCTTTAAACTCAAAAAGTATAGGGTTTTACATCTTTTGATTCATAAATTGATTGAAAAACCCTAGAATGATGTAAAAACGAACATGATGAATCTTTTATATGTTTTTGATCAATCTTAACCTGTTAAGAGTAGAAAGAAAGGTAAAATCATAAAAGGATGATTAGTATGTTGGTTTTGGGGTTTTATGATCATGAACATGGTTTAATGGACTAAAAACCCTGATTTGAGTAAAAATGAGTTGTAGTGGCCATAACAAGATACTGCAAGAATACAATTGTAATATAATGAATCTTGAACATAATTTGGATTAGAGAATCCTTAATAAAGATAATTAAGATGATTAGGTTTTTTAGGAAACCTTAGAAGCCCTAAATTGAATATAATGGATACATCTTTGAAGACTAATAGGTTAATTTGAAAGATATTGACCTGTTGATTAATAATATAGAGTTTTCATCCGTTTAGTATACAAAATTGGTAGTTTTAGGGTTGTAATCCATAAATGAAGAATAATTCATATGGGAACCCTAATTGGGGTAAAAGAAGAGGAAAACCATGATATTTAGGATTAAGGAAGTAAATTACTAAATGATGATCCTAAGACTGTTAAGAATATTAAAAGGAGAGAATTTAAATGTTTTAAGTAGATTTGATGAATTAGGGTTCTTAATAACTAAGAATGGAGGCAAAACCCTAATTCCCAAGGAAACCCTAAAATTGGAATAGAAATCCTAAGGATGATGATGATATTGAATAAATATTAATAAATATAAACTTGTACTTTTATTTTCAGGGTTTCTGTGCAAATTGTTTGATTGCTTGGATATTCTCTCTCTTCACATTTGATTATGTATCTGATACTGCAATAAGAGGTATGTGGTTACGCTTATGAATATCTCGAGTTAGTTTTCCGAGATTTACCGAAGTTTTCATCGATGTCATTGTTGGATGATTTTAATTCATGCAAACTATAATGTGGCTATGACTATCACTTAAGATATGTGCCTACTAGCTCAGATCATGGTCCCCTCTGTGGCTTAATAACTGACCTAGTAAATGGCTACCAATGGAGTAGGTCCATCAGGTCATTAGATGACTTAGTAAATGGCTATCAATGGGGTAGGACCATCAAGTCTTCCTGAGTTAGATATTGGTCTACCTGTAGGTAGTGCCATGCGACTCTATTATCCTAGGTATTGGCTACCTGCAAGGTATGTCCATGGGGGTAAGAAGCTATCTAAAGAGAGGTAGCATACAAGCGATAGCACCGAGTTAGGGGATAGGTAAGGATTGAGTCGTATGGCTTAAAATGTAATCTTGGTTGTTAAATGATTAATTGAATGATTACGTGGTTACCATATTTGCATGATTATTGTTTTCCCCACATACCAACTTCGGCTGACTGACGTTTTGTTTGTCGGTGTTTTAGGTACAATGAAAAGAACAAACAGTAAAGTGGCATATGTGGTACTAAATGAGAATTAAAGTGAAAAGGAGGATTAGATAGATTAGTATCTGTGTGGATAGAAGTTTGAAATCCCAGTTTTAAGAGGTATGCAAAAGTTTTTATTTTTCTCCATATTTCAGTATAGTTGGTAGAATTTAATAATTGTTAATGATTATTTGTCGAACCTTTGATCTGGGTTATTGGTTAACGGCTCTGTCCTTTCGGTCTCCCTTAATTGGGGGTTACCGGGAGGAGGGGTTGTAACATTTGGTATCAGAGCATAGGTTCCTCAATTAATCATTAATAATTATTAAATTTTACAAACTCCATAGAAGACAAGGGAGTTATTAGAGGATTATCCGAAAGATGGAGGTGTCTAGAAAAGGATCACGACCGGGGGCTGGCAATATTTTCCTCCGCACCGCTAGTCAGAATACGAGGACTCCCAGATCCGTGTGACTTCCTAGCCAAAGTCTTAGGGTATGAATCGAAATAAGATACCTCTAGGACTTTCTCATCTTATTCATCCCTTCTCATCACAAAATTCTATTAAGGACCTAAAGGATTAGGGTTTTCTTTCTTCTCCTCACCCTCTTGAGGTATGGGTAAGGTTAATAAGGTTTATGGAATCCTCCACCAAATTAATGAAAAGCATGTAAATAAGATGTCATGGACATAAACTTAATAGATTAAGCGCAAATTAAAGAATAGATACATGCTTAGGTCGTATGACATAAGTTGTCATGTCCTCAGAAGAGACTTGAGGCTATACCTTCTTGTCAGGAGGATAAGTTAGTCTTGGAGATAGAGATCTCCATTGCTATTAGAGACCTGGCGCATCCTATGAGGATGATGCTAACCCTAACCCTAAGTGAAGGTTAGAGAGAGAGATGAGTTGGACCAGGTGTTTGAAAGGACATGTCTTTGGGATGCCATATGATCCATGGGTGACCTAGCACCTTTGGCAACCCAACCCTAGGAAGGGTCGTGCATGTTAGGATAAATGATAGCTCCTTAGATAATGATGTTAGTGAAGGACCTTAGAAACCCTATGGGCTTATGCGAGTAGGGCATAGCATGCACCCAGAGTACGTTAGTAGTGTGAGTAAAGGGTTGAAACCCTAACCAGGAGAGTATGAAGGATGGCTTATGAAATAAGCATAAAGAACTATGGATAACCTTGAGCAAAACATAAGTTGAACATAGGCTTCATCCAGGTAAGGGCATGCTTTTGAGGTTGATCCTTCATGAAGAGAGAACCTCTAATGGTGAGGTTGGTTGTAGGGTTAGAGTGAGAGCGGGACACCAAGCAAGAAGGTCGTAAACCTAGACCCCGAGATATGAGGAACAGTGGGGAGTTGAGGATGATGCGACCTAAGCGAATGATAGTGGTCGCTACATGCTTGATCCCTAGAGGTTTCTGATGTCTTGGTTGCCTTTGGAGGAACCAAACCCTAGAGAGAGGATGATGCTTCTAGTACCTATGATATAAGTGATTACCTGCTGAATGAGATAAAGAGTGCTTTAGACCCTGAGGAGGTTTAAGTAACCAGTTGTGAGGCCTTGTACCTTGTTGGTTGTCCTTGAGGAGGACCCAAATCGAACTGTTGCTCGAGTTGAAGGATGATAGGAAGTGCATGTAATTCCTTTTGCATGCTTGATTCGTGGTTAAGAGTTTGAGCATGCAGTTGGACACCTACCAGTGAACCTAGGGTTCCTAGGCCTAAGAGGGGAAGTGGTGTACCTAATGCTCATGATGAAAGTTGAGTTCCTATAGAAGAGAGAATGGTACGTCTTATGTTGAGAGGAAAGAGAAACCCCTTAAGTTTAAGGTATGTTTGATGAACCCCTCATGACAAAGTCGGTCTAATGTTGAGGATGAGAATAAGTGTGACCTAGAATGGTTTCGTAAGTGTCTTCTTGTGCCTTAGTAGCTTGCTAGGATTAAGCATGCTCATGTGAATGTAAACCCTAGGGACGCTTGTGACCTTTGTTATCAAGGTGTAGTTTCCTCCCATCCTGGGAGGGGGACCCTTTGGTAGGGAGTTTACCAGTTTGGTTGGTTTTGAGGTAACCTGAGGAGGTTTCATAGGATCTTGAGAAGCTAAGTAAAGAGTACACGGCATGAGAATGAACCTATAGACCCATAGATAACCATCGCTATGGGCATGTGGATGTGTTACCATGGAGGTAACCGATACGAGGCTTGACCAGGGTAGGTAGGTTGCCATGATCCCTATGAAAGGATGAAAGTCAGCCCATGAATGCAGGAAGAGAGATGATGAATGCTTGGGTAAGGTTCTATGTTTTACATGTACTATGATATAATCCTAAGTCTATCCTAGGGTCAGGTAGGGGTAAGACCGATGGAAGCAGGAGTTGCCTAATTCCCTACTTGCACAAGACCATAGGGTCGGGAGGTAACAACTATCATTGTCTGAGGGCCATGGGTTAGGAGATTGATCAGCTTCATGAACTCATGGGACCCAAAGGGCAGATGAGTAGGGCACTCTCTGATGCATGAGGGAAGAGGGATGACCCCAAAAGAGTCGGCACCCTATAGACCTAGAGGAGATGACCAAGGATTGTGTAGTAAACCAAGTAGGTTCGAGACCAATTTTCCATGGAAGCAATTTTGATATCATGATGGTTGTGAGGTAGAGACATAAGTTGCACGTTTCCACTTAGTTTTGAAAGTATACTGGCTAGGTGGGCTGTACCATATCTACTCTTAGAACAGGAAGAACTCTATATTTGGACTGTAGCCAAATGCTTATTTCCCCTTACTGTGGTCCTTTTCTAAACATCATGTGGTCCTTTCACCAACATCACCTTATTGAAGTGGTGACTGACACAACCTCTCTTATAGAGCTTCTTTGAATCCCGATATTGGCTATGGTGGTTAACTTCACATCTTGCATAGAACAAGAACTGTCTCTAGCTATCACCCCGAATGAGCACATATGCTCTCATCAGACCCTTTAGTCTGGATCATACTAACCATTAGTTAGGGGTGATAAACTGTACTAACATCGAGTTCTTCATGTACCTTCTTCCACCTTTTGGAAGGGAACCTTTAGGTTAAACTCAAGAACCTTTGAACTCGCTTCATGGTGTATTTGAACCATCTTTCTCATGAGTAGTTCAACCAAATCTGTCCCTTGACAGAAATCTTTCTTTCTTATATCATCTAGGTAATGCGATCTACCATAACCCACATTGCATCTTGACCTTCCTTGGTCTAGGGGAGACTTATCACCACATTCATAGTGATGAACTCCCATTCCCACTCAGAAACTCTTTATCCTCTATATCAATGCAATGGGTTGCCAATGTTCATCCTTCACCTTCTATCATGCATGGCAACATGCAACATGTATCAGGCATCCAAACCTCTACAATCACTTAACTATCTTTGTAGTTTCATGGTGTATGGTGCTCATGATTTCCTGTATGTCATGATTCCTCAAGGTCGATCCCTCGGAAGTCCTAAACCACTCTCATCACAGTTTTATCACTTTCCTTTCCAAAGAAGTACATTTGAGGTTCTACAACGATCCTTTTATTGCATCAAAGCCTAGGCTGGCTAACCAAACCACTACTAACTTGACCAATCATTATCGTTATGTCTGTGTGTTAGCCAAAACACATCTTCTTTCCAAACTTAGGGTTAGCCTAACAACCTCTTCTAGCCAAACTAGGCAGCTATATCTCAACCATAGCATCCATTATGAAATTCACATCCTTAGGTATTAGGTAATATTGAAGACATGCAGTATCTCAAACTTTAAGTCTACCTTCATTAGAACTCTCTGAGCTCATCCTCTTGGTTATCAAACTCAACCTTGTATCACTTGCAAATTCCACATAGCTCCTGATAAAACATCCTCATAAACTGATTACACTACTTTTCTTAGTGTTCCCTCCACCAAGGTATGTTACCATCTCCGTCCTCATACCTCGTAGCAACGTTTCAACTCGCATCATCTTTTATTATCTTTTATCCTTGGTGTATGGCATGCGTACTATCCTATCTCTCACTCCTGTGTGTAGATGAAGTCGTTTTGATCGTGCAATGGCTGAAAGGAGCCTAGAGACGATAAGAGTCGTGAGCAGATGCAAAGTAGACTAAAATGCAGTTCGCTGTGGGAGAGTATGTGACATGAAAATCCGTCCCCTCTAAGTTATAGCTAAGAGAGCTGAGTCCCCGATGTATGGGTTCTTTTGACATGGTTTGGTGGAGAAGGTTAAGATTGACCTTACCCTTCAGGATAAAGTAATGTGTGATGAGTTCCATGTGTCCAATTTAGAGCACTATGTGAGGTACCCCAACCATGTGCTGAGCAATGAATCTAGTGAGCCCCAAGGGAGGCTGAAATGGCCTGAGTCCACCTGTGCAGTTTATAGACGTCAGGATGAAAGAACTCAGTGAAAAGAATATGTGATGATAAAGGTTCTATGGAGATGCCATGAGTATGGTAAAGCCACATAGGGGCCAATGATGGACATGGAAAAGTCTTATCCTGAATTGTTTGTTTGCTTGATAGAATTTTGAGGACAAAATTCCTATAAGAGGGGAAGGATGTTACAACCCCAATTTTGGGTTCATTTGGTGAGAAATGTAATTTTTCATATTAAATATATTTGAAAAAATAATGATACAATTTGCTTCAAATAAATGGATTTCATTTACAATAGCCTTGATGTTTGTGTTGTGGGCTTTATTGGCTATTGGGCCCAAATAACAAGGAAATTCAATTAGTAAATGGATAATTGAATTTTTAAGAAAAGAAATATGTGGAAACCTCTAGAAGGCAAACCCAAAGAGGATTTCATGCCACTTGGGTTCCTTGGGTTCCAAGGAGTCCAAAGTTGCAAAAAAGAATGCAATAATAAAAGAAAAGATTAATTAAGTATTTCTTTAGTAAGAAAGAACTTGAAAATAATGATAAAATGTGGAAAACAAGTGAAAAGAGGTATAATTGAGTTGTCCTTTGTGGAATTTCGTATCCCAAGGATTTCTAATGTTAAAGGGAATACCAATGAGGAAAATAAAAGAGAAATAAAGAAAGGTTCTCAAAAAGAGTTATTTTAATGAGAAATAAACCAGATAATGTGAAATAATGCATAAAGATGCATCTAGAAGGATAATAAATATCCTTGGAAAAGAATTTCTATATAATAGAGTTTCTTGAGGTCCAAGGATCCCCAATAAAGAGGAAAGAAAGAGAAAATACCAAATTTGCAAAATAAAATATAATATGATACATTATTAATGGATTTTGTGATAAGGATAGAAAGGAAGTATTTTCTAATAAAAGGGAATATAAATTCGTGGCCAATGAATTAAAGGGCAAGTCTAATGAGATTAAGGGAGAGGTTTTTCATATTCCTAATTATCCATGGAATAATGATTATCAAAGGATATAATTAGGAGAGAGAGAGACACTTGCTTCACATTGAAGGTAAAGAGTTTCCTTAATGAGGGGCTTGGTAACTCACCTAAGGCTTTGTACCCTTCTCTATAAAAGGTTAGAACCCCTGGGTCGAGCCCAAGAGATCCCTACATCCCTTTCTCTCTTCTTCCTTTTCCTCTTCTGTCAAAAACCCTAGAATAATGGGTAACATAGTCATGGAACCACGAGGAGCTGTTAAACGATCTCGTTAGAGGAAGGAGGCCTCCACGACAATCTAGGAAGGATCGGAGACCAAGACCGTGCTCCTATCTATAAGCAATCCCATCCGCGGGACTGCAAGCTGCAGCAAACGCAGCAACAACCATGACTCATTCTTCACTCGAGAACGGCCATGGTGGTCGCAACCTAGAGGGCGCCATGCGTGCGCCGAGGAGCGACGGAGGCAAAGGAATAGGACCGGAGGGCTGTCGAGTCCAGGGGGAGCAGCAAGTGTCGTGCAGCTCGCGACTAGGGCTACAGGTCGGCGTTGTTGCTGGCATCGCGAGGAAGAAGAAGGAGCACATGCGCGTTGGACGGAATTACCCCTCCAGGGTATAAAGCAGCGACGGCTTAAGTGAGGGGCAGATTCATAATCTGCTTATGTTTCCAAAAGGGCAGGCAACGTTGCATGAGCTTGATGACGTGGTGTCATCCGATTGGCCAAGTAAGTAAAATCTTGCTAAAATCATAATTAATTCTAGGAAACTCGGATTAAAACAAGTCTTATATGAAAATTGATCCTTAGAATGAGAGGAATACAAATAAATTATCTTTGAAGCCTAATTCTTCTTTAAACTCAAAAAGTATAGGGTTTTACATCTTTTGATGCATAAATTGATAGAAAAACCCTAGAATGATGTAAAAACGAACATGATGAATCTTTTATATGTTTTTGATCAATCTTAACCTGTTAAGAGTAGAAAGAAAGGTAAAATCATAAAAGGATGATTAGTATGTTGGTTTTGGGGTTTTATGATCATGAACATGGTTTAATGGACTAAAAACCCTGATTTGAGTAAAAATGAGTTGTAGTGGCCATAACAAGATACTGCAAGAATACAATTGTAATATAATGAATCTTGAACATAATTTGGATTAGAGAATCCTTAATAAAGATAATTAAGATGATTAGGTTTTTTAGGAAACCTTAGAAGCCCTAAATTGAATATAACGGATACATCTTTGAAGACTAATAGGTTAATTTGAAAGATATTGACCTGTTGATTAATAATATAGAGTTTTCATCCATTTAGTATACAAAATTGTAGTTTTAGGGTTGTAATCCATAAATGCAGAATAATTCATATGGGAACCCTAATTGGGGTAAAAGAAGAGGAAAACCATGATATTTCGGATTAAGGAAGTAAATTACTAAATGATGATCCTAAGACTGTTAAGAATATTAAAAGGAGAGAATTTAAAGGTTTTAAGTAGATTTGATAAATTAGGGTTCTTAATAACTAAGAATGGAGGAAAAACCCTAATTCCCAAGGAAACCCTAAAATTGGAATAGAAATCCTAAGGATGATGATGATATTGAATAAATATTAATAAAAGTAAACTTGTACTTTTATTTTCAGGGTTTCTGTGCAAATTGTTTGATTGCTCGGATATTCTCTCTCTTCACATTTGATTCTGTATCTGATACTACAATAAGAGGTATGTGGTTACGCTTATGAATATCTCGAGTTAGTTTTCTGAGATTTACTGAAGTTTTCATCGATGTTATTGTTGGATGATTTTAATTCATGCAAACTATAATGTGGCTATGACTATCACTTAAGATATGTGCCTACTAGCTTAGACCCTGGTCCCCTCTATGGCTTAATAACTGACCTAGTAAATGGCTACCAATGGAGTAGGTCCATAGTAAATGGCTACCAATGGGGCAGGACCATCAAGTCATCCTGAGTTAGATATTGGGATACCTGCGGGTAGTGCCATGCGACTCTATTACCCTAGGTATTGGCTACCTGCAAGGTAGGTCCATGGGGGTAAGAAGCTATCTAAAGAGAGGTAGCATACAAGGGATAGCACAGAGTTAGGGGATAGGTAAGGATTGAGTAGTATGGCTTAAAACATAATCTTGGTTGTAAAATGATTAATTGAATGATTACGTGGTTACCATATTTGCATGATTATTGTTTTCCCCACATACCAGCTTCGGCTGACCGACGTTTTGTTTGTCGGCGTTTTAGGTACAATGAAAAGAACAAACAGTAAAGTGGCATATGTGGTACTAAATGAGAATTAAAGTGCAAAGGAGGATTAGATAGATTAGTATCTGTGTGGATAGAAGTTTTGAAATCCCAGTTTTAATAGGTATGCAAAAGTTTTTGTTTTTCTCCATATTTCAGTATAGTTGGTAGAATTTAATAATTGTTAATGATTATTTGTCAAACCTTTGATCCGGAGGCTCTGTCGTTTCGGTCTCCCTTAATTGAGGGTTACCGGGAGGAGGGGTCGTAACACTTTCTCCCAGCCTTTCCCATGCTCAGGGATGCAACACATCTCCATAGTTGTGATGAACTTGCAAGCTAACTCCTAGTTGGTGGGACAATCACCAAAGAAAGGGAAATCACCCACCATACCTCGACTGCTTTAGACTTGGTGAAAGCTATCGATGAACCCATTGTTTTCGAGGAATCTATGATCACCATACCACGTGAGTATGATATTCCTCTTCATCATGTTGGCATAGAGCTTCTTGTGATCATTGATGGTAAAAGCTACTCAAGATGGCTTCTATGGGATTTGCTAGGACGCATCTACTGATGAAGCTTATCTCCTCGATGCCATTGGTGTTGAAATTAAAAAGGAGATAGAGAAATGGAGCTTGGTGTATAATCAGAGATGTAGGAAATCTCATGAAGTCTTTGATAATGTTTGGCACCTTCTTGAATGCAAGAAGATGATTTGGGTGTGATTTGAGATCACCCATTGCCTCCCCTTATATAGATAAGAAATTTCCCTGTCACGCTGTGTCGATGCCACCAAATCTTGGCATCGATGGTACCAACTTCTGTTGTTATCGATGGGTGTCGATGTCATCCATTGATAGTGACAACCATGATCTATTGATGTACCGACCCTTATTCCCTACAAGTCAAAGGTATCAAATGTTGCGAGTGGTACCAATTTCTTGAATGCACACCCAGATTGGTGCCACCGACTGTTGGATGTTGAAGATTGTGGTCGTTGTTGTAAGTGCCACAGATTCTGGCCTTATCAGTTGGTGCCACTGATGACATGTCAATGGTACCAAACTATATTTTTCTTGCTTTTGACATCTTACATTGGTGCCACCAACTTTCTGTGCTAGTGGCACTCAGATGTGTCAATTCTTCCATTGTTGAGCTGAGTGAGTCAATACCACTTAGCAACCTCTCAGTGTATCAGCCAAAAATTTTCTGGTACACTTCTCCTCGCTAAAAAACTATTGGTGCCACCAACCTCCTTGTTGCTAGTATTGACTTCTTACAAACTTTGATCTGATAGAGATTCGATGGTATTGACCCTTCTGTCAGTAGTATTGAGATATTTTGAAACCCCTATTGAACTTTAGTAGACAGTCAGTGCCAGTCACTGTGAAGTTGGTGCTATTGAAAATTATTTTTCCTACACACTACAGAAAAATTTAACAAAACTAATAAGAAAATTCTAATGAAAACTCCTAAACATATGATAAATGATAGAATTAAAAATGGATGGGTTGCCTCCCATAAGCACTTTTTTAATGTCCTAGGCTCGGAAATCAATTTGTTGAAATCTCAATGAGCTTCAAATCCTCCCCCTCATGGACCAATTCTCCTCCATAATAGTGTTTTAGGTGATTTCCATTTTTCAAGAAGGTCTTGATGCCTTCACTAATCTCTACTGTGCCATGAGGGAATGCCTTAACAACTACATAGGGCCCACTCCACTTGGACCTCAACTTCCAAGGATGCAAGTTCATCGTAGAGTTAAACAATAAAACCCATTGACTTGATAAAATAACCCTATGGAGAAAGTGGGAGTCATGCACTTTTTTAGTTCTATCCTTGTATATTTTAGAACTCTTATAGGCATCTAGCCTAATCTCATCTAATTCATTTAGTTTATTTTATACTTCGTCTCTGCACAAGAAATATAAAAATTCAATTTCCCCAAGGACCATTTGGCTTTATGCTCTAATTCCAACTATAAGGGGTCATTCCTATGGATGTCTTAAAAGTCACTCTATAATCCTATAGATCATCATTCAATTGCATGCTCTAGTTAGTTTTATTCTTTGAAATGGTCTTTTCTAGATTTGTCTTAATTTTTGTATTTGACACCTCAACCTAGACTTAGGTATGGGGATGGTATGGGGTTTCTACACCATGCTTCACTCCATATTTTCTCAATAAAGTTCCAAATTTCCTATTAGTGAAGTGAGACCCCCCATCACTTTTATTCACTTTCGGTACACCAAACTTGCAAAAAATGTAATGCTTCACAAATTTATGTACAACATGTGCATCATTGGTGCGGGTTGGAATTGCTTCCACCCATTTTGAAAAATAGTCAACTATAAGAAAAATGTAAAGATTAGAATTATAAGACACAAATGGTCCCATAAAATCAATTCCCCAAAAATCAAAGACTTCTACTTCTTGGATTGTGTTAATAGTCATTTCATGTCTCCTTTATATGTTTCCTAATTGTTGATACAAGTCACACCTTCACATAAAATCATAGGCATCTTCAAATAATGAAATCCAATAAAATTCGCTCTCTAAAACCTTAGTCTCCATCTACAAGCTTGCATGGTGTCCCTATGGATGAAAAATGACACTAAGAAAGTATGCACTAAAACTCACACTCCAGAACACACTTCCTCAAACCACCATTACTATATTATTGAAGCAAAATAAGGTCATCCCACACATAAAACCCCAAGTAATGGAAGAACCTCTTCTTATTGTGATATCCATAGTCTTTCCATATTTGTCCACATGCTAAATGATTTACTATGTATGAAAAACAAGGATCTTTGTCTTTCAAAGTAAAAAGTTTCTCATCAGGGAAATCCTCAACAATCAGTATCTCTAGCCAAGAAAAATGATCTGCTACTACATTCTCCACTCTAGCCTTATCCTTAACATTCATGGTAAACTCTTTTAGTAGAAAAATCCATCGAATCAACCTCAGTTTACCATCCTTTTTTGTGGAAGGTACTAAATATCTGCATGATCCATCCACACTATAACCTTTCCCCTATTAGATATCGTAATAAAGGCAAAAATAACGACTAGAAGTTCCTTTTCTATGGTGGTATAGTTAAGTTGTGCATCATTTAGGGTTCTAGATGCATACTAAATGACAAAAAGAGAACGATCCTTATGTTGTCTTAGAACAACTCCTACTATAAAATCTGATGTGTCACACATTAATTCAAAAGGTTGGATCCAGTCTAGAGCTACCACCACAGATGTCGAGATCAACTTCTCCTTCAAATCTCAAACTCTTTCAAACAATGATTGGTAAAATTAAATTCAATGCCCTTTTATAGTAACTCAGGAATGTGGCTTTGCAATCTTTGAATTTTATTAGAAAGCGTTAATAAAATAGGGTTTGTCCTAACTTTACTAGGAACGGTGGAGGTATCTTAGAGATCACTTCTATTTTTACTGGATCAACTTTGATCTCCTTGTTGGACACCTTGTATCCAAACACAATTCATTCACTCGCCATCATGTGGCATTTCTCCCAATTCACAAGTATATGGGTCTCCTCACATCTTTTCAATATTTGTCAAGACTGTCAAGGTAGTCATCTAATGGCTCTCCACATGCTGAAAAATCATCCATAGAAATCTCAGGATATCGCTCTACCATTTTTTAAAAAATAGTGAGCATACATCTTTGAAACGTTGTTGGAGCTTTACAAAGACTGAAAGATATTCAAAGGTAGGAAAAGTTACTATAGGGACAAGTGAAGGTAAACTTCTCTTGATCACGTGGCTCAACTGAATCTGACAATAACTAGAGTAACCATCTAAGAAGAAAAAATGTGAGTGGTCAGAGAGCCTCTTAAGAATTTGATCAATGGGATCTAAAAATGATCTTTTAAAGTGGAAAAATTCTTACTATGATATCCATTACACACTTGCCACTCCGTCACTAGCTAGTTGAAACTAACTCACTTGGATAATTTGTAGTGAAATTTATTCCTGCCTTCTTAGGAACAACCTGAGTTGGGATAACCCATATAGAATTGAAAATAAGTGTAAATTATACATATCGAGAGAAGATTTATGAACTCTTTCTTCACCACATTTTTCATGATAGGGTTTATACACAGTTGAGGTTGTGCTATAGGTTTTTCTCCATCTTTGATTCTGATATTGTGTTGAAATATACTAGGCAAGACCCCCTTGATGTCAGCAATGGACCACCCAAATGCAGCCTGGTGGTTCTTTAGAACAATAAGCAACCGAGCCTCCTTCAAACTTAGTGATTCATAAATTATTAGTGGAAGTTTGTTGTCCACTGCTAAGAATGTGTACTTAAAATGTGGTGGAAGTGGTTTCAATTTCATCTTAGAAGCACATTGCAAAGAAGGGACTAAAGGTGGTGGTGGCGGTCCCAGATCTTCATAATGTCTTAAATAGAAGCACAACAGTGTCTTCAGAAAAATGGAACACTCCTCCAATGAATGATGTTGTGATGCAGTCATCCATTTAAATTCATGAGACAAGCTTCTAAGGGTAGTTGGAGATATATTATTGTGTGATGGCATAAGAGATTGCATCGGTAACCATCATCGAGTACACCTCCTCCTCTAGATCATCATGGTACTTGAAAGTAGTTGTTCAAGAAATATGCTTTGTGTGATTTATAATATGAACAGAAATAGTTCCCTTTCCACCTTTATCATGACATGTGACATGTCCAGAAATGGTTTTCCCAGAGTAGGGATACCTCTTGGCCCAAATTCTCATCATGTGACCTTGTGCCTTCTCCATTTCCAATGGTTGATGTCATGCAACTTTACCTCAAAATGATCGTCCTAAATACCCACTGTCCACCTTCCTCATCCCATCTCGAAGATTAAATTTGTTGTGGTTTTGAAGGGCCTTCCTAGGAATAGTTCATTGCCATAATCAACTTGCATCTCCATGACTATAAAATTTGTTGGAAATATGAAATTTTCAACTTTTACTAGAACTTCCTCATAGATGCCTATTGGCCTCACCAAATGAATAATTCACCAACTGGATTGTCATGGTACCCTTCCTAGATTTTTTGAGTCCTAGTTTCTTAAACGTAGTCAGTGGCATGAAATTGATCCTTGCCCCGAAATCATATAGTGCATCTCTGAACTTGACCTTGCTAATGTAGCACGGTACTTTAAAACACCATGGATCCTATCTCTTACGTGATAAATTTCTCTGTATCAAAGCAATGAATTCTTCCCTTAAGACCACTACATAAAAATTAATTTTCCTCCTCTTCTTGTTGATATTGTCCTTCAAGAATTTACCATAAGAGGCAATTTCCTCAATGACATCCATGATCAGTAGATTGATATGAAGTTTCCTAAATGTAACCAAAAAATACTTGAACTATTGATCAACCTTCTTGACCTTCAAGCTATTAGGAAATGGTATCAAAATCACATTTTTGCATTGATGGGGTGGGATGTAGGACTCTTTCTTGGCCTGCGACTACCCAATGTGGGGGTTCTTCTTATGGTGTGGTGTCTTGTGTATTCTCTAGAAAGATAATATATGTCACTACCCCAGTGTTATCTGGTGTAGTGCTCTACTTTGTAGTTGCTTTCAACTCTTTCATCAACACCTTGCCACTACAAAGAATCATTACCTTCACATGTTGGTTAGTAGGGGGAATAACTGTATTTCTTGGAAATCCACATTGAAGGGGTTTTTTGATGGAAGCCACTTCCATTTCCAAATGAGAAATTTGGTTTTAAATGTTGCGGATACATGCTCCTTAATTCTATTGCTCCCTCTTTGTATGGTCCAATAAGGCTTCGTTCTGACTTACTAGTCTGTCTAGCATGTCTTCAATCTTGTCTATCTTATTGGGGCTTCTTTCATGTGGATATTGTTGTGAAGTGTTGCCTTGTTTTTGTTTGGATTGTTGTGCTTGCAAAGGCTCCTGATAAAAAATTATTGTGGTCTTTCCATGAGAATTTGAGACCCCTCCTCCATGAATACTCATTGATGCCATAGTTGTTCTACTTTTGTACAAATATACACTCCTCTTCCTCACCTCCACACGAGGTGCTATATTTGTGCTCCAACTTCCTTGTGAGCCTTTCCATATGATCCTTTAGTTTTGCGATCTCTTTTTATTACATATTGTTGTTGATTTTCATTGGTGTTTCTCTCTCCTCACTCCAGGGCTAGTTTTTAGTAATGTTATTCAAGATCTCATGACATCTTATAGATTTGTTGTTCAAGAATAAGCCTTCTCCACCACTGTCAATTGTAGTCCTTTCCCCTTTGGGGAGACCATAGTAGAATGATTAGCATGTCCGTACAGGTCAATCCCATGATGTGGGACCTTACTGAGAATGTTTTTTAATCTCTACCAAATCTCTAAGTATGACTCCTCTCCATGTTTCTTGAATTTATTGATATTTCTCACTAATTTGTTTGTCTTTTGTGGCGGGAAATATCACTTGAAGAATGTATCAATCATCTCATCCCAAGTTTCTATCTATTCTGGTGGGAGGCTCATGAACCATGCATTTGCTTTATATAATAGGGAATAGGGAAACAACTTCATATATATGATTCTATCTGGAACACTATCCAACTTCAGCATGTCACAACTATTGATGAAGTTGTTTATGTGGACCATTAGCTCCTCCATGTCGTGGTTATGGAATGACTAAAATTTGATTAATTCCGCTAGTCTGGGATCTATCTTATACCTGCCCACATTGACAAATTGATGTTTGATTGACCCTAATTGCGTTGTGACTAAATATGCTTTTATCTTTTCCCAGACTCTCTTTCCTCAGGCTCTCGCTCAACATGTTCTTCACCATTCCCATCTATATCTACTACTTGTTCCTGCTCTACATGTGGTGGCTGAGTTTGAATGAGCTTCTCAGCTTAAGCCCCAAACTCTCTTGCCCTATGAAAAATCTCCTCCTGACTTGAACTTGGTGGAGTAGATTCCTAGTAATCTATGGTTTGAGTATGAACCATGCACTAGTACCTCAAACCTAGAAATGGTAATGTGAGATACCAAATAGTAATGAATCAAAAAAAGATTTTTTTTCCAATTATGCTCCTATTCAAAGAAAAGATTTAAAATAAATAAAAGGAAAAAATGGCCTAGAGTGGCCAGTCACAACAATCATGGTGCTTGTGTTGACATCTCCCTAAAAATGCCACCAAAAACATGACATGCCAAATTGTGCATGAAAATACAAGTGTATGTGTCGAGTAATATAGGACTATGTGGCCCAAGTGTCAAACTCAAGGAAATGTTTTCTAGAAACTAGTACTAATTGTATACTAATCAGCTAGGCCCATAAAATATAGTTGGTTGGTTGTTTTATAACTAAGAGAAAGAACAAAATCTAAATTAATCAAATGTTATCAAGAATGGATGGATTCCTTAGTATTACAGTTTCACCATAGCATGCATTGCATTAAAACTTCATTTCATCAATAATTATTCACCCATAGTCCTGGACTAATGACTTGTAGCAAGTATTACCCATTTTTGCAACACAATACACTACCTAAACTAAGACAAACCCCACTTCCATAGAGGTTTCAGAATTATCTAGTTGCATTAACTCTAGGTTATTCTTTCACAACTATAATCCCTTTCCTTACGCACAATATCATCTATGTAAATCTATAACATTTAGAATGCCCAATCCCACTCCCAAAGCAATTAGTGGTATAATATATTATTTGTGGTTATCAAGCATAAACAATTCAATAAGAAATTATTGATTCATGTCCAAAGTTAAAGGAAATAGATGATTAATTCATAAGAGTTGAATACAAAGCAATAATGGGCTACTTTCAGGTCCTAGGAATATGGGGATTACCCCCACATGATTTCTGTCGCAGTATAAAGGGAGAAAAAGGAAGAAAACAAGCTAAACATTAGATAATTAGCAAAAACACCTCGGGAAAGCACTCATGACGATCCTCTCTGGTGGAAACCTTGATCCATGGCGTACAGGCTGCAAATCCACCTTCTACAAGTTCCCATAGTGTTTGGTTTGTGTCTATCTCCTTTGTATCCTCCTCTTCTAGCTTTGTGCTCAGTTGCAATGATGTAGAACATGCTATCATCAATTGGACAACCTCCCCTTAGGTCATAAGTGGGGATTAGGCCATCACTAAGTCGCAACTATCAAATTTGGTTTGATTTTCAATATGCACTGATCGTGTAAAGCCGGTACCACCGACTGGATGTCAGTGGCACCGAGTTGTTGGCTGACTCAAAATCCTTGAACAATGTGGGTACTATCGACAAGTATGTTGATAGAACTGATTTTCCTTCTAGAAGTTCTGACTTTCTCTATGTGCTAAAGTCAGTACCACCGGCTAGGGTGTTGGTGGAACCAAAACATTTAATTCTAATTTTTTTATTGTCTATGGATGGTGAGTTGGTAGCATTGAGTACTTTCTTAAGTTGAATCGACTCCATACTTGGAAGCACAGCATCAAGATTTTTGGAATTCGTTGTTAATATTTCTCATTAAGTTGATACCACCGACTTAAGTGTTAGTAGCACCAAGCTATAATGTACATGCTCAAATTACCTAAAACATGGGAAAATAATATAAGTCTGACTAATAAGTGATTATTTAGCAAAATTTTGTAGAACTACTCAATATTTGATGCAAGAGTGATTCATAGGCTAATAATTATAAAGAATACATAAATTATGTAAAAAGAACAACTATGTATTAAATGCACAAAAATAACATGTGAAAAGTGACTAAAACTTAGTGCATCGATAAGAAGTAGGAAACAATGAAAGAAGGTTAGATCTAAGGTTTACAACAACATGCATCTACGACCTTGTAAGATTTCACTCCCAAGAATTCTCCCCATCGTCAAATGATCGTTTCTCATTGGTCTTTAAAAGCAACAACAATTCAGATAGCATGATCATTTGAAGGGACTAGGGAGAAGCATTCATAGAAAAGAGATAAGAAAGAGAAAATGAAAGTGTCAAAGTAGTGTTTCCATGAATCAAAGGGTTAGGTTTTTTATCAGTTTGTATGTCAATAATCACCATCAATTTACAACTGTCCAAAAAAACCATTTGTTGACAACCATCCATAAAAGCCATTGGTTTATGAATGTGCAAAACATCCATTGGTATGAGAGCACACTGAACAACCTTCACTTGTTACACCCTTACACCCTGAACAAGCTTTGTTTGTCACACACTGAACAACCTTCATTGTTGAATACATAGAATAACCTTTGGTTGTTGAACGCAGAAAAAACATTGATTATTTAATGTTGAACAACCTTCAGTTGTTGGACAAGAAGAACAACCTTCAATCATTGAATGCTAGAAGAACCTTTAGTTGTTGAAGATCATTAAGCATAGGTAGGTGCACTTTGGTTGTTGGAGAAGAAGAACAACCTTCAATCCTTGAATGCCAGAAGAACCTTTAGTTGTTGAAGATCAGTAAGCATATGTAGGTGCACTAACCATCACTTCCACCCCAAACTAAGATATGATGTTGATAACTTTATGCAACAAGACCCAACAACATTAAAATTAAATAAAATTTTACCAAATAACCAATATCACCATGTGACAAAATGTACATGTGTCAAAATTGTAGTCAGACCGCCATAAATGGAAAAATAATTGCAGATCAGCTCACAAAACTTTATAAAATTACATTACTTGAGCAAACAAAGTCAGAATTGGCTCAATTTGAAACATAGCTTTGTCATATGATACTAAATCATATTATACAATTAAATTATAAAACTATGCACCCAATTAGGAGAAAAATACATGATTATAAATTAAACAAGGTAAGGGCCCTTACACGTGAGACTCTTTTGCATCAATTTAACATAGTTACACACTTTTTGAAAAAACGTATCATTTTATAACTCATTCTAATGAAAACTATTTCAATTTCAGGTTCAAAAAGCATACTCGGTGAAAGTGGGTGCCACTGAGATCCCCTTGGTATCATCGACGTGCATCAAGTTGTGGGATGTTTCAACAAAAAGTTGATAACACTAAGACAAATCTCGATGCCACTAAGAGTGCACTGAAGATCCCATAACTTCTTAGTGTCACTAACACCCCTATCAATGGCACCTACATTCTTCTGATTAGAAAAGGGTTAGAGATGTTAGTGTCACCGACTTTGTCCATGACATCTATGTGAAAATGTGGATGATCAAGATTTTAAATGTAAAATCAATCATCTACATCTTTCTTTGGGCACTTTGGGTTCTATAAAACCCAAGGCATGTTGAGCATCAACAAGACATTAGAGAGTGGCATGTAAGTTGTCGTAGACTAGAAGGAGAAGGAGGTTAAGGTGGGAATATGGAGAAAAGACCATCTTGAAACCTTAGATGATTGATTTGGAGGCCAAACATTTTTTGTTTGCGTTTACCAATGAAGGAGATCTTCATTATTTACTCTTTCTCAGTGCCATCTAATTATTTTCATATTTTGCTTCTGCTATGAAGTCTACTGTGATACCATTTTCAATATGTGGGGCTAATCCCCCCTTCTATAGGATTCAAGAGTAGTCCTTTATAAATCTATATTTGGTAGTGTCTATTAACAAATAAATTTCTTAGCTTGGAATTTTAATGATTTTATGCTTCATTGTGGCATGGTCTTGACCAATCATTCTAGTCATGCTTTGGATGCTTTTTCACTACAAAAGCAAGTTTAAGTATTGTAAAAATTATCATCAACACACTTAATAACATGCTATAAAAGTAGGTGGAGAACTTTTGAGGTTAAGTATCTACATACAGATCATTAATCATTTAATCATTAACTTCTTCATTGTAGAAATGGGTTTTGACTAGATTGTATAGCCTTTTACACTACATAAGCGAGTAACACAATTTACAAATCCCAAATTCTTTTTAAGAAACATAATTTGTCTTTGATAGATAGAAATCAAGTATAAAGTTTACTATGGTGAAATCATTACCCTAGAGAGTGCATCTTCGATTTTACAATTGTATTCTTAATCACTTGTTAATTTTAGTTTTAATTTACTATCAGCCAACTCAGTCTATTCCACCTGCCTAGAAGGTTTGGTCTTAGTTCATAATAGGTTCTAGCTCTACTATTCCATGAGTTGGACACCTTGAAATCACAATAAATATTACTTTGACACATAAAATTGTGTTTTACATGCATGGTAGATGCGTATCAATAGGAAAACAAGGAGTACAATGATTGCTCATGTAAAGAACAAAATGAAAATTATTGATGTATGTTACAATCAATTCATCAGACATGTTTTCTTCAAGTGTAAACAAGAAAGATTTCTATAGGTAATAAGACCATTTAAGTGAGCATTTAACTTATCAAAAACATTTTGGATAACAATTGCATCCAAACTAAGGGGCATTCCAAGAAAATGGCTAAAGAGGAAATTGAAAAAATTCATAGAACACAAAAACTCAAATTCAAATGAAAACAAATCACAAATAAAAGAGATACAAAAAAACACATTGTATACCTAAGCTTATTTTTCTTCCATGTCTTGCAAAGGAAAAGAGAAGGAAGAGTCACTTATCTTTCTTTCATCCATTATAAGGATTGCCTTGATGATGATCCTATGGGTTGAGTTTAGTGTTGAAAGGAAGATCTTAGGACTTTTCTTTTGATTGTTGATGGCAGTGAGTCGTACATATTGTGTTTCCAATCCTATGATGGAATTGGCTAATTTCATTGATGTTTAATTGTCTCAATTATGTACATGGATAAGGTATTATTGAAGTTTCATAAATGTCATATGTTGGCTTGTTGTCTCCCCAACTTTTTCTAGTTGACAGTTGGTTCCTCCACAAAAACTTAGGATGGTTCTTCCACCCGGGGCTGTTGGGATCAGAACATAAATTGTTGTTGTTGTGGTCAACAAAGTTAAATTGTTCTTATACAAACCTATTGGTGGCACCATGTCACATTAGCTAGCAGTGTATAGACCTGTGCACACTCATCGACTTGCTAGATGATTTTAACACATGTTATTTTATTGCTTGGTGAGGCTATCTATCTTGGCATTGAGTGAAGAACCAACCTATATATCATAGATGACACACTTAGTGTTCCTCCTCTAACCAGCCTTAATATATGAATTAAGATCCATGGTCTCAATCAATGCCTTTCCTTCAATTGCATCTTTGTAAAGAAGCATCCACCTATTGATGAATTAAGCATTTTGGTCATCCTATCATTCAAAAAATTATAGAATATGTAGACATGATACCACTCGAGCAGGTCATGGTGAGAACACTTCCTAAACAATTCCTTAAATTTGTCCTAGTTATTCTTCCAATGATGCCCCATGTTTTTGATTGAATCTTATTATTTGATTGAGTATCTCTACTATTTTTCTTGGTGGATAACTTTTTAAATAATTCTACAATAAGTGCGCCCCATGTGGGGATGGATTCCTTGTCCAATCTCTTCACCCTTGCATGGAGTGAGAAGGGGAAAAGATAAAGTTGTAGTCCATCATCTATCATTCCGATTATCTTCATGGTGTCATTCAACTCTAGAAAATTGGTGATGTTGTTGTAAGGATATTTTGTTGCTAAGTTGAAAATTTGGTTTTGTTGGAAAATAGCAATTAGGTTTCCTATTTCTACTACTGACCTCGCTATGGTTGAGTTTAAAGCTTGCTGCAATTGTAGCATGGTGTAGTCAATTAGGATCTTCTCCATTGTTTGTGTAATGGGTGGGACTTCTTGCAGTTTCTCTTGTGGTGAAGATCACATCTCCTTTTCCTTCTTGCATTGTAATTATGGGAGAGGACTAATTATGGATTGTCTAGTACTTAGAACAAGACAGTAGTGCTTGATCTTTTCTCCACAATGTGCTATTTGATAAAAAGGTTAAAGAATTTTATTAACACATGAAAATAGAAAATAAATTATTCAGTTACTAACACAAATATTTACCAAATTGCTACTCTGACACCATCAAGAAAAAAATCCAAAGCAGTCAATTACACATTGATCCCTTATGAACAAGGCTGAAAATTGTTGCGTACAAAGTGTGTGATCAATTAAATAAAATAAATGGAACACCTTGTCTCCCGCAATAGTACATATCACAAGTAGTATATCATTAGGTCCAATTCTCATTGAATCAATGAGATTTTATAATTTCTCTTAACTATATTAGAATGAAAAATATAGTGATTGATTGCTTAGTCATTGATTTGATCTATTTGTAGAAATAAAACCATAAGATTAAAGGTAATTGACAATGGAGAAAAAATGAGGTTTAAGAAATACATATATTTCTTTGAGATTGACATCACATTTTAACATATTATCTATTTAGTCATCCAAACCTTTTAGTTAACATTCAAATATTATGCTGTAAATTTTAGAAAAATATTCTTAAAGTTTATCAACCCAAGAATTATATATTAGAGATGAATGATTTCATTTGGTTATCCTAGTCTAACCATATTTCAAAATTGAGAATCTTACTCCAATAAATTGATGCACTTACATATCATAAATCAAATAGTTTTACTTCATTTGTATTATAATTCTTCTATCTCTTAAATAAAGGAATTATTTATAAAAATATAGGGGCTGTCAATCCTAAGAAAAGACAATACAACCACGAACTAGACATAATAACATTTAACCATGAAATTAAATATATGTAAGAGAAAAATGTTTTTAGGTGACCCGATACAAAGTAATCCATAATTTATGCCAAACATCAAAGATCACAGATAAAATATGAAGGAGATTTTGTTTCTCCCACAAATAAACCATGAACATGGAGTAAACCGAAGAAGGAAGTAGTTACAAGTGCAAGAACGAAATGAGAGGTGAACTCAATTTCTACGTTATCAATCCATGTAGGTAGTACACATATTTCACTTATTTTCTTCTTCCTCGATTTGCTCCTTGGACTCCCCCTTTCTCCCATTTTCTATCATTCCAATGACGTTATTCATAGCCCCCAAGTAGCATAATGTGTTTTTGACTCAAAAGTGAATAGAGTTCCTTACAATTACAATCGTATGAATATATACTCCAACAACCATCCGACACAATGTGTCTACGGGAAAACACAATGTGTTTCCTATGTTTCTTGAAAAACACACTGTGCCTAGGGCTAGGCATGTTGTGTCGCATATCAATTTTCTTTACATATGGAGAAGTACACATCTCTTGTATCGTACCTAGTTTGTCTAAAAAGTGACACAATGAGACATGTGGTGTATAAAAGGTGATGCAGAGTGTCCAATTCTACAAAAATAGGGTGAAGTTATCGAGTTCCCACACAACATGTCCACTTATTGATAAACTGTGCCATGCATTAATTGGGTAATTATTTCCCGGTTTCTCCTCATTGTTTTGACTCCATCTTTGTATGGGAATGGTCCTTGATATATGCATAATTGAATTATCTTGAATTCAACAAGAAACAATACTAATTCATCCTAAGATGATATAAATGTGAAATTCAAGCTAATACACATGTATTTATGGTAAAAGAGCATGATAACTGCATAAATCATAGTAAGAAAATATGGCATGAAATGCACTTATTACTGATATTTAAGAATTTAAATAACCTTTTGAATTATATTGCTTCACCGATTTTACTTATCACATTTTTATACATATATCTAGTGAATGCCTTCTTTCTATGATGTCTTTTATTTCAAACTATAATAGGCGAGACATGTTATTTATCAATGCCATATTTTGATCTCAAAGAAAATTCTTAAGGCTCCTATTGGTTTGGTGTAACTCACAAGTTATGTAGAACTCATTTTTGAAAATTCCAGTCCAATTTGTCAAACTTAAGTACCATTAATTAATATATGATTCGTTTTTTGTAAGTATAAATATGGAAACAACTAAAAATATTATGTATTTTTAATGTGTAAGATATAATAAGTAAGGACAACAAAGAAATAAATAAATAATCGTATCCATAAATGATCATAATAATTTTTCATCATAAAGCTCTCTACAAGTGGTCATGATGCGGATGTTGCTCCATTAAGTTGTTCAAATCACATCATTTTTATTTCACTTTGTATGTACAAACTATAGTAATATTATCTACATTTAATATGTTTGAAAATATAATTTTTGGTTCATCAATGTTTTAGAAAATGTACAACATTAATTTTTTGTATATTTAGCATACAATTACAGTAAATTATCATTTCTCACATCATATTATTTAAACGTGAAGAATAAAATTATGTTAGATAAATCACAATTTTTATGAAATGATGTGGTGTGATGATATTTTATAGTGTGCATATATTTTTTATTTATAGACTACAATGATAATGATAGTTCTACCATAAAATATTTTACACAATGCTACTTATAATGTATAGTATCTTGTCATATTATGTTATGATTTTGACAATAAACGATATCCACACCGCTAGCATTCCTAGACATAGGTGGGTCGTAGATAGTTGAGCGGTGCGACTCAGTAATCTCCAATGAAGGGAACATAGTTTGACTCTGGGCATCTGTTAAAATCATTCCTGGTCATAAATATATTACATGTGTCATTTATCAAGAATGAAAAATATAATTGTAGGCAGTCCCACCCTTGATAGCGCAAACAATAAGGACTTCATTGACGCAATGGAGGACTGCCAATTGCACGACCTCGGCGCCAATGGTCCGCGAACGACCTTCAGGAGGGGCCTCCTCCACGAACGTCTGAACATAGTGCTAGGTAACTCCCAATGGCTAAATCTGCCTCATTCTAATCTGGTGCTGGTCCTTGAACACAACCATTCAGACCATGTGCCACTTCTAGTATCCACATCTTCTAATGGCGACAGGAAAAAACACCACCCCCGGACGTCGGCCGGGTGGCATAATCTCAAGGGCTTCCACGACTTTCTCACCAGCACATGGAATACAGATACCTCACTCACAAACGCCGCATCCTCCTTCCTCAAGGATGTGGTGGTATGGGAGAAGAAAAGGAAGAAAGAAGCAACACGTGAAAATAGCAGCTAAGCAATAAAATCCGATGGAATCAGACACAACTCGCGATCCGGTTCAACCAACACACTGCCATGGCGACTGTTAACCTGCAAACGGAGATGGATAGGATTGTCAGAGGAGAAGAAAAGGAATGGCAACAACGTGCCCACTGTGACTAGGTGAAACTGGATGACAACAACACCAAATTCTTCCAATCCTTGGTGAAGATACGGCGGCGAGCGAACAAGATTACCCGTCTCAAGGACGACGATAATAACTGAATCGAGGACACAGACCAATTAAAGGCCTGGGTTCTTGATTTCTTCTCCAAAGTTTATAGAGAACCAAACCATGAGAGCAAATACAAGGTGAGCGCACGCTTCACGGGAGCCTTCTCCAGGCTCACTCCAGAAGAAATCATGGCAATAGGAAAAACCCCTTCCGAATATGAAATATGGGAATCTCTAAGCTCTATGGCACCTCTCAAAGCACCTGGCCCTGATGTCATAGATGTTGCCTTCCTCCAAGAACAATGGCCCCTCATCAAACCACAGGTTACGTGGTTTGTTAAGGGTCCCTTTGCTGGACTCCCTCTTGAACAAGGAGCGGCCAACTCCACGTTCGTACTCATCTCCAAGATCTCGTCACCTGAAAAAATGCTCACAACTGCGGCCGATCTCACTTAATAATGTGTGCACAAAGCTGCTCTCCAAAATCCTCACCAACAGGATTAAACCCTTCTTGAAGAACTGGATCTACCCTTTCCAATCCAGTTTCGTTCCAGGCAGAAAGATTGGAGATAATATAATGCTTGTCCAAGAAATCGTACACTCACTGGAATCAAAACAAAACCGCAAACACATGATGGCAGTGAAGTTAGACTGGTGAAAGCCTTTGATAAGATGAGTTGGGCCTTCATAGAAGACACGCTACACAGAACCTATATCCCTGAAAATGCCATCTCTATTATCAAACAAATCATCTCCTCTGGTGAAACCTTAGTTCTATGGAATGGCGAATCAATCGGCTCTTTCAAACCTTCTTGTGGAGTTAAGTAGGGCGACTCTCTATCGCCCTACCTCTTCGTTCTTTACATTGAGAGGCTGAGCCAGCACATCGAAGCAGAGATCTGCAAAGGCACATGGAAACCCATCTTATTAATAAGGAAAAAACTCCCTTTCTCTCACATTAGCTTCGCCGACGATATTTTGTTCTTTGGAGAAGCTACGATCCAACAAGCAAGAGCATTCAGGAAAACTCTAAACCTCTTTGGACACACCTCCAGCCAAATCCTCTCAGAAGAAAAGTCCTCAGTGTTCTTTTCTATTAACACCCCAAGGGCAACGAGATACGAGATAAGAAGGAAACTAAATCTCAAAGAAACAAACGACCTCAGAAGGCATCTGGGAGTCCCGATTGTGCACAAAAGGAAAAGCAAATCCCACTACCAACATCTCATAGAGAAAATGCAGACAAGAGTTGGACAATGGCATAACCGTTTCCTTTCTCTTGCAGTCCGATTAACTTTAGCAAAAATCAGTGCTCATGTCCCTCCCGTGCTACACAATGCAGGTGACACAGCTGCCGATGGCCACCTGCGAGAGGTTGGATCAGATAACTCGAAGGTTCATCTGGCAAGGAGCCCAACCGCAGAAGAAGACCAGCCTGGCCGCATGGAAGCATGTCACCACGACACACCACTCTGGAGGGCTAGGCATCCGGAAAACAAAACCGATGAACAAGGCACTCCTCATGAAAGCAGCATGGCAGTACAAGCAAGGAGGACAGTTGCCGTGGATAAAGCTCATGGAAGCAAAGTAAACTCTCCAAGGACCAAATAATCAGTCTGGCTCCCACATCTGGCGGAGCATCAAGCCCCTTCTTCCTGTCATCCACACTAACTCCAGATGAGCAGTGACCTTAGGAAACCATGTCAACACCTGGACTGATGAGTGGATAGGAGAGGGTTGGATCCCTCGGCTCTTGGCTACAAAAACAATCCCTATAGAGTTACCGGATCTCAAGGTTGCCAACATGGTTAGAGACGACGGTGCTTGGGACCATGACTTCATCCTCAACTGGTTTCATAAAGACTCAGCCCACGAGATCCTTTCCATGCCGCCTCCTCAGGAAAGCTATGGTCCGGATCAAAGGATTTGGAAACACACAAACGACAGCGCGTTTACAGTAGCCTCAGCTTACAATTTGCTCTCCAGCCCGACGAACGACGGAGAGGCAGGTTGTTTTAAAGTGATTTGGGGTTTGCGAATACCACACTGAATCAAAACCCACCTGTGGCTAATACACTGGGACAGACTCCTAACAAACATGCTCAGACTCAAAAAGCAGATGTCCACTACCGGCACATGTTCGATATGCATGGGAGCTGATGAATCTGTGTTGCACGCAGTGAGAGACTGCGACCGAGCAAGAGGAACGTGGTTGATGCTTGTCCCCCATTCTCTTACTTCCTTCTTTGAAGCCACAACCACAACAGAATGGTTGCACTATAATCTCAAAGCCTCAGGCAACCTCGACGGACGGCATACTCTCTTTCCGGTCACATGTTGGATGATATGGAAGAACAGAAACGACACCATCTTCAGCAACTCTAGCAAGCCGCCCAAACTTGTTGCTACCTCATGTAGAGCAGAAAGCACAGACAATAATCCAAGCATTCTCAACTTCTGAGAAAGATACGCGCCACCTTCCAAAACCCATGGTGACTGAGATCACGCTTACTCAACACTCGACCATCATTCAAGTAGATGCAGCAATCAACTCATCTGCAAATAAAATTGTTACAAGCCTAGTAGCGAGGGACTGCGAGGGAAATTGGATGGAAGGAGCCGCCACAATCCATTGAGGCAAAGACCCCTTGAGAGGTGAACTTCTCGCAATCCTTGAAGGGGTTAAACGAGCAAGGACTTTTGGCCTTCTGAACTATGTCATAATGAGTGACTCGAAGCTAGCTGTGGAATGGGTGAACAACCAGTCCCCTGAACCAGGGAAATATCACCTGCTGACGAACACCATCAGGGAGGAAAGTGCCGGAACCAAGCCAACAACAATCTATCACGTCAAGAGGAACCACAACACCCTTGCCGATCTACTGGGGAAGCATTGCTTAAAACAACCGGACAAGGAGCTACTCTTCAGCAACTGCCCGGACTTCCTAGCGGAGAGTTATGGAATAGATAAGAGTTCCTTTCAATTACGCTTCCCTGTCCTCTTGCCTTCAAGGAATGTTGATTAAGCAGACATAGTCTGCAGAACAAAAAAAAATATAATTGTACACAAAAATGTTGTCAATTGTTCTGATACTCGTTTTCTGTTTTTTTAGGAGGAAGCTCAAGAACTCTATTTTGTATGTAACTCCATAACTCACATGAGTTCAAATACTTATTTTAAACCAACAATAAAAAAAAATTGGAATCCCAAATCATAAGTTTTCCCAATAAGTTACAACAAACCAATCAGAACCTAAAATGAAGTAAAGAATGCAATATTAAATATAGAAGTATCTAAGCCTAACCAATCAAACACTTTTCAGATCTTGTATGTATGGCAGAGAGTGTATTTTATACTCATCCTATAGTGAGACATGACAAATTTAAATGCCACAGATTTCTATATTTGGCCACCCTCCTGGCTCGAATTTACTACATAAGACAGATAACACTTCTTTTTATAGAAGTTGTATGATTTTATTGTTCATAAAGTTTTGCTACCCTAACTTTTCTGCGATGAGATTTATCTTGAGTAATCTGCCTCTTAATGTAGGGTATATTTGTCATATAAAAACGAGATTCTCATGAAAACCTGTCCGACAGCCTATACATATGCCGGGTGGACAATAGCTTCTTCGCAGTCTGCCATTGGCTGGATTCCCTCCTCATCATAAAAAAGAGTAAACAAAAAAAAATGCCAGCTGGGCCAGACTTGGGTAAAGTGCATTCGGGAAGGTTGAATCCTGCGTAATCATACAGCTGAGTTTCTGAATCGTACTATTCAACTTAATTGAGCCGAGATACAGCCACCACCAGAGCAAGACGGTTCTCATCCAAAAGAGGACTTCAGTATACAAAAAAATGTAAAAATATAAAGTAAAGTTAACATTATATTGCTTTTGGGTTGGAACTCATTGATTTAGTCGATACACACCTCTATTTGTGAGAAAAGGAGTAGGAATACTGCGTCTTCTTTCTTTTCTCTTCCCTTTGGCTTCCTCGATAGAGTCTCCTTTCTGTATAATTTCTTTACCATTTTACTATTAGGATGATGGGCTCTCCCCTTTTCTATGTTTCCAAGAATTCCAAACTGTAGCAATAATGAAAACAATGATACCTCAAGTTTTAGACCTTGTTCTGCGCGCGGTTCATGGTCCACTGCATTTCATTTGGGGCTCGTCACTTTGGGGATGTGTACGACCCTTGTATCATCACATCACTTCATGGCAGTATACTTATCATAAAGCATACGGACCCAGTTATAATTGAAGATTTCCCTTCCTGATCATAATCCTTAGCAGTTATTACTAAACAAGCTGACACCAACATGGCGCTATTGTTTTTACATAGTTGAAGACTTGAAGGAAACTTATCCTCACCTAGTCAATCAACTAGCCTCAACATATGGTACTTATCAACTAGTCAGTCAGACAGTCACATTTGGTCGATATCGTGCAACGCCGGTGCGGTTATCTCCTAGCTAACAACATAACTGACAAAATGTATAAGTCAGAAGCGCTGGTGATACTCATCCCTTTCCTGCTGATCAGAATCTAGCGGTGGAAAAATCCAACCCCACCTCTTCAAACAAAATATGGTCTCTCCCTTCAGTACCTTGGTTACTCATGCATTCATGTTCCTCTCGAGGGCTACATCTCTGGTCTGAGGCCCAGCAGGAACAGTGAGTATATTTTGAACTGTAAGAGACAATCCCTACATGTGCATGATAAGACCTCATAATTAATCAGTCTTGTGGATACACATTGCTGCAGCCGTAGGCTCTTCTTTGGAAAGTGCTAATTATAGTAATGTCAATGGTAAGTACTACATATGGTATCAATGAATATTCTTTAGTACTCAACTGTGAGATGTCTTCTTACTAGGAGTCTGTAAAGCTCCCTGTTAATTACGCTTGTGAGGAATGCTGTAGAGGGTTAGAGAGAAAAGGAAAAGGATTACTTCGATGTAACTGCAAGGAGGCACTCTTTTACTAAGGCGTGAAGAGACACAAAACGTAAATGTTGCACGGCTAAATTTACTCTCCCTTGGATTCCGAGATGTTAAAAGCCGGCCGACCTGTTGTTTTCAGTATATATAGAGGTTTTAGCATCATCTTGGGATCCATTAAAAGGCCGTATGTGTAGCTTTATAATGCACCTCATTGGATCGGGCAACCCTGGGGACTTTTTCTGCAACGACAATTGCAAGCTTACAAAAGGCTAATGTACAAAAGCTTCGCTTATGTGCTCGCTAATATACAGCAGCAGCTCTTGAATTGATTGATCCAGGGTTCGGATCAGATGGTAACAAAACGGCCTCGTAGTTCAACATTGTAGGACGATGATGATAGGTGATCGTATAATGAACCATGCCCGTCACTGACAGTTGCGCTGTCTCTACGCTTGTCGAGTCTTTTTGTGGTAATCAACTGGGCCTTTGTACTAAGGAGGAAGTCCCTCATGGACAACAACTATAAGTGATTCCAGATTCTGAAAACAAACAAGAACAGTATAAGTGCAGAAAAAACTCAAAAACTTTTCAGCTCCTAGACCTGCATAATACCTCCTCGTGTCTAATTTTGCCCCGATCCCTAAAAACTGTTTCATTTCCAGTTGTCTGAGACCGTGCCATCTGAAAGGGACTCAACAACGTCGGAGACGTAGCTGTCAGAAAATAGTCCCCACAATGTATGTCTGTTTCGTCTGTATTCACCCCAATGCAGTGGCGTAGCTACATATTGGCACGCCCCTATCCCTTGCCAAGTTGAAAAAAAGGAATCTGCTGGTAAAATTTCCGATTTTAGCGACGGCTAGAGAAACGTTAATAGGAGTGACCTACCCGTTCCGGATTCGCAGGAAACATTCTTGTATGCGTGATCCCAGCCGTCTCTGCGTCCATTTGGCTTCTCAAACTGCCAATACATATAACTCTTTGCTTAGATTATCGACACATGTTCTAGATTCATATTTATACGGTGCCCCCTATCAAAAAATCCTGGCTTCGCCACTGCGCCAATGGGACCCAAACTTGGTTAATCAGTTGGCTGATTGGCTGAAGTACTTGTTAGCGAGAAGATGTCTGATTGAGGTGAAACATTCATATCCCCAATGCGGCAGCTGGCAACGTAAGAAGTTAGACCGTATGACAGAATGCCATATAGCCATGGATTGGGATAAATTCTGGATTATAAACTGCGAACTCTACTACTCTGGCACTTTCAAAATCTGCATTTTACCATTTGTGGCGTTAGGGAACTCAGTCCACTTCCCGTCTGGATGCATCTGGTAGACAAGTGCATATTGGGATCTAAACTGGGATGCAGAGTAGGGAAAATAACAGCTTCTCTCTTCCTAATTTGGAATGCAGTGTGTTTGTACACCCAAATTAGGTCGACGATCTACTTAACTTCATCATCTTATTTCATTTTTTTAAATGTAGCATAATCTCACTTCATAGGGTATTCCTCAGAAATTATGATATAGATTTCTTATTTTACACGTTAAAACTATCTCATATCCTTTCATAGAGATGAAAGCCTCGTTAGATCTTCCAAGTGGCATACAATAGCATGCCTTGGAAAGTTAGCATATGCATATAATTACAAAAGCTTCAACATCATTTGATATAACATTATATATACACAGAGGCGCTGCATGCACACCTACTCTTTAACACCGAATCCCAAAACATGATCCGTATTGCAGTTAAAAATGCCACTTTTCATATTTTACTTGAAAGCCCGGGACAATGTGCCCAAATCTCGGGCGTGCCCTCCTCTATGGGTCTTACATGCCAATGGATCACATGTACTGGGCATAGAGGCGGGCACAGAGAATAGGAACAGAAAGTTTGGTCCCCTATTTCCATTAATTAATGTCTCACTTCTAAAGTTTGAGGAACAAGCATGTAGCATCTCCACAACATATCCTCCATCGAATTCTACTTTGTACTTGGACTGGTACAAAGCCTCTTTCGATCGTTCCCAGTGACTTTCGGCTTGTTGAAAATTTATTTTGATACCCATGGACAACATGAAGTGCTCTGATATGCCCTCCAAATACTAATAGAAAATGTCACAATGCACTATTAGACCATCAAAAAAGTTTGTGGCAATTTCTTCAGTAAGTTTTTTTGGGTGTTCTACAGGTCTAAGTCCAACTTGCCACGCACATTAATTCACCATATCTAGATAATATAGATTTTTATCATTGTTCATGGAAATGATGGTTACCAAAGATTAACATAAGAAAATACTACATTTTTTTTCATGATAGAGACTATCATTACATCTGAATTACTCACTACAACAAATATCACAAGTAAAAGTTGACAACATATAAAATGAAGTACAAACCATTGAAATTCATTGATTATCGACACACTCACATTGCAACAACATTTAAGAGTTGGTGGAAGAGTATAGTCATTTAGGTTTTGCATGCTATCTATTTACTTAAGTTTGTATTTTTATTATATTGTCAGCATATGACCTATAATCATATTTAATGTTGTAGTTTGAGTCTATAACATCTCATAGTATCATCTCTTGACACAAAAAAAAAATTTCATTACCGAGTGAGCAAGTGTTTATCAATGAAAATGCAAGCAACGATCACGACCCTAATAAATAGGTCGTTACATCTGATATGATCAATGGCGTATATGGTGTTGATTATATCGTTCAAGAACCTTTTGTCCCAAAATAAAAGTTCTCTAAGTCTCTCTTTTACAAGTCTAAAGGGGTGACCATCCGTGTCTCCATTATAGACTCTTAACGCTACTTATTTCTAAAAGCTATAAGAAACTCCATGAGATGCATCCATTCTTTTCTACTAGATTACATATAAAATACATATTCAAAATATTAATCACATGAAACAAAGATAATTCATGGCAACAATGTCAGTAGAAAATGGAAATAATTATTGTTTTAATCAAATATTATGTTAGTTCATGCACACCAAAACAAAGAAACATGAAGACATCTATCATATAAACATATAGACATTTAAGTTTACTATTATCACATCCTTTGTTCCAGTCACCATTAGAATTCCCACTATCACTAGGAATTTGAGTCATACACAAAGTTTTGCACACCCTTGGTGCAGTTCTTAAAACTTCACAATCAACCTTGACATGTTTATTTATGTAGATGATAGACAATCACACAAAATTGAGCAATGTATGTGTCCATTTCTTCTGTAAAAGAGTTTTTTTTCATCATGGCTTTCCTTAATGCTTGAATTGATTCGAAGTTATGATGCAAAAAATTTACTTATTCCCTCGCACTACAAGTGTAAGGCACCATCCTTTTTCCACACATGTATCATGGAAGGGGAGGGTTGTAGTCCTCAATTTTACAATTATGTGCTTTTGTTTTCTCCATGTAAACTCTTATCATTCAAATAGACGACGAAGAAAACTTAGAGATCCAACCCCAATCACCTAAAGGTGTGAATATATAACACCATGAACTAGTGGAAATAATATACCAAGTACAATAAAAACTATTATACTTCACACACGAGACAGAAAATATTCAGATTTTGCTATAAGTAAAATCACACATAAACATGTAGAAACCATTGTCTCCATAAGTTGGCTTTTTGTATCATCAATTAAATCTTCCCACGAACCAATATCTTGTTGTTGCATGCCATCAGTGTCATTTATTGTTACATCTGCAACCTCATTTGATAAACCATTCTATTATAATATGATATTGTTGTTAAATATATCTTTGATAAATTGTGTGGTATAATCATGATAGAATTATGAGACAATTCTTTTTGATAGGGTATATATGATACTCATGAGGAAAGAAGTCTTACGAGAGGCTAGATTTGACGATGGCTATAAAAATCATTGAAAAATTAGGCTTGGAATTGTCACCGTATTTTATACACAAAATATGCAAATCTATGGATATATTTGTAAATCTGAGGGAAAATGCAAAAAGACCAAAAAAAGGTTTACTCCACTCAAGCGTAAGTAAAAGCATAGAAAGTGCATAGATTCAACAATCCTCTAGAATGGTGTTATCCACCGTCATCTTGCTCGTGAAAATGATATTGTTGTATGTAATCTCAAGTTTCTTGAAAATGGTAGTTTGGTTGGTTATGGGAATAAAATAACAAGGAAAATTATGATTTTTATTTTTTGAATTTCTAGGGAGTAGAGATGACAATGCCTTTCCAATTAGCATTCCTAATGATTCTAAATTTTTTATTTAGCAGATCCCAATCTCCTCAGGATCTTGCATGACAAAGATCCATCCCAAGAATTTAGGATGAAAAGTGTGGAGAGAGAGATGAGAAAGGATATCTAATCAAAAGTAAGAGTTATGCCTATTTGAAAAATAGCTAGAAACATATATCAACAATTAGACTACATGGTAGTAAATCTATATGTTGTAGTTATAATTTCAGAGAGATCAAATCATGGCAGTTGTGGTTTAATTGATCAGAGCAGTTAAAAAGTTTAGGTTGACAATTAGGAAAGTTGTTAAGAAATTAGAACACATGGATATGCAGTTTAAGAAATTCTAGATAGCAATCTAAGAATAATTATTCAGATAATATGAATAATAAGCATACTTATTGCCTCCTCACAATATCAACATATTCTGGGGGTAGGAGAACTAGTTGTGCTACAATAATGATCCTCTAGTAATTTGGGTAACTAAATTAAAATATAAAGGTAATTTCTCTCTAGCTTCAGGGGAGTCACAAGGGGTGACAACTGCTGGATGAAATCTGGAGTACTTATAGTCTACAATTAGGGTTTAGGGGCCTACAATTTTTGAAAGATGGTCATTGAATAGACCTGAAAGAATGCTTCATTCTGTTGGGCCAACCACTAGTCAAAGAGAAGGTTTCTCCACATGGACACCTAGCAGAATGCATGATTTTTCAGGTATTGTTGTGTAGGAAAAAGGATATTTTTTATCTAAGTTTCTGAATTTTGTGTGATGGTTTTGAAGATGTCTTGGATAAAAATAGTTTAGATTGCAAAACGAGTTATATGATGAACATAACAAAACATAATGAAAAATTGTAAGGAAAAAATGATAAAACTTGGGATTTGAGTATTTCTTTTCATCAAAAGATATGGATTTTCCATTAAGATAATGGCAACTGAAAATTCCCTGAGATTTGAAAATGAGTATTAAATGATGGATAATCCAATCGATTTATAGGAAAAAAATTGTAAAAGTTCAATCAAATGGTAAATTGTGCTTAAGTCATGAGACAGATACTTTGTGTATGCTAACCCTCAAACTGCAGAAAATGGGTGAAATGAGTGGATTAAATAGGGAAGAAAATATAGAAAAATGTAGAAATTTTGGGTTAATATACTCATTAGCCAGAGAGTAGATCCAATGTTGGTCATTGAATGAATGACCAAAATGGGATGTCAAAAGTCTTCCACTCTCAAGATAAGGTTCGAGTAAAAGTGATCTAGGTTTGATCCTTGTTTGTTATCATCAAGGACAATGGTGAGACTCATCTAGGGTGTTCTAATGTGCATAGGTGGTCTCTTTTCCTTCTAAGGATGAATTAGTAGGACAACCATTCATGAAAAGGGTAAAGTTGGGTATAATGGTGATCATGACCAATGCGAGGGTATCCTACTCAAGACTAGTGACCACAACTAGGGGATCACCTATCTCCTTGAGTGTCCTAAAGCTATACAAGGGGTTTCTGTTACGACCCCACCTCCCGATAACCCCCAATTACGGGAGACCGAGAGGTCGAAGCCGTACCCATGACTTCCGGATCAAAGGTTCGGCAATTAACCAAGAATAATTATCAAATTTTAACATACTAAACTGAAAAGCTGTAAGAAAATAAACTTTGCATACCTTTTGAAATTTTTGGATTTCTAACTTCTATCCACATAATGATTCTACGCTAACTAATCCTCCTTGTATTTTTCTTCATGTATTTCACAATGTGACGATTTACTGTTTGTCCTTTTGGCTTGTACCTAAAAAGCCGACAAACAAAATGTCGGTCAGCCGAAGCTGGTATGTGGGGGAAACAATAATATTGCAACTATGATAACCATGTAATCATTCAATTAATCATTAATCAATCAAGATTATGTTTTAAATATAACATCCGCGATCCACGAGTACCCTATCCTCTGTACTATCCCTGCAGTGGACCTGGAACCTACCTTCCTTATGGTAAATCCCCATTCAACCCCTCATGGTTCCCCCTATAGGTGAACCAGTTTCTAGGGTTGATTCACATGGCACTACTCATAAGTAACCCACTCCTTAACTCATGGAAGGCTAACGAGTCGCATGGCACTACACGTAGGTAGCCCAATTTCTAACTCTCGGTAACCTAGACCTTGCTCTAGGGTTACCCCCTTTTTAGCCTTTTCAAAGTAACAGAGGTGGACCCGGATCTAGCCAGTTATATATACTCATTTACAGTGATAATCATAGTCACTTTATAGTTGCATGAAACAAATAGACATCCAACAATTAATTCATGCATTGAGGGAAACGTCGATAAAATCCTCGGGAAACTATTCAGTATAGTCATAAGCGTAACCACATACCTGACTTGGCGAGTCATGCAGATTATTCAACATATACTTCATGTGTATACAATCAAGTCAATCAACAGATCCAAGCAAGTAATTCAATCATCACATAGTTCCTGAAATAAATATGTACTCTATTTATTACACACTTTTATCAAGAATCTACTTTATTGACTTGTATTCACTTTGTAGGGTTTCTAATCCGCATTAATTATTCATTAATACTCATTAGGGTTTCTTAGATCAATTTCTCGAACTTTACCTCTTTTAGGTTAACAAACCCTAATAGTACTCTTTTCCATTTATATAAACCCAAATTGCTCAAACTATTCATTTAATAGTCTTTTATACCCAAAATTGACTTAGGATCATCATGTCCCTATTTATTTACAGATTTGAACAATTAAAACATTTAAAACTCATATTCACCTAAATTAGGGTTTTCAGGCTCGTTAATGCATATTCATGCACAAAACCCTAAATTAAGCCAATTATATAAAAAGATTATCTTTTTAGATCTTATTTTCACTTTTATGAATAATAGGCTTAAATTATCCATTGATCAACATTAAAACCATCTATCATCAAATCTAAGGGTTTTTCATTAATTAAATCATTAAAGATGATAGCTTTATGTACTTTACATATTTCAGCATATTTATGTACATAATCTTCAAATTAAACTAATTACGTACAAAGATCACCCTTTTCAATCTTAATGCACCTTTTTGCATTTAACAGGTTAATATCAACTCTTATGATCCATTAAACCCTATTAAACACATTAATCATATCAGATTAGGGTTCCTTAATCTTTAAAGTATTAAAGATGATTACTTCCATTAATTTTCGGATTTCAAATAGAATCATACTTCAAACATAATTTATTTGGATTCGTCTCGTTCGGAGGATCAACTTTCATATATAACTTTTTGTCATCCAAGCTTCGAATAAACAGATATGATTTTAGTAAAAATACTTACTTTTCAACCAATCAGATGGCGCCACGTATGCACTCCCATGCAACGAAGTGGCCCGTGATTTGGAACATAACCGAATTACTCATATGCCCCTCACTTGAACTGTTGGTTCTGCAGAGCGCGGAGGGGTAAACTCGTCTGATTTAGTTTTGGTCATCTCCCACCTTACGAACCCTTACGCTGCCGTTTGCAGCAACGATCCAGCGCGGCCCTGCCGCCTCCTCCAGACCACGACAGCCATCAGGGGTAGTCTACTGGCTCCGCCGCTCCCTGTCGAGGCTGGGGAAGATCCGAGGTGGGGCCAAGGTGGCCGATATGGGCTGCGCGATCCCCCACTTGCAGCTGCCAAGTGAAGCCGTGTGGCTTCATCGGAGAGTCGTTTAGGGCACGGAAACGCTAGCCAGGTCATGCTCTGACCTCGGCGTACATCCGGTTCTCAACGCAACCCCTCCTAGGCTCCTCTCTGCGCCAGGATCACCCTATTTCCTTCTTCTAGGGTTTGAACGTAAAGATACATGAAGAAGAAGAAGAAGAGAGGTGCGCGCGTGGGATCCTTCCTGAACTCTGACTACCCTCTTATGTAGGGATGAGAAACGAAGCCCTAAAGAGTGCCTTCACGAGGATTCAAGTTCTTTTCCCGAAAGGAAACTTATATCCCTTAGCTAAGAAGCAACCTCTTCACTCATCATTATCTTCTAATATAATTATATTATTTGGGTATATAGGAATACGAAAATCCTTTTTCTTATCCTCGTTATTCTTGCCTTTGAACCCATTACCCACAAAATTATATTTCCTTTTAGTAGAAAATACCCTTCATCTATGCATTAGCAAAACCCTTTCCTAATAGGAATATATATTTCCTTCATTAATAAGTTAGTTTCTCTCTCTCTCTTATTTCCTTAGTCTTCTTTATTCTTTAGACATTAGGAAATCGAAAATAACTTCTTTTATTCTTTTATTTACTTGCCCTTTATTCTAAAGGCACACATTCTATTTTCATTTAATAGGAAGATACTTTCTTTTTATCAATATCACAAATTCACTAATAATGTATCTCTTTATCTTTTTATTTTGCAAATTTGCTATTTTCTCTTTCCACTTTGCAATTATCTCGTTATTTTGGGTCCCTTGGACCTCAAGAAACACTCAAGGCACGGATTCCCACATTGGGGAACATTTGTTTGCCTTTATCTTCCTTTAAAAGTCAATTTCTCATATTATATTTATTTCTTATTAAAATATCTCCTTTTTGAGGATTTCCCTTTATTTCTCTTTTATTTTCCATATTGGCATCCCTTTTATCATTAGGAATCTTTGGGATACAAAATTCCACAAAGGATAACTCAATTTTACCTCTTTTTACTTACTTTCCATATTTCATCAATGTTTTCAATTTCTTTCTTCATAAAGAAATACTTATTTAATTTTTTTCTTTTCTTATTGCTTTCTTTTGCAACCTTGGACTCCTTGGTATCCAAGGAACCCAAGAGGCACGAAATCCTCTTTGGATTTGCCTTCTAGAGGTTTCCACATATTTCTTTTCTTAGAATTTCGATTATTCATTTACTAATTGAATTTCCTCGATATTTGGGCCCAATAGCCAACAAAGCCCAAAACACAACCAATCAAGGCTATTGTGAATGGAATCCATTTAATCAAAACAAAACATATCATTATTTGTTCCGTTAGCTTTAATATGAGAAATTACATTTCTCACTATTTGAACCCAAAAATTGGGGTTATAACATCCTTCCCCTCTTATAGGAATTTTGTCCTCAAAATTCAAACAGCAAACAAACAATTCAGGATAAGACTTTTCCATGTCCATCATTGGCCCCTATGTGGCTTTACCGTACTCATGGCGCATCTAAAGAACCTTTATCATCTCATATTCTTTTCTCTGAGTTCTTTCATCCTGGCGTCTATAAACTATACAGGTGACTCATGCCATGTCTGCCTCCCTTGGGGCTTACTAGGTTCATTGCTCAGCACATGGTCGGGGTACCTCACATAGTGCTCTAAATTGGACACATGGAAAACATCCCACATTACTTTACCTTGAGGGTAGGGTCAAAACCTAACCATCTCCACCCATCCATCTCTAATGGACCCATGTATCGGGGACTCAGCTTTCTCGACTGCAGCTCAGAGGGGTCGGATTCTCACATTATATTCTCCCACAGTGTACTGCATGTTAGTCTACTTTGCATCTGCTCACAACTCTTGTCGTCTCTAGGCTCCTTTCAGCCATTGCATGATCAAAGTGACTTCATCTACACGCACTGTGGTCCCTTTTCTAACCATCATATGGTTCTTTCACCATCATCACCTTACTGAAGTGGTGACCGACACAACCTCCCTTACATAGCTTCTTATAAAACCCGATACTGGCTATGGTGGTCATTGTCACATCTTTCGTAGGACAAGAACTGTCTTTAGACATCACCCTGTACGAGCATACATGCTCTCATCAGACCCTTTAGTCTGGATCATACTAACCATTAGTTAGGAGTGATAAACTACACTAACATCGAGTTCTTCATGTACCTACTTCCACCTTTTGGGAAGGGAACCTTTAGGTCGAACTCAAGAACCTTTGAACTCACATCATGGTGTAGTTGAACCATCTCTCTTATAGGTAGTTCAACCAAATCTGTCCCTTGACAGAACTCTTCCTTTCACATGTCATCTAGGTAAGGCGAACTACCGTAACCCACATTGCATCTTGACCTTCCTTGGTCTAGGGGAGACTTATCACAACATCCATAGTGATGAACTCCCATTCCCTCTCAGGGACTCTTTTGTCCTCTATATCGATACACTGGGTTACTGGGGTTCGTCCTTTACCTCCTGGCTTGCATGGCCATAAACCACATGCAATTTCATCTTAAGCATCCAAAGTGCTATTGCCATTTTCCATGGTGTATGGTGATCTTCAATCATGATTTCCTGTATGTCATGATTCTTCCAAGATCGATTCCTCTGAAACCCTAAACCACTCTAGTCGAAGTTTCATCACCTTCTCTTCCATAGAAGTGCATCTGAGGTTCTACCACCATCCTTTCATTGCATCAAGGACTAGACTGGCTAACTAAACAACCCTTAACTTTTCGACGAATCTTGTTACATCTGAGTGTTATTCAAACACCTCTTCTTTCCAAACTTTAGGGTTAGCCAAACAAACAAGTCAGATGTATCTCAACCAGAGCATTCATTACCACTTCACATTCTTAGGTATTAGGTAACATTGAAGACATACACTTCCATGTAATTCACTTATCATCTCACCTCAAACTCTATATCTACCTTCATTAAGAACACTCTCTGATTTCATCATCATGGTGACCAAACTCAACTTGGTATAACTTGTAAGCTACACTTAGCTCATGCTAGAAACATCCTCATAAGGTGACTTCCTCATTCCTCTTAGGGTTTACAAACCATCCAGGTATCATTCACTTTACCAGGGTAGATATCTTCTCTATCCCCATTTCTCGTGGCAACGTTCCAACCTACATTATCTCTTATCCTTGATGTATGGCATGCGTAATATCCTATCTCTCACCCCCATAACAAGAGGAAATAAGCATTTGGCTGCAGTCCAAATACAGAGTTCTTCCTGTTCCAAGAGTAGAGATGGTACATCCCACCTTGCCAGTACACCTTTAAATCTAAGTTGCAACGTGCCACATATGTCTCTTCATCTTAAACCGCAAGATATCAAACTAGTCTTGAACCTACTGAGGTTTATATCCTTGGTCATCTCCTCTAGGTCTATAGGGTACCGACTCTTTTGGGGTCATCCCTCTTCCCTCATGCATCAAGAGAGTGCCCTACTCATCTGCCCTTTGGGTCCCATGAGTTCATGAAGGTGATCAATCTCCTAACCCATGGCCCTCAGACAATGATAGCTGTTACCTCCCGACCCTATGGTCGCATGCAACTAGGGAATTTGGCAACTCCTACTTTCATCGATCTTATCCCTACCTGACCCTAGGGTAGACTTAAGATTCCCCATCATAGTACACATGTTCACTTAGAACCTTACCCAAGTCTTCATCATCTCTCTTTCTGCATTCATGGGCTAACTTTCGTCCTTTCATCAGGATCATGGTAACCTGCCTACCTTGGTCAAGCCCTATACCGGTTACCCCCATGGTAACACATCTGCATGCACTTAGAGATGGATATCTATGGCCTAAGGGTTCATTACCATACCATGTACTTTTCACTTAGCTTCTCAAGATCCTAAGAGACCTCTTTAGGTTACCTTAAACTAACCAAAACTGATATACACCCTACCAAAGGTGTCTCTCCCCCAGGATGGGAGGAAAACTATCTCTTGACAGCAAGGTCACAAAAGCTCTTAGGTCTAGGGTTTACATCCACATGAGCCTACTTAACCCTAGCAAGCTATTAAGGCATAAATAGATCACCTACTGAACCATGCTAGGTCATACTTGTCCTCTTTCCTCAATGTTGGATCAAGATCATACCTTCCTTTATCCTCAACCTAGCTATGAGGGGTTCATCAAACATACCTTAAACTTAAGGGGCTTCCCTTTTCCTTTATTCATGAGGCGTACCATGATCGAAACTATAGCAACTTAATTCTCATCATGAGCATTAGGTATACCACTTCCCCTCTTAGGCCTAGGAACCCTAGGTTCACTTTTAGATGTCCAACTGCATGCTTTATCTCTTAACTGTGAATCAAGCTCGCAAAAGGCATCTCGTGCACTTCTTGTCATCCTTCGACTTGAGCAACACTTAGAGTTGGATTCTCCTCAAGGACAAACCATAAGGTACAAGGCCTCATAACATGTTCACTAAACCTCTCTAGGTCTAAGGAACTCTTCTCCCTACCTCAGAAGGTAAACACCTATATTGTAGGCACATAGGAACCAGATGCTTCATCTTCATCTCTAGGGTTTGGTCCCTCTAAAGGCAACCAAGATATCATCAACTTTCAGGGATGGATCATGAGGCAACCACTATCATCCATCGTTCAGGGTTTTAGGCTTCCAACCTTCTTGCTGGGTTTCCTGCTCTCTCTCTAGAGTTAACCCCACATCCAACCTCACCATTAGATGTCCTTTCTTCATGAAGGATCATCTTTAAAAGCATACTCTATGTGGTTGAAGCCTAGGTTCGAACTTATGTTTGTTCAAGATCATCCCTAACCCTTTGTGCTCCCTCATGATTCCTTATCCCGGGTTTCATCCTACTGCCAGCATTATGACGTGCCCTAGGTGCCAGCTATGGCCTACTTGCACAAGCCCATAGGGTTTCTAAGGTCATTCACTAACATCATCATCTAAAGAGCTATCCTTTACCCTAGCATACACGACCTTTTCCAAGATTGGGTTGTCAAAGGTGGTAGGTCACCCATGGATCCCAAAGGCATGTACTTTTAAACACCTGATCCAACTCGTCTCCCTCTAAACATCACTTAGGGTTAGGGTTAGCATCATCCTCATAGGGTGTGACAGGTCTCTACTAACAATGGAGATCTCTATCTCCAGGACTGACTTATCCTCCTGACAAGAAGGTCTAGCCTCAGGTCTCTACTGAGGACATGACAACTTATGTCATACGACCTAAGCATGTATATATTCTTTAATTTACGCTTAATCTATTAAGCTTATGTCCATGACATCTTATTTACATGTCTTTCATTAATTTGGTGGAGGATTCCTTAAACCTTATTAACCTTACCCATACCTCAAGAGGGTGAGGAGAAGAAAGAAAACCCTAATCCTTTAAGTCCTTATCAGAATTTCATGATGAGAAGGGATGAATAAGATGAGAAGTCCTAAAGGTATCTTATTTCGATTCATACCCTAAGACTTTAGCCAGGCAGTCACACGGATCTGGGAGTCCTCATATTCCGACTAGCGGTGCGGAGGAAAATATTGCCAGCCCCCGGTCGTGATCCTTTTCTAGACACCTCTGTCTTTTGGATAATCCTCTAATAACTCCCTTGGGTTCTATGGAATTTGTAAATTTAATAATTATTAATGGTTAACTGGGGAACCTATGCTCTGATACCAAATGTTACGACCCCACCTCCCGATAACCCCCAATTATGGGAGACCGAGAGGTCGAAGCCGTACCCATGACTTCCGGATCAAAGGTTCGACAATTAACCAAGAATAATTATCAAATTTTAACATACTAAACTGAAAAGCTGTAAGAAAATAAACTTTGCATACCTTTTGAAATTTTTGGATTTCTAACTTCTATCCACATAATGATTATACGCTAACTATTCCTCCTTGTATTTTTCTTCATGTATTTCACAATGTGACGATTTACTGTTTGTCCTTTTGGCTTGTACCTAAAACGCCGACAAAATAAACGTCGGTCATCCGAAGCTGGTATGTGGGGGAAACAATAATATTGCAACTATGATAACCATGTAATCATTCAATTAATCATTAATCAATCAAGATTACGTTTTAAATATAACATCCGCGATCCACGAGTACCCTATCCTCTGTACTATCCCTGCAGTGGACCTGGAACCTACCTTCCTTATGGTAAATCCCCCATTAAACCCCTCATGGTTCCCCCTATAGGTGAACCAGTTTCTAGGGTTGAGTCACATGGTACTACTCGTAAGTAACCCACTCCTTAACTCATGGCAGGCTAACGAGTCACATGGCACTACACGTAGGTAGCCCAATTTCTAACTCTCGGTAACCTAGACCTTGCTCTAGGGTTACCCCCTTTTTAGCCTTTTCAAAGTAACAGAGGTGGACCCAGATCTAGCCAGTTATATATACTCATTTACAGTGATAATCATAGTCACTTTATAGTTGCATGAAATAAATAGTCATCCAACAATTAATTCATGCATTGAGGGAAACGTCAATAAAATCCTCGGGAAACTATTTGGTATAGTCATAAGCGTAACCACATACCTGAATTGGCGAGTCATGCAGATTATTCAACATATACTTCATGTGTATACAATCAAGTCAATCAACAGATCCAAGCAAGTAATTCAATCATCACATAGTTCCTGAAATAAATATGTACTCTATTTATTACACACTTTATCAAGAATCTACTTTATTGACTTGTATTCACTTTCTAGGATTTCTAATCTGCATTAATTATTCATTAATACTCATTAGGGTTTCTTAGATCAATTTCTCGAACTTTACCTGTTACGACCCCATCTGAGCTTAATTGGTAAACTAGCGTTTACCTAGACAATTGCAAAGATTAATTGGAATAATCATTCTTGAAATCTAATGAATGACAATAACACAATTAGGATGTTTTAACTATGATAATAAGTCTAAATGTTCTTTGGTCCTGAGAATTAGGGTTTGAGAAGCATAAACCCTAATCGGCCCAAATAGGGTTTTGATGATACATGAATACAGAATTTGATAAGTAGAATGTCTCACTAAATGATTTTTAGTATTTTATGTGTAACTATGATTTACTTCAAATTTGGATATGATTTAGATATATAAAATGTGAACAACATTGGAAAATATCAGAATTTTTGAAGAATTCTCTGACCTGTTTGTAGGCCGAGTTTCAAACTCGACCGATCACAATTTCAGAATTTTACAGCAGTGTGGTAATTGAATTTTATCTTTTTATTGGTATATCCAATTGATCTCAAATTTTAACAGTATTTGATAAATACTATTTTAGACACTCTGTTAAATTGGCATAATTTTTGGATGACTTTTGAATCCCTACAGTAAGGATGTCGGTCGAGTTTGTGCAGGACAAACTCGGCCGAATATATTTTGCAGACTGCAATATAGCAGTGCATTGTTCTATGTTTAATTATTTATTGGTAACTCCAAATGATCTCAAATTTTAACTGAAGCTTTATAGAACAATTATAAACAAAGTGCTAAATTCCCATAATTGTTGGAGAATGTGTGATCTCTGAAATAAACGAATTACAGTAACTTTTGTATAACTGAATATTCAGCCAATATAATTAAAGTTGAGTGTTGGGTCAATATGCAATTGACCCAAGCAGCTCAATTGACTTATATGAATGACCACACACACAAGCAGCTCTCATTCTTAGTCATTCACTCCAGAGAAACGAGCTCCTAGAGAGAGAGGGAGAATTAGGGCTTGAGAGGAAAAAGTGGGGGAATTGCTGAATTAGGGTTTTGCGATTCCAGGAAGGGTGAAATCAAGTAAGTTCGGATTCCTTGCATAGACTTTTATGGTGAATCTTCTCTCTCATGTCAAGATTCCGTCCTTTCTCTGATTTGATCCAAGATGATGTCGAAATTCCCTCTTTTCTCACCCTTTCTTCATAATCCCTCTTTTTCAAGGTTTCCGAGTTGAATGGAAGAAGAATTGGGAGATTTGCTAGGGATTTGATAGGAATTCGAGATTCCCTGATTTGAGCTGAAGTGGTGAGGTGTTTTCACACCTTAGGGTGAGTGGGTTCTTCCTTCAAACATTCTAATGCACGAATTTGATTATAGCATCCAAATCCCTAATTGCTTAGTATGTGATTCTAAAACCTAAAATGTCCGTTTGATTTAAGATTGTTGCAAATTGATATGATATGGATTCCTTCTCTGTTTTAAATGATTCCTAAATGGTAGATTCATATCAGAAACGTATGCAACACTTCCTAGTGAGAATGCTTTACAGATTTATATCAAATGATGTAATTAGGGTTTAACCTAATTGAGACATCACTAGTGTTTCAACCTTATTGAAAAGGACTAGTAACTCTATAAGTGGTTAGGATGTATCTCGTGGGTTATCTTAATTGAATCTTATTCTGGATACATGATATCACAGTGATGATATGGAAAACCTAAATTTAGTTGAATTTCCATGGTTTCATGTCTATATTGATTGCATATGAATTGTTGGAAACAATCTTTATTTAGTGAATGCTTATATCCTATGAAATCCTTATGAGAGCCATGTGACAAGTGAATGAGGTAAACGAAAAGGTGAATGAGGCAAATGCAACCCTAAGAGTAGGGTGTTGGCATGTGATGAATGAATAAGGAAAATGAAACCCTAAGGATGGGGTGTTCAATGAATCATGCTATGGTAATATGAAAGGTCTTGATATGAGATGTGGTGATGCTTAATTGTTAAATTGTATGTTTCTAGTGCATTTAACTTTATATGCTTGTTCTCCCTGAAATGATATTTACATACTGCAGGGCTTCTTATATTTCAATACATATCTCGTAAATTGCAGGTGATAAGATATGACATGCCCTAGAAAGGGATGTTACTGAGACATGGTATATGTTGAATACATGAACTATGATATTTATTGTTAATCAAGTATAGACCTAGATGCCCTAACACTGTAGAACCCCTTAGACGGGTCTGCAACTTTGGGGTGAAACTCGTGTTGCAACATCATCCGTGCTTGTGTCGCGGACAAATGAGGAAAGAGAAAAAGGGCAGTGTCTAACAACAATTGTGCTTATGTCACAATGGCACTGCGATATCACCAGAAAACTTGGTTATCTAACACCATTCGTGCTTGTGTCGCGAAGGTAACCCTGTGACTCTCCGCCGGTGTACTCAGGTTTAAGGAGTAGTCGAGAGCACACGTGGTTGTGCGAGGAGGCCGAGGAGCCTGTGTCCTGTGCAGACCAGGACGAGTAGTCAGACTTAGCACTTCCCGGGTGTGTCGCTAAGTCTTGTACGGTGGGACCGTAGCATGAACTTGTTGCGGATCTTTATATGTAGAGTACACTGCATATATTTAGGGCATAATCTAAAATATGATCATATAGGTTCACAGAGTTCTTTATAAATGATAGAGTTAAGGAAGACTAGAAGCATAGTCTTCTAGTAGTTATTCTTTGGATGCAATATTTACATTCTTTGTTATTTCAATTATATTGTTTTAGAACTGCTCAGTGTAGTATTTATTGCTGTTAATTCTCATATCATTTACTCAAATTATATCTGTAATCACATTAGTGCATTAGTCTATTTCCATGAAGTACTCATTCACTGAGCGAGTAGGCTCACCTCTCTACTCAAACATTTTAGGTCAACCGCGTGGACTTGAAGATGATCAGAGCATCAATGTAGACCTGCCACAGGAGTCAAGTACGAGTTTAGTTGAGTCAGTCGGTCCTTGTCACTCTAGGTCCTCAGTAAGAGTTTAGAGAGAGAGTTGTAATTACAATGTGTAATATTGTTCCTCTTTGATATGTATGCTAATTACAAGTTTCATGTGCATAATGTGTGAGAGACATCATGCATGTTTATACATGTATCTTTATTATTAAAGTTTGATTAGTAAAGGAAATGTTCAGATTCCCTTGTTAAGATGTTTTATGTGGTTCAATGCGAAGAAACAAGAGTTTTTAAGAAAAGAAAAAGTTAAGGGTGTTCTTTGTGTTAAATATAAATCCTATCTTACGCCCTAATCTCATGATTTGAGGAAATTGTGAGATCGGGGTGTAACAGCTTGGTATCAGAGCTTAGGGTGAGTTGTCAAGGACCATTAAGTTAGTAAGTTAGAGTCCTAAGTGTGGCAGATAGGAGATGTTTGATGTTAGCTTTGGGGATTTGAGTATTTGGATATCCTGGCCCGATATCTGAGTACTTGGATCAGCCAATACAAGCTACTCTGTCTATTCTCTCACGTATACCCTGGCCAGGTATACAGTGGAAGAATGGGCTAGAGAGGAACCCTAGAAATGTTAGGGTTAGAAAACGAGAAAAGAAACAAGAATTAAGAGCATAAATGTAAAAGGAGATAGAACTTACATTTCATAATGTTGTTTTTGTTGGAAATGTATAGAAATGCTCTTATATGTTTGAATTGAAAAATTCAATACTTTGAAATATGGGTCTTTAATATTTGTTGCACACTGTGCAGTTGTTGCATTTATTGATTTCATTCTTTGTAACATGTAGATTAGAAATCATCTTGAAATGAGCTTTTGTTTCTATGGTTTTGTCCGCTGATTCGAGTGAAATTGACATCAGCAGGTCTGTTTAGGTTTTCAGTCTATGCGCGGTTTGGCCGAGTTCGTGTTTTGGTCGGCTGAGTTCCTTGTCTAGGATTTCAAACAGCGTTTTGGTCGGCCGAGTTTGGTCTTGAATCGGCCGAGTTTCTTTGTAGGTAAACAAGTAGTGTTTCGATCGGCCGAGTTCCTCAGAGGATCGGCCGAGTTTCCTACTGATCGGCCGAAGTTGGTCGGCCGAGTTTCAGAACCTGGAAGGTGATCGGCCGAGTTTCTGAGCTGTGAGTGGCAGTTCAGGAAGAATGTAATCCTTGGTAGTTCTTGGCTTCAGGACTTCAGGTTTGGCCTGGTCCGGTTGGCAGGATGCGTTATTAGGATCTAATGAATCCTATCAATAGCATAATAAGAGTAGAATTGGAATAATTAGACCCACATCAGAGTAAGAATGTACATACAGTAAGATGCTGAAATAGATGGGCAAGATCAGAACAACTAAGAATTAGTTGAAACTGATATCTGAGGTTCAATTTTGGGGCCTCATATGATAAACCCTTAATTGGGAATAAAGGAACATGATATGAGATCCATAATCAGTTTATTGATTAATATTATATGAACTATACATATGAAATATAGAAAAGATATGTGAAATGTATGTATGGTTCTAGATAGCAAGAATCAATCATGATCAATGAATCATATAATAGCGTATAATGCTTTTATGAACTCTAAAGCAAAGGCTAAGTAGAAGAATAGAGTGAGCTTTCAATAGGTCCATAAAAGTAAAAAGGATCGTATGAATATGTAATTCATAAGACTAGAACAACAAACTAGTTTCTAAGCAAAGGACATAGGTGTAGTTTAACGAATGAATAAGTCATACAAAGGTAGACTGTATTGAGAAGAGAAAAACTTGATTGAAAGAGAAATTATGTTTGATCCATGTATGATCCACTTGATGTAAAAATGAAGAATATGTAATGTATTCAACATGAGTAAAAACTAATAGAAGGACTATTAATTTAGAATGTTAACTTCACAATAGTATAAAGATAAAGGAGGAAATATGTGCAACATGGTATACATGACCATACATATGAATAAGCAACATGGTCATAAGAGAAAAAAAAATTTAGAATTAAAGATGACAGGTTAAAGAGTAGTATAGGGAAAGAGGACTATGAAATGTAAGAAAGGGTTTGAAATATGATGGAGCAGTTATAAAATAAAGAGGTTGTGAGATTCAAGCAAGTGCTAATTAATCAAATATCTCTGTTGATAACTAAGTAAATCTACATATGAGAATGTATTAAGGGAATGCTTGAATACAAAAAATTCCAAGTCTTAAAATCATCTTCTCTTTCATATATTCCTTAATGAGAGCAAGATGGGAATGAAATGATAAGAGAAAATGAATCATATATGGTGCATAACTACCTTGGTGGGGTCATCTAGTGAATGTAATAGTGACATACAATATGATGAAGTACGATAAGAAATAAAATTCTTGTGTGATAGCAAGAATAATGAATAATCTATTCCTATCTTAAATGCTTCAATGTTAATGAGGTTTATCGTATATAATCATATGAAAAAGATAGGTAGCAAAAAGTAAAGAAGTAATGAATGAGCAGAGAGATATGGGAAAACACTATCTTTGTGTAATATGTAAATTTGTTCTTGCATGTATGATTTGTTGAAGGCATATTAGGGTATGAAAGTTGGTTCTACATGTGATTTCAGTGTATGTGTGCAAGCTATATGTTAAATTAAAGGCATATGATAGTTGTAGTAATTCATACCAGATATGCATCCTAGTATTGTGTATTTGTAATATGTGGATATGGTTTGGATGATGTTAGAACACATGGAGAGATACCCTGAACAAGGTAGTCATACTTATTCACTCATATTAATAGAAAGGGTTGATAATCAGATTGTTTGAACAAGTAACCCTAATGAGGTGTAGCTTGTTATACCTAACTCTAATATAACTGAGTGATGGTAATTGAATATGATTAATGCTTGAATGACTGATAAAATCGTGGATTACCTTATTACTGTTGTTGAAACCCTAAAATGATATAATGCGATGGTTACACTTTGAATTGTATGTGGGCCCATAACCCACAGGTCCCAGGATCGAAACAGGATAGTATGGAATGAGGTGGTAATGCTTCACCTCATGCATCCATGACCCAATGGGGATGCCAAGAGTAGTATTGTGCAATTGATTGTTGAATCTAGTCTTTTAATTTAAGACTGTTTTACTATTTGAGTAGCATGTTATTAAAGTTTAAAACAGCATGGTGAACTTGCTCTTGTCACTTAAAGGTGATACAGAACAATAGAACTCTCTGAGCAGCATAAGTTGAGATAGTTGCATCAGAGTATCAGAGTTGCCCAGTGAAAGAATGGTGGTTTATCTTTGCATTCTATGTTTGACTGTGTCATAAAGAATTTGCTTGATATCATTGAGAACTATTTGAAATATGTTGTGATTTAGTAAAGAATTAAAAAATCTAATGTTGAAAACTACATTCGGGTATGAAATACAAGAATATAATGGCATGGAAGGTTTTAGAAGCTTAGAATAACCCTGAATGTATCTTTCTTGTAGGTTCATGTTTCGAGGACGAAACATTCTAAGGGGGGGAGAGTTGTTACGACCCCATCTGAGCTTAATTGGTAAACTAGCGTTTACCTAGAAAATTGCAAAGAATAATTGGAATAATCATTCTTGAAATCTAATGAATGACACTAACACAATTAGGATGTTTTAACTATGATAAGAAGTCTAAATGTTCTTTGGTCCTGAGAATTAGGGTTTGAGAAGCATAAACCTTAATCGGCCCAAATAGGGTTTTGATGATACATGAATACAGAATTTGATAAGTAGAATGTCTCACTAAATGATTTTTAGTATTTTATGTGTAACTCTGATTTACTTCAAATTTGGATATGATTTAGATATATAAAATGTGAACAACATTGGAAAATATCAGAATTTTTGAAGAATTCTCTGACCTGGTTGTAGGCCGAGTTTCAAACTCGACCGATCACAATTTCAGAATTTTACAGCAGTGTGGTAATTGAATTTTATCTTTTTATTGGTATATCCAATTGATCTCAAATTGTAACAGTATTTGATAAATACTATTTTAGACACTCTTTTAAATTGGCATAATTTTTGGATGACTTTTGAATCCCTACAGTAAGGGTGTCGGTCGAGTTTGTGCAGGACAAACTCGGCCGAATATATTTTGCAGACTGCAATATAGCAGTTCATTGTTCTATTTTTAATTATTTATTGGTAACTCCAAATGATCTCAAATTTTAACTGAAGCTTTATAGAACAATTATAAACAAAGTGCTAAATTCCCATAATTGTTGGAGAATGTTTGATCTCTGAAATAAACGAATTACAGTAACTTTTGTATAACTGAATATTCAGCCAATATAATTAAAGTTGAGTGTTGGGTCAATATGCAATTGACCCAAGCAGCTCAATTGACTTATATGAACGACCACACACACAAGCAGCTCTCATTCTTCGTCATTCACTCCAGAGAAATGAGCTCCTAGAGAGAGAGGGAGAATTAGGGCTTGAGAGGAAAAAGTGGGGGAATTGCTGAATTAGGGTTTTGCGATTCCAGGAAGGGTGAAATCAAGTAAGTTCGGATTCCTTGCATAGACTTTTATGGTGAATCTTCTCTCTCATGTCAAGATTCCGTCCTTTCTCTGATTTGATCCAAGATGATGTCGAAATTCCCTCTTTTCTCACCCTTTCTTCATAATCCCTCTTTTTCAAGGTTTCCGAGTTGAATGAAAGAAGAATTGGGAGATTTGCTAGGGATTTGATAGGAATTCGAGATTCCCTGAGTTGAGCTGAAGTGGTGAGGTGTTTTCACACCTTAGGGTGAGTGGGTTCTTCCTTCAAACATTCTAATGCACGAATTTGATTATAGCATCCAAATCCCTAATTGCTTAGTATGTGATTCTAAAACCTAAAATGTCCGTTTGATTTAAGATTGTTGCAAATTGATATGATATGGATTCCTTCTCTGTTTTAAATGATTCCTAAATGGTAGATTCATATCAGAAACGTATGCAACACTTCCTAGTGAGAATGCTTTACAGATTTATATCAAATGATGTAATTAGGGTTTAACCTAATTGAGACATCACTAGTGTTTCAACCTTATTGAAAAGGACTAGTAACTCTATAAGTGGTTAGGATGTATCTCGTGGGTTATCTTAATTGAATCTTATTCTGGATACATGATATCACAGTGATGATATGGAAAACCTAAATTTAGTTGAATTTCCATGGTTTCATGTCTATATTGATTGCATATGAATTGTTGGAAACAATCTTTATTTAGTGAATGCTTATATCCTATGAAATCCTTATGAGAGCCATGTGACAAGTGAATGAGGTAAACAAAAAGGTGAATGAGGCAAATGCAACCCTAAGAGTAGGGTGTTGGCATGTGATGAATGAATAAGGCAAATGAAACCCTAAGGATGGGGTGTTCAATGAATCATGCTATGGTAATATGAAAGGTCTTGATATGAGATGTGGTGATGCTTAATTGTTAAATTGTATGTTTCTAGTGCATTTAACTTTATATGCTTGTTCTCCCTGAAATGATATTTACATACTGCAGGGCTTCTTATATTTCAATACATATCTCGTAAATTGCAGGTGATAAGATATGACATGCCCTAGAAAGGGATGTTACTGAGACATGGTATATGTTGAATACATGAACTATGATATTTATTGTTAATCAAGTATAGACCTAGATGCCCTAACACTGTAGAACCCCTTAGACGGGTCTGCAACTTTGGGGTGAAACTCGTGTTGCAACATCATCCGTGCTTGTATCGCGGACAAACGAGGAAAGAGAAAAAGGGCAGTGTCTAACAACAATTGTGCTTGTGTCACAATGGCACTGCGATATCACCAGAAAACTTGGTTATCTAACACCATTCGTGCTTGTGTCGTGAAGGTAACCCTGTGACTCTCCGCCGGTGTACTCAGGTTTAAGGAGGAGTCGAGAGCACACGTGTTTGTGCGAGGAGGCCGAGGAGCCTGTGTCCTGTGCAGACCAGGACGAGTAGTCAGACTTAGCACTTCCCGGGTGTGTCGCTAAGTCTTGTACGGTGGGACCGTAGCATGAACTTGTTGCAGATCTTTATATGCAGAGTACACTGCATATATTTAGGGCATAATCTAAAATATGATCATATAGGTTCACAGAGTTCTTTATAAATGATAGAGTTAAGGAAGACTAGAAGCATAGTCTTCTAGTAGTTATTCTTTGGATGCAATATTTACATTCTTTGTTATTTCAATTATATTGTTTTAGAACTGCTCAATGTAGTATTTATTGCTGTTAATTCTCATATCATTTACTCAAATTATATCTGTAATCACATTAGTGCATTAGTCTGTTTCCATGAAGTACTCATTCACTGAGCGAGTAGGCTCACCTCTCTACTCAAACATTTTAGGTCAACCGCGTGGACTTGAAGATGATCAGAGCATCAGTGTAGACCTGCCACAGGAGTCAAGTACGAGTTTAGTTGAGTCAGTCGGTCCTTGTCACTCTAGGTCCTCAGTAAGAGTTTAGAGAGAGAGTTGTAATTACAATGTGTAATATTGTTCCTCTTTGATATGTATGCTAATTACAAGTTTCATGTGTATAATGTGTGAGAGACATCATGAATGTTTATACATGTATCTTTACTATTAAAGTTTGATTAGTAAAGGAAATGTTCAGATTCCCTTGTTAAGATGTTTTATGTGGTTCAATGCGAAGAAACAAGAGTTTTTAAGAAAAGAAAAAGTTAAGGGTGTTATTTGTGTTAAATATAAATCCTATCTTACGCCCTAATCTCATGATTTGAGGAAATTGTGAAATCGGGGTGTAACAGCTTGGTATCAGAGCTTAGGGTGAGTTGTCAAGGACCATTAAGTTAGTAAGTTAGAGTCCTAAGTGTGGCAGATAGGAGATGTTTGATGTTAGCTTTGGGGATTTGAGTATTTGGATATCCTGGCCCGATATCTGAGTACTTGGATCAGCCAGTACAAGCTACTCTATCTATTCTCTCACGTATACCCTGGACAGGTATACAGTGGAAGAATGGGCTAGAGAGGAACCCTAGAAATGTTAGGGTTAGAAAACGAGAAAAGAAACAAGAATTAAGAGCATAAATGTAAAAGGAGATAGAACTTACATTTCATAATGTTGTTTTTGTTGGAAATGTATAGAAATGCTCTTATATGTTTGAATTGAAATATTCAATACTTTGAAATATGGGTCTTTAATATTTGTTGCACACTGTGCAGTTGTTGCATTTATTGATTTCATTCTTTGTAACATGTAGATTAGAAATCATCTTGAAATGAGCTTTTTTTTCTATGGTTTTGCCCGCTGATTCGAGTGAAATTGACATCAGCAGGTCTGTTTAGGTTTTCAGTCTATGCGCGGTTTGGCCGAGTTCGTGTTTTGGTCGGCCGAGTTCCTTGTCTAGGATTTCAAACAGCGTTTTGGTCGGCCGAGTTTGGTCTTGAATCGGCCGAGTTTCTTTGTAGGTAAACAAGTAGTGTTTCGATCGGCCGAGTTCCTCAGAGGATCGGCCGAGTTTCCTACTGATCGGCCGAAGTTGGTCGGCCGAGTTTCAGAACCTGGAAGGTGATCGGCCGAGTTCCAGAGTGATCGGCCGAGTTTCTGAGCTGTGAGTGGCAGTTCAGGAAGAATGTAATCCTTGGTAGTTCTTGGCTTCAGGACTTCAGGTTTGGCCTGGTCCGGTTGGCAGGATGCGTTATTAGGATCTAATGAATCCTATCAATAGCATAATAAGAGTAGAATTGGAATAATTAGACCCACATCAGAGTAAGAATGTACATACAGTAAGATGCTGAAATAGATGGGCAAGATCAGAACAACTAAGAATTAGTTGAAACTGATATCTGAGGTTCAATTTTGGGGCCTCATATGATAAACCCTTAATTGGGAATAAAGGAACATGATATGAGATCCATAATCAGTTTATTGATTAATATTATATGAACTATACATATGAAATATAGAAAAGATATGTGAAATGTATGTATGGTTCTAGATAGCAAGAATCAATCATGATGAATGAATCATATAATAGCGTATAATGCTTTAATGAACTCTAAAGCAAAGGCTAAGTAGAAGAATGGAGTGAGCTTTCAATAGGTCCATAAAAGTAAAAAGGATCGTATGAATATGTAATTCATAAGACTAGAACAACAAACTAGTTTCTAAGAAAAGGACATAGGTGTAGTTTAACGAATGAATAAGTCATACAAAGGTAGACTGTATTCAGAAGAGAAAAACTTGATTGAAAGAGAAATTATGTTTGATCCATGTATGATCCACTTGATGTAAAAATGAAGAATATGTAATGTATTCAACATGAGTAAAAACTAATAGAAGGACTATTAATTTAGAATGTTAACTTCACAATAGTATAAAGATAAAGGAGGAAATATGTGCAACATGGTATACATGACCATATATATGAATAAGCAACATGGTCATAAGAGAAAAAAAAATTTAGAATTAAAGATGACAGGTTAAAGAGTAGTATAGGGAAAGAGGACTATGAAATGTAAGAAAGGGTTTGAAATATGATGGAGCAGTTATAAAATAAAGAGGTTGTGAGATTCAAGCAAGTGCTAATTAATCAAATATCTCTGTTGATAACTAAGTAAATCTACATATGAGAATGTATTAAGGGAATGCTTGAATACAAAAAATTCCAAGTCTTAAAATCATCTTCTCTTTCATATATTCCTTAATGAGAGCAAGATGGGAATGAAATGATAAGAGAAAATGAATCATATATGGTGCATAACTACCTTGGTGGGGTCATCTAGTGAATGTAATAGTGACATACAATATGATGAAGTACGATAAGAAATAAAATTCTTGTGTGATAGCAAGAATAATGAATAATCTATTCCTATCTTAAATGCTTCAATGTTAATGAGGTTTATCGTATATAATCATATGAAAAAGATAGGTAGCAAAAAGTAAAGAAGTAATGAATGAGCAGAGAGATATGGGAAAACACTATCTTTGTGTAATATGTAAATTTGTTCTTGCATGTATGATTTGTTGAAGGCATATTAGGGTATGAAAGTTGGTTCTACATGTGATTTCAGTGTATGTGTGCAAGCTATATGTTAAATTAAAGGCATATGATAGTTTTAGTAATTCATACCAGATATGCATCCTAGTATTGTGTATTTGTAATATGTGGATATGGTTTGGATGATGTTAGACCACATGGAGAGATACCCTGAACAAGGTAGTCATACTTATTCACTCATATTAATAGAAAGGGTTGATAATCAGATTGTTTGAACAAGTAACCCTAATGAGGTGTAGCTTGTTATACCTAACTCTAATATAACTGAGTGATGGTAATTGAATATGATTAATGCTTGAATGACTGATACAATCGTGGATTACCTTATTACTATTGTTGAAACCCTAAAATGATATAATGCAATGGTTACACTTTGAATTGTATGTGGGCCCATAACCCACAGGTCCCAGGATCGAAACAGGATAGTATGGAATGAGGTGGTAATGCTTCACCTCATGCATCCATGACCCAATGGGGATGCCAAGAGTAGTATTGTGCAATTGATTGTTGAATCTAGTCTTTTAATTTAAGACTGTTTTACTATTTGAGTAGCATGTTATTAAAGTTTAAAACAGCATGGTGAACTTGCTCTTGTCAGTTAAAGGTGATACAGAACAATAGAACTCTCTGAGAAGCATAAGTTGAGATAGTTGCATCAGAGTATCAGAGTTGCACAGTGAAAGAATGGTGGTTTATCTTTGCATTCTATGTTTGACTGTGGCATAAAGAATTTGCTTGATATCATTGAGAACTATTTGAAATATGTTGTGATTTAGTAAAGAATTAAAAAATCTAATGTTGAAAACTACATTCGGGTATGAAATATAAGAATATAATGGCATGGAAGGTTTTAGAAGCTTAGAATAACCCTGAATGTATCTTTCTTGTAGGTTCATGTTTCGAGGACGAAACATTCTAAGGGGGGGAGAGTTGTTACGACCCCATCTGAGCTTAATTGGTAAACTAGCGTTTACCTAGACAATTGCAAAGATTAATTGGAATAATCATTCTTGAAATCTAATGAATGACAATAACACAATTAGGATGTTTTAACTATGATAAGAAGTCTAAATGTTCTTTGGTCCTGAGAATTAGGGTTTGAGAAGCATAAACCCTAATCGGCCCAAATAGGGTTTTGATGATACATGAATACAGAATTTGATAAGTAGAATGTCTCACTAAATGATTTTTAGTATTTTATGTGTAACTCTGATTTACTTCAAATTTGGATATGATTTAGATATATAAAATGTGAACAACATTGGAAAATATCAGAATTTTTGAAGAATTCCCTGACCTGTTTGTAGGCCGAGTTTCAAACTCGACCGATCACAATTTCAGAATTTTACAGCAGTGTGGTAATTGAATTTTATCTTTTTATTGGTATATCCAATTGATCTCAAATTTTAACAGTATTTGATAAATACTATTTTAGACACGCTGTTAAATTGGCATAATTTTTGGATGACTTTTGAATCCCTACAGTAAGGGTGTCGGTCGAGTTTGTGCAGGACAAACTCGGCCGAATATATTTTGCAGACTGCAATATAGCAGTGCATTGTTCTATTTTTAATTATTTATTGGTAACTCCAAATGATATCAAATCTTAACTGAAGGTTTATAGAACAATTATAAACAAAGTGCTAAATTCCCATAATTTTTGGAGAATGTTTGATCTCTGAAATAAACGAATTACAGTAACTTTGGTATAACTGAATATTCAGCCAATATAATTAAAGTTGAGTGTTGGGTCAATATGCAATTGACCCAAGCAGCTCAATTGACTTATATGAACGACCACACACACAAGCAGCTCTCATTCTTCGTCATTCACTCCAGAGAAACGAGCTCCTAGAGAGAGAGGGAGAATTAGGGCTTGAGAGGAAAAAGTGGGGGAATTGCTGAATTAGGGTTTTGCGATTCCAGGAAGGGTGAAATCAAGTAAGTTCGGATTCCTTGCATAGACTTTTATGGTGAATCTTCTCTCTCATGTCAAGATTCCGTCCTTGCTCTGATTTGATCCAAGATGATGTCGAAATTCCCTCTTTTCTCACCCTTTCTTCATAATCCCTCTTTTTCAAGGTTTCCGAGTTGAATGGAAGAAGAATTGGGAGATTTGCTAGGGATTTGATAGGAATTCGAGATTCCCTGAGTTGAGCTGAAGTGGTGAGGTGTTTTCACACCTTAGGGTAAGTGGGTTCTTCCTTCAAACATTCTAATGCACGAATTTGATTATAGAATCCAAATCCCTAATTGCTTAGTATGTGATTCTAAAACCTAAAATGTCCGTTTGATTTAAGATTGTTGCAAATTGATATGATATGGATTCCTTCTCTGTTTTAAATGATTCCTAAATGGTAGATTCATATCAGAAACGTATGCAACACTTCCTAGTGAGAATGCTTTACATATTTATATCAAATGATGTAATTAGGGTTTAACCTAATTGAGACATCACTAGTATTTCAACCTTATTGAAAAGGACTAGTAACTCTATAAGTGGTTAGGATGTATCTCGTGGGTTATCTTAATTGAATCTTATTCTGGATACATGATATCACAGTGATGATATGGAAAACCTAAATTTAGTTGAATTTCCATGGTTTCATGTCTATATTGATTGCATATGAATTGTTGGAAACAATCTTTATTTAGTGAATGCTTATATCCTATGAAATCCTTATGAGAGCCATGTGACAAGTGAATGAGGTAAACGAAAAGGTGAATGAGGCAAATGCAACCCTAAGAGTAGGGTGTTGGCATGTGATGAATGAATAAGGCAAATGAAACCCTAAGGATGGGGTGTTCAATGAATCATGCTATGGTAATATGAAAGGTCTTGATATGAGATGTGGTGATGCTTAATTGTTAAATTGTATGTTTCTAGTGCATTTAACTTTATATGCTTGTTCTCCCTGAAATGATATTTACATACTGTAGGGCTTCTTATATTTCAATACATATCTCGTAAATTGCAGGTGATAAGATATGACATGCCCTAGAAAGGGATGTTACTGAGACATGGTATATGTTGAATACATGAACTATGATATTTATTGTTAATCAAGTATAGACCTAGATGCCCTAACACTGTAGAACCCCTTAGACGGGTCTGCAACTTTGGGGTGAAACTCGTGTTGCAACATCATCCGTGCTTGTGTCGCGGACAAATGAGGAAAGAGAAAAAGGGCAGTGTCTAACAACAATTGTGCTTGTGTCACAATGGCACTGCGATATCACCAGAAAACTTGGTTATCTAACACCATTCGTGCTTGTGTCGCGAAGGTAACCCTGTGACTCTCCGCCGGTGTACTCAGGTTTAAGGAGGAGTCGAGAGCACACGTGGTTGTGCGAGGAGGCCGAGGAGCCTGTGTCCTGTGCAGACCAGGACGAGTAGTCAGATTTAGCACTTCCCGGGTGTGTCGCTAAGTCTTGTACGGTGGGACCGTAGCATGAACTTGTTGCGGATCTTTATATGCAGAGTACACTGCATATATTTAGGGCATAATCTAAAATATGATCATATAGGTTCACAGAGTTCTTTATAAATTATAGAGTTAAGGAAGACTAGAAGCATAGTCTTCTAGTAGTTATTCTTTGGATGCAATATTTACATTCTTTGTTATTTCAATTATATTATTTTAGAACTGCTCAGTGTAGTATTTATTGCTGTTAATTCTCATATCATTTACTCAAATTATATCTGTAATCACATTAGTGCATTAGTCTGTTTCCATGAAGTACTCATTCACTGAGCGAGTAGGCTCACCTCTCTACTCAAACATTTTAGGTCAACCGCGTGGACTTGAAGATGATCAGAGCATCAGTGTAGACCTGCCACAGGAGTCAAGTACGAGTTTAGTTGAGTCAGTCGGTCCTTGTCACTCTAGGTCCTCAGTAAGAGTTTAGAGAGAGAGTTGTAATTACAATGTGTAATATTGTTCCTCTTTGATATGTATGCTAATTACAAGTTTCATGTGCATAATGTGTGAGAGACATCATGAATGTTTATACATGTATCTTTACTATTAAAGTTTGATTAGTAAAGGAAATGTTCAGATTCCCTTGTTAAGATGTTTTATGTGGTTCAATGCGAAGAAACAAGAGTTTTTAAGAAAAAAAAAGTTAAGGGTGTTCTTTGTGTTAAATATAAATCCTATCTTACGCCCTAATCTCATGATTTGAGGAAATTGTGAGATCGGGGTGTAACATTACCTCTTTTAGGTTAACAAACCCTAATAGTACTCTTTTCCATTTATATAAACCCAAATTGCTCAAACTATTCATTTAATAGTCTTTTATACCCAAAATTGACTTAGGATCATCATGTCCCTATTTATTTACAGATTTGAACAATTAAAACATTTAAAACTCATATTCACCTAAATTAGGGTTTTCAAGCTCGTTAATGCATATTCATGCACAAAACCCTAAATTAAGCCAATTATATAAAAAGATTATCTTTTTAGATCTTATTTTCACTTTTATGAATAATAGGCTTAAATTATCCATTGATCAACATTAAAACCATCTATCATCAAATCTAAGGGTTTTTCATTAATTAAATCATTAAAGATGATAGCTTTATGTACTTTACATATTTCAACATATTTATGTACATAATCTTCAAATTAAACTAATTACGTACAAAGATCACCCTTTTCGATCTTAATGCACCTTTTTGCATTTAACAGGTTAATATCAACTCTTATGATCCATTAAACCCTATTAAACACATTAATCATATCAGATTAGGGTTCCTTAATCTTTAAAGTATTAAAGATGATTACTTCCATTAATTTTCGGATTGCAAATAGAATCATACTTCAACCATAATTTATTTGGATTCCTCTCGTTCTGAGGATCAACTTTCATATATAACTTTTTGTCATCTGAGCTTCGAATAAACAGATATGATTTTAGTAAAAATACTTACTTTTCAACCAATCAGATGGCGCCATGTACGCACTCCCATGCAACGAAGTGGCCCACGATTTGGAACATAACCGAATTACTCATATGCCCCTCACTTGAACTGTTGGTTCTGTAGAGAGCGGAGGGGTAAACTCGTCCGATTTAGTTTTGGTCATCTCCCACCTTACGAACCCTTACGCTGCCGTTTGCAGCAGCGATCCAGCGCGGCCCTGCCGCCTCCTCCAGACCACGACGGCCATCAGGGGCAGTCTACTGGCTCCGCCGCTCCCTGCCGAGGCTGGGGAAGATCCGAGGTGGGGCCAAGGTGGATGATATGGGCTGTGCGATCCCGCACTTGCAGCTGCCAAGTGCAGCCGTGTGGTTTCATCGGAGAGTCGTTTAGGGCACGGAAACGCTGGCTAGGTCATGCTCTGACCTCGGCACACATCCGGTTCTCAACGCAACCCCTCCTGGGCTCCTCTTTGCGCCAGGATCACCCTATTTCCTTCTGCTAGGGTTTGAACGTAAAGATACATGAAGAAGAAGAAGAAGAAGAAGAGAGGTGCGCGCGTGGGATCCTTCCTGAACTCCGACTACCCTCTTATGTAGGGATGAGAAACGAAGCCCTAAAGAGTGCCTTCACAAGGATTCGAGTTCTTTTCCCGAAAGGAAACTTATATCCCTTAGCTAAGAAGCAACCTCTTCACTCATCATTATCTTCTAATATAATTATATTATTTGGGTATATAGGAATACGAAAATCCTTTTTCTTATCCTCATTATTCTTGCCTTTGAACCCATTACCCACGAAATTATATTTCCTTTTAGTAGAAAATACCCTTCATCTATGCATTAGCAAAACCCTTTCCTAATAGGAATATATATTTCCTTCATTAATAAGTTAGTTTCTCTCTCTCTCTTATTTCCTTAGTCTTCTTTATTCTTTAGACATTAGGAAATCGAAAATAACTTCTTTTATTCTTTTATTTACTTGCCCTTTATTCTGAAGGCACACATTTTATTTTCATTTAATAGGAAGATACTTTCTTTTTATCAATATCACAAATTCACTAATAATGTATCTCTTTATCTTTTTATTTTGCAAATTTGCTATTTTCTCTTTCCACTTTGCAATTATCTCATTATTTTGGGTCCCTTGGACCTCAAGAAACACTCAAGGCACGGATTCCCACATTGGGGAACATTCGTTTCCTTTATCTTCCTTTAAAAGTCAATTTCTCATATTATATTTATTTCTTATTAAAATATCTCCTTTTTGAGGATTTCCCTTTATTTCTCTTTTATTTTCCGTATTGGCATCCCTTTTATCATTAGGAATCCTTGGGATACGAAATTCCACAAAGGGTAACTCAATTTTACCTCTTTTTACTTACTTTCCATATTTCATCAATGTTTTCAATTTCTTTCTTCATAAAGAAATACTTATTTAATTTTTTTCTTTTCTTATTGCTTTCTTTTGCAACCTTGTACTCCTTGGTATCCAAGGAACCCAAGAGGCACGAAATCCTCTTTGGATTTGCCTTCTAGTGGTTTCTACATATTTCTTTTCTTAGAATTTCGATTATTCATTTACTAATTGAATTTCCTTGGTATTTGGGCCCAATAGCCAACAAAGCCCAAAACACAACCAATCAAGGCTATTGTGAATGGAATCCATTTAATCAAAACAAAACATATCATTATTTGTTCCATTAGCTTTAATGTGAGAAATTACATTTCTCACTATTTGAACCCAAAAATTGGGGTTATAACAGTTTCAAACCTTCCAGGATATGAAAGTGTATTCTCTATACGATCTAGTTCTTAACCAAATTATGTTAGGTTCTATCACTAGTTCATGTCCCTATTAGGAAGATGTGGAATCAAAAGTGGGTTAAAAAATATTAATATGCATCATGAGATATTCGGTTGAACCAAGCGTCTCCAATTGTGAAATCTCATTGAAATGCTTGATTTGGAAAGATTGTCATCTCCCTTAGTGATTAGAAGCATGAGTGAATTAGGTCAATCAAGCAAACTAGAGGACAGACCAAATTTAGGGCTAGAATTCCATTGTAAACTGGTAAATGTGGAGAGTCTCTTTTGAAATTTTAAGTGTCTATTAAAGATAGGACTTGGATCAAAGAAAAGATGCCTACTAGATGCATGATGATGAATGGGAATGAGGTTCCTACTATAAGTAGGGTCTCAAATGAAATAGAAATTTTCAAGGTGCTTACCCAAAATAGTGCTTCAGTTGAAAGATGAATGCAATATTGGTTAGCCTCTAGCGTAAGGCTTCTACATAAACGTAGAAAGGAAACCAGATGAATGTAAATGTGAGATTTCCCTATTTTTCTTGGATCTTATATTCTATGGTAAAACATTTCATCGAATAGTATTTTTTCTATGAGGAAGGTACATTTTAAGGTAAGTATCCAAGACCCAACTGAAGGCACCTACCTGATTTCGGGTTTCTACAAAAAACTAATCTCGATTAAGGCATTGGTCTAGGACCCTACAACGTTCAATCAGGGAAGAAAAAATAGTTGAAGGTCATAGTTTAGGACCCTATGGTACATTTTAATGTCATAATCTAGCACCTCGTGGTACAATTTGAGTCATGCTCTAGAACCCAACAAAAAGAAATCATACATATCTATAATAGGAATTTGCATTTCAGATGACATATAGCCAGATCTAATCATGATATTTTGCAATTTATAATCTAGTTGTAACCAAAAGATTTGAAATTGAGAGAGAAATCCCAATCTAGGATTCATGATCCAAAATATGATCAAGCTTCAAAGGCAGTCCAAGAGTTTATATTCCTTATAATATATTTTTTTAGCTTTTTAGGAAATGTTTGGGTTATTCATATTTTTAACCATTTTTCACTATTTTCATGTATTTTTCCTAAGTCCCTTTCTATTTTTAGAGACCTAATTTTAAATGGGGATATGAAGGGATGGTCTGTTGTGGTAGGAAGGGTACCTTTTGAAGACTAGTGATTATGGATAGGTATCCATTTTCTCCTCAAGGAATGTGAGATTCCTCTCACCTCAAGGGAGTTTCCATTAAAGAATTACTCAAAAAGGGGCAAGATTGGGTGTTAAACGTTTATCTAGGGTTAAGGTAGCCTACTCAAGGAAAATGACTATATCTGGTTAAACCGCCTTCCTACTCCAACAACATCATCCCCATCATCAAAGGGGTTGTAGAAAAAATGGACTTTGAAAGAATATTCTTCACCATTCTAGTTATTACTTAATTTGACCAACTCTGTCTTGAATTGAATCCCTATTTAGGAAAGGTGTAAAAATCCAGAGATATGAAATTTTTGGATGAAATTAGGATGATATCTAGGGACAAGGTAACTGATTCAAGACCAGTGACTTAGTCTAAATATTTATTCACTCCCCAAGTTGTTTTAGAATTCTTTCTCCTCAAGGGAGAGTTCATAAGAGAATTACTTACAAAAAAAATAAATTTGGGTACAATACATCTATCCACAGTTAAGGTTGCATACTAAAGGCTATTAACAGTAGTTTTTAAACTTCCTACCTACATTTAGAGTGTCTTTGATCTTAGTGAAGGGGTCCTAGGTCTTATGAACTTTGAAAGAATCTCATGTGCCATTGTAGTTCTTACTTGATTTTATCAACTCTACGTTGAACCAAATACCAATTATATAAAAGTGGGATGGTCTACCCTATAGTAATAGTGAGCCATTAAAGGATTTATTTAAAATCATCTTCACCATAGCTCTATGGTAAAGGTGAACTAATCTACCCTAGAGTAATACTAAGCCATTGAAGGAGTTCAACAATATCATCTTTTGTATTGTTTAGAGAAAGGGGGAATTATCTACCCTAGACTAATGTAAAACCATCAAGGGAGTTCTTCAACTACACCTTCTTTTCTTCTCTATGGAAAAGGTCAAACATTCTATCTTAAAGTGGCATCAATTCAACGAAGGATTTCCTAATTTTGTGCTTTAAAACACCATTATTCCTTCCTTATTCTTATCCAATTGATTAGATCCCAATGGATATTAAGATGTAGGGCCTACTCTAACATTTTAGACTTGACCCATAACCAATAGATATTGAAGTGAAAGTAGGTGTGGTCATTTGAAAATTCCTACCATACACAAGGATTGAAAGGTGTGATGCATGTTCAGGATAGGGCCGGTATGTAAGAACAATATGAGCTTTGCATACTAGGTAGGTCTTAAATACATGAATGAGAATAGATTTTCCTTGTTGTAATAGGGCTTAAGTGTATAAAAACGTTTTCCAACTATAGATAGGGATTTTATGTAGAAAATGAATGGGTTGCCTACTCAAGGTAGGGCTTGAAGCATGGTTCCTATTAAAGATAGGACTTAGAAAGAAATTGACATGTTCATGATAGCACTTCAGCAACATGAGATCTCTATTCATGAGAAAGCAATAGAAACATGAGGTGCTGATTTAGAATAAGGCTTTGAGTGATGAGTCTCTACATTGGATATGGATTTTTTAGACAATACGTACAACACACAAGGTTTTAGCTGAGTTATCTATTTGTTCATAGGGATTCTTGCAGGTGGTTCCTACTTGACTGTAGGGATTTTTCAAGGTTCCTATCTAAACATATGACTTTAAAGAATGTGCCTATTTGTACATACATCTTTGAGAGATGTTCCTATATAAACATAGGTCTTTAGAAAGAAGTGTTTACCTAAATGTAGGGATTTGTCATGCTGCCTACCTGAAGATAAAGCTTTAAAGAATGTGCCCATTTTGAGTGTAGGGTTTAATTGGATTTCCTATATGAGCATAGGTCTTTAGAAATAGGTTCCTACTTGAATGTAGTGCTATGTTGAGTGTGCCTACTTGAATGTATGTCTTGATTTGAATGAGATGTCCATTTGGGATAGGGCTCGAATGCAAAAGCCTATTCAATATTAGGAAGAATGCCTATTTGGAACAGGGTTGTTCAATTGTAGAAAATGATTGAAATATGCCCATTATGAATATTGATTTAGCATGGATTCCTACTTGAGTGTAGGACTTTGTTTGGAAAGAGAATGCCTACATGAATGTAGGACTTTAATCAAGAGGATGCCTTTTTAGGATAGGGCTTAGAAGCAGAGGCTACCTGAGAGTAGGGTTTTGACTAGGATACCTACCTAATAATATGGCTTTGATCAAGGTGTATATCTAAGCATGGGACTTTATCTTTAAGGTGAGCCTATATGATAGGCTCTAGAGGGTCTTGAACTATTCAAGATAGGGCTTTAGCATGGGGTAGTTCCCATTGAAAATAGGTATATGGTGAAGATGCTTGTTGGATCATAGGACTTGAATCAAAGCACCTACACAAATATAGGGTTTTACAAGTTATGCCTACCTAGAGTATGATTGTAAACAAAACTTCCTACCTAAGCATAGGGCTTATGAAAGTTCCCTATATAGAAGTAAGGTTATGCCAATAGTGCCTACTAGGGATTACAATTCGTATGCAGTACCTACTTGATGTAGGGCTTGGAAAATGCCATCTTCTTGGGAGTGGGGATTACACTTAACTATCTACTAGAGTTTATGGTTTTTATTAGGGGTGCCTATCATAGGGATTTGAGACAAATACCTACCTGAGTATAGGTTGTTCTACATAATTGTATACTTGAGCATATATCTTAAGTTGTAGGAAATGTCTATTTGGCATAGGGCTTTGATGAAGATGCCTACTAGGTGTTTAGATTCAAATTTTATGTCTACTTGAGTGTAGGTATTCAAAAGTTCATGTATGAGTGTAGGGCTTTGAAGGAGATGCCTAACTAAATGTAGGTCTTGCAAGTGATGCCTACCTAAGAGTATGACTTTTCTATAGAGATGGGGACATGAATGTATGGTTTTTTTGAGAGTGTTGATGTAGAATGTGGCTTAATGTAATGTCTACCTGAATGTAGGGATTTAGAAGCGTGAATTCCTACATGAGTGTAGAATTTTTATTAGAAGTGGGAATCAATATCAAAGTGACTACTTGGCACATGACTTACATTGGGATGCCTACTTGGATGGAGATCTAGATCATGTAGATGCCTACCTAAATGTAGAACTTGAGAGTGGAGTTCCTATTCTAGTTATGGATTTATTGAAGATGCTTACCAAAAGTAGGAATTTGGTTTACCTTAGTGTAGGGCTTGATTTTTCTGGATGCCTATTTAGGATAGGGATTTTTTATGGAGTATGACTTTTGATTTGGAGTTCCTACTTAGTGCATGGCATAAAAGGGGGTGGCCTATTCAAGATAAGGATCACGTGTAAAATGATCTAAAAAATGTAAGATACCTACTCAAGATAAGGTCTTTTAAAGGTAAAGTCTCTACTCAATATAGGGCTTTGACAATCAAGGTGCCTACCTAAGGTAGGGATTTTAAAATTAATGTGAGGTACCTAATCAGGATACAAATTTTGAAAGAATGGTGCTTACTCAATGTAGGGATTTTGAACTTCCATATGCCTATCCATCATAGGGATTTTAATAGAAAGGATGACTACTGGGGGTGGGGCTTTTAAAAGAAAGTGTTCCTACATAGGATAGGGCTTGAAAATGAAAGTTTACACTCAACGCAGGGCTTTAAAATGAAAGGGGTACCTACTTAGGGTATGGATTTGAAATGAAAAGGTGCCAATTAAGGGTAGGCCTTGAATGCAAGGTGTGTAACATACTGAATCTTAGATGTAATCTCCATCAACCCTTTTTCCAAGTTTCCCTTTCATTTATGTCCTTTATGTCATTCATGTTTAATTAGTGGAATTTATAGTGGTTTGGTGAACATTTATTTACTATTATTAGGTATTCTAAACCTTAATCTAACTTTTTTATGTGTTTTGAAATCATAAAATGAGCCTAGGTTTCAAATTTGGTTCATTTTGAATGTTGTTTGTGCAAGTTATGCAATATTAGGAACATATGTGACTTTTATGCAATTTACCAAATTGGTAGGTTTTCTTTGCAAATTATCATGTCCATTATAATCCTTAGTTATTCAATTACCATTCTAGAGATTTTGAACCATGGGGCACCTCGTTGCACCTTGGTTTGAAGGTGTTTCTCTCCAAGGGCATTTTAGGGATTACCCTCTTTATAAATGAGCTTATCTTTAAAAGCTATCAACCAACAGGGTTATTTCTTTGATTTAAGGATAGTGGAGATGGCCTAGAAGTCTCTGTGGGCTTTTAGGACCAACATTTGATATACATGAAGTCTCTATGAGCTGTCCTCTTGCATGGCCATGAAGCCCTAGCCTAAGGACACATGGAAAGTCCCATAAATACCTCATACTTGCCCCCTTCTTTATAAAGCCACGCCTACACCTTCCCACCACCTAATCTAAGAAGAAAATCTCTCATTATCTTTCCCCCATCTTAGAACATCGTTCCTACTCTGTTTGGCCATGAAGGTGTTGTCCCAAGGTAAAAGAGAGTGCTTACCTTGGTGAAGAAGGCTCCTAGGGTTCCAAACTTACTCTTTTTAGGGTTTCTAAAGCACCTTCTTGGTGATTTTGACCAAAAATAGTAAGTTTCCTCCTTTCCTTCCCCATTTTCATGCTATTAGTCTTCCTCCCACCTTCTTACTGGTCAGAACCATGGCCTTCCTATTGACTCAAGGTCTAAATTGAGTAAACCCTTGTTTTGATGATGACTAAACCATTCTAGTTATTTGTGTCTAATGTCTCTACTTGAGTGATTTTAGATTAGGTATACACCCACTCCAAATTCCATAACTTGCACATCTCAACTTGGAGAAACGACAAGTCAAAGTCCATACAAGTGCACATTTTTGGAATATAATGTAAATCCATTAGAATCATGTTGTAAATCACTTATAATGATGGTATGACTTGTAATTAAGCTTAGAAAAAATTAGGAGCACTTAGATCGAATATTTAAGCACTCAAAAGACATTTTCTAAAATTCACATCAGGCTATTCATCGGTCGATTGCAAACTCAACCGATCCAGATTGGATCTGGAAAATGACTTTTGATCAGTCAATTTTGCACTTCACAGAACTCGACCGATCCCTTTACTGACCAAAACTAATTTAAGTGAATCGGTCGAGTTACAGGACAAACTCGAATGATGGCCTAAATTGGTCTTGTCTTTTAGTGGGATCGGTTGAGTCACCTTAATAGAAACTTGACCGGTTGCACAATATGAAAAAGTGCAGAAAAGTGTTTCTAGCTGTTGTGGAGTTGCAACAATCAAAAATATAAACGTTGCAAGCCACAAAATGGCTAGTTTTCATTCTTAAGTGTTCCCAAAGGCTTCTAGCCATCCTCAACTATAAATAGGACCCTTGGGCTTCATCCCATGGTTATCCAAGCACTATGAAGGTCCCTATTCTATAGTTAAGTGATCCTAGAACCTCCTCTCTCTCAAAGCTTAATCACTTGCTACATCCATTAGAGTGAGTAGGAGATTTGTAAGAGAGCTCGTCCTACATGTATATCTTGTGAGGCTCTCACTTCCACCACCTCCCTATCTCTCATTTCAACTATGAAGATGAAGGTTCTCTCCCTTGGCTAAGAGAGGTGAAGAAAAACAAGGGAAGGAGTCCCTTGGTGAAGATCAAGGGTGAAGACTTGGAGCAAGAGTGGGTAAGCCTTTGGGGAAGGCATAAGACTCTTTGCTCAAGTGGGTAAGTCCTTGGTGGAAGCTTCTTCGAGTGCAGGTGAAGGCAAAGGCTGAAGATCCAAGAGGAGTGGCAAAGTCTTTAAAGGTGGAAGACTAGTGCTTGAGTGGGTAAGACCTTGGTGAAGGATGAAGACTCAAACAAAATGGGTAAGTCCTTGGTAAGGCGGATATCTCCTTGTGCTTGGATGGATAAATCCTTTGGTGGTCATGTATTGTAAGTCTTGTGAACAAATATAAGAGTGCAATGCTCAGAAATCCTAGAGGTTTACCTCTCTAGGTAATGGACTGACTCACTTCTAGTTTGAAGTGTAAAACCACTCTACATAGCTTGTCACTTGGTGTATGTTCAATCTCTCTCTCCCTTTCTATGCATGTTTTATTTGTACTCAAACTTCCTATTTAGCAATCTTATCTTGTGATATATCTTGAAGGTCCAATGAATTTTGTTTAAGTCCATTCATCTCTATTCACCCCCCCTCTAGACCATCCAATCACCCATCTAGGATCAAACAATTGGTATCAGAGCAGGTTTCTCCAAGCATAATTGAGCAAGTAGGAGAATATGGGTGACTACCAAGTTGGGAGATACTTCATCAACCTTTCAATATTTAATGGGAGTAACTTTCTCTATTGGAAAAGGAGACTACAATTCTACATCCAAGGATCAAGTCTTGAGAAAATGGTGGAAAATCCATACAAGCTACCTGTAACAAAGATAGAAGAATGGGATGAAGCTACCATGAAGAAAGCCACCTTGAATGCAAGAGCAATCAACATCCTCTATGCCACCATGACTTCCATCGAGTTCAACCAAATTTCTTCTTATGAGACAGCCTATGAGGTATGGAGAAAGATATTCATCACTTATGATGGGAATCAACAAGTGAAGGAAAGTAAAGACTACATGTTCAAAAGACTGCTTGAGATCTTCAAGATGGAAAAGGAGGAGAAGATAGCCAACATGTACTCAAGGCTCAACACCATTGTGAATGCTCTTGCTGTTCTAGGACATCCTATGAGTAGAGGAGAGATCAACTCAAAGATTCTTAGAACTCTCCCCAAGAGATGGGAAACCAAGGTGACTTCCATTGAAGAAGTAATGTCTCTTGATGATATCCCCATTGAAGATCTCATTGGAAATCTACAAGCCCATGAAGTCATACTCTTGACAAAAGAGAAGAAGTTGAAAGATAAGAGGAGAAAGAGCTAAAAAGAATGAAGAAGGATGAAATGAAGGCTCAAATTGAAGCTATTATGGGACAAACCTTTCCACCATCTCATGTTGAAGATGATGCCATGCACTCCAAGGGTAGATTCTATAAAGGCAATAATTCCTCCTCCATCTGGTGCCTCAAGTATGTCACTTCAAGATAGATTGTCTACAAGGCAAGAAGGCCCATCATCACAAGAAAAGAGAAGAGAAGTACAAGATGAAGGAGAATTGGCACTCAAGCTCAAGTGACTCCTCCAACTCAAGCTCAAGTGAAGAATCAAGTGGAGGATCTAGCTCAATGTAACGACCGTCTCGTGAAAACAAGATCAACGAATTTAAACTAATGCAGAAGCATTTCGTTAGCAGTGGAATTATTGAAAATCATAAAATTTTAAAACTTTTTGTAAAGAGATCTAAAAACTATGAAATTATTTTATAAAGAAACAAGATAAGTTATTTACAAACTGATTCACCATTACATCTCTGTAATATCACATCTTGAGAGTCACAACATCAACTGCCCTGTTAACTGTACAAGGAAAGATACAAAAAATCTCAAGGCATTACACCAAAATCTCAGATCTATTGAAAACATCTAAAGACTCCTAGGACCTGAGAGTACAGAGACAACACATAGGACATTTCTATCTATAAGACTTGACAGATAGTGTCTCCACCTGAGGATCACTGTTGTCCCTAATGTTGTTGTTGCTTCTCACCCACTGAAGGGTTCCTTCTTCCTCGGCGTCTACCTAAAAATTCGAATCCTACGGGGGTGAGACAATTGAATAATTGTCCTAGCGAGAGTTATAACTCTCTTCCTAAAGCATTGTTATTGCAAATATTAAAATAATAATGAGCTGAAGAACTATAATTATTCAACAACAGGCAATTTATTGAATAAACTAAGTAGAGCAGTATTCTCTAAGAAATCATTTCAATTATAACTTGATTGAATGACAAGACATATATCCATAAGGAATATGAAGAACATGCATATTATTTGTCCAACTAGGACAATATAAACAATGTATCATCAATCATTGTTTCTCGTAGTTTAACCTAAGCAATTATGCTACACGGCTGATTACATTTTTCAAACATATTGATGCCCTGAGGAGATGAGATATACCGCTCATACTCCAACCGACCATTATGAAATCACAATCGGTACCATACATAGGTCACCAGAAGAGCTGGATTCCTACGATCTCATCTTCCTCAGTTAGTGTGAGGTACAACATGTAGGACATCTTGTGTCTCTGCTATAATAGCTTTCCAGGGTATTCTGGCAACTTCGCTATTAGAGTTACAGTGACATGCTTTACTCTCTTCGCCATCGAGGGATTTCTTATTTATCTCATATCGATGCGGCATTAACAACATCATCGGGAGATTAGTGATACATCATCCCGACATAAACATATAATGAAGGATTGAGAGATTTGATGTTTATCTCATATCAATTCCTCCGTTAGGACGTAAGGATATTCACGTCCATAACCCCCACATACTCAAACCCTTAGATCATCAAAACACTACTTACCGAGTAACATATTGCCATCAAGTCATTTAACAGTATGAATATGATTGTAGCAATGCAGGTATTTCTCATGGCTCATACATCCTATCAATCTCATATGTTACCTCTCACTAGGCAACATAGCATATCATTACTTTCAAAGCTTATAAAGTGCTTTCAATGAATATGACATCATAGCTCTTACCTGGCTATGTTCCCTATTTCATAAGAACCTGCATGATTAATACAAATGATAAAAGATACATTATCTCTATATCAGCACAATGCAAGGCATAGATAACTTTACTATTCAAGGATTGTACCACTATGCTTTTACTAGGGTTAAGGTTTGTTTGCAAAACAATTCCAAGTCAAGCTTGGAGCACCACAACCGTGTTGCCTTGCACGGTCGTGTTACAGAAGATTACCACGACCGTTTTACATTACCACGGCTGGTATCTAGGGTTAGGGTTTCCTATTCAATTCAATTAGGATTATCCAACCCCCTTCAGCTTAATTAGGAATAGTGTTTCCTCATTTCATAATTCAATCATAGAGTTTCATGCTTAAAAGCATAACTCAGAATTAGGGTTTACTGTTCATATCATCACATTTCCCTAGATTAGGGTTTACTATTCATATACAAGGAATTAAGATTATATTATCATCATGTATAAGGATTACTTCCATTAATGCCCTTAATTAGGGTTAAGATTCATTAACTTTCATAACTAGGGTTTCATGATCTCACTATCATGCATCATACCCAATTAGGTATTCATTCATGTTGGGAGTCCATTTATTGATTAACATTCATATAAGAAATATTCTCTCTCCTCTTTCTATAAGTTGATGTTTGCATCACCCTTGATTAGGCTAAGTCAATTCAATATTGTCATCATGGGTTATCTCATTTCTATTGTGATCATTAAGTCTTTCTCATCCAAAGAGTACTACTCACTCTATCCCATAAAGGGTACCTTTGTTATAGTCATCATTGATTACATCATGTCTTAATCAACTAATTACTTGGTCCTTTAATCACATTAGGTATCCATAAGGTTTAGGTTAATCAACCACTAAACCATCTTGACCACTAAGGCATCAAACGATCTTAACCTTTTTAGACCTCAAACGGTCTTGTAAACTAAACTTCCAAACGGTCTTGGACTGCCCTTGAAACCATTTGGTGGTGAAGACCATTTGGTCATGTTGACTTTTGAAACTGCATGAGCACAAATGGTTTGAGACCTTTTGGTCCAAACCACCTCAAAACCGCAAGGACCAAAAAAGTGTGTCAACCACTTCAATTGAGTTAGGGTTTCCAATGTTGAACCCCTCAATCAATCATGCATGTGTTAGTCACTCATCAATTTTAGTCAATTAGGTTAACCCTCGACTGATTTGACACTCAATTAACCCTCAATTGATCATCAATTAGAGCTTGGATCAATTGGATTAGGGTTTGAAATTGATTACCCTTCAACATGTTTCAATGTGAGTCTAAATGAATTGAAACCATTAATCCATCATTCAATTTGATCATGGCCTGACCCCAAACGGTCTTAGGATCTTTTGGATGACCTCCAAATGGTCTTGAGACCATTTTCTCAAGTCAACATCAAAAACCAACTCAACCAATTAAGGTTTGATTCATTGGATTGATCACTAGGTCAACAATCAATTGTACTTCAATTTGTTATCTTTAGATCTTCAACCACTTGACCATAGCCAACTCTAGACCTCCAAATGGTCTTGGGTTACCCCCAAACGGTCTTGGGATCATTTGGATACCCTCCAAACGGTCTTGAGACCGTTTTCCCATTATTTTATAAAAAAACCAAGTCATTCAATTAGGGTTTGGATATTGGAATTGGTCACCACAACCAGCAATCGATTACTCATCAACTTGATATTATTGGATCCTCAATTGGTCAACTATGCTAAACCCTAGACCTCCAAATGGTCTTGGGTGATCACCAAACGGTCTTGAGACCGTTTGGGTGATCCCCAAATGGTTTTGAAACTGTTTGGGTCACTCAACCCAAACTTCAACTTAACTCAATTATTGAAATCAGCAATTGACCCGATTAGGGTTTAGATGGTTGATGAGCCTTCAATTGGTGAACCACTTGGAATTAATGGATGATTTTTGGTAGGTAATTAGTCTACATTACTCTCAAAATTCCTCCAAATGGTCAACACCTGGTCAATGCATCCAAACGGTCTTGGACCGTTTGCTTCTATGCGGTTGGTTTGAAACTGTTTGCATTCAAACGGTTTGAAACCATTTGCTCCAAACGGTTTGGAAAACCGTTTGAGCAAAGTTGGGAGACCGTTTGATAAATTAAATCTTGGATAAAAATAGAGATTAAAGTCACCTTCATCTACCTCAAGAACAGGGGCTGTTCTTTACGGAATTGCTAGCAAGAACACAAGAGTAGCAAAGGAAGAAGAATAACTAACAATTTTTCATGGAGATGAAGATGCATAAACAAAGCTCAAGGTTTAGAGTTATAAAACCCGCCTCTAGAACTGATCCAGAGCTCCAAGCTTCGTAGCTTTAATGGTGGATGAATCTCCAGGTGTTTTCCAAGCTTCATTCTTCAAGTTTTGGATGGAGAAGATGGCTAGAAAGAAGAATCATGTGAAAAACACCAATAAACCAACCTTGTTTTATGGTTTCCACCATGAATTCAAGGTAGATGGTGATCAAAGCTTACCAAACTAGCTTGGTCGTCCTTCCTCTGGTCCAGAGCTCCTTCTTAGTCAGCCAAAGCAAGAAGATAAGGAAAAGAACTAATGGAAATGATCCCTTGCTTTGTTGGAAAGATACACATATATATTTTTTTGGATATTTTCAAGCAAAGTGAAAAAAAGAGGATTATCTCCTTTTATTTTGCAAATAAAACCACCAAAACTTCCTCCATCCTTTGGCCACGTTTCCACATTCTATCCTCATGCAAAACTCCTCCATTATCCAAGGTTAAATGGAAAAGAACTAACACCTTAAAGAAAGATATAATAATATCCACCTTTATTGGATATTGCTTAATATATTATTATTTGTGAGTAATTTCCACTCCTACCATGATCATTCAAATGAGGCACCCTTCTTATTTTCTTTGCTCTACTTGATGCCAAGAAACATGAGAGATCCTTTAGAGGGTATAATTACATGTTGAACCCTAGGTTTTAGGTACACTACTACAGAACATGTCTTTGGCATCGGTTGTTTAACCCCTTTTAGTGATGGTTCTCAAGCGATGCCTATGTGGTCGTCGCTAAAGGTCGAACTCTTCGGCGTCAGTTTTATAACCCACGCCAAAAGGGTTCGAGCCACAAAAAGGGCGCCATCTAGGACACTTTCTATGTCGGTTTGCAACTAAATAACCGACGCCATAGTTCCATACGCCACGACCGTGCTTTCCTGCACGGCCGTGTTTAGTACTATAGGTGTCGGTTTTATACTAATCATCGATGCTTTTTCCGCCACGGCCGTGCTTTCCTGGACAGTCGGGTTGTTTGTCATATTAGGCGACGGTTTTTATCCACTAACCGATGTTGTAAGCCTTTGATGACAGTGTTATATAAATAACCAACACCTATGTTTTAATTTTTTTTTCTAATCAGTTTGTAGGCCTGCTGTGGCTGGTCAGCAGGATGAGAACCTGTAGTTCAGTTTTCTGAACTGCAGGTTTACGACATCCATTGATATCAGCCTACAAACATGCCACAAACCTGCAAAATCAACATATATACTTTTCACACAAGTAGATACACTTAGATATCAATTCAATTCTCACATTCACACATGTATAAATATTCAAATATATGTAGAAATATTCAGACATGTATAAACATTCAGAAATATTCATTTACAAAATATCATTGAACATCGCTATCAGCATCCCAATTATATTTTACAATCGCCACTGTTTGTATGGCTCTTGCCCATTCTTCTCTTACTTCATTTAATGCTTCCATTGTATATGGAGCATGTACATCTTTTAAGCGTTTACCTATAATGTGTTCAGTTTTAAACACCTGCAAAGAGAATGCTGTATATATATAAGTAATAATATAAAAATAAGATTGATATATTTCATACTAACTAATGAGACTATATATAATACCTCGTGTATGGTATTGATGTCCAATGCGACATATCAGATAATCATATGCATAAATCGCATCACATAGTATGTGCATGCCCAGCCGTTGTCTTGTGTAGCGCACTATAAATTGAAACATACAAAATATTAAAAAAATACAACTAAGCACAGTTCACATAAATAATATATACATTGGAGTCGGGAACTTACTTTTACGTTCTCCCAAATTATTGGCTGGTTCTTTTTCCTTAGGACCTTTCCTCCAGCCTTTTTGAATGCATCTAAACCCCTACATGTTATGTAACACAATAAATTGCATAATTAAATAGTAATGTAATAATAGATGTTAACAGATATAAAAATGAAATATTTCTCACCAGAATAATGGCATTCTCATTACGTGTCCAATTTTAGTATTCAATGTACTCCCCGTAGGATCTAGATAACAAACAGTGAACGTCCCGGGGAGAATAACTAGTAACTCCCAATGCCTACCGCTAGAGGTAAACAAGTTAAAAATTAATAACTCAAAATCCACAATAAAAATGTAAATTTCTTAAGTCCAAATTATAAATAAAGTAAACTTACTTGAAATTGAATGGAGCTATTATTATCGCCTTCTTTTTCTGACCGAAAATTGTAAAAGCATCTATACAATATTGTTGAACACTATCAGGGTCTTTAGCTACCATACTAATCAATGATGGAATAAAAAATCCCACATGATCAAATGCAAATTGTTTGCATTGATCTTTGACTAAGTAGCTACAAAACATGTATTACATATGCATTAATATATAAGAAACCATATCACCAGATCTTACACAAGGTATATGGATGTATAAACAAGATCTCACCTTATCCATGTCTCTATCATTGATGTATTCAACCAATCATACATAAACATCTCAATAATATCTTGTATAAATAAAGAGCTTTCGTATGATTGACCTGCATAATTCGCTTCTAAAGAAACAATTATAGGGCAATGTATATTATGTGCCCGTAGCCAACATGCCATTCCCCTACAAGCAGGACCTAACGGGTATTTTAGGTCAGTTGGAACCCAACTTGGTAATGCAGGAAGTGGAGGTGGAGGCCTAGGTGCTCCGGGTGTCTTCTTTTTAACCTGTATATACAATTTCATATCAGTTGACCTCATATATACACATTAACAATCTAAAGTAATGTAAATTTATCTTACAATTTCAATAGTGTAGACGACATCTGCTTTGGGCCACAATATCACCCCATTTTCTGCCTCAGCAAGTGTATCAATATCTGGGTGGGGATATGGCAATGTAGCTTCCCTCCAATCGGGTAATACACGTATCGGGCTCACACGAACGTAGCCCTGTGGCATTGGAGTCTCGTGAAACGTTACCCCAGGAAGGGACGGGTAAGCCTGCACCTATGCAACAACATAGTCTTGTATTTTTATGTGACATGGCTTCAATGCCTACAAATTTACGTAAAGAATATTATACATATATACATATCATATTGAAAAGACTAGCTACAATGTCATAAACAATACTTACAGTAGACGTGTTAGGCGGTGGGTCTACATGATTACTCTCAGTCTGTGCATCAGGAGAAGAGTGGGTCGCCATAGGCTGATTGGAAGCCTGAGATGCCTGCCACCACACTATTTCTTCCTTGACCTTCTCAAAAACTATATCATTGACCTTCTTAGAAACTATATCCTCGACTCTCTTAATCTCCTATACATGGAAAAAAGAAACATTAGATTCTTATTATTGAATTTCCTTTTGCAATAACATTCTAAAAAAAAGAATAGGTTACCTCTTCTTGTGAAAGTCCTGCTCTGGGTTTGCGCTGGGATGGCTCAAAGAATGCTTTGATGCCCACACCAGTGCCTACACCCCTAACACGTCCAGGATGCTCTGGGTTACCCAGAGCAACTGTCCATTCATCCCTTGTGCCCTCAGGGATGAACGTGCCTTGTTTCCTCTGCTCGTGTAGCTCCCTCTAATCACCATCAACATAAATTGGTAAGTTAACACCACATAATCAATATTCAAATGATTGCTCTAAGAGTTGTATTTTACCATTTTTGCAGCCGCCTCAGCAGTTGCGGGCTTCCTTATTTCTCCGTTCTTATTTTGCCTCCCAGCTATCCAAACATCATGGCGAGGTAGAGGTGTGCTACCTATAGTAGAGGACTCCTGAGTAGCAGCAGACTCCGTATGTAGTCTTTGGCGAACGCTTGCATAGCCCTTTGGACCCATAGTGTGGTCATGCACATTCAGTGCACGCCTTGCTTTTTGCGCCTCACTGAGGGCCTAGTTAGTATGCACATTAATGATTTGGTTAGTAGCACTAAATGTTAATCTTGAATAGGTGAATACAACATATATTAATTAAATTGGGAGTGACGCCTAATACCTTGAATTCTTCAGATTTTCTTGAAGGAACAAACGTGTCCCAATCTTCTTTGTCCAAGAAGTTCCACTGTTCAAGGGCTGACTTCTTCTTCTTATCACCATCTTTTATGTATTCTCTGTTGAGATTTGTCCTATAGTTCCTTAACATCTTTCCAGCGTGTTGCATCATTCTTTTATGATGTAACTTCTCATCCAATGCAAATAGATTCTGTAAAATAGGATTCTTATTAACTAGTATCCAAAAATAGAATTGCAAATAATAGAATTTGTAATCTACAAAATAGAATTGCAAATAATAATAACTCACACATAAATCCTTCCATATCAAGTCTTTCTTCGCCTGAGGAACTTTATGCCAATTATCATACTTAACACCACAATGGCTTCGAGTGACAACCCTAAGATAGTTTACAAAATTATTGCGGTTCACTCCAATTGCATTTCCTCCATTATCAAACTCCACAACCAATCTGGATCCACTGCCACTTAGCGCTATTAACTTATTCAACAAAGTGATGCCCCTTTTCTTGTTAAGTGTTTGGTACAGCGCATCAAGTTCCTCTAGTTCTTCAGTGGGTACATGTGCATCAACCTAAAATTTGACAAAAATAAACACACTGAATTAGCGCAATATAGAAATATGGGATATATGACATAACTAGAAGATAATGAATTTTATAGAAATACAGGATATGTTTTTAGAACTTACATTAGTATCCTCACCATGATCATCATGGACAACATGCTCATCATGGACTTCATGCTCATCATGGACATCATGCTCATCATGGTCAGCCATTTGAAAATGTCATTAAAAAGGCAAACATTTAGCATTTGAAGATAATGAAACATCAAATATGAAAATGATATTGATATTAAAAAAGAAAACATTTAGCTTCAATAAAAAAATATAAACATGCATGCCTCTAAAATTGTGATCTTTTATCAATTAACAATCCTTCATTTTGATCTCCACGCACATATAAGTCATCATTAGCTTCAATATTTTGTGGAGTTGGCAACAACAAAAGGGCATAAACAACCGACACCAAAGACATGTTCTGTAATAGTGAAATTCAGGGCATAAACACATGTGATGTCATTCTGATATATAATAAATGTGTACCACCTATCCCATCCTTGAACACCTAATCTAACTAGTAAGTGTATAATGTGTATTGGGTTTTAAAGAAAATTTCGGCATCATTTCCCCGCTGTTCTCTAAGTACATATGTACTTAGAGAAAAAACGGGGAAATGCTGCCGAAATTTTCTCGAAAACCCAATACACATTATACACTTACATCCTAAGTGAGATTAGATGTTCAAGAATAGTCCCAAACGGGGGAATATCCAAGATTTACTCCTAATGAGTAAATCTTAGACGGGTTTCTAGGCCAACAAACACAATAATAGACAGGTACATGTTAGAGTTTCATCACAATAATAGCTTTTGTCGCTCCATCTATTGTTATCTTCCAACTTATACAATCTCAACACAGCGCTAAGCTTCGTAAACTTAGCACAACCTGTGTATAACGGTATATCAGCGCTAAGCTTCATAAACTTAGCACAACCTGTGTATAACAATGAGATTAGGAGGTACAATGAAGCCAGACTCCATACAAATAGTATATAATTTAGTGATTGTTCATTCTAATTTATACCAATGTACAAGTAATATAAAGAACAATGATTGTTCACTTTCTAGGCCAACAAACACATGTGATGTCATTCTTATATATAATAAATGTGTACCACCTATCCCATCCTTGAACCCCTAATCTCTCTAGTAAGTGTATAATGTGTATTGGGTTTTCGAGAAAATTTTGGCAGCATTTCCCCGTTGTTCTCTAAGTACATATGTACTTAGAGAACAAACGGGGAAATGCTACCGAAATTTTCTCAAAAACCCAATACACATTATACACTTACATCCTAAGTGAGATTAGGTGTTCAAGAACAGTCCCAAACCAGGGACTATCCAAGATTTACTCCTAATGAGTAAATCTTGGACGGATTTATAGGCCAACAAACATAATAATAGATATATAAATCATATCATTAAGAGCATGGTTTCGTGTTAGGTCATCATAGGTCATAATAATCCACTAGAATGAGCAAAAAATGTCTCATGGTGTTAAAATAGCGTAAGAGTATTCGATCTTGATTCTAGAGTGTATAAGACATAATAGTGACTACTGATTTTGTGGGGTGATATCATTTCATAGGATTTATAGATTCAAATTTAACAAGTGTACAAGTTGCATCATTTTAATACTCTAAAGGTGACTAGTGGGTCATAGCACATAAAAGATGGCATTACAAGGAAAGTAAGCAAACTAGATCAATTAACACTCATCTCAAGGGAACATTAGTTACTGAAGGGACCAGGAAAGAGTGCTTTTAATCACTAGGATCATACAAGTAACAATGTTGATTAAGTCTATGTGATTAAAGATCAAACAGTGTAATAAAATATGGTTTACCTCTATTTGAGCCCAGTCGGGCGTCAGCAGGGAGAGAGGGTGAGACGGAGGGTAGGTGAGTAGGTAGGCAAGCAGGCATGTGAGCAGGCGACGGGCAGAAGTAGATGATCAATTAATTCCTGAAATAATACATAAATAAATACAAATCAATACATAAATAAACACAAATCAGTAAATAACTTAATTTAAAAAAAAATACACCCAGCAACATTGTGTCTTGGCACAGCCCAAGCATCGCCCAGGCATCCCAGAGGCCTAACTAGGCTGAGCGCCTGGGTTTGGGACCCTAGGTGAATGCCTGGACACCTAGGCGCGCCTGGGTGCCGCCTGGGTAGGTCGGCAGGTACCTGGGAAAGCGAGCAGGGCGAGGTTGAGGCGAGGTCAGATCGAGCAGGTCGGCGGCGAGGAGAATGGCGGTGGTGGGCGGTGGCGAGCAAAGAACACCGATGAGCTCCAGGACCGCCGGTGCAGGGCAGGCAGGCGCAGGGACCGCCGGCATGGAGACTAGGACCGGAGACGGCGACGCATAAGGAGCAAGGAGCGGTAGCAGAGTGGAGGCAGCACACAAGCAGCAGCGGCGGGTGGGGGTTGATCTGGGCGACAGTAGCAGCGGGGGAGAATTCTTGCAATGAAACAGAAGAAAGGGGAAGAGTAGGGTGATCGCGGGTATTAAGTTCATAAAAGGCGTCGATTGTCTACAAAACTGACACCTAAACATCTTCAGCGTCGGTTGATCGTAAAAATCGACGTCCAATTAGACAATATTTGCCCTAAATTATTTGGCAGGAACCATTATCAGTGTCGATTATCAAAGGATAACCGACACTGTATGTGACACTTTTCGCGCAAATTCTCATCATACATAGGCATCGATTTGTATCTAAAAAACTGACGTTGTATGTGACACTTTTTCTTTTCGCTCGAAATTTGGATTTCGCGGGCGATTTTAGGCGTCAGTTTGGTTTACCTAGCCGACGCTGAATACAAAGTGGTACCCGTGTCTGGCTGGTCTTCGAATATAGACTTCGGACTTACTAAATAGCCGACATGGAATGTGATATGCGTTGGTTTTTGTAAATAACTGACGCCCAGAAAAGCGACATTGAATGTTGTTTCTGTAGTAGTGGTAATTTACACATTACACCAAAACTAGGTTTTAAAGCACAAGGATTTCTCTACCAGCTATATCTTGGTGCTCAAGCATGTGGAATCCATATCACCACATCATATACATTATTATGATGTCTCAACGTCAGAGGAACATCTTAACATGTGCAATTTGCAAGTTAACCCCTCAACTTGGGTAATTTGCACTATAGTCCATAATTAACAAAACAATGTTTCAACATTATGCAAAAAGGATTGAAATTGAAATATAAGTTTCTCAAAAGCCTTAATTACATTTCAAAAGATAACCACAAGCATCTAATCACATATTTAAGCAAAACACCTAGGGTTAGTACATAACCCAGGTCAGGGATGTTACAAATTATCCACCCCTTACAAGGATTTCGTCCCCGAAATCATTACAAAACATATTAAGAGAAAAGAGTAGGGTATTTTCTCCTCATCTCTTCCTCTAGTTCCCATGTGGCTTCTTCAACACCACGGTGATTCCAGAGGACTTTCACAAGACTTATGTCTTTGTTTTTCAGCTTTTTAATTCTTTTGTCAAGGATCGATACATGTCCTTCTTCATAAGATACATCATCATTCAACTCTATTTCCATAGGTTGCAGAACTGATTCTGTATCAGGATGACATTTCCTTAACATGGAAATGTGGAACACTGGATGTAACTTCTGCAACTCTGATGGTAACTCTAGCTTATAAGCTACCTTTCCAATTCGTTCAATGATTGGATAAGGCCCCATAAACCTAGGAGCTAACTTTCCTTTCCTTCCAAATCTAATAACTCCTTTCCAAGGTGAGACCTTGAGGTGCACTCTATCTCCAACTTGGAATTCTAAAGGTCTACGACGCTTATCAGCATAAGATTTCTGCCTATCCTGTGCAGTCTTCAACTATTGTTGTATTATTTTAATCTTCTTAGTGGTCTGCTGCACAAGATCAGGACCAAAAAGTTGATATTCACCGGTTTCATACCAACATAAGGGTGATCTACAACGTATACCATACAAAGCTTCATAAGGTGCCATATCAATATTGTTTTGATAGCTATTGTTGTAGGCAAACTCCATCATGCTTAGATGTAGATCCCAACTTCCTATAAACTGGAGAACACATGCCCTAAGAATGTCCTCCAAGGTTTGTATAGTCCTTTCTAATTGTTCATCAGTCTGTGGATGAAAGGTTGTACTAAACCTTAATTGTGTGCCTAAGGCTTTATGAAGTCTCTCCCAAAAATGACTCATAAACTGGGGACCTCTGTCAGAAAAAATGGTAACTGGGATTCCATGCAGTCGTACTATCTCATCTACATACATGTGCCAGCTTCTCAGCAGAATAGGTTGTTTTAACAGGTAAGAAATGTGCTATCTTTGTTAATCTATCAACTATTACCCAGATGGAATCATGACCTTTGGCTGTTCTAGGTAAACCAACCACAAAATCCATGGTCACATGATCCCACTTCTATTGTGGTATGGGTAAAGGTTGCATTATTCCTGCAGGCTTCTGGTGTTCAGCTTTAACTTGCTGACATACATGACACCGCATAACAAACTTAACAATGTCCTTCTTCAAACCAGGCCACCAATACATATTTTTCAAGTTTCGATACATCTTGGTGCTTCCTGGATGCATAGCATACATTGAAGAATGAGCTTCCTCCAGGACTAACATCCTCAAGTTATCCACATCCGGTACTATCATCCTACCATGATAATAGGCTACTTGATCATATGATTCATGGAAACCTTCTCATTTCTCACTACCATACTCTGATCTAATCTGTTGATCTACTTCATCAACTTGATGTGCTTCCTTAATCTATTGTCTCAGAGTAGGTTTTATGTGCATCTTAGCTAAAAATCCTGATAACAATGATACTCTCAATTGTACATCATCTTGTCTTAAGGAGATAAGTATATCCCTTCTAGAGCATACCAAAGAATTCAGCTGTGCTCTATCTAAGACTGGTGTTGCTAATTTCCTACTTAAAGCATCAACAACTACATTGGCCTTTCTTGGATGGTAATCAATTGTACAATCATAGTCCTTGATTAACTCCATCCAGCGGCGTTGCCTCATGTTAAGCTCATGCTGAGAAAAGATATACTTAAGGTTCTTATGGTATGTGAAAATCTAGAATGTCTCTCCGTAAAGATAATGTCTCCAGATTTTCAAGGCATGAACTACAACAACTAGTTCTAGACCGTGTGTCGGATAATTCTCCTCGTGTTTCTTAAGCTGTCGAGAAGCAAAAGAAATCACTTGTTTATCCTGCATCAACACACATCCTAGTCCATTCTTAGAGGCATCACAGAAAACTATATATCCTTTTCCTTGTTCAGGTAACACCAGCACGGGTGCACTTGTCAATCTCTCCTTCAATAGATGGAAAGATTGCTGACACTTATTACTCTAGGAAAAAGGAACATCCTTCCTGGTCAACTTACTCAAGGGTAAAGCTATAGAACTGAAGTTCTTAATGAACCTTCGACAATAGCCTTCCAACCCTAAGAAACTATGGATCTCCATCGGTGTCTTCGGCTGTTCCTATTGTAGGACAGATTCTACCTTTTTAGGGTCAACACGTATACCTGAAGCAGATATTACGTGTCCAAGAAAAGAAACTTCTGGTAACCATAACTCACACTTGCTAAACTTAGCGTATAACTTATGCTTTCTTAGCAATGTTAGAGCCTGACGAAGATGATGTTCATGCTGCTGAGCATCTTTACTATAGATCAGGATGTCATCTATGAAGACAACAACACATTGATCGAGAAAAGGTCAGAAGATTCTATTCATGAGTTCCATAAATGCAGTTGGTGCATTTGTTAGTCCAAACGACATAACTGTGAGCTCATAGTGACCATACCTTGTTCTAAAGGAAGACTTAGGTATGTCACCATCCTTAATACGTAACTGGTGATATCCTGACCTCAAATCTATCTTTGAAAAGACAGTTGCACCCCGAAACTGATAAAAAATATCATCAATCCTCAGAAAAGGATACTTATTCTTTATTGTTACTTTATTTAACTCTCTGTAATAAATGCAAAACCGCATTGACCCATCTTTCTTTTTAACAAAGAGGACCGGAGCACCCCAGGGTGAAGTACTCAGTCGGATGAAACCCTTCTCAAGCAACTCTTGCAGTTGTTTCTTGAGTTCTTCCATCTCAGCAGGCGCCATCCTATATGGTGTTTGTGCTATAGGTTGCGTGTCCGGAACTTGATTAATTTCAAAATCTATTTCTCGGGGTGGTGGTACACCTGGAAGTTCTTCAGGAAATACATCTTCAAATTCCCTGACTATCAGAACTTTAGCAGGGTTAAGACACTCCATGGTAGTATCTACCACATGGGCCAAGAATGCATAACATCCTTGCCTCGTCAGCTTCTCAACAACCATAGATGACACAAGACAGGTTGGTAGAATCTTTCTATCTCCTTGAAAGATCCATGTGTCACTTTCATTAGTGAACACAACCTGCTTGGACTCACAATCCAAGACAACCTTATACCTTTCTAAGGTATCCATCCCAAGGATTACATTGAATCCATGCATCTCAAGTGGTATAAGATCCACTTGAATGTGATGTTCAGAAAAGAAGAGGATGTAGGGAGAACATACCTCCCATAACACAGCAGATCCCATCAAAGGAGTTTCTAGCAACAAAGTACCTGTCCTATGACTTGTAGTCAGGTTGCAGTCAAGAATCACTCTTCGAGTGATAAAGGAGTGTGTAGCACCCGGATCAATTAAAACAGATACAACACAAGATATAGACATATCAGAATATAACAATTCCATCTGACCTACTACAACCCGAGGGTTGATCACTACATCAGGTGGATTCATCGCATAGAATCTTGCTGTTGCCTATGGTTGATTTGGTGCTCGATGACTTGGTGCCGATGATCTAGCTTGGGATGCTTGTCCACGTCCTCTAGCTCTTCCTAGAAATTGTCTCCTTTGAGAACCTTGCTGACTCTGCCTTTGAGGTTGAGTCACACTCATTTCTCTGGCTCTGCAATACTTCATCAAATGTCCCATCTTTACACATATGTTACAGCTTCTATTTGGTTGTTGTGGTCTGGGTGGTCCTGTAATCGACTGAGATGCTGAGCTACGAGCTCCTTCTAACGGTAAGCTTCATCCTCTACCCCTATTTGACGTCTACTGCGTCTTGAGTATTGAATGTAGGTGGTGGTGTAGGCACAGAGAACCTCATTTCTTGAAACCTTTAGATGAAGATCCTTGGAACTGGGGTACATCTTCTTGTTCTTGGTCTGTCGCTTCTATGACACATACCTCTCTATCCTCTTGACCAACTCCACAAAGGTAGCAAACCTTTCCCTATTCTCTAGAGCAGACACAGGGGTGGTCAACTCAACGTTTAACCCCTTCTCAAAATGCCTAATCCTTTCTTCATCTGTAGCTGCCATATGTAGACAGAACCAAAACAGCTCCATGAACTTAGCCTCATATTCGCTAATGTTCATTGGTCCTTGTCTTAACCTCTCGAACTGAGAGATTTTCTCATCCAAGAACGTCTTAGGGAAGTATCTGTTGATAAATTCCCGTCGGAAAGCTTCCCATTCAATCTCCACACCTGGCCTTTTCTGTTCCTCCATGGTCCACCAGTGACTAGCACTCCCCTTGAGAAGGTATACAACATGTCTAACCTTCTCAGCTTCTGGGATGTTCAGGATTCTAAAGGCCTTCTCTAATTCAGTTAGCCACAAGTCAACATCTTCTGGGTTAGCTGTTCCCGCATACTCTGTGGCTCCAACCTGGTGTAGTCATTCAAACGTCTTGCCGGATCCTTGTCCTTCTGGATGGGTAGGTGCCCTAGGTGTAGATATAGGCATCCTATCAGTCATATGTGTCATGGCAGTCATGAACTGCCCAAACATGGCTTGGAAAGCCGGGTTCCCCATGTCAGCTGGATTGAACTGGGGTGATTCAGGTACAAGTTCTTCCCTTTCTTGGTCTCTTGCACCTTCTCTAGGTGCAACAACACTACTTTCTGCAACGTGTTCCTCATGTGATCCAGACATCTTTAGTTTTATCTTCTCCTCCTATATGAGCAGAAGACACTATCAGATATACTGGAAGACAATAGCACAAACTCTACAACCTAAGTCATATGTCTCTATAGACTAAGCGAACCTAGGGCTCTGATACCACTAAATTGTAACGACCGTCTCGTGAAAACAAGATCAACGAATTTAAACTAATGTGGAAGCATTTCGTCGCAGCGGAATTATTGAAAATCACAAAATTTTAAAACTTTTTGTAAAGAGATCTACAAACTGTGAAATTCTTTTATAAAGAAACAAGATAAGTTATTTACAAACTGATTCACCATTACATCTCTATAATATCACATCTCGAGAGTCACAACATCAACTGCCCTGTTAACTGTACAAGGCAAGATAAAAAAAAATATCGAGGCATTACGCCAAAATCTCAGATCTATTTAAAACATCTAAAGACTCCTACCTGAGAGTACAGAGACAACACATAGGACATTTCTATCTATAATACTTGACAGACAGTGTCTCCACCTAAGGATCACTGTTGTCCCTGATGTTGCTGTTGTTGCTGTTGCTGTTGCTGCTCACCCACTGAAGGGTTCCTTCATCCTCGGCGTCTACCTAAAAAGTCAAATCCCACGGGGGTGAAACAATTGAATAATTGTCCCAATGAGAGTTATAACTCTCTGCCAGAAGCATTGTTATTGCAAATATTAAAATAATAATGAGCAGAAGAACTATAATTATTCAACAATAGGCAATTTATTGAATAAACTAAGTAGAGCAGTATTCTCTAAGCAATCATTTCAATTATAACTTGATTGAATGACAAGCCATATATCAATAAAGAATATGAAGAACATGCATATTATTTGTCCAACTAGGACATTATAAACAATGTATCATCAATCATTGTTTCTCGTAGTTCAACCTAAGCAATTATGCTACATGGCTGATTACATTTTTCAAACATATTGATGCCCTGAGGAGTTGATATATACCGCTCATACTCCAACCGACCATTACGAAATTGCAATCGGTACCATACATAGGTCATCAGAAGAGCCAGATTCCTATGACCTCATCTTCCTCAGTCAGTGTGAGGTACAACATGCATGACATCTTGTGTCTCTATTATAATAGCTTTCTAGGGTATTCTGGCAACTTCGCTATTAGAGTTACAATGGCATGTTGTACTCTCTTCGCCATCGAGGGATTTCTTGTTTATCTCATATCGATGCAACATTAACAACATCATCGGGAGATTAGTGATACATCATCCCGGCATAAACATATAATGAAGGATTGAGAGATTTGATGTTTATCTCACATCAATTCCACCATTAGGACGTAAGGATATTCGCATCCATAACCCCCACATACTCAAAAGTATGCTCTCCAGGAGTTCCCTTAGGAAAACCTGTTTCACCATTATTTAATTTCTGACAATGATGGATCTATGGTCAGGGCTCTACATGATATCATTATACTTGATTATTTAAGTACATTATAGCATTCTTTTATCATCATGCACGTTTTCAAACATAGACCAATAAGACAATTGTTATGAAGAAAGAGTACTACTTGTATCAAGTTGATTTCACATCTTGTTAACATTGGGATATCAATCCCCAACCATCTTATCATTATGATTCAGGATTATGGGTGTTCAAACTCTTAGATCATCAAAACACTTGTTACCGAGTAACATATTGCCATCAAGTCATTAAACAGTATGAATATGGTTGTAGCAATGTAGGTATTTCTCATGGCTCATATAGCTTATTAATCTCATATGTTACCTCTCACTAGGCAACATAGAATATCATTACTTTCAAAGCTTATAAAGTGCTTTCAATGAATATGACATCATAGCTCTTACCTGGCTATGTTCCCTATATCATAAGAACCTGCATGATTAATACAAATGATAACAGACACATTATCTCTATATCAGCACAATGCAAAGCATAGATAACTTTACTATTCAAGGGTTGTATAACTATGCTTTTACTAGGGTTAAGGTTTATTTGCAAAACAATTCCAAGTCAAGCTTGGAGCACCACGACCCTGCTGCCTTGCACGGTCATGCTACAGAAGATTACCACGACCATTTTACATTACCACAGATGGTATCTAGGGTTAGGGTTTCCTATTCAATTCAATTAGGGTTAACCAACCCCTTTAGCTTAATTAGGAATAATGATTCCTCATTTCATTATTCAATTAAAGAGCTTCATGCTATAAATCATAACTGAGAATTAGGGTTTCCTGTTCATATCATCACATTACCCTAGATTAGGGTTTACTATTCATATACAATGAATTAAGATTATACTATCATCATGTATAAGGATTACTTCCATTAATGCCCTTAATTAGGGTTAAGATTCATTAACTTTCATAACTAGGGTTTCATGATCTCACTATCATTGATCATACCCAATTAGGTATTCATTCATGTTGGGAGTCCATTTCTTAATTAACATTCATATAAGAAAGCTTCTCTCTCCTCTTTCTATAAGTTGATGTTTGCATCACCCTTGATTAGGCTAAGTCAATTCAATATTGTCATCATGGGTTATCTCATTTCTATTGTGATCATTAAGTCTTTCTCATCCAAAGAGTACTACTCACTCTATCCCATCAAGGGTATCTTTGTTATAGTCATCATTGATTGCATCATGTATTAATCAACTAATTACTTGGTCCTTTAATCACATTAGGTATCCATAAGGTTTAGGTTAATCAAACACTAAACCATCTTGACCACTAAGTCATCAAACGATCTTAACCTTTTTAGACCTCAAACGGTCTTGTACACTAAACTTCCAAACGGTCTTGGACTGCCCTTGAAACTATTTGGTGGTGAAGACCGTTTGGTCATGTTGACTTTTGAAACCGCATGAGCACAAACGGTTTGGGATCATTTGGTCCCAAATGGTCTTGAGACCATTTGGTCCCAAACGGTCTTGAGACCATTTGGACTCAAATGGTCTTGAGACCGTTTGGTCCAAACCCAAAACCGCAAGGACCAAAAAGTGTGTCAACCACTTCAATTGAGTTAGGGTTTCCAATGTTGAACCCCTCAATCAATCATGCACTTGTTAGCCACTCATAAATTTTAGTCAATTAGGTTAACCCTCAACTGATTTGACACTCAATTAACCCTCAATTGATCATCAATTAGAGCTTGGATCAATTGGATTAGGGTTTGAAATTGATTACCCTTCAACATGTTTCAATGTGAGTCTAAATGAGTTGAAACCATTGATCCATCATTCAATTTGATCATGACCTGACCCCAAACGGTCTTGGGATCGTTTGGATGACCTCCAAATGGTCTTGAGACCGTTTTCTCAAGTCAATATAAAAAACCAACTCAACCAATTAAGGTTTGATTCATTGGATTGATCACTAGGTCAACAATCAATTGTACTTCAATTTGTTGTCTTTAGATCTTCAACCAATTGACCATAGTCAACCCTAGACCTCCAAACGGTCTTGGGTTACCCCCAAACGGTCTTGGGATCGTTTGGATACCCTCCAAACGGTCTTGAGACCGTTTTCCCATTATTTTATCAAAAACCAAGTCATTCAATTAGGGTTTGGATATTGGAATTTGTCACCAAAATCAGCAATCGATTACTCATCAACTTGATATTATTGGATCCTCAATTGGTCAACTATGCTTAACCCTAGACCTCCAAACGGTCTTGGGTGATCACCAAACGGTCTTGAGACCGTTTGGGTGATACCCAAATGGTTTTGAAACCGTTTGGGTCACTCAAACCAAACTTCAACTTAACTCAATTATTGAAATCAGCAATTGACCCGATTAGGGTTTAGATGGTTGATGAGCCTTCAATTGGTGAACCACATGGAATTAATGGATGATTTTTGGTAGGTAATTAGTCTACATTACTCTCAGCAGTACTCCAAATGGTCAATGCCTGGTCAACGCATCCAAATAGTCTTGGACCATTTGCTTCTATGTGGTTTGGTTGAAACTGTTTGCATTCAAACGGTTTGACAAACCGTTTGAGCAAAGTTGGGAGACCGTTTGCTAAAGTAAATCTTAGATAAACATAGAGATTAATGTCACCTTCTTTTACCTCAAGAACAGGGGCTGTTCTTCACGGAATTGCTAGCAAGAACACAAGAGTAGCAAAGGAAGAAGAATAACTAACGATTTTTCATGGAGATGAAGATGCATAAACAAAGCTCAAGGTTTAGAGTTATAAAACCCGCCTCTAGGACTGATGTAGATATCCAAGCTTCGTAGCTTTAATGGTGGATGAAGCTCCAGGTGTTGTCCAAGCTTCGTTCTTCAAGTTTTGGATGGAGAAGATGGCTAGAAAGAAGAATCGTGTGAAAAACACCAATAAACCAACCTTGTTTTATGGTTTCCACCATGAATTCGAGGTAGATGGTGATCAAAGCTTACCAAACTAGCTTGGCCATCCTTCCTTTGGTCCAGAGCTCCATCTTGGTCGGCTAAAGCAAGAATATAAGGAAAAGAACTAAGGGAAACGATCCCTTGCTTTGTTGGGAAGATACACATATATATATTTTTGGATATTTTCAAGGAAAGTGAAAAAAGAGGATTATCTCCTTTTATTTCCCAACTAAAACCACCAAAACTTCCTCCATGATTTGGCCACATTTCCACCTTATATCATCATGCAAAACTCCTCCATTATCCAAGGTTAAATGGAAAAGAACTAACACCTTAAAGAAAGATATAATAATATCCACCTTTATTGGATATTGCTTAATATATTATTATTGGTGAGTAATTTCCACTCCTACCATGATCATTCAAATGAGGTGCACTTCTCATTTTATTTGCTCTACTTGATGCCAAGAAACATGTGAGATCCTTTAGAGGGTATAATTACATTTTGAACCCTAGGTTTTGGGTAATTTACACATTACACCAAAACTAGGTTTTAAAGCACAAGGATTGCTCTACTAGCTGTATCTTGGTGCTCAAGCTTGTGGAATCCATATCACCACATCATATACATTCTTATGATGTCTCAACATCAGAGGAACATCTTAACATGTGCAATTTTCAAGTTAACCCCTCAACTTGGGTAATTTGCACTATAGTCCATAATTAACAAAACAATGTTTCCACATTATGCAAAAAGGACTGAAATTGAAATATAAGTTTCTCAAAAGCCTTAATTACATTTCAAAAGATAACCACAAGCATCTAATCACATATTTAAGCAAAACACCTAGGGTTAGTACATAACCCAAGTTAGGGATGTTACACTCAAGCTCTAGTGAAGAAGGAGAATATCACTTTTCTCTTATGGCTTTTATAAGAAAAGACTCAAATGAGGTAAATATAAACTCTTTAGATAAAGAACCCTTAATTGCTATCATTAATGCTACTCGTGCCTCTCTTAAGTCTTCTAAAAAGAAAAGAAAAAAACTTGCTAGAATTATTGATAATATGCATGTAGAATTAGATGATCTTGAACATGCTAACACTTTCTTACTTGATGATAAAAATGCTGGTCTTAGCCAAGTAGACTCTTTTAAACTTGAAAATGCTAGTTTGCTTGATAAGATTAGATTTCTAGAAGCTCAACCTCTTATGCCTAGTTCTAATGAAGAACATTCTTTAATTGTTGATTGTCTCATGCATGATGTTGATGTTCTTAAATCTGAATATCAGGACAAAGATTTTGTTTTGAAAGGATTAAAATCTGAAAATGATGTTTATCTTTCTAAGATTTCTTTCCTTGGTATATTTAGAATGCCTCTAAATATGTTTTTATGAAATATATGTGCTTTTTGACAGTAGCTTTTTTGATTGAGTTTGTCATGTTAGAAACTCGACTGACCAGCACCAACGGTGTTGCCAACAACTGTCATCAGTTGAGTTGTCAATACACAGTACTCGATCGACAACACTGTGCATAGAATATACATTTGGCTTATTGAATGAGAATTTCCCTCTCAACTAGATTTTCTCAACCAATAGCCTTATTCTTTGACACTCCCTTGGTACCTTTATATATGCATATTTCCATGCTTCAAATTTCCTATCTTTCTTACAGATCTATCTCTCTAATTGCTCTAAATTGGCATATATATATTTTATAATTACTTGCTTTGAGTTGTTTTGTAGGTTTTGATGAAGATCTATTTGGATCTTTTGGTTGTGTCTTAAATTGATTTTGTTGTTCTCTAACTTGCTACATATATCTAGTTGTATATCTTGTTTGGATACAACCTTGAGGTTCTTAGTGGTGATCATCTTTTGTTAATGATGCATACTTGTTAGTGAGTTATATCCTTTCATGATTCTAAAAATTGCATATCTCTTTGTTTGGATATATCTCTACATCTACTCATAGCTTTCTTTATCTTGAGTATCTTTTGGTATCTCTTGCTATGATCTAGATCGTACTAGTAGTCCTAACTTGTGATATCATCTACTAGTAGTTCAGATACATGTTGTTCTACTCATGTTCATCAAGTGGTATTAAACTATATGCTATGCTTGTATCTTATTTCAAACTTGCTCAAGCTTGCATATCTACTATCTTGAGTTGCTTGCTAAACATTGTGATGCAAGATACATAGATCTACATTATATGTAGAAATTGGAACATTTTTGGATTTCATACAACTTTTTCTCCAATTTCAGTTTCTGGTGCAAGACTAGTGTTTTTTAATGCAGAGACTACCTTCTAAGTAAGGCTCATCGCTATGCCATGAGACCTGTCACTTTTTGGGCAAATTACGTCAACTTGAGGGTCAAAATTGCGATTTATTATTTTTCTACAGCATTTTATCTTATATTTTGGGTTGTTCAAGTGCATGCTTTAACTTATTTTTCTTTCTATGCTTGGACAAGCCCCTATCTGCGCTCTTGTACTCTCATTATATAACTTTTTGTTATCTCCTTTCTCTTAAAAAGTGGTGTTTCTTATTTCTTCATACCCCCACTTTTTGAAATGACAAAGGGGGAGAAACGTATGTCTACTTTTAGCAAAAAGAGGAAGAAGACATGTATTACATGAAGAGGAGAAGCATATTCATGTAAAGGGGATAGGGTAAAGGGGAGAAGACATGTATGTGTAGAACATATGTGAGTAGAAGACATAGTATTCTATAAATGTTATGAAAGATAACCATGCATGAGAAATAACACCAATTGAGGGGGAGTATGAGAACTCGATTAGCATAAATTGAGATGGAGTATGAGAACTCCACTAGCATTAATTGAGGGGGAGAAGATGAACTTAATTCTATTGAATCCCTTAGGTTTCTCCAAAGGCATGACTATACTTAAATGCTTTCAATACATTTATGGAATGATTTGTCATCTTTAAAAAGGGGAAGAATGTTGACTCAAGGTCTAAATTGAGTAAACACTTGTTTTGATGATGACGAAACCATTCCACTTATTTGTGTCTAATGTCTCTACTTGAGTGATTTCAGATTAGGTATGGACACACTCCAAATGCCCTTACTTGCACATCTCAACTTGGAGAAAAGGCAAGTCAAAGTCCATACAAGAGCATGTTTTTGGAATATGATGTAAATCCATTAGAATCATGTTGTAAATCACTTTTAATGATGGTATGACTTGTAATTCAGATTAGAAAAAATCAAGAGCACTTAAATCGAATATTTAAGGACTCAAAAGCCATTTCCCAAAATTTACATCAGGTTGTTCATCGGTCGAGTTACAGACTCCACCGATCCTGATTGGATCTTGAAAATGACTTTTGATCGGTCGAGTTTACACTTCACCGAACTCGACTTATCCCTCTACTAACCAAAACTGATTCAAGTGAATCGGCCGAGTTACCCCAGGACAAATTCGATCGATGGCCTAAATTGGTCTTGTCTTTTAGTGGGATCGATCGAGTTACCTTTATAGAAACTTGACCGATTGCACTATATGGAAAAGTTTAGAAAAGTGTTTATAGCCATTTTGGAGTTGCAATAATCGAAAATATAACCGTTGTAAGCCACAAAATGGCTAGTTTTCATTCTTAAGTGTTCCCAAAGGCTTCTAGGCATCCTCAACTATAAATAGGACCCCTTGTGCTTCATCCCATGGTTAGCCAAGCACTATGAAGGTCCCTATTCTATAGTTCAGTGTTCCTACAACCTCCTCTCTTTCTCTAAGCTTAATCACTTGGTACATCCATTAGAGTGAGTAGGAGATTTGTAAGGGAGCTCGTCCTACATGTATATCATTTGAGGCTCTCACTTCCACCACCTCCCTATCTCTCATTTCAACCATGAAGATGAAGGTTCTCTCTCTTGTCTAAGGGAGGTGAAGAAGAATAAGGGAAGGATTCCCTTTTTGAAGATCAAGGCTGAAGACTGGGATCAAGAGTGGGTAAGCCCTTGGTGAAGGCAGAAGACTCTTTGCTTAAGTTGGTAAGTCCTTGGTGGAAGCTTCTCGGAGTGAAGGTGAAGGCAAAGGCTGAAGATCCAAGAGGAGTGGAAAAGTCCTTGAAGGTGGAAGACTTGTGCTTGAGTGGGTAAGACCTTGGTGAAGGATGAAGACTCAAGCAAAGTGGGTAAGTCGTTGGTAAGGTGGATATCTCCTTATGCTTGGATGGGTAAGTCCTTTGGTGGTCATGTATTGTAAGTCTTATGAATGAATATAAGAGTGCAATGGTTAATAACTCCTAGAGGTTGACCTCTCTAGGTAGTGGACTGACTCACTTCTAGTTTGAAGTGCGGAACCACTCTACATAGCTTGTCACTTGGTGTATGTTCAATCTCTCTATCCCTTGCTATGCATGTTTTATTTGAACTCAAACTTCCTATTTAGCTACCTTATCTTGTGATATATCTTGAAGGTCTAATAAATTTTGTTTAAGTGCATTCATCCCTATTCACCCCCTCTAGAGCATCCAATCACCCATCTAGGATCCAACAATTGGTATCAGAGTGGGTTTCTCCAAGCATACTTCAACAAGTAGGAGAAGATGGGTGACTACTAAGGTGGGAGATACTTCATCAACCTTCCAATATGTGATGGGAATGACTTTCTCTATTGGAAAAGAAGGGTATAATTCTACATCCAAGGATCAAGTCTTGAGCTTTGGAAAATGGTGGACCATCCATACAAGCTACCGGTGACAAAGATAGAAGAATGGGATGAATCTACCATGAAGAAAGCCACCTTGAATGCAAGAACAATCAATATTCTCTATGCCACCATGACCTCCATAGAGTTCAACCGGATTTCTTCTTATGCGACAGCCTATGAGGTATGGAGAAAGCTATGCATCACGTATGAGGGGACTCAACAAGTGAAGGAAAGCAAAGTCTATATGCTCAAAGGGCTGCTTGAGAACTTTAAGATGGGAAAGGAGGAGAAGATAGCCAAAATGTACTCAAGGCTCAACACCATTGTGAATGGTCTTGCTGTTCTAGGACATCCTATGAGTAGAGGAGAGATCAACTCAAAGATCCTTAGAACTCTCCCCAAGAGATGGGAACCCACAGTGACTTCCATTGAAAAAGTAAGGTCTCTTGATGATATCCCCATTGAAGAGCTCATTGGAAATCTACAAGCCCATGAAGTCACACTTGACAAAAGAGAAGAAGTTGAAAGATAAGAAGAGAAAGAGCTAAAAAGAATGAAGAAGTCTAAAATGAAGTCTCAAATTGAAGCTATTATGAGACAAGTCTCTCCATCCTCACATGTTGAAGAAGATGCCATGTGCTCCAAGGGTAGATTCTACAAAGGCAAGAATTCTTCCTCCATCCGGTGCCTCAAGTGTGGAAAGAAGGGTCACTTTAAGATAGATTGTTTACAAGGCAAGAAGTACCATCATCACAAGAAAAGAGAAGAGAAGTACAACATGAAGGAGAATTGGCACTCAAGCTCAAGTGACTCCTCCACCTCAAGCGCAAGTGAAGAATCAAGTGGAGGATCTAGCTCAAGCTCTAGTGAAGAAGGAGAATGTCATTTTTCTCTTATGTCTTCTACAAGAAAAGACTCAAATGAGGTAAATATAAACACTTTAGATAAAGAACCCTTAATTTCTATCATTAGTGCTACTCGTGCCTCTCTTAAGTCTTCTAAAAAGAAAACAAAAAAGCTAGCTGGAATTGTTGATAATATGCATGTAGAAATAGATGATCTTGAACATGGTAACACTTTCTTGCTTGATGATAAAATTGTTTGTCTTGGCCAAGTAGACTCTCTTAAACTGGAAAATGCTTGTTTTCTTGATAAGATTAGATTTTAGAAGCTCAACCTCTTATGTCTTATTCTAATGAAGAGAATACTTTAATTGTTAATTGTCTCATGCATGATGTTGATGTTCTTAAATCTGAAAATACGGACAAAGATTTTGTTTTGTAAGGATTAGAATATGAAAATGGTGTTTATCTTTATATGATTGCTTTGTTTGAAACATAAAATGCCTCATTGCTTGCTAAAATCAATGTGCAGGAATCTTGTTCTAGTTCTACTAGTGGAGAGAATGATGCTGCCACTCTTCATATTGATAGAGATTTTCATTTTACTAAAGCTCTTTGCTTAGAAAATGATCTTTTGTATTCTAGAGAAAATATAAATCATTTGTCTTCTACTGTTACTTCTCTTATGCATGATAATCATAGTTTGAGATCTTGTTTGCAAAGATTCTTAGTTGGTAAAAAGAATCTTAATGATATCCTATACCATATTACTAAAGAAATTTATAGACATGGTTTAGTGTATGATGGTAGTCAAAGGAACAACAAAGGTAAATGACCTCCAATATTCCATGGAGAATACTCTAGTTCCAAGACTATGGTTACATGCAACTATTGCAATGCTTTTGGTCATTATTCTACTTGTTGTCCTTTTAGGAAAGCAGCCAAGAGCGATAGGACTTGGGTTGCTAAGCTAACCCCTTCGGACCCAAAAACATGATTGGCGACCATTTCATCTTTCATCTTGTAGGTATCTTGATAATGGATTGACATGAGCTATGTATTTATAAATTGACTTCTAAATCCACATGAAAGAAGTACGATGAGATGTGTATTAGGTGAAAACAAGTTGAAAAGCAATGGTAAGCACAAAGGTAATGTTTTTGTTGCTTATAACTAATCCTAACTTGTTTTTGTCAAGATAGTGTGCACTATACAAATGGTTTTTGAGTCAAAAGTGTAATTTTGTGTTTCTCTTCACACTATTGCTAAAAAACTATTTCAAATGCTTTTATAGTGCATTACTAACTTGCTTACACATGTTTGGATATGATTTATATATTTAGCATGCCTTTAAATATGTTTTTATGAAATATATGTGCTTTTTGATAGCATCTTTTTCGGTCGAGTTTGTCCTCTTAGAAACTCAACCGACCATAACCAATGGGTGTTTTGAACAACTGTCATTGGTCGAGTTGTCAATACACAAGACTCGACCGACAACACTATGCATATAATATACATTTGGCTTATTGAATGAGAATTTCCCTCTCAACTAGATTTTCTCAACCAATAGCCTTATTCTTTGGCACTCCCTTGGTACCTTTATATATGCACATTTCCATGCTTTAAATTTCCTATCTTGCTTACAACTTTATCTCTCTAATTGCTCTCAATTGGCATATATATATTGCAATTACTTGCTTTGAGTTGTTTTGAAGGTTTTGATGATGATCTCTGTGGATCTTTTGGTTGTGTCTTAAATTGCTTCCGTTGTTCGCTAACTTGCTACATATATCTAGTTTTATATATTATTTGGATACAACCTTGAGGTTCTTAATGATGCATACTTGTTAGTGAGTTATATCCTTTCATGCTTCTAAAATTGCATATCTCTTTATTTAGATATATCTCTACATCTACTCATATCTTGTTTTATCTTGTGTATCTTTGGGTATCTCTTGCTTTGATCTAGATCCTACTAGTAGTCCTAACTTGTGATATCATCTACTAGTAGTTAATATACATGTAGCTCTAGTCCTATTCATCAAGTGGTATTCAACTATATCCTATGATTGTACCTTGTTTCAAATTTGCTCAAGCTTGTTCCTTGAATTGCATATCTACTATCTTGAGTTGCTTGCATAACATTGTGATGTAGGATACATAGATTTACATTATATGTAGAAATTGGAGCATTTTTGGATTTCATACAAATTTTGCTCCAGTTTCAGTTTTTGGTGCAAGACTGGAATTTTTTTATGCAGAAACTACCTTCTGAGCAAGGATCATCACTATGCCATGAGCCTTGACACTTTTTGGGCAAATTCCATCATCTTGAGGGTCAAAATTGTGATTTATTGTTTTTCTACAGAACTTTATCTTGCATTTTGGGTTGTTCAAGTGCATGTTTTAAATTGTTTTTCTTTCCATGCTTGGACAAGCCCCTATCTGTGCTCTTCTACTCTCATTATATAACTTTTTGTTATCTTCTTTCCCTTAACAAGTGGTGTTTCTTATTTCTTCATACCCCCACTTTTTAAAATGACAAAGGGGGAGAAAGGTATGTCTTCTTTTGGCAAAAAGAGGAAGAAGACATGTCTTACATGAAGAGGAGAAGCATATTCATGTAAAAGGGAGAAGGTAAAGGGGAGAAGACATATATGTGTAGAACATATATGAGTAGAAGACATAGTATTCTATAAATGTTATGAAAGCTAACCATGCAGGAGAAATATCATCAATTGAGGGGAAGTATGAGAACTCCACTAGAATCAATTGAGGGGGAGTATGAGAACTCCACTAGCATCAATTAAGGGGGAGAATATAAACTCAATTCTATAGAAACCCCTAGGGTTCTCCAAAGGTATGAATTTACTTAAATGCTTTCAATACATTTATAGAATGGTTTGTCATCTTTAAAAAGGGGGAGAATGTGGACTCAAGGTCTAAATTGAGTAAACCCTTGTTTTGATGATGACTAAACCATTCCACTTATTTGTGTGTAATGTCTCGACTTGAGTGATTTCAGATTAGGTATAGACACACTCCAAATGTCCTAACTTGCACATATCAACTTGGAGAAAGACAAGTCAAAGTCCATACAAGTGCACGTTTTTGGAATATGATGTAAATCCATTAGAATCATGTTGTAAATCACTTATAATGATGGTATGACTTGTAATTAATCTTAGAAAAAATTAGGAGCACTTAGATCGAATATTTAAGCACTCAAAAGCCATTTTCTAAAATTTACATCAGGTTGTTCATCGGTCGAGTTGCAAACTCGAACGATCCTGGTTGGTTCTTGAAAATGACTTTTAATCAGTTGAGTTTGCATGTCACAGAACTTGACCGATTCCTATACTGACCAAAACTGATTTAAGTGAATCGGTCGAGTTACCCCAGGACAGAGTCGACCGATGGCCTAAATTGGTCTTCTCTTTTAGTGGGATCGGTCGTGTAACCTTTATAAAAAACTCGATCGATTGCACTGTATAGAAAAGTGCATCAAAGTGTTTCTAGCCATTGTGGAGTTGCAACAATCGAAAACATAACCGTTGCAAGCCACAAAACGGCTAGTTCTCATTCTTAAGTATTCCCAAAGGCTTCTAGGAATCCTCAACTATAAATAGGACCCCTTGGGCTTCATCCCATGGTTAGCCAAGTACTATGAAGGTCCCTATTTTATAGCTGAGTGATCCTTTAGCCTCCTCTCTCTCTATAAGCTTAATCACTTGCTACATCCATTAGAGTGAGTTGGAAATTTGTAAGAGAGCTCGTCTTACATGTATACCTGGTGAGGCTCTCACTTCCACCACCTCCCTATATCTCATTTCAACCATGAATATGAAGGTTCTCTCTCTTGGCTAAGAGAGGTGAAGAAGAACAAGGGAAAGAGTTCCTTGGTGAAGATCAAGGATGAAGATTTGGAGCAAGAGTGGGTAAGCCCTTGATGAAGGTAGAAAACTCCTTTCTCAAGTGGGTAAGTCCTTGGTGGAAGCATCTCCGAGTGAAGGTGAAGGTAAAGGTTTAAGATCCAAGAGAAGTGTCAAAGTCCTTGAAGACGGAAGACTTGTGATTGAGTGGGTAAGACCTTGGTGAAGGCTAAAGACTCAAGCAAAGTGGGTAAGTCCTTGGTAATGTGGATATCTACTTGTGCTTGGATGGGTAAGTACTTTGGTGGTCATGTATTGTAAGTCATATAAATGAATTTAAGTGTGCAATGGTTAAGAAATCCTAGAGGTTGACCTCTCTAGGTAGTGGACTGACTACCTTCTAGTTTGAAGTGTGCAACCACTGTATATAGATTGTCACTTGGTGTATGTTCAATCTCTCTCTCCCTTGCTATGTATGTTTTAGTTGTGCTCAAACTTCCTATTTAACAACCTTATCTTGTGATATATCTTGAAGGTCTAATGATTTTTCAGTGCATTCATATCTATTCATCCACCCTCTAGAACATCCAATCACACATCTAGGATCCAACAATTGGTATCAGGGTGGGTTTCTACAAGCATACTTCAACAAGTTTGAGAAGATGGGTGACTACCAAGGTGGGAGATACTTCATCAACCTTCCAATCTTTTATGGGAGTAGCTTTCTCTATTGGAAAAGAAGGCAAAAATTCTACATCCAAGGATCAAGTCTTGAGCTTTGGCAAATGGTGGACCATCCATACAAGCTACTAGTGACAAAGATAGAAAAATGAGATGAAGCTACCATGAAGAAAGCCACCTTGAATGCAAGAGAAATCAACATACTCTATGCCACCATGACCTCCACAGAGTTCAACTGGATTTCTTCTTGTGAGATGACCTATGAGGTATGGATAAAGTTATGCATTACTTATGAAGGGACTCATCAAGTGAAGGAAAGAAAAGTCTACATGCTCAAATGGTTTCTTGAGAACTTCAAGATGGGAAAGGAGGAGAAGATAGCCAACATGTACTCAAGGCTACCCACAATTGTGAATGGTCTTGCTATTCTAGGACATCCTATGAGTAGAGGAGAGATCAACTCAAAGATCCTTTATACTCTCCCCTAGAGATGGGAACCCAAGGTGACTTACATTAAAGAAGTAAGGTCTTTTGATGATATCCCCATTGAAGATCTCATTGGAAATCTACAAGTGAATGAAGTCACACTTGACAAAAAGAAGAAGTTGAAAGACAAGAGGAGAAATAGATAAAAAGAATGAAGAAGGCTAAAATGAAGGCTCAAATTGAAGCTATTATGGGATATGCCTCTCCATCCTCTCATGTTGAAGAAAATGCCATGTACTCCAAGGGTAGATTCTACAAAGGCAAGAATTCCTCCTCCATCTGGTGCCTCAAGTGTGGAAAGAAGGGTCACTTCAAGACAGATTGTCTACAAGGCAAGAAGGCCCATCATGACAAGAAAAGAGAAGAGAAGTACAAGATGAAGGAGAATTGGCACTCAAGCTCAAGTGACTCCTCTAACTCAAGCTCAAGTGAAGAATTAAGTGGAGGATCTATCTCAAGCTCTAGTGAAGAAGGGGAATGTCATTTTTCTCTTATGGATTCTATAAGAAAAGACTCAAATGAGGTAAATATAAACTCTTTAGATAAAGAACCCTTAATTGCTATCATTAATTCTACTCGTGCCTCTCTTAAGTCTTCTAAAAAGAAAAGAAAAAAGCTTGATAGAATTGTTGATAATCTGCATGTAAAATTAGATGATCTTGAACATGCTAACACTTGTTTGCTTGATGATAAAAATGCTTGTCTTAGCCAAGTAGGCTCTCTTAAACTTGAAAATGCTTTGTTTGATAAGATTAGATTTCTAGAAGCTCAACCTCTTATGCCTAGTTCTAATGAAAATCATTCGTTAATTATTAATTCTCTCATGCATGATGTTGATGTTCTTAAATATGAAAATAAGGAAAAAGATTTTATTTTGCTAGGATTAGAATATGAAAATTGTGTTTATCTTTCTAATATTGTTTTGCATGAAACATAAAATGCCTCCTTGCTTGCAAAAATCAATGTGCTTGAATCTTGTTCTAGTTCTACTAGTGGAGAGAATAATGTTGCTGCTCTTCATATTGATAGAGATTATTATTTTACTAAAGCTCTTTGCTTAGAAAATGATCTTTTGCATTCTAGAGAAATTATAAATCATTTGTCTTCTACTATTACTTCTCTTCTGCATGATAATCATAGTTTGAGATCTTCTTTGCAAAGATTCTTAGTTGGTAAAAAGAATCTTAATGATATCTTACATCATACTACTAAACAAACAAGTTGACATGGTTTAAGGTATGATGGTAGTCAAAGGAACAACAAAGGTAAAAGACCTCCAATATTCCATGGAGAATCTTCTAGTTCCAAGACTATGGGCACATGGAATTATTGCAATGCTTTTGTTCATTATTCTACCTGTTGTCCTTTTAGGAAAGTACCCAAGAGAAATAGGACTTGGGTTGCTAAGCTAACCCCTCCAGACCCAAAAACATGATTGGGGACCATTTCATCTTTCCTCTTGTAGGTATCTTGATAATGGATTGACATGAGCTATGGATTTGCAAATTGACTTCTCATTCCACATGAAAGAAGTAAGGTGAGATGTGTATGAGGTGAAAACAAGTGGAAAAGCAATGTTAAGCACAAAGGTAAAGTTTTTCTTGCGTATAACCAATCCTAACTTGTTTTTGTCAAGATATTTTGCACTATACATATGGTTTTTGAGTCAAAAGTGGTATTTTGTGTTTCTCTTCAAACTCTTGCTCAAAAATTATTTCAAATGCTTTTATAGTGCATTACTAACTTACTTACACATGTTTGGATATGGTTTGTATATTTAGCATGCATTTAAATATGTTTTATGAAATATATGTGCTTTTGGACAGCCACTTTTTCGGTCGAGTTTGTCCTGTTAGAAACTTGACCGACCAGCACCAATGGGTGTTGCCAAAAATTGTCATCAGTCGAGTTGTCAATATATAGAACTCGAGCAACAACACTGTGCGTAGAATATACATTTGGCTTATTGAATGAGAATTTCCCTCTCAACTAGATTTTCTCAACCAATGGACTTATTATTTGGCACTCCCTTGGTACCTTTATATATGTATATTGCCATGCTTTAAATTTCCTATCTTGCTTAAAACTCTATCTCTCTAATTTCTCTAAATTGGCATATCTATATCTTGTAATTACTTGCTTTGAGTTGTTTTGCAGGTTTTGATGATGATCTCTTTTGATCTTTTGGTTGTGTCTTAAATTGCTTCTGTTGTTCTCTAACTTTCCACATATATCAAGTTGTATATATTATTTGGATACAACCTTGAGGTTCTTAGTGGTGATTTTCTTTTGGTAATGATGCATACTTGTTAGCGAGTTATATCCTTTCATGCTTCTAAAATTGCATATCTCTTTGTTTGGATATATCTCTACATCTACTCATAGCTTGCTTTATCTTGTGTATCTTTTGGTATCTCTTGCTATGATCTAGATCCTACTAGTAGTCCTAACTTGTGATATAAACTAGTTGTAGTTTATATACATGTAGTTCTAGTCCTGTTCATCAAGAAGTATTCAACTATATGCTATGCTTGTATCTTGTTTCAAACTTGTTCAAGCTTGTTCCTTGAATTGCATATCTACTATGTTGAGTTTCTTGCATAACATTGTGATGCAGGATACATAGATCTACATTATATGTAGAAATTAGAGCATTTTTGGATTTCATATAGTTTTTGTTCCAGTTTCAGTTTTTGGTGCAAGACTAGTGTTTTTTTTTCCAGAAACTACATTCTGAGCAAGGTTCATTGCTATGTCATGGGCCCTGACACTTTTTGGGAAAATTTTGTCATCTTGAGGGTTAAAATCGCAATTTATTATTTGTCTACAACACTTTATCTTGCATTTTGGGTTGTTCAAGTGCATGCTTTAACTTGTTTTTCTTTCTATGCTTGGACAAGCCCCTATCTGTGCTCTTCTACTCTCATTATATAACCTTTTGTTATCTCCTTTATCTTAACAAGTGGTGTTTCTTATTTCTTCATACCCCCACTTTTTGAAATGACAAAGGGGGAGAAAGATATTGTGACGTGCCATTTGAACAAAACACCATTAACTAAGTCGAAGCGTTCGTTAGCAGCGGATTACTGAAAATCACTAAAAATTAAAACCGTTTTACAAAGAGATCCACATACAGGAAAACTCTTTCATCAAGAACCAAAGTATTACGTTCACATTCTGATTCAAAAGTACATACTTTGTATCATCCCTTCTTGAGGGTTACAAGCATCAACTGCCCTATTTAAACTATATACAGACACTACAAAAACCTTGAGGCATCAAGCCAAAATCTTAGATCGATTCATTAAAGTACGAACTACTACTCCAAGGACCTGAGAGTACAGAGACGACACATAGGAATCTATTTACACATATACAAGACTTGACAACGATTGTCTTCAGCTGAGAAAATCATTATTGTTCCTGTTGTTGTTGTTGTTGCTCTTCCCTTGCTCTAGGGTTTCTGCTCCCTCGTCTGCGTCTACCTAAAAAGTTGAATCCCACGGGGGTGAGACAATTGTAAATTGCCCCAACGAGAGATATAACTCTCTGCCAAAACATTATTATTGCAGTTTAATTAAATAACACTGTGCAGAGGAATTGTATATTCAACAGCAGATAGATTAATGTCTAAATAGAATAGAGCAATATTCTTATTCAAAGCATTTCAGCTATAACTGGATAAAGTCGCATATCATTTATCCAATAAGGAATTAAAGCATATGTACAACATCTATCCTCCTAGGATATGTTGCTTGTATTGGAAAAGTGACATGTATAAGAATTATCCATCTATAATATACTAAGCAGGATAACAACAACCAATGATTCTTGTATTTCAACCTTAGACAAGTACGCTACACGGCTGATTATGTTTTACAAACATTCAGAATTAATTCCTTGAAGAGATGAAGTATACCGTTCATACTCCAACTGACCACGATTACGTTAAGCATCAGTACCACACAAGGTCAATGGAAAATATGGACTCCAAGACCTCATCTTTCTCAGTCAGTGTGAGATTATATGGTAGAGACATCATGTGTCGAACTGCAATTAGCTTGCTAGGGTATATTGGCATCTTCACTATAGAGTGATAGCCCGTAGCATATACTCTCTTCAGGGTTATGGCCTGTAGCCAATGCCTAGTATTATATCATGGAGTCATGGCTCGTAGCCATACTAATACTGGGGTATGGTCCGTAACCAATCTCGTTCATAGGATATAGCCCGTAGCCATTCCTATGGGGCATGAGGATATAATTTCCCAATTACCCCCACATATTAAAAAATATGTGCTTCGAGTTTAACTCATTTCACCATTCAGCAAATTCTGACGCTGATGGATCTGTGGTCAGGGCAACTACATTATATGATATCACTTGATTAATTAAGTACATTATCATATTATTTTAGCATCAACCAAGTTTTCAAACATAACTTGTTATAACAAATGCCACAAAGAAACATGCACTACTTTCATCAAGTACTTCTCATTCTTTATATGACATTGGGATCTCAGTCCCACATTTCAATACTGGGAATTATCATCCCTTCACGATCTCAATACCATAATCATATGGTTCTGGGTATTCAAACCCTTAGCTCATTACTGAGCATTGTTACCACTTTTTTAGGTAATTATCACCTTCAGGTCATCTGACCAAGGTAAACATGACACTTCCTACACAAGCATCTCTTATGGCATTTGAGGCCCATTAACTCTCTTGTTACCTCTTATTAAGCAACAAGGCATATTAAGGCCCAATAAACAATGTCAATAAATAAAGCATCATAGCTCATACCTGGCTATGTTCATCATCTCATGAAACCTGCATGGTTAGCACACATGATAACAAATATATCAATCATATTTCAGTTCCATGCTATTCAAGGGTAACACCACTATTCCCTCACCAGGGTTAGGGTTTCCCATTTCAGGGCAATTAGGGATACTCATCCCATTACCCATACCAGGGTGTACTATTCATCCCAATTAGGGTTTCACATCACTACATGGTATCTTTTAGAGGCAAGAAAATGAGAAGGGGATCTCATTTGAGCTATTTTGAAGGAGAGAGAATCTTTGATATTATAATAATCAAGATTTAAGCATAATTGAAACCCTAATTCAATTTAATGCAAAAATAATTATATTAAATGGTTTTCCCTTCAACCAAAATTGTAGAGGTTGAAATCCACATATATGTACGTACTTTTTCTTTTCAAAGGAAAAGGAAATATCTACGTGAGTGGAAAACCCACTCACTTTAAGAAAATAAAAAGAAATATCCACTAACTTATGGATATCATTATTATAAAGGTTAAGGTGCTTAATTTGCTTTTATTTAATTCATGGATAATGGAGAGGAATTCGGAGGTGAGGAATATATCTTTGCATGCAAGGAATTGAGGGGGGATAGGTGGTACCAATTTTGGAATTAAAAGATTTTTATATGGCATTTTCTCTCTCATTGTTTTTTCTTATAAAAACACCTTTTACAACTCAAATCAAAGGCTTTTTCAAATCCACTTCTTCTCTTTGCTTGAAAAACGACCAAGGGAGCTTTAGAGGATCAGGAGGATGACCCTCAACCTGTTGGTAAGCTTCTTGACTTCCTTTCACCTTAATTCCATGGTGGAAATCGAAAATCAATGCATGATTTCTTCTTATCTCGATCCCATCTTCAATTCTAACCATTCCATTTCACTCAAAGCTTGAGGACGAGCCTTGGGATAGTTAAAGGAGTTGCATCCACCATTGTTTACGTGAGCTTGAAGCTTTGAATCTCAATTAGAGGCGGGTTATATAACTTGAACCCATTTACATTATTATTCAACCATGAATGTTGCAATTATGTTGATTTCTTCTTCTTCTTGATTTATTGCGTGTTGAAATGGGTAATTCCATGAAATCAGAGGTACTAGGAATTACATGGACGAAGTTAGATGATTATGATATCATCTTGGACATTTTTCCCAAAGAAGTTCTATTCCAATCGGTTTCAACAAGTTGTTCATTCGGTTTCAACAAAACCGTTTGAAATTAAACAGTTTCGTCAAACTGTTAGAAACCAAACTGTTTCAAACCGTTTGGAAGTGTTGACCATAGTTGACCGTTTGGAGATTATATGCTAGTGTTGATGGTTGATGACCCATTAAATTTAATTTATTGATTCCAAAGGGTTCATCAGTTGAAGGTTAATCAATTATCAAACCCTAATCGGGTTAAGTGCTGAAATTTCAATTAGTTGATTTAAAATTTTGGGTTGATTAACCCAAACGGTCTCAAGAACGTTTGGAGATCACCCAAACAGTCTCAAGACCATTTTGAGGTCAACCAAGACCGTTTGGAGGTCTAGGGTTTAGTATGGTTGAGTAATTGAAGGTCCATAGATAGCCAATTAAAATGCAATCAATAGTTCAATTGGTGATCAATCTAATGATCTAAACACTAATTGAACTTCACAAAATTTCAACTATGGATGGGAAAAATGGTCTCAAGACCGTTTGGAGGTCATCCAAACGACCTCAAGACCGTTTGAGGTCAGGTCATATCATAATTTGATGACGATTCATTGATTTCAATGGAAATAGTTTCACTATGTCAACCATTGATGGTTCTTCGATTTCAAAACCCTAATTGATGGTTTCTTGATTATAAATCCTAGTTCAAATGGGTTCAAAACCCTAATTGATGGTCCAATCGTAGGGTGATTCAATGGTTCAATTGATGAATGAATCAATGATTCAATTGATAGGCGGTTCATTGATTGAAACCCTGAATTGATTAAGTGACGGAAGACCTTTTTGGTCCATTCAGTTTTGAGAAGGTTTGGTCCAAACGGTCTCAAGACCGTTTGGGTCCAAACGGTCTCAGACCATTTAGAGACCCAAGTCCATTCAATTTCATCACATTTCTTGCTTAAACTGTTTCAAGGGAAATTTGCCCAAACGGTTTCGAACCATTTGAGTTCTAAGAGACTAATACTATTTGGGGTCTAAGTAATCAAAACCATTTGAGGTTCAACATGGTTAAACCAATTGGATACCTCATGCAATTGAAGGTTCAATTGATCAAACCTTTTGGTCACCTAATGTACTTAGGTGAGTGGTACCCTTAGTGGGATTAATCATTGATGCATAATGATGCAATAATTAATCAACTTTATTAAGCAAAACACCTAGGGTTAAAGCATAACCCAGGTCACGGATGATACAACTATGTCTTCTTTTGGAAAAAAGAGGAAGAAGGCATATCTTACATGAAGAGGAGAAGCATATTCATGTAAAGGGAAGAACATAAAGGGGAGAAGACTTATATGTGTAGAATATATATGAGTAGAAGACCTAGTATTCTATTAATGTTATGAAAGCTAACCATGCAGGAGAAATAGCATCAATTGAGGGGAGTATAAGAACTCCACTAGAATCAATTAGGGGGAGTATGCGAAATCCACTAGCATCAATTGATAGGAGGGGGAGAATATGAACTCAATTTTATTGAAACCCCTAGGTTTTTCCTAAGGTATGAATTTAATTAAATGTTTTCAAAACATTTATGGAATGGATTGTCATCTTCAAAAAGGGGGCGAATGTTGACTCAAGGTCTAAATTGAGTAAAACCTTATTTTGATGATGACTAAACCATTCCACTTATTTGTGTCTAATGTCTGTACTTGAGTGATTTCAGATTAGGTATAGAAACACTCTAGATGTCCTAACTTTTACATCTCAACTTGGAGAAAAGACAAGTCAAAGTCCATAGAAGTGCACATTTTTGGATTATGATGTAAATCCATTAGAATCACGTTGTAAATCACTTGTAATGATGGTATGACTTGTAATTATTCTTAGAAAAAATTAGGAGCACTTAAATAAAATGTTTAAGGACTCAAAATCCAAATTCAAAAATTCACATCAGGTTGTTCATCGGTTGAGTTGAAAACGCGAACAATCCTGATCAGATCATGAAAATGACTTTTGATCAGTTGAGTTTTCACTTCATAGAACTTGATCGATCCCTCTACTTACCAAAATTGATTTAAGTGAATCGATCGAGTTACCCCAGGACAAACTCGACCGATGGCCTAAATTGGTCTTATCTTTTAGTGGGATCGGTCGAGTTACCTTTATAGAAACGTAACTGATTGCACTATATGGAAAAGTGCAGAAAAGTGTTTCTAGCCATTGTGGAGTTGCAACAATCGAAAATATAATTGTTGCAAGACACAAAATGGCTAGTTTTCATTCTTAAGTGTTCCCAAAGGCTTCTAGGAATCCACAACAATAAATAGGACCCCTTGGGCTTCATCCCATGGTTATCCAAGCACTATGAAGGTCCCTATTCTATAGTTGAGTGATCCTACAACCTCCTCTCTCTCTAAGCTTAATCACTTGCTACATCCATTAGAGTGAGTAGGAGATTGAGAAGAGAGCTTATTCCACATGTATATCTTGTGAGGCTCTCACTTTTGTTACTTCCCTATATCTCATTTCAACCATGAAGATGAAGGTTCTCTCTCTTGGCTAAGAGAGGTGAAGAAGAACAAGGGAAGGCGTCCCTTGGTGAAGATCAAGGATGAAGACTTAGAGCAAGAGTGGGTAAGCCCTTAGTGAAAGCAGAAGACTCCTTGCTCAAGTGGGTAAGTCCTTGTGGAAGCTTCTCTGAGTGAAGGTGAAGGCAAAGGCTGAAGATCCAAGAGGAGTGGCAAAATCCATGAAGGCAGAAGATTTGTGCTTGAGTGGGTAAGACCTTAGTGAAGGCTGAAGACTCAGGCAAAGTGGGTAAGTCCTTGGTAAGGTGGATATCTCCTTGTGCTTGGATGGGTAAGTCCTTTGGTGGTCATGTATTGTAATTCTTATGAATGAATATAAGAGTGCAATGGTTAAAAAATCCTAGAGGTTGGGCTCTCTAGGTAGTGGACTGAGTCACTTCTAGTTTGAAGTATGGAACCACTATACATAGCTTGTCATTCGGTGTATGTTCAATCTCTCCCTCCCTTACTATGCATGTTTTAGTTGCACTCAAACTTCCTATTAAGAAACCTTATCTGGTGATATATCTTGAAGGTCTAATGAATTTTGTTTAAGTGCATTCAGCTCTATTCACCCCCCTCTAGTGCATCCAATCACCCATCTAGGATCCAACAATTGGTATCAGAGTGGGTTTCTCCAAGTATACTTCAGCAAGTAGAAGAATATGGGTGACTACCAAGGTGGGAGATACTTCATCAACCTTCCAATCTTTGATGGGAGTAACTTTCTCTATTGAAAAAGAAGGCAACAATTCTACATCCAAGGATCAAGTCTTGAGATTTGGCAAATGGTGGACTATCCATACAAGCTACCAGTGACAAAGATAGAACAATGGGATGAAGCTACCATGAAGAAAGCCACCTTGAATGCAAGAGAGATCAACATACTCTATGCCACCATGAACTCTACGGATTTCAATCAGATTTCTTTATGTGAGATGGCCTATGAGGTATGGAGAAAGCTACGCATCATTTATGAGGGGACTCACAAAATGAAGGAAAGCAAAGTCTACATTCTCAAAGGGCTTCTTGAGAACTTCAAGATGGGAAAGGAGGAGAAGATAGCCAACATGTACTAAAGGCTCAACACCATTGTGAATGGTCTTGCTGTTCTAGGACACCCTATGAGTAGAGGAGAGATCAAATCAAAGATCCTTAGAACTCTCCCCAAGAGATGGGAACCTAAGGTGACTTCCATTGAAGATGTAAGGTGTCTTGATGATATCCCCATTGAAGCGCTAATTGGAAATCTACAAGCCCATGAAGTCACACTTGACAAAAGAGAAGAAGTTGAAAGATGAGGAGAAAGAGCTAAAAAGAATGAAGAAGGCTAAAAAGAAGGCTCAAATTGTAGCTATTATGGGACAAACCTCTCCATCCTCTTATGTTGAAGAAGATACCATGTACTCTAAGGGTAAATGCTACAAAGGCAAGCATTCCTCCTCAATCTGGTGCCTCAAGTGTGGAAAGAAGGGTTACATCAAGATAGATTGTCTACAAGGCAAGAAGGCCCATCATCACTAGAAAAGAGAAGAGAAGTACAAGATGAAGGAGAATTGGCACTCAAGCTCAAGTGACTCTTCCAACTCAAGCTCAAGTGAAGAATCAAGTGGAGGATCTTGCTCAAGCTCTAGTGAAGAAGGAGAATGTCATTTTTCTCTTATGGCTTCTACAAGTAAAGACTCAAATGAGGTAAATATAAACTCTCTAGATAAAGAACCCTTAATTGCTATCATTAATGTTACACGTGCCTTTCTTAAGTCTTCTAAAAAGAAAAGAAAAAAGCTTGCTAGAATTGTTGATAATAAGCATGTAGAATTAGATGATCTTGAACATGCTAACACTTGCTTGCTTGGTGATAAAAATGCTTGTCTTAGCCAAGTAGACTCTCTTAAACTTTAAAATGCTAGTTTGCTTGATAAGATTAGATTTCTAGAAGCTCAACCTCTTATGCCTAGTTCTAATGAAGAGCATTCTTTAATTGTTGATTCTCTCATGCATGATGTGGATGTTCTTAAATCTAAAAATAAGGACAAAGATTTTGTTTTGCAAGGATTAGAATCTGAAAATGGCATTTAACTTTCTAAGATTGCTTTGCTTGAAACAGAAAATGCCTCCTTGGTTGCTAAAATCAATGTGCTTGAATCTTGTTCTAGTTATACTAGTTGAGAGAATAATGTTGCTGCTCTTCATATTGATAGAGATTATTATTTTAGTAAAGCTCTTTTATTTAGAAAATGATCTTTTGCATGCTAGAGAAAATATAAATCATTTGTCTTCTACTGTTACTTCTCTTATGCATGATAATCATAGTTTGAGATCTTCTTTGGAAAGATTCTTAGTTGGTAAAAAGAATCTTAATGATATCCTACATCATACTACTAAAAAAATTGGTAGACATGGTTTAAGGTATGATGGTAGTCAAAGGAACAACAAAATTAAAGGACCTCCAATATTCCATGGAGAATCCTCTAGTTTCTAGACTATGGGAACATGCAACTATTGTAATGCTTTTGGTCATTCTATTTGTTGTCCTTTTAGGAAAGCACCCAAGGGCAATAGGACTTGGGTTGCTAAGCTAACCCCTCCAGACCTAAAAACATGATTGGGGACCATTTAATGTTTCTTCTTTTAGGTATCTTGATAATGGACTGACAGCTATGGATTTGCAAATTGACTTCTCAATCCACATGAAAGAAGTAAGGTGAGATGTGTATGAGGTTAAAACAAGTGGAAAAGCAATGGTAAGCACAAAGGTAATGTTTTTTTTCTTCTTATAACCAATCCTAACTTGTTTTTGTCAAGATAGTGTGCACTATACATATGGTTTTTGAGTCAAAAGTGGTATTTTGTGTTTCTCTTTACACTCTTGCTCAAAAACTATTTCAAATGTTTTTATAGTGTATAACTAACTTTCTTACACATGTTTGGATATGGTTTGTATATTTAGCATGCCTTTAAATATGTTTTTATGAAATATATGTGCTTTTTGAAAACAACATTTTCGATCGAGTTTGTCTTGTTAGAAACTCGACCGACCAACACCAATGGGTGTTGCCAACGACTATCATCAGTCAAGTTGTCAATACATGAAACTCGAGGGACAACACTATGCGCAGAATATACATTTGGCTTATTGAATGAGAATTTCCCTCTCAACTAGATATTCTCAACCAATAGCCTTATTCTTTGGCACTCCCTTGGTACCTTTATATATGCATATTGCCATACTTTAAATTTCCTATCTTGCTTACAACTCTATCTCTCTAATTGCTCTAAATTGGCATATCTATATCTTGCAATTACTTGCTTTGAGTTATTTTGCAGGTTTTGATGATGATCTCTTTGGATCTTTTGGTTGTGTCTTAAATTACTTCCGTTGTTCTCTAACTTGCTACATTTATCTAGTGGTATATCTTGTTTGGATACAACCTTGAGGTTCTTAGTGGTGATCATCTTTTGGTAATGATGCATACTTGTTAGCGAGTTATATCCTTCCATGCTTCTAAATTTGTGTATCTCTTTGTTTGGATATATCTCTACATCTACTCGTAGCTTGCTTTATCTTGTATATCTTTTGGTATCTCTTGCTATGATCTAGATCCTACTATTAGTCCTAACTTGTGATATCATCTACTAATAGTTCATATACATGTAGTTCTAGTCCTTTTCATCAAGTGGCATTGAACTATATGCTATGCTTGTATCTTGTTTCAAACTTGCTCCGGCTTGTTCCTTAAATTGCATATCTCTTATCTTGAGTTGCTTGCATAACACAGTGATGCAGGATACATAGATCTACATTATATGTAGAAATTAGAGCATTTTTGGATTTCATACATCTTTTGCTCCAGTTTCAATTTTTGGTGCAAAACTAGTGTTTTTTATGCAGAAACTACCTTCTGAGCTAGGATCATCTCTATGCCATGAGCCGTGACACTTTTTGGGAAAATTCCATCATCTTGAGGGTCAAAATTGTGATTTATTATTTTTCTACAACACTTTCTCTTGCATTTTGGGTTGTTCAAGTGCATGCTTTAACTTGTTTTTCTTTCTATGCTTGGACAAGCCCCTATTTGTGCTCTTCTACTCTCACTATATAACTTTATATTATCTCCTTTCTCTTAACAAGTGGCATTTCTTATTTCTTCATACCCCCACTTTTTGAAATGACAAAGGGGGAGAAAGGTATGTCTTCTTTTGGCAAAAAGAGGAAGAAGGCATGTCTTACATGAAGAGGAGAAGCATATTCATGCAAAGGGGAGAAGGTAAAGGGGAGAAGACATATATTTGTAGAACATATATGAGTAGAAGACATAGTATTCTATAAATGTTATGAAAGCTAACCATGCCGGAGAAATAGAATCAATTGAGGGGGAGTATTAGAACTCCACTAGCATCAATTGAGGGGGAGTATGAGAACTCCACTAGCATAAAATTAGGGGGAGAATATGAACTCAATTCTATTGTAACCCCTTAGGTTTCTCCAAAGGTGTGACTTTACTTAAATGCTTTCAATACATTTATGGAATGGTTTTCCATCTTTAAAAAGGGGGAGAATGTTGAATCAAGGTCTAAATTTAGTAAACCCTTGTTTTGATGATGACTAAACCATTCCACTAATTATTGTCTAATGTCTCTGCTTGAGTGATTTCAGATTAGGTATAGACACACTACAAATGCCCCAACTTGCGCATCTCAACTTGGAGAAAAGACAAGTCAAAGTCCATACAAGTGCTCATTTTTGGAATATGATGTAAATCCATTAGAATCATGTTGTAAATAAGTTGTAATGATGGTATGAATTGTAATTAAGCTTAGAAAAAATAAGGAGCACTTAGATCGAATACTTAAGCACTCAAAAGCCATTTTCTAAAATTCACATCATGATTTTATCAGTTGAGTTGCAAAATCGACCGATCCTGATTGGATCTTGAAAATAACTTTTGATCGGTCGAGTTTACACTTCATAGAACTCGACCGTACCCACTACAGAACAAAACTGATTTAAGTGAATTGGTCGAGTTACCCCAGGACAAACTCGACCGATGGCCTAAATTGGTCTTGTCTTTTAGTGGGATCAGTCGAGTTACCTTTATAGAAACTCAACCTATTGCACTGTACGGAAAAGTGCACAAAAGTGTTTCTAGCAGTTGTGGAGTTGCAACAATCGAAAATATAACTGTTGCAAGCCACAAAATGGCTAGTTTTCATTCTTAAGTGTTCCCAAAGACTTCTAGGCATCCTCAATATAAATAGGACCCCTTGGGCTTCATCCCATTGTTATCCAAGCACTATGAAGGTCCCTATTCTATAGTTGATTGATCCTACAACCTCCTTTCTCTCTCTAAAATTAATCACTTGCTACATCCATTAGAGTGAGTAGGAGATTTGTAAGAGAGCTCGTCCTACATGTATATCTTGTGAGGCTCTCACTTCCACCATCTCCTTATCTCTCATTTCAACCATGAAGATGTAGGTTCTCTCTCTTGGATAAGAGAGGGGAAGAAGAACAAGAAAAGGAGTCCCTTGGTGAAGATCAAGGCTGAAGACTTAGAGAAAGAGTGGGTAAGCCCTTGGTGAAGGTAGAAGATTCCTTGCTCAAGTGGGTAAGTCCTTGGTGAAAGATTATCCAAGTGAAGGTGAAGGCAAAGGCTGAAGATTCAAGAGGAGTGGCAAAGTCCTTGAAGGCAGAAGACTTGTTCTTAAGTGGTTAAGACCTTGGTGAAGGGTGAAGACTCAAGCAAAGTGGGTAAGTCCTTGGTAAGGTGGATATTTCCTTATGCTTGGATGGGTAAGTCCTTTGGTGGTCATGTATTGTAAGTCTTATGAATGAATATAAGAGTGCAATGGTTAAGAAATCCTAGAGGTTGGCCTCTCTAGGTAGTGGACTAACTCACTTCTAGTTTGAAGTATGGAACCACTCTATATAACTTGTTACTTGGTGTATGTTCAATCTCTCTCTCCCTTTCTATGCATGTTTTAGTTGCACTCAAATTTTCTATTTTGCAACCTTATCTAGTGATATATCTTGAAGGTCTAATGAATTTTGTTTAAGTGCATTTAGATCTATTCACCCCCCTCTAGAGCATCCAATCACACATCTAGGATCTAACATTTCATTGGTGAAACCCCACCTAGAGCCTTAAACACCTCATCTCCATGTTCTTTTGCTAGGGTTTTTCACCTCTAAAGTGGAGAAGGTACTTCTTGCTCGAGATAGGAGCTTTGTTGGAGAAACCAGCCTCTCTAGCTCAAGAATGTTTCTTCTTGAACTTGTCCACCTTCCCTAGAGGCATGTTTTGTTAACCCCCTTCTCATATATTGCTTACTACATGCTTAAAGCTCAAGATTCTATGTTTAACATTGATGATCTCCATCTCTATTTACCTTGTTCTTCTAGGGTTTTGGTTTCTTGCTATTTTACATTCTCTAGAATCTCTAGTTTGGTTACCTATGCAACTTCAAACCTGATCTTGGGTCAAATGGTGTTTTCTCCCTCTCCCTCTCTCTTCAATTATCTTGATCGGTTTGATGATGTGGTAATTTCCTATTGGTCAGTATTGAAAAATTCATATCTTCTAATAAACTTATCCAAATTTGACAAATAAATATGTTTTGGAATTCAAAAATTAATTTCTATCTAATAAAAATATTTTAAAGGTCTAATTTCGTGGTTTGACGAAGGGTGATTTTGTAAAATGAATTTAATGCATAAAATCCATAAAAAATACATCTTAATCATCATAACTCCAAAATTAACATAAAAATATGTTTTCTTGATTAAGAGAACCTAATAAGTTCATTGGTGATATTTTCAAAATATAAATATGAGTTTTGCTAAAAAGTTCTGAAATTAGGGTTTCTATACATTAATGTGTACTATGTACTCTAATACATGTTAATACATTGAAAATAGGCAAAGCAGAACTTGGACTCAATTAAAGTGGTGAAACTTAGTAATTGATATTCATAAGAGAGGTATGTGCAATACCTATTTATGTATGTTATATTTTCAAACCAAACCCTATATTTCCCTATTCCTTCCATTCATGATTCTTTTGTTAAATTGCCTCAAAACCAGTACTGATATTCTTTTTCTTGGGTCTTGTATCCCACTGCCATGTTTTAATTGATATGATGCTTTTACTTTCCATGAATTCTTTCCTATCATGTTGATTTTATGTATTATTTAGCTATAGTAGTGGTACTTATGTACAACCACCCATAGATAGGGCATGTATTAATTCGTCCTGGGGAATGTTTTATTCTCACCCATAGAAATATGTGTAGGTGACTGGGAATGTATTAATTCTCCTCTCACCTATAGGTTGAGGACTGGTAGGTGCGTCAAACCTACTTAGTTAAGGTATTCATAATTATCATGCATGCAACCTTTTATTATATTTTTTTTATGGAAAGCATCTATTTAAAAATAGCCTCATACTCTTAAAATCTTCATCTTATGATGAAAACTAACCTTTATTTACATGTTTTCTTTACCCTGATATCCTATTCTTAATTATTGACACATACTTTGTTTTCCTTTACCTTTTGTTGGGTGTTTTCCCAACCACCCAGGTGTTGAGCAAGGTGAAGAACAAGTCCAAGGAAATTGACACCAGGAGTAGATCTCAAGTTTTCTTATGAAGAATGTCTAGGTTGCTAAAGCTAGATCCCTAGTTTTGTAATCTTTTTTTTCCTGAAAAACTTATGTAGTCAACTATGATGAAAGCCATGTAATAACTTTATTTTGTTGTTTTTCCGCAGCTATTGACATTCTATATGTATCTAGTGCATGCTTATTTACTTGGAATATTATACATACATCCCTCAATATCTTTTGTCTTTCTAAAAAGATGGATGTTTTGTACTTCCTTTAAATTTTAGTAAGGAGGTGATCTTGCCTCTTTACAAGGAGCCTACTCAAGATAGGGATTGAAAATGAAAAAGGTTCCTACTCAAGGTAGTACTTTATAATGTAGGTTGCCTACACTTGGTAGGAGTTTTGAGTTATTTTCCTCATTAGCTAGGAATTAGAATGAAAAGTGCAAACTCAACCTCAGGCTTGGATGTAGGATTTTGTACCTATGGCAGTTCTTTAAATTTGGGTTGGTATATATTAAAGTCTTGATCCAAGCCCCAAAGAGGTTCATGAAATGGTCTTAGAAGGTGGTCTAGTTCAAGGCCTTCATCTAAGACCCAAAGAGGCTCATCAGATGGTTTCATATGGTGGCTGAGTTTAAGCTCTTGTCCGGGACCTAGTTCATGAGATGGTTTCAAAGGGTGGTCAAGTTTAAGGTATTATTATAGGACCCAAAGAGGTTTAAGAGATGGTTCTAGAAGGTGAACTAGTTTAAGGTCTTGGTTTAGGACCCAAAGAAGTGAAATTTATTATACATAAATGGGAAATTTAATTATGGATTCCCTACTGGTGCGCTTCCCACCAAGGCTACACACTAGCCAACTAGAGGTGGCTAAATGCAACCCTAAGGGAGGACACACATGTGGATCTTTTGAAATTTATATTAACCCTAACCAAATCAATCACAATACCAAATAGGTCACCCCCAAGCGCATAAGGTACTATTGTAGCATAGGTGAAGGGCAAGCGTAGGGGTCAATCCTCAGGGACAGAGGGGGCTCTAGAGCTAGGCTAGCATTGGCTAAGTTCCTATTGTAGAAACTAAGGTTGAAGGGTTTAAAGGGGGTTTGGTTGGTTGTTAAACTAGGTGAACAAGAAAGTAAAGGCAATTATGAAACCTGGATTATCACAACTCTAAATTACCCTAAACAAGCAAGTCTAAAGAATTAGATTAGGTAACTAACAGAGAAAGAGAAAGGATTAACTACACTACACTAGCAGAGTAATTACCACAAAGAACTAGATTAACCACAAGGAAGAGAAAAAAAAGCTAAGTTAACACTAAAGAGCAAGACTGAGCAATTCACTAATTGGAACAAAGGCAACTACACTAGAATAGGCTAAGAAAGCAAATTGGGTTTTAAGCAATGAGATTAGGTAGGTGGGCCGTTTGGGGATGTAGTTTGATATTAGTTGGGGGTGTCAACATAGCAAGCAATTTATCACAATTCTATCTAGATTACCAAACCAAACAACAAGGCAAGTGCTATTAGTATTTACCGTATACTACTAGTTGGAGAACTAGGATTAGGTGTAATTCTAGTAGGACTTGTCAAGTCTTGGTCTCTAGGATAAGTGGTATTAGGAAAATTGAGGTTCGAGGGTTGAAATGGGAGTAGATATGAGGGTTTTTTACCTCATGCCACTAGCCATCCAACCTTTAGGAAGCTCTAGGCCATTGCACTAATCACACTTATACTAGCCACTCTAATCACACACTCAATTGTAGAAGGAGGTATGTGTATGTGGTAACAAATGGGGCTAGCTAGGGATCCACTAATTGGACCTAGGAGCCATTCCTTAGATTGGCCACATACACTCTAATTTCTCCTAGAAGCTAAGTGTCATCAAACATCTTAAATCAAGCAATCCATGTTATAAGCATAAAACACATGCAATAAAATAGGAAGTGAGATAGAAGAAAGAAGCAATCACCATAGATAGAAATCATGTTCATTACAAGTTATTTTCCCCCAACATAGTATCAAAGTCACATTTTGACCCCAAACAGCCCACCACTAGGGGCTTAGTTAGACATGATCAAGCAAATAACAAAAGAAAGGGGAAGAAGGGGGTATAACTCCATGAAGCTCGAAGTAGACACCTCCTTCTTCACCTCCTATCAACTTGGGGACGTCCTTCCTCTACCAATGGTGCAAAAGGGCATGAGAATATGGGGGATTATGGAGGAAAACCTAGAAAACTAGGTTTCCAAGGTGGAAATGAGGTGGAATGGTGGATGGAGAGCATAAATGCAAGGTGGAGTGAAATGAATGCTCAAGGGGTGAGTAGGGTGGAGTAACAGTAGCTACGGGGTATAACCTTTATGCCCCAACTACCACCTATGTATATAGGTGGTGGGGAAGCACTAGGGTAAGTGGGGGTAGTTTAGGAAAAATAGTGTAAAAAATGGGTAGGGTATGTTGGTCACCACGACCATGGTGGATTTAGTGTGGAACGGTCATGGGGGAGTGGCCATGGTAAAGGTGTGAAATGAGGGTGGAAAGGCTAAGTATAGGTGGTAGCCATGGCCATGGTGGGAAGTCATAGTCGTGTTGGGTAAGTGGCACCACAGTCGTGGCAGTGTACCATGACCATTTTAGAGGAGGAAGTTTTGATCATGGGGGGCAGCACGGGTGTTGTCTCTTCTTCTGGACATGGCCGTGGTGAGTGGCCACAACCGTGGTGTCTTCAATGGAATGGTTGTGCTGATGGCCATGGCCATGGTGAGTTTGGTGCAACAACTTGACATCTTAGTTGATTTGTCACTATAATTGACACGATCCATGGCAATGGGGCCACGACTGTGTTGGGATCTCTAGTGGAAAAATGAACTTCAATTTACATCATCCATGGACTTCCTTACTTGATGTTGAACCTTGGCCATTAGGGGTAGGTTGAGGGAGCTTTGGGCCCTTCTTTGGACCCCTCCATGAGTGGAGGAATCCTAGAACTCCTTCCTTCTCTCTCATCCATCCAAAGCATGGTCCAAGTCCCTAAAAATAGTGCAAAGAATGTCCATAAGTGAATTTGATAGTAATACTCATATTGAGGGATGATTCAATGAATTTGAGTCGCATTTATAGGTTGGTTTCATACTTGTTTTGTGTGGTTATGTATCATTTTATGACTATAATAGCATGATTCATATTCATTGAGCCTAAAATTACTATATGCATCAAATTCAGTTTATTTTATCTCATTTTGTATAAATTATCAAATTTCTCGGATTTAATTTGTGTTTTTCTCTTGGTTTTAGGTACTTTACATTCCAGGACTCCTCGATACCAGCGACAGATCCGTCGATGCTATCGACATGGCAGTAGTGACCAGGACAGAGGAAAAGCATCCAGGTCGATACCATTGACCATAATGTTGATGGTCTCGAGATTATATCAGCGTCCCAAAAGTCAGCCCATCGATACCATCGACCCCATTGGTTGATAGTATCGAGATGCCAATAGGAAGATTTTGGAAATTGAAGAAGGCGCCGATACTCTAGGGGGTCAATACCATCGACACCCTGTCGATGGTATCGATGTCGTCGGATCAGGAAATTGTTTAGAACGATCACGATCGAACAACTGCGGTATTTTAGCGGCTGTAAGTGGTACCTATACCTAGGAAAAGGAAGACCAAAGCCAGGTATCACGTTCTTTTCCATTGCACGAGTCTCAGAGAAGAGAAGGGCAAAGAATGGAGCCCAGAGCTACACCCTAGATGTTTCCAGAGCCATAGACGAACGATTCTTCTAGTAGAAGGCTGCAGATCGTGCATCTTGCACCGAGGATCATCCAAATCTTCTCCATTTCAGGGGTTACACCATATTTTCATTCATTTCTCCATGTTTCTCTCTTTCTTCTCCATATGTACTACTGAGTTGAACATGCAGGGCTAATTCCCTCTATCCTTAGGACTGGGAGTAGCCCGGGGAATCACTGTATGACAATGTTATATTGATTATCATAATTTGTCTCACTTTTCCTTGATATGTTATCGTGTTTCCATTGAAATTTACTATTCTTGATCACCATAGTCGATTTCTAATACCGTTAATTACTTCTGACGGGGAATTAGTGGTTGAAAAGGCACGATTAACACATTAATCAATAAATTCCTTAGATAAGGTAATGTAAGATTAATGGTGGATACTCAGAGAAATAATTAAAGCACCTAGATCTAGGGTATAAGTTACTACTGACGTGGAACTAACCTAGAACTAGGTAGTGAATTGTATCGCAGAAGCGAGCGATTCTGACTACGGGCCATAATTAGGGAAAGAGAGTGAATTATGTTAATTGTGTAAATTTGCATGCAGTGAGACTCCGCGGTGAAACCACAACCCCATTTAATTTGATTAAACTAAACATTTAATCATCGTTCGCTTTTGCTTTCTTTTTATTTTATTTTCTTTTTCAAAATCAAACTTAATTTTCCAAATGGTCTAGCTGATTGCGACAAGTTAGTAGTAGTATACTACAATTTATGTTTCCCTGAGTTCGACTCGGGCCTCACAAGGCCTATATTACATTGATATGTGCACTTGTGTTAGACGCACAGTAAAATCATATCAAGTTTTTGGCGCCATTGCCGGGAAAATGATAAATTTTGGCACTAGAAGTGCTGCAAGCGGCCACTCTAGGCCACTTTTTCTTTTTATTTGTAATTTTAATTATTGAGATTAATTGTCTATCTTTTAGATTCTTTATTCGTATAGCACTGTACTTACTCAATTTTCCACATTTTAGGTACTAGTGCATGGTGAAGACGTGTAGTACGAACTACACACACTCAAAACCTGAGGTTCCACCTTCAGGATCTGACGACGAGTGGATAAATACACCACCTGAAGATGTTGAAGAAAAACTTGAGACTTTCACAATGGTCGAGGAGCAGACCATTTGGGAAAATATTAAAGCTTCTTCTTCCTTTGCGTAGAAGGGGCCAATCAAGAAATAGGCTATTCACATACCTAGTTAATAGATTGACCCAGGGCTGATCCAGTTGGTCAAGTCATAGGCTTTCCATGGGCTAAAGAATGAAGACCCAATTGCCCACATTAGCACATTTGTGGAACATTGTGATATGGTGAAAGTGGATAGATTTCCACAGGATGCAATTTATCTAAAATTGTTTCCATCTTCTCTAGCAGGAAACGCAAGGGAGTGGCTCTACAATCTAGATGATGAGTATTTGGAATCATGGGACATGATGATTGAAGTTTTCTTTGAACGATATTTCTCGCCTGAGAAGACAAATGATCTCGTGAGGAGGATTCATAATTTCAAACAGTAGGCAGGTGAAACATACTCAAAGACATGGGAACGTTTCAATATCATGTTGCGGAAATGCCCACATCATGGACTGGATTTAGAAACTTAGGCAAAGATCTTCTATTTTTCCCTTAATGAACACGACAGGAGTAATTTGGACTCAGTAGGGACATGTTTCTTTCTGAACAATAAAGGCTCAAAGTGTAGAGAAATTTTAAAGAACATGGCTAAGAAGCAATCCTGGGGTGAAAGAGATGCACCAAACCAGGTCAAAATCACAGGGGAATCCAAGACAATTAAAGAATTAAATGAGAAGATGGGCCTGATAGCAAAGAGATTGCTAGCAAAAGATGATGAAGGATATGATCATGAGGCACAGGCTAAGTTCATGTGTCAACAGTAGGGCTATAGAAATAATGATTATTCATGGAGAAAGGATAAGAAATTCTCTTGGAAGGATCCAAATAACTTTTTGCAGGATTCAGATCAGAAGCCACAACCCAATGCAGAAGATAAGAGTAATGAGTTGCTCAACCAGGTGATAAAGCAAAATTAAGAGTTGATGAGCACTTTTGGCAAACAAATTAAATCTCAAGGAGAATTTATGAACCAATTCGGCCAGACTTTGCATAGTCATGGGGCACAAATGAGGATGCTTGAGACGTCTATTGCACAGATGGCAGCCAAAATTGCAAGTTTGAAGAGGCCAGCACAGTCGGGTTTTCTAGGGAATACTAATGTTCTAGGAGGAAACCACCAAGCTAAAGAAATTTTGTTGAAAAATGGAAAGAAACTTTTAAACTCCAAGGTCGATGAACCAAGCACACCACAGTCAGAAGCCATAGGTGAGGCTGCATAGGATGTTGTAGTCACAGAGACACTGGAGGATGAAGCCAAGAAGGCCACAGAGGAGCCCATTATAGAGAAAGAGACTGAGAAGAGGACACCTTATGTGCCACCGCATCAGAGGGCACAGACCGTCCCAATTCCTTATCCAAATAGTCTGAAAGCAAAGAAGGTGGATGCACAATTCAAGAAGTTCCTAGATAGTTTTAGGAAACTTTTGGTCAACATTCCTTTGCTAGAGGCCATTGAGTAGATACCCTCCTATGGTAAGTTCTTGAAGGATATAATTACCAAGAAGAGGAAGAGTCCTGACACAGAGGTGGTAGTGCTTAAGGAGTAGGATAGTGCCCTTATTCTGGGAAAATTGCCACCAAAGCGACAAGATCTGGGTTGTTTCAATATTTCATGCTACAATGGAAAGGTGAAATTCGACGAAGCACTATGTGACTCGGGAGCGAGCATCAATTTGTTGCCTCTCTCCACTTTTAAGAAACTTGGTCTTAAAGAATCCCAAAAGAGTAACATGACAATCCAGCTTGCAGATAATTTTGTTGTAAGGCCTTAAGGGATTTGTGAGGGTGTTCTGGTCAAAGTGGACAAATTTGTATTTCTGACAGATTTCATGGTGATGGAAATGAAAGATGAGCAAGGAAATGAGTTGCTTCTAGGTAGACCCTTCCAGGATACAACTGACATGATTCTGGAAATGGGTAGAGGTTGGTTGACCATGGGCATAGTAGATAACATATTTGAAATAAAGATGCCATCTGACTCACAATCATCACAGTAGCAAGGATAGTGTAGAAAAATTAGACACTTTGATCACTATGTTTCCATTTGTTTAGGGAAACCGTTTCTTAATATGGCTCACGTCATGACAAAGGTAGATAAGGGAACACTTTTTGTGGACATCATGGAACAAACAAAGGTGGTTTCTCTTGTTAAAGTTGTGGGTATCCCAATGATGAAGAAGAGGAAGTCCCACCATCTACTGAGGATGATGCTATATCAGACTCCATGCTTGACTCGTACCCACAATTGCCTCTTGAAGCTTTCTTGTTCAACATCATGGATGATTGGATGAGAAGCAAGTCATTGCAAGAATGTGTGAATATGCTTCGAATGCTCCCTTGCTACTATGCTAAGAACTATGAAGAACTAGGACCGCTGCCACCACCGCTTCAATCTTCTTTGGTCAGCCCTCCAGATTTAGAGCTAAATCCGCTGCCCCCTCACTTGAAATATGCATTCTTAGAGGTTGATGCAAAACTACCGGTGATCATTTCGGCATATATGAGTGTCGCTGAGGAAGAGCAGTTGATGATTGTGTTGAAAAATCATCGTGGTACATTCGGGTGGTCAGTTTTCAACATCAAGGGGATTTCCCCTACTCTCTGCAATATAAGATCTAGCTCGTTGAAGGAGCCAAACCTGTGATTCAGCCACAACGTCGCCTCAACCCCATCATGATGGAGGTCGTCAAGAAGGAGGTGATCAAGCTTCTCTCTGCGGGCATCATTTATGCTATTTTAGACTCTACATGGGTGAGCCCAACACAGAATGTCCGTAAAAAGGGGGGAATCACGATAACTCAAAATCTTTCAAACGAGCCTGTCACCACCCGATTGGTAACCAGGTGGCATGTTTGCATTGATTACCTTTGCTTAAATTCTGCCACTTTGAAATATCATTTTCCCCTACCATTCATTGATCAGATTTTAGAACGGTTGGCTGGCCGCTCTCACTTTTTCTTTTTAGACAGCTATTCCAGCTATAACCAGATTTTCATAGACCCTAAGGACCAAGAGAAGTCTACCTTCACTTGTCCTTATGGGACTTTTGCTTATCGCTATATGCTGTTCGGTTTGTGCAATGCACCGACCACTTTTCAGTGTTGCATGCTTGCTATCTTTTCGGATATGGTAGAGTGTTGTCTAGAGATTTTTATGGATGGCTTTTCTGTCTATGGTGTGTCTTTTGATGAGTGCTTATATAGTCTAGACAAGGTTCTACAAAGATGTGAGGACACACATTTAGTCCTCAATTGGGAAAAATGCCACATGATGGTTAGCGAAGGCATAGTGCTTGGACACAAGGTGTCTAGCAAGGGACTGGAGGTATATCTAGTGAAGATTGAGGTTATTTCCAAGCTACCACCACCAAACTCGGTGAAAGGGGTAAGGAGCTTCCTCGGTCATGCGGGGTTTTATGGCCGGTTTATCAAGGATTTTTCTAAAATCACTAAGACATTATCAGAATTTCTTGACAAGGATGCGGTGTTTGATTTCAATGACAAATGTATGCATGCCTTCGAGGTTCTCAAGCAAAAGTTGATTTCCTCACCGATTGTTCAAACACCGGATTGGAGTAAGCCCTATGAATTTATGTGTGATGCATCAGATTTTGTCGTTGTGGTCATTCTTGGGCAGTTCCTTGAGAACAAACCCACAGTTATTTTCTATGCTTCTAAGACTTTGAATGATTCCCAACTTAATTACACCAGCACAGAAAAAGAATTTCTTGTTGTGGTTTTTGCATTCGAAAAATTTAGGCAATATTTAGTGGGGTCTAAAGTTGTGGTATGGATGGACCATGCCGCCATAAAGTACTTAATGGAAAAGAAAGATGCCATGCCTAGACTCATTAGGTGGATCCTACTCTTGCAATAATTTGACATTGAGATTAAGGACAAGGCGGGCATTGAAAATGTGGTTGCGGACCACTTCTCTCAGTTAGAGTAGGTAGATGAGAGAGATACTAACATACCCATTATCGAGACCTTCCCAGATGAGCAAATCCTTTATATTCAATCTAAGGACCCATGGTTTTTGCATATCGTAAATTATCTTGCATCCAAAGAACTCCCGGATGATTGGACTTACCAAGAGAAAAAGAGGTTTTTCCATTCCTTGAAATATTATTTTTGGGATGACCCTATTCTCTTGAGACAATGCAGGGATGAAATTTTACACAGGTGTGTACCCGAGTGCGAATATGATAGTGTGCTCAGTCACTGTCATACATTGTCCACCGGCGGTCATCATGCGAGCACGAGGACGACGGATAAGGTATTAGAGAGTGGCCTTTATTGGCCCACACTTTTTTGAGATGCCTATGATTATGTGAGGAGGTGTGACTCATGTCAGAGGGAAGGTAACACCTCAAAATGGCAAGAAATGCCCCTCAATGTGTTTCAAGAAGTTGAGGTATTTGATTTGTGGGGCATCGATTTCATGGGACCCTTTGTGTCCTCCAATTCTAATTTATATATCTTGCTTGCTATTGATTATGTGTCAAAGTGGGTAGAGGCAATAACCACAAGGACGAAAGACACTACGGTAGTGTGCAAGTTCATGAAAGAGAATATCGTTTGTCAGTTTAGTGTGCCACGGATGATCATAAGTGATGGAGACACCCACTTCACGAACAAGAAATTCACTACACTATTGAGTAAATATGAGGTCAAGCATAATGTAGGTACCCCATACCACCCGCAGATGCAAGGCCAAGTGGAGGTGTCCAATAGGAAAATCAAGAAGATATTGGAACGCACGGTGGCCTCTTCTAGGAAAAATTGGAGTGCACTACTACCGGATGCACTATAGGCATATAGGACCGCGTTTAAGACACCTATAGGCACCACACCTTTTAGGTTGGCATACGGGCGGGCTTGTCACTTACCGGTGGAGTTAGAGCACAAGGCACACTGGGCGCTAAGGAAGCTAAACATGAACATTGATGATGCAGGGAGAAAGCGGATGCTAGAGCTCAATGAGTTGGACAAGCTAAGGATGAATGCATACGAGAACTCGAGGATCTACAAGGAGCGGACAAAGAAAATACATGATCACCACATTAAATTATGAGTTTTCAAGAAGGGTGATAGTGTGCTATTGTTCAATTCAAGATTGAAGTTGCATTCTAGGAAATTGAAATCCTGGTGGAGTGGACCCTATGTGGTTGAGGAGGTGTGACTCCATGGTGCTATCATGGTGAGAGATGGTGTGAGAACATTCTTGGTGAATGGTCAAAGGCTAAAGCACTACTATGGAGAAGACTACACAAGGAAAGTGCATGAGATTCATCTCATGGAACTAAAAGAGGCATGCAGAGCATGATTGCATCTAGCCCAAGACATTAAATGAGGCGCTTATTGGGAGGCAACCCAACCTTGGTAGATAACATGGTTATCTCTTTAAATTTTTCATATTCATAGGTAGTTTTCATTAATTTAGCACTTAGTCTCTAAAAATGTTACCCTGATATGTTTGTTGAGTGTGCAGGCTGGGAAACGGTCGATACCATCGACACTTGGGTCAATGGTATTGAAATTGGAATAGTGGAAATTTCTACCAAAACTTCATCCCGTCGATACTATCAATGGCCTCGTCGATGGTATTGAAACAGGAACAGGAAGAAAGATGGTTGAGCGTCGATGGTATTGACAAGTCATCGATGGTTGCGAGATGTCTGAAGATTTTCAGACTGGTTTTTCTCTGTAAACTCAAAACTATCGACACCTTGGTCGATGGTATCAATTGCTAGATTTATTGTTTTCTAGGATCCACTATCTATCGAGTGTAATCAGTGGAGTCTAATTTAATTACATGTCATCTCATTTTCACTTGGGGCTTTGTGAGAAAATGATTTTTAATGAAAAAAATCCTTAAGAAATTGTAAGTTTGTCTTGTGAGAACTTGAGGACATTGCTTGTGAAACTCATTGGGTAGGTAAACTTTAAAACATTTGAACATGATTGTGTATCTGTATGGTTCATGTTAAGAGGATTGATATGGATGTTGAGCCTAAACCAACCAAATGATAATGTGACTTTAATTTGAAGTGAGAGAGAGAAACCCCTTGATTAATTGGTACACAAGTCAGTAAGGAGGGACATATACTTCTATCTAAAGGTTTTGTCAATTAGTCTTATGATCTGATCCACCGCAATTTCATTCACTCCCATAAGAACTGAGAGCACATTACTATATTTCACTCTTTGATTGCATCCCACGTAGATAGGTCATGCATTACAGTTATTTTTGCATGTTTTGCATAAAAATGGAAAAAGAAAGATATAGAGTAGTTATACATGCACATTATCCTTAGGTGCATGTCATTTAGTTGCATAATTGTCACAATGAAGGACATTTACATATTTTAAGCATATAGTTGTACATCATGTGTTTTATGTTCTTCTGGAAAATTAAAGGTGTTGAACTTGTTCCATACCCTCCAAAAAGAAGGCATCAAATGTACAAGTTATGTAAAAGAGAAGGAAACCCAACAAATGATCCATTACCATTTATGAAAATGAGGGCTTGAAAAAAAAATGAAAAAAAGTACGAATAAGAGGGAGAAAGGAACATGTTCTCACCTGTATTTTAGGAAGAACAAGAACATGGTGTAGTTTTCTTAGATATTTCATCTCACTTTGAGACGGAATGATAGTGAATGCATCATTTCATAGAAAAAATGTAGCATTAGGGCATTATCATTTGCATTTGCATCATGATAGATCATTCATTTTTGTTTTTGCATGATAGACTGTACTGTGCTTCCTTTTCTTCCATAGCCACCAATTCCATCCACTTGTTGCTCTAAGTGGTAGGCCACCCATGATTTCTCCTCATTCATGTATATCAGGGGATCTGCTTCCATTTAGATGGTAGTTAGGAAATGAGCAACATAGACATTAGATCACAAGATGCACCAAGCATGAACCTGAAGATTCTATTATGTTAACTGCCTTATTTGATAGTGTTCATTGATCTTGGGGTAGACATTTCTTATGAATGATTATTGTCACCTGAAGGGTAGTTGTCATTCCATGGTTGGTAAGGGCCGATATGTGATTTGTAGGTGGGAATCATATTGAGGTATCAATTATGTGACTATGTTCTTTAGTTGACCCTCTCAATCAGATTCTAAGTTTTGTTGCTCGAGGATGAGCAAGATTCAAGCTTAGGGGAGTTTGATGTAGTGAATTTGAGTTGCATTTATTTGCTAGTTTCATACTTGTTTTGTGTGGTTATGTGTCATTTTATGACTATAATAGCATGATTCATATTCCTTGAGCCTAAAATCACTATATGCATCAAATTCAGTTTATTTTATCTCATTTTGTTTAAATTATCAAATTTCTCGGATTTGATTTATGTTTTTCTCTTAGTTTCACGTACTTTACATTCCAGGACCCGTCGATACCATCGATAGATCCGTTAATGATATCGACATGGCAGTAGTGACCAGGCTGGAGGAAAAGCATCCAGGTTGATACCATTGACCATACTGTAGATGGTCTCGAGATTATATCAGCATCCCAAAAGTCATCCCGTCGATACCATCGATCCCACTGGTTGATAGTATCGAGATGCCAACAGGCGGATTCTGGAAATTGAAGAAGGCACCGGTACCCTATGGGGTCAATACCATCGACACCCCATCGATGGTATCGACACTGTCAGATCAGGAAATTGTTCAGAATGATCACGATCGAACGACTGTGATATTTTGGCAGCCGTAAGTGGTACCTATACCTAGGAAAAGGTAGCACAAAGACAAGTATCACGTTCTATTCCATTGCACGAGTCCTGGAGAAGAGGAGTGTGAAGAATGGAGCCCTGAGCTACGCCCGAGATGTTTCCAGAGCTGTAGACGGATGATTCTTCTGCCGGATCATCCAAATCTTAACCGTTTTAGGGGTTACACCATATTTTCATTCGTCTCACCATGTTTTTCTCTTTCTTCTCTATGTGCATTGCTGAGTTGAATATGCGGGGCTAATTCCCTCTATCCTTAGGATTGGGAGTATCCTGGGGAATCATTGTATGACAATGGTATATTGATTATCATAATTTGTCTCGCTTTCCCTTGATATGTTATTGTGTTTCCATTGCAATTTACTATTCTTGATCACCATAGTCGATTTCTAATACCGTTAATTACTTCTGACGGGGAATTAGTGGTTGAAAAGGCACAATTAACACATTAATAAATAAATTCCTTAGGTAAGGTAATGTACGATTAATGGTGGATACTCAGAGAAATAATTAAAGCACCTAGATATAGGGTATAAGTTACTACTGGCGTGGAACTGACCTAGAATTAGGTAGTGAATTGTATCGCAGAAGCGAGCAATTCTCACTACGGGCCATAATCAGGGAAAGAGAATGAATTATGTTAATTGTGTAAATTTGCATGTAGTGAGACTCCGCAGTGAAACCGCAATCCTAAGGATTCCCATTTAATTTGATCAAACTAAACATTTAATCATCGTTCGATTTTTTTTCTCTTTATTTTATTTTCTTTTTCAAAATCAAACTCAATTTTCCAATTGGCCTAGCTGATCATGACCAGTTTGTAGTAGTCTACTGAAATTTATGTTTCCCTGAGTTCGACTCGGGCCTCACAAGGCCTATATTACATTGATACGTGCACTTATGTTATATGCACGATAAAATCATGTCAAGGGATTTAACTTGCATTCTACTGTGTTTAGATGTGAATAAAGTACAAATTGGCACAAGATGGAGCCCTAAAATAGGGCTGTATCACCACCCCAAACTTAAAACATACTTGTCCTCAAGTATGATCCAACTTAATCTCTCTTTTCAATTTTCTTTTCATAAGCAACAATGACAAATGCATTGCAATAGAAAATTATTGACTACATGGTCTAGGAAGTGACTAAGTGCATGTATTCCACCTCTCTCCTCTCCTCTTTCACATACCAATCATGAAATGAGCACTGGGCATACAAACTTCAAATATAAAGCATAGCATACACAAGCTATCCATATGTCCTTCATATCATTTTGGGTAAACTTCTTCATGTTGGTGTTAATCAAAGTTGAATAGGAGTATTGTTTCACTTTCATGCATTCAATCTTATGCCTCGAACCACACTAAATAACCCACGTGGCTGTGGCAAAAGGTAAAGTGAACTAGATTTGATGTTTTCTAGCTCAATGGGTATGAAAGTAGAAGAAAGGGTTGCAGAAAGGTTTTTGGAGTGCTTTTACATAGAGCACTCATCTTTTCATTATTTGAATGCTCTTAAACAAGAACTTCCTTTTATTTTCTTTTTTCTTTCTTGTTCTTTTCTTTTCTTTGCCCTTGGTGTAGATAGGGAATATGGTGGATAGAATGAAGCAGGTAGATAAAGATATGCCTCCCTCCAAACTTTTAGAGGTGGCCAAGGTTGATTATGTGCACTAGGGCATCCTTTCATGAGGCAGAGAGGTATGAAGATGGTGAAATAATAGCCGGATCAAAGAGGGGTTATTAGTGTAGTATTCAACATAAGATTCCCTACATGAAAGCTAATCCAACACTTCATCAAGTGATATCACACCACATGATAGAACAACATGAGATTCACATTTCTATTAAGTGATTCCATAGGCTTTAAGCGTTTGTATCTTGCTCAATTCACAAAACAACTGAAACTTTCACAATCTTGAGAGAAGTGGTCCACATATAAAAAGTCAACAAATAAGACCACATAGCAATAAATTCTAAGAAACAACATGCATTTGTCAAAGGATTAAAAATTTCATTCATACAGTGGAGATTAAGTCAAAACATGCTTTTTCGGCAAGAACATTCAAGTTTGGGCAAATTTGGCCAAAATGGTGCCAATTTGCCTTCAATCACATCTTAAACCTAAATTATTGAACTTAAAGCAATAAAACAAACATATCTAGCTAAAACAAGAAAATACTATAAAAGATCTATAGGAAATGCAATGCATGGCAAGGAGGAGCAAATTTTTTGAAAATTAGGCAAAAAAATTCAAGAAATTAACCGCATGCTATGCCAGAATGCAATAAAAAGAGTAAGAACATGAAAACTAAACTAGATGGAAAAGATGGAACAAAATTACAAAAAGAGAGATAGGGTGGTGCATACCTCCCACAATTGAATCAAAGAGTGGTCATTAGTGTAGTCTTCAACATAAGATTCCCTACATGAAAACTAATCTAACACTTCATCAAATGATATCACACCACATCATATAACAACATGACATTCACATTTCTATTAAGTGATTCCATAGGCTTTAAGCATTTGTAGCTTTCTGAATTCACAAAACAACCGAAACTTTCACAATCTTTAGAGAAGTGGTGCACATGTAAAAAGTCAACAAACAAGACCACATAGTAATAAACTCTAAAAAACAACATGCATTTGTCAAAGGAAAAGCAAATCATTTCAAATAGTGGAGATTAAGTCAAAACATGCTTTTTGGGCAAGAACATTCAAGTTGGGGCAAAATTGGCCAAAATTGTGCCAATTTGTCTTCGATCACATTTTAAACCTACATTATTGAACTTAAAGCAGTAAAACAATCAAATACTAGAGAAAACATGCAAAAACTACCAAACATCTACTTGAAATGCAATGCATGGGAAAAAGGAGCAAATGTTTTGAAAATTTGGCAAAAGAAATGCATGAAATTAACCGCACCATGCAAGAATGCAATAAAAAGAGAAAGAACAGTAAAACTAAACTAGATGGAAAAGGTGAAACAAAATCACAAAAAGAGAGATAGGGTGGTGCATACCACCCTACCCACCCCAAACTTTAGAATCATGTTGTTCTTAGCATGAAACTATAGCTTACGGTAGATAGGGAAAGTAGCATGGCTGCTGTGGCTGCTAGTCAGACGAATGAGGAGGATTTGGATGAGCTGATCCTATTGGAGGATGTTGGTAGTAATGTCCCCAGTATTCGTCCTGGGGTGGAGGGTATGTCTCTGAATATCCAGCAATGCCACCCCAAAAATCTCCACCCCATCCAGGGTTTCTTATTGCTGGGGCATGGTGGTAGTGATACAAGTGGTTGACCTGGTGGTGCATTTGCTATTGGCCTTGCCAAATGTATTTCTGGATCAGCTGCATGTTGCCTTGTGTCTTTTGTATGCTCTCAAGTAGCGCCTGGATGGTGGCACATTTCGTAGGCATTTGTTGAGGGTTGCTACAGTTGAGATGTTTCCTCATCCCTTCTTCTTGATTTTTTGGGGCTGCCTTTGTCCTTCAATTTCTTGCTCCTACCCTTGCACATTAGATTCATCAATCTCCTCTTGTGCGGTAGTGGCTCCCCCGTTGTATGTCTCTCTTGGGTTGTTTTGCTTCCACTCCAACAATTTGGCCACCAGTTTAAGGAGAACTCCCAACACGAAGAGAAGTGGTATGGTAGCTGAAGCTCAATGTTTGGCACACTACATGCATGATATATCATTCTTTGGTCCTTCATCTTGATAATGTGTGAGTGGATGAGATAGTTTAAGTTCACAAATGCATACCCAATTTCATCTTCCAACCTAGAGAGGTCATATCCTAAAGGAAGTGTGATTGAGGTCACAAACCCCACCATAATAAAAGGTGTTTTACTCTTGGAGGGTATGGAGCTCATATGATCAATTAACAACACTCCAAGGTCTATATACCGCTTATGGTGCATTGCTATCATGACAAACATATCCTTTTGAAAAATTGTGCCCTGATTATCATACCTTCCCACAATTGTGTTTTCTAAGACCTTCTGCACATAGCAGAACAAGGGGTTGCTTATGGATGAGGTTTTTGACCTCCCTGCATAGTAATCCTTGCTCCCTGTTAAGCGGTTCCAGAAGTGTACATAGTTGAAATCTACCTCTTTATCAAGCAGGCCATCATTCAATTTAACGACCTCTTCAGGATTGGCAGCAAATATACCATTCCGATCAGCTACCGGGAGACGATGTAATGGAGGTGGATTGAGGGGTGGAATAGATGGATGTGGAGGTATAGATGGTGGGTGAATGATTAGGTTTCGATTTGGGGGAGAAATGGAGGTTTTGGAGGAGGTTTTAGGTGGGGGTGGCTATTGGGCGGAATGGAGGAGAAAGTGGTGATGGAGGGTGGATTAATGGATGATTTGGTGTGTAAATGGAAGGGGAATGGTAGGGGGAAAATTTGGGGATGATTGGTGGTTGTTTGGAGGCAATTTGGGGGCTTGGAGGTGGAGCTTGGAGGAGCTACAGCCGTAGGAGCGCCGCCACGGCCGTTGTGGTGTGAAATGAAGTGTTGCAATGGCTTGGGTCAGGTTGAAGATGGACTCTGAGTTATATTTTTTGTGAGGTCAGGTTGTGCCACGGTCGTGGCCAGGGTTTGGTAGCATGACCATGGCGGGGTGCCACAGTCATGTTTTCGATGAAGAAATCTCCTACCTGACCTTACCACGATCGTGGTCACATGCCACGATCGTTGCCATCCATCCTTACCACGGCTGTGTCTGGTGTGCTACGGTCATGGCCATTCAGCCAAAAACACCGACTTCTTTGACATCTTTGACACAAAAAAGACACGACCCGTGGCCATGGGCCATGGTCGTGGTGAGATGTCTTTGACATGGCCATGGTTGGTGGCCACGACCATGGTCTCTCAGCCAAAAACCCTGACATCTTTGACACAAAAAAGACACAACCTGTGGACATGGGCTGCGATCGTTTTGTGCAACCTTTGCCACAACCATGTTGGGGTCATTCCTTCAACGTTTTCAACTAAAATTCAACAAATTTGTTTCTCTTTGATATTTCACCATAAATTGGTCATAGTGGCCATTATTCACCCTTGATTCCTCTCTCTTTAGTACCTACCACCTTCCAGATCATCAAAACTGAAAGAAAACTATTAAACACATGTGTGTGTATTTCTTCAAAACTAAAAGAAAGTATGATAAAACAAGGTTCGAGAATCTCAGATCACGTGGGTTGCCTCCCACTAGAACTAAATTTATAGCCTTCAGCTAGGCTTATTTCTCTCTTCACTAGGCATTGACACCCACTGTGTTTTCCTTCTCTTCCACAATGATCCTTTCCAGAGTTCTGACGACAAGGGCTTCATCCCAAGGAGTGTACATCGAACAAAAGTATGGAATTGATTTCCACATCTCTAAGGGATCATAGTAGCATAGACTATCACCAAAGTCTTCATTACCCAGCTTGTACCTCTCCTATTCAGTGAATATAAAGAAATCAAACTTTCTCCTTTTATAAGTGAACGTCAGAGTGCCTATACGCAGATTGATTTCCACACCCACGATGAATAAGAAGGGTCTCCCCAATATGAGGTACTCTTTTCCATTAATAGGTCCAGAATCCACAATCAAAAAATTTATCACATATGTATTTTCTATCCTTTGATCCATTGCTACTATTGTGTTTTGCAATATCCCCAAGGGCTTCCTCCTAGTTCCATCACCCAAGACAAGGACACAATCCACCAGTTCCATTTTATTGAGGCCAAGTCATAGATACATGCTCCATGGCATGATACTTGTCCCTGCACCTAAATCAAGGAGTGCGTGCTCAACATGTTGTGTACCGATGTAGCAGGAACTCCTAGATCATCCCTTTTGTCTGGAAAGCTAAGGTCGAAAATGAAATTCACTGATTTTGTAGCAATGATTTCTTAGGGTGGTAATAGCACTAGTTTTCTCTTCCCCATGCAAACATCTTTCACTAATGAAAATGATGCTTTGATGTCTGCTATTCCTTGCTTCAAGGATTCCAGAAAATTCATGATACTGCTGCCCTTTTCTTGGAGGGAGGGACCTTCTAAAGTCTCATGGATTTGTCCCCCAATTACATCAAACGTTTCTGTAACACTTAGTGGGCCTTGAGGAGGTATGATGGCGATTCTTGTCTCATGAGGAGGTTTTGGATCCCAACAAGGTATTGCATCAAGTATTTCTATGTCAATGACATGTGGGGAAGAAAACATGATCTTGTCATAAGTAGATGAAGGAATCAAATCTCTTGCACTTTCATCACTTCCAAGAGAGGGTGGGACAACTGAGGGTGCTTCTACATCCACACGGGGAACAACGGAAACTTGGGTGCACTTGGCATTTTCAATCAGTAATTGAGTAGAAGATTTTTTTTGGCATTTTTGTGATCATTGATAGACCCTTCTAGCATCGAGCCTTTGTCATCAAATTCAATCACTTTCTTTTCCCTTTTCTCAAACCTTTGAGCATCTTCTCTCCCCCATATGACAACCACCATATTCACTTATTCACGGGAAGGAGGAGGGTCTTGTGAAGATGGAGGTGGTGGCGGTCTTTGATGAGGCGAGTTAGGGTTTTGGAGTATGCAAGTTGGTTGTTGGGGAGGTTGTTGTGGAGGTGGTGGTTGATAGGTATGTGAAGGTGGTGGGGGGTACTGATAGTTGAATGGGGGCTGGTGAGGTGGTGGAGCATATGGGTGTGGTGGTCCTTGATATTGGAGGAGTGGGGTGCTTGGCCTTGTGGTGGGATGTATGCACCTTGAGTAGTGTTCACATAACCACCATCGTTGTTTGGATTTGCCAATCATTGATATGGGAGTCTTACTTCTTCACGGTGGGAAAGCGAGTTTGAGATTTGATCAAGCCTTTGTTCAAGGTGGCTAATATTTTTCCCTTGTGAGGACACCTCTTTCTTTACCTCATCCAAATTTCTCAACCTCCGGAGCACTTCATCTTCAAATTTAGAGTTATACCTTGGCCTTGGCTGCCCTTACCCTTGACCATACTCATTTTGTTGTTTCCATGAGAAATTGGGATGGTTCCTCCACTTGGGAGTGTAAGTGTTGGACATGGGTCCTTGATTGTTCCGGTTGACAAAAGAGTGTAAGGCATGCACTTCCTCTTCTTTGGCTTCAACCTCCATGGTGGATTGGCTAGAAGAAGCACCAGCTTGGTTCTTCATCATATTATTCATGTATGTCATCATCTTCATCATGTTGGGGTTGGTAACATTGCAGTTATTGCTACAGAAGGAGGCGGAGGGACATAGTTCTAGCCGCAATGTTCCCCTTTTATAGAAATTTGATGGTGGGAATTCTCAACAAGATGCTCGAACAATGGCCACGACTCCTCGGGTGGCTTTGCCATGAAAGTGCCTCCACATGATGATTCAATGTTGTTTTGGATCAACTCTTCAAGCCCGGTGTAGAAGGCATGAAATAGTTGCCACAATGTCACTTCATGGTGGGGGCAGTCACAAAGGAGCTTTTGGAACCTCTCCCACACCTTGTGGAAGGGTTCATTCTCTTTCTTGGAAAAGGAAGTGATACATCTCCTCATGTAGGTTATCTTAGCAACCAGGAAGAACTCTTTGAGGAATTCATTCTTGACTTCATTCTAAGTTACCAACTCTGGCTTTGAGATGTACCACTCTTTATCTTTTTCTTTTAGGGAGAATGGAAAGAGGGTTCTCTGGATGGAGTCATCGGTGGAGGGGGTACAGAAAGTGGAGCACATCTCATGGAATGCATCGATGTGATGGTAGGGATTCTCATTCTTCATCCCCTAGTAAGTGGGGAGGAGTCCAAGGAGTGCGGGTGGAATGGAGAACTATTGACCTGACATTTGGTCAACTAGGGTGGCAATGGGAGTATTATATTTCCCCAGGGTGAAATACTCATGGAGTGGGCAGTTGGGCTGTGGTGGAGGTTATTGAGCATTCACGTGAGGGTTGTTGTCTGCCATCTCAGATGCTCTATGTTGGTTGCGACAACTTTGGCATCTCCTTCTACCTATCTCGGGGTCGTACAACACCAAGTCGGTACAAGTGAAATGTGTGTGGTGCATGCACAACTATCACTTGGACAATACACAAACATGCAACAAGAAACCAAGTTAGAATGGAAATATGCAAAAGTGAATAAAGAATAAAGAATAGCAATGATGAGGGAAAAAAGGAAAGATTAAGATACACTAACTAGCTAGGCCGAGCAGTGCCAGAATGCTTAGTGTGATTCCCACCAAGGCTACACACTACCCAACTAGAGGTGGATAGATGCAACCCTAAGGGAGGACACACATGTGGATCTTGTGAAATGTATATTAACCCTAACCAAGTCGATCACAATACCAAATAGGTCACCCACAAGCACACGGGGTACTATTATAGCATAGGTGAAGGGCAAGTGTAGGGGTCAATCCTCATAGACAGAGGGGGAACTAGGGCTAGGCTAGCATTGACTACGTTCCTATTGCAGAGACTAGGGTTGAAGGATTAAAAAGGGGTTTGGTTGGTTGTTAAACTAGGTGAACAAGAAATTAAAGGCAATTATGAAATATGGATTATCACAACTCTAAATTACCCTAAACAAGCAAGTCTAAAGAACTAGATTAAGTAACTAACAGAGCAAGAGAAAAGGCTAACTACACTACACTAGCAGTGCAATTAGCATTAAGAACTAGATTAACCACAAGGAAGACAACAAAAACCTAAGTTAACACTAAAGAGTAAGACTGAGCAATTAACTACTTGGAACAAAGGCAAATTAGCATGAACGTGCTAAGAAAGCAAATTGGGTTTTAAGCAATGAGATTAGGCAGGTGGGCTATTTGGGGATGTGGTTTGATGTTAGTTGGGGGGTGTCAACATAGCAAGCAATTTATCACAATTATATCTAGATTACCAAACCAAACAACAAGGCAAGTGCTATTAGAATGTACCCTATACTACTAGTTGGAGAACTAGGGTTAGGTGTAATTCTAGTAGGACTTGTCAAGTCTAGGTGTCTAGGGTAAGAAGTATTAGGACAATTGAGGGCCATGGGTAGAAATGGGAGTAGAGATAAGGGGTTTTCACCTCATGCCACTAGCCATCCAACCTTTCGGAAGCTCTAGGCAATTACACTAATCACACTTACACTAGCCACTTAGATCTCACTCTCACTTGTAGAGGGAGGTATGTGTATGTGGGAACAAAGGGGGCTATCTAGGGATCCATTAATTGGACCTAGGATCCATTCCTAAGATTGGCCAAATACACTCCAATTCCTCCTAGAAGTTAAGTGTCATCAAACATCTCAAAGCAAACAATCCATGTTATAAGCACAAACCACATGCAATAAAATAGGAAATGAGATGGAAGCAAGAAGCAATCATCATAGATAGAAATCATGTTCATTACAAGTTATTTCCCCCCCAACACGGTATCAAAGTCACATTTTTACCCCCAAACAACCCACCACTAGGGGCTTAGCTAGACATGATCAAGAAAATAACAAAAGAAAGGGTAAGAAGGGGGTCTAACTCCATGAAGCTTGAAGTAGAAGCCTCCTTATTCACCTCCTAGTAGCTTGGGGACGTCCTTCCTCCTCCAATGGTGTAGACGGGAATGAGAATATGGGGGATTATGGAGGAAAACCTAGAAAACTAGGTTTCCAAGGTGGAAATGAGGTGGAAATGGTGGATGGAGAGCATAAATGCAAGGTGGAGTGCAATGAATGCTCAAGGGGTGAGTAGGTTGGAGTAGCAGTAGCTAGGGGGTCTAACCTTTATGCCCCAACTACCACCTATGTATATAGGTGGTGGGGAAGCACTAGGGTAAGTGGGGGTAGTTTAGGAAAAATAGTGTAAAAATGGATAGGGTATGTTGGTCACCACGGCTGTGTTGATTTACCACGGTTGTGGTACATCAACACGTTGTGGTGGGGGTAGTGGGGAACGGTCATGGGGGAGTGGCCATGGTTAAGGTATGAAAGGAGGGTGGAAAGGCTAAGTATAGGTGGTGGCTAAGACTGTGGCGGGATGCCACAGTCGTGTTGGGTAAGTGGCACCACGGTTGTGGTAGTGTACCACGGCCATTTTGGAGGAGGAAGTCTTAATCGTAGGGGGCAACATAGGCATTGTCTCTTCTGCTGGCCACAACCGTGGTGAGTGGCCACGATCGTGGTGTCTTCAATGGACCACGGTCGTGCTAATGGCCACGACCATGGTGAGTTTGGTGCAACAAGTTGACATCTTAGTTTATTCTTCACAATAATTGACACGACCCGTGTCCATGGGTCCACATCCGTGTTGGGATCTCTAGTGGCTAAATGAACTTCAATTTACATCATCCATTGACTTCTTTGTTTGATGTTGAACTTTGGCCATTAGGGGTAGGTTGAGGGATTTTTTGGGCCTTCTTTGGATCCCTCCATGAGTGGAGGAATCCTAGAACTCCTTCCTTCTCTCTCATCCATCCAAAGCATGGTCCAAGTACCTAAAAATAGTGCAAAGAATGTCCATAAGTGCATTTGATAGTAATACTCATATTGAGGGATTTAACTTGCATTCTACTGTGTTTAGATGTGAATAAAGTACAGAATGGCACATGATGGAGCCTTAAAATAGGGCTGCATCCCCACCCCAAACTTAAAACATACTTGTAATCAAGTATGCTCCAACTTAATCTCTCTTTTCAGTTTTCTTTCAATAAGCAAGAGTGACAAATACATAGCAAAAAAAGTATTGACTACATGGTCTTGGAAGTGACTAAGTGCATGTATTCCACCTCTCTCCTATCCTCTTTCACATACCAATCATGAAATGAGCACCAAGCATACAAACTTCAAATATAAAGCATAGCATACACAAGTTGTCCATATGTCCTTTATATCATTCCAGGTTAACCGTTTCATGTTGGTGTTAATCAAAGATGACTAGGAGTATTATTTTGCTTTCATGCATTCAATCTTATGCCTCGAACCACACTAAATAACCCACACGGTTGTGGAAAAGGGTAAAGTGAGCTATATTTGATGTTTTCTAGCTCAATGGGTATGGAAATAGAAGAAAGGGTTGCAGAAAGGTTTTTGGAGTGCTTTTACGTAGAAAACTCATCTTTTCTTTATTTGAATGCTCTTAAACAAGAGCATCCTTTTATTTTTTATTTTTTTTTCTTTTCTTTTCCCTTGGTGTAGATAGGGCATATGGTGGATATAGTGAAGCGAGGAGATAAAGATATGGCCACCCCAAACTTTTGGAGGTGGCTAAGGCTGATTATGTGCATTAGGGCATTCTTTCATGAGGCGGAAAGGTATGAAGATGGTGAAAGAATAGTAGGATGAAAGAGGGGTCATTAGTGTAGTCTTCAACATAAGATTCCTTGCATGAAAGCTAATCCAACACTTCATCAAATAATATCACACCACATGATAGAACAACATGACATTCACATTTCTATTAAGTGATTCCATAGGCTTTAAGCGTTTGTAGCTTGCACAATTAAAAAAACAACCGACACTTTCATAATGTTGAGAGAAGTGGTGCACATGTAAAAAGTCAACAAACAAGACCACTTAGCAATAAACTCTAAGAAATAACATGCATATGTCAAAGGATTAAAAATTTCATTTCAAACAGTGGAGAGTAAATAAAAACATACTTTTTGGGCAAGAACATTCAAGTTTGGGAAAAATTGTCCAAAATGGTGCCAATTTGCCTTCAATCTCATCTTAAACCTACATTATTGAACTTAAAGCAGTAAAACAAGCATATATAGCTAAAACATGCAAAACTACCAAAAATTTACATGAAATGCAATGCATGGCAAAAAGGAGCATTTTTTTTTGAAAATTAGGCAAAAAAAGCATGAAAGTAACCGCACGGTATGCAAGAATGCAATAAAAAGAGCAAGAATAGGAAAAATAAACTAGATGTCAAAGGTGGAACAAAATCACAAAAAGAGAGATAGGGTGGTGCATACCGCCCATAGTCGGATCAAAGAGGGGTCATTAGTGTAGTCTTCAACATAAGATTCCCTGCATGAAAGCTAATACCACACTTCATCAAATGATATCACATTATATGCTAGAACAACATGACATTCACATTTCTATTAAGTGATTCTATAGGCTTTAAGCGTTTGTAGCTTGCTCAATTCACAAAACAATCGAAACTTTAACAATCTTGAGAGAAGTGGTGCACATGTAAAAAGTCAACAAACTAGACCACATAACAATAAACTCTAAGAAACATCATGCATTTGTCAAAGGAAAAAAAATTCATTTCAAACAGTGGAGATTAAGTCAAAACATGCTTTTTGGGCAAGAACATTCAAGTTTGGGAAAAATTGGCCATAATGGTGCCAATTGGCCTTCAATCACATCTTAAAACTACATTATTGAACTTAAAGCAGTAAAACAAGCAAGTCCTAGATAAAACATGCAAAAACTACCAAAAATCTACATGAAATGCAATGCATGAAAAAAGGAGCAAAGTTTTTAAAAAGTAGGCAAAAAAATGCATGAAATTAACTGCATGCTATGCAAGAATGCAATAAAAAGAGCAAGAATAAGAAAACTAAACTAGATGGAAAAGGTGGAACAAAATCAGAAAAAGAGAGATAGGGTGGTGCATACTGCCCTACCCACCCCAAACTTTAGAATCATGTTGTCCTCAGCATGAAACTATAACTTAGGGTAGATAGGGAAAGTGTCATGTCTACTGTGGCTACAGGTTAGATGAGTGAGGATGATCTGGAGGAGGAGCTGATCCTACAGGAGAATGTTGGTAGTAATGTCCCTAGTAGTCATCCTGGGGTGGAGGGTATGTCTCTAAATATCCAGCAATGCCACCCCAAAAATCTCGACCCCATTCAGGGTTTCTTGCTACTTGGGCATGGTGGTAGTGATACAAGTGGTTGACTTGGTGGTGCATTTGATGTTGATCTTGCCACATGTATTACTAGATTAGATGCATGTCACCTTGTGTCTTTTGTATACTCTAAAGCTGTGCCTAGATGGTGGACATGTTGTAAGCGTTTGTTGAGGGCTGCTGCAGTAGGAATGTTTCCTCATCCCTTCTTCTTGATTTTTGGGGCAGCCTTTGTCCTTCAATTCCTTACTCCTACCCTAGCACATTAAACTCAACAATCTCCTCATGTGCGGTACTGGCTCCCTTGTTGTATGTCTCTTTTGGGTTATTTTGCTACCATTCCAACAATTTGGCCTCCAGTTTATGGAGGACTCCCAACATGGAGAGAAGTGGTACAACATGGTATGCCAGCTCAAGCTCAATGCTTGGCACACTACTTACATGATATATCATTCTTTGTTCCTTCATCTTGATAGTGAGCAGATGAGATAGTTTAAATCCACAAACTCATGGTCAATTTCATCTTTCGACCCAGGGAGGTCATATCCCAAAGCAAGTGTGATTGAGGTTACAAACCCCACCATAACAAAAGGTGTTTTACTCTTGGAGGATGTGGACCTCATATGATCAATTAACAACACTCCAAGGTCTATATACCGCTTATCGTGCATTTCTATCATGACAAACATATCCTTTTGGAAGATACGAGTAGGTGAAGGAACGCAACACTTTGTGATGACGGTAATGATCAATTCCATCCCACTATGTGATGTCTCCTATGTCCCCTTTGTTTCTATCACAATATTTAATGACATTTCTTCTACATTTTGCCTAGACGAAGTAGCTGCTTAATAAGTGACCCGACATTGCATGCATTGGGAGTAATCTTTTTTTCTTCTTTTTGCTTGTACTATTTTCTTCATATTTTATTCATTTGAGATCGATATGCATTTAAGATCATATCATGTGCGAGAATGATGAGTGCCGAGGAGTTATGTACGTGTCTTCATATAATATTATCTCTTTGGTTAGTATGTTTGATTCCATCAACATTACTTGGTCTTGATTTTCTCTTCCTGCAATCATTATGTACATTGGTGCAAAATTCTCAATTTTAATGTGAATAAAAATACAACAGAAACTTTTTAAGGTCTTCTTAGAATATTTTAAAAACATCATGGACTAATAAATGTGTTTTATGTGGCCAGGTGAAGTCATTACATTCTGACACTTGTCACTTACTTAAAAACATCATGGACTAATAAATGTGTTTTATGTGGCCAGGTGAAGTCATTACATTCTGACACTTGTCACTTACGCACATTTCTCGAGACTAGAGTGTGTCTGCATATCCCGGTGATAGATGGCTCCATGCAAACAGAAAAGGTGAAGGTAATATTATAAGATAACTGGAACTAATCACAACAACCTCTATCATATATATGTCTATCTAGCCGTTGTAGCACAACAAAAGACGTGAAACAACTAGATTTTATTAATTTGTATTAATTTTTTTTTCTTCTACCACTAAACTACATTATTAGTTTTCTTTTCTTCTACCCCTAACCCACCGGTCCCACCAGTTCCTCTCTTTCCCACTCTCTCCATGTAACCAGCATCGTTTTCCCTCTCCTCTCTTCCTTGATTGCACGCAGTAAATGTTAATCGAGAAGTTCTTCATTCTTCTAAACAACTTTCTCTTTAATATGAAATAGCACGTTTATCTGCTTTTCTCATTTTCAAATTCCTCTTTCATAACAAATAGTTAATCATCTTTCGTTCTTCCGATCAAGCTCCTAATAGAAAGGATATATGCTCAAAAGTTTGAATATCTATATGTATACTACTACAAACAAAAAGTATTTGTTTATTATCCCTTCTTCCGCTAAAATAACCAATCCTTACCATTCACTTTCAGCCATACCCAATCGGACTAACTGTTGTAACTTTATACTACCTTTCTCTCTCCACTCACCCCATTATAGCGGTTCCTTAATTCTCTTCAACATCCCACGACCAACAAAGAATATTTCATATAGCAAACGTTTTATTTCATAGCAACATTAATCATCATAACAAACCGATGTCTAATCCAAATCTCTTCCTCTCCCCCTTCAAGTCCCTTAAAATAAGGAACCAGAAATTTATCTATGTTAATTTCTAGAAGAAATTGGTTGACGTAACAAACCAAGGTCAAATCCAATCCTTCACTCTTTATGTCTACTAACTCCGCAACTCTTAAAATGAGGGACGTACAATAATTCAAAAATGATATTTGTCTTTTGGAGAAGAAGATAGAAACTAATATCAATCATTTTCAATAGCAATTAAATGGTGTAAATACTGCCCGGAACATCATTTTCCACATTGCTCGAAATGATGAAAAAGTAGGTACCATAAAAAGACATATAGCCTTGGCTGGACAGATGGATACATTGATTCTGCGTAAATATGCTTTCAACAACATGTTCAATGGCCACATAACATCGCCCTGTGATTGGGAACAAGACTTTGCCAAGTTTTTCGTTATGCCAATCGTGATTAAGTTTTGTATAAATCTATTTTTAATGCAGCGAGAAATGCTTAATATTATAAATATTATTTTTTATTAATTTTATAATTTTGTATTGTATTGATTTTTCATTCATAATAATAAAATTTTTGTTTTTTTGTAAGACAATTCATTTTACCATCATTATCTCCTAACATTATCTTGTTCTCTCTCCTAATCAAATATACTTCTAATTAGTTACTAATTATTTTTTAATGTATTGAGCATTTTCTCTCTTTTAAAGTTTATCTTATATGAAAACATGCATAGAATTGTGCGATAAGGAAAAATGTGTCTTTCTTGGGAAATTGGGGGTAGAGGGAGTGAGTACCATTTCAAAAAATGAATTTTTGCAGCCTCTTTATCGAATTTTCCCTTCTTCCATCTAATTTTCCACTTTTTAGGAGATTTTATGGTTGTGACACCCACTATACGAACATGTCAACATTTAATTTAGGGAATTGAATATAAATGATCTCTTAAAGGACAAAGTGCGACTATAAAGACCTTTAGTCTAGACTGTACATATTATACACAATTTTGTCCAATATCATGTGCTTTATAAGAACATCATATAAATGTATATTCATATATTGTCCCATGGTATTTAGCTAAGACTCACTTTTTATAAATATATAGTAATCACTAAATTCGTTTTTAAAAATGATAAGGATGAGGTTCTTATATTCTTTATGCAAAATTAGAGATATTTTCTTGTGACATTAAATAAATTAATCTTCTTATTGTGTAATACTTCAATATCTAGCAATTCTCATTCCTTACTTTGATAAGTCATATACAATTACTATTTTGAGAAAACTAGATTTATATAACTCTAATAGTAAAAGAAGCTTATCTAATTGATTTTAAATAAAGTGACCATTCGAACTTTCACAATTGATACCTATGATGAAATGGACTAACCTTTTTTTCTAAATAATTTTTATTTATTATGAATTATGTTTTATAGGCCTTTTACTAAACATAAAACCTTTTTTACTAATAAAAGTTTATAGATACATAAATAATGAAACATATGCTAATAACAAATTTATAATATATATTTGTTTTCACTTTCAAAAGTCTTGTTAAACATAAAATCTTTATTTTTTCAGTAGGATGAGAAGCAATTTCATTTTTGGGTACACTTGTGCCACTATAATATAACAATGCCTTGTTCAATTTTATTTATATAGTAATAGCATTATAATCTCTCTTTAAAAAAAACTTTATTTTATTTCTTGATATGTAATTTAAATTAGAGTTAGATTATTTAGAATAAATATAATCTCTTATATATATATATATATATCTAATGTAAATTCAATAAGTATCGTATGTCACGTGCATGTGTACGTGTGTGTTTACTAGTATGTATAGATATACATATATGTATGCATATATGTATATATATATACATATATGGATATATATATATATATATATATATTTATACATATATGTACATATATGTATATATACATACATATAAGCATTGTATGCACATGTGTGTGTGTGTGTATATATATATATATATATATATATATATATATATATATATATATATATATATATATATATATATATACACCCCATCTTTATTGCCCGCACGGGTAGATACCCGCCCACCCTTCCGACCACTTTTTTTGAAATTGTTTTTTTCACAATTGCAGAGGAGCATGTTATGTAGCTCCCCAAAAAATTTCATCCAAAAATAATATCATTTGCCCCACCAAAATAAAAAAAACCCATCCTTATATATATCTGCTATATATTTTGTACAAAGTTACTCTTTTAGTCGTGTAGTTACTTTTTTATCACCATAGTTACTTTTTTGACAGCAGAGTTACTTTTGTAGATAGAAGAGTTACTTTTTTGGCTGCCGGGTAGTGAAATTCCAGGCTACCCACGCATGCAATGAATGAACGCCCTATATATATATATATATATATATATATATATATATATATATATATTTATAGTCAGGCTAGAATACACTCAAGTAGTTTTTCATGATGTAATGTTTTTTTTTCAAAAATCTAATCCATTGATCTTCTTAAACACTCATCCAAATGGGCTCAAAGTTTGTATGTAGCCTATTTATAGTATGACGCTGAAGATCACGGTGCAAAAAATAGTCTTGATATGAAAACACACTTGAGTGTATTTGGGAAATCTGTACACTCGAGTGTATTCTAGCCTGACTCTCTCTCTCTTTCTCTCTCTCTCTCTCTCTCTCTCTCTATATATATATATATATATATATATATATATATTAGCAGGTTTCAATTTTTTTAAAATGAATTACTTTTCTATTATTTTATTTCATGTATATTGTAACATATACATACATATATATATTGGGTGTATAAATAGTTGGATTTGATTTTTTGGAATTAAGCATAGTTACATAGATTCTTCATATATATATACATATATACTGATTTTATTTTATTTTTGAAATAAGACAATTTACATAGATCATTGATGATCCCCAAATTAATTTGGGTGGAAAGTGATGATTGTATCTATTTATGTTCTTAGGTTGTGCTTTGGACGCGATAGAGATTCAATTCATTTTGAAATTGTAGCTGGATCTTTGGGGACATGCTCTGTTTAAGTGGCAATTTTTTGGAGTTCCAACCTTGATGCATATAGCCTTAATAATGTCTTTGGTGTTGTGTATGAGGGCTATACATGCATCTTCTTTATTCCCCTTGTATTTTTAGTATTCACAATAGAATGTATAGTTAAAATTCTTGGGTAGATCATTTCTAGGCTCTTTGATAGTTGGGAACTCAGAAAGGTGCTTGACTGATTGGATAATATCACTTAAAGGGAACTCTAAGGAAGTGAATTTTTGGTTTGTTTGTTACAAACTTATCCTTGATGGTGGTGGTAACAATAGTCATTCTAAAAAAATACCTTCTTGCATCATGTGTTGGGGATCATCCTTTATGATCTTTGAAGGTAACCTCTAAAAGGCATGGATTTTTATTACATTGACTTTTAGTCCATCAGTTTCTGTAGGATTTCTCTTGCAATGTGACCCACAATATATGTAATCTCATGGGACTAGATTTAAGAGTGAACTCTAGACATGACATCATGACTAAGACTAGTTAATGTAGATACTTGTATGGTCTTGAAACAAGAGGGTAGTTTCATGGTGGCGATGGAGGGTACCACCATATATGACTGTATCAGACCTCTTATTTCTCCCATGAGTTTTTGTATTTTTTACCATCTATGGTTTCCATTATTCTTCCTTTTCTAACAATGATTTCCTATTGTTCATTACTTACATATATATGAGGATCAACTTTGTTGTTCTGTGGAGTAAGTTCTCGTGTCATATATGCTTCTTGTTGCAACTGCCCCGATGCCATGTTCTAGCACTGATATGAATTTGGAAAGATAGTCCAAGATGGTGTGGTATTTCAACCCATGAGTTGTATGGAAATAATAGTAGTGTTTGACCTATGAAGGGGGACATGTGCATGTGTGGCTTTGTCTAACTCTTTGGATATATGTTTGATGTTGAACTCAAATAGTTCTTTTAAAAAGTGTGGTTCCTTAGGCTATCATGATTTTTTGATGGATTTTTTGTTAATCTTTCTCATTAGTTCATCATGAGAGTTTTTGAAAAGTGTCTTCATCAGCTCATTAATGTTGGACTGTTTACTGGTGCTTTCCATCTCAAGGAGCTATTCCAAAAATTGCTAGTAAGTGCACTTGTTTTTAGAATTTGGTGGCATCTTTTCCTATGCGAAGGTAGGAGTTGGGAATTAAACTAAAGAGTTTGAATGGGGATCTTCCACCTCTTTAGCCAAGGGTCATTTGTATAAAAGGAAATACATGCTTGTATGGAATTTTCCCCATGCTTTTCTAAGAAGAATCATTGCTTCTGGAAGCAAAAGATAATGTCAATGATATGCTTTTGTTTTTATATCTCAATGATCCAAACGTTCAAGAGAGGTATGGATTAATATGTACCTTTTGCAGAAAAGGGATCCAACATTCATGATAGAAAAGGTATTGTGTCCCTTGCATGGAAAAGGGGAGGATGATCATGTTAGATTGGTAATGTTTCTCTCTTCATGGAATGAGACTACTCATATATACATTATATGGAGAAATACATACCCTTAGCTCATATAATATGGTAGAAAATTCTCTTTTTTCATAGGGTGTTCTTGGTACCACCATGATGAAGTGAGTAGGTTATTTTGTGGGGAAGTGTGGAAAAGTTAGGATGGTATGTAGGAACAATGAGACCCATACCAGTGACTATGACATGGTATCCATTTGTTCATCATGATGTTTGGGTTATATCTCCCATAAAAGCATGGATCATGAGAGAAATATTCTAGAAAAGGGAAAGATTGGGAATCATGCGACTATCAAGGATTAAGGTATCATATCCTAGGATAGTGATGGCGGTTGGTTAACAACCTTACTGACATGCATGATTTAGATAGTTTTTTTACTACTCTTGCATGCATTTTCAATCCATTTCTGTCTCCAGCTTCTTCTAATCATGCTAAATTTCCCACTTTATTGTTATCTTTACTTGCTCTATGTTTTGGATTGTAGGTATAACATGTTGGAATCAAAGTGGGAGAGAAACATTATCATATCATCCATCAACATATTCCCTAATCTTCAAAACATATAACAATCAATGTGGTTGAAACTATCAGTGATATGTCATGTTTAGGTTTCAACGTGACATGTTCAAAACCAACATGATGTGTTGAGACTTCATCACGTCGTGTCATACTACATAACTTGGATCTAGATTTCCCTGAAATATCTCAACACATCAAGTTTCCTCATTCCAAAATTTTCTAAAACTCCCTAACTTATAGAAACATGTCGTTTTTCCTAACCAACACATTGTGCCATCATTGATCAAGGCAGTTTGACTTTGGTTATCACAACTAACACAACATTTTGGCCATCCAACACACAATGTTACCTGCAAGTTACACATAAACATGAATATAACTACCCCATGCTTATATATACAACCCCAATCCATCTTGGGATGGGTATGATGGACTATTATAGACATTTTGGAGAAGAACCATAGAAAAGAAGAGCCAAGAGAAGTTTGAGGCATCTAAGGGAAGGAAAGGTGGTTTCTCCAGAGGAAACTTCTTCATCCTTTTTGTCCAACAATTGTAGCTGGGATCTCTACCATTCTCTTATCTCCACTCTTGAGTGAATCTTTCTCAAGAGTTTCTAATAGCTAGGATGGAGTTTTGACTTCTTCACTGGAGTTCCAACTCTTTCCTACTTCCACATACATCCAAGTTTATTTCCTTCTATTATGATGTCTAGCCCTATTCTTACTAGTTGTATCTACTTTCTATAGCCATGCACGAGTAGATCTCCTTTTCTTGGGCATGAGGGAGTAACTCCCATGTCATAATTCTATTGAATATGAATTTTATACATAATTATAGTTGTTTCACTATTCTAAAGTTCACTAATGTTGATTTCTTCTTACATTCTTATCTGGCCACTTTGTGTGTATGATTTATTCTCTTTGTATATCTAGGATGATATGCATAGGAGTAAGGAGATGTGCCTTAGCTGTAGTGGCTGGGATGTGTTGGGGAACAAGGGTTTGTAGTCCGAATCTGGGTATATCAATGAGAGTGGTGTACAAAGTTAGAATTGTTCTATACTAACAAGAGGTGGGTATAGGATACAAACTTCCCTTGCATTATTTCTAGTATTTTTAATCTTTATTGATCTCCATGTTCTGATGTGGATGTGAAACCCTATTCTCAAGAATTCCCAATCCAATTTGATCCTTAATACAAGTGATTTTTGTCTTAGTTTGTTTTCTTCTAAATTACTTAGTTCACATAACAAAACCACTCTTGCTAAAAAGATCTAAATTGTTGAAGTACATCACTCTTGTGTTCACCAAATCCATTCTCCTTGGACAATTTCGAATATACTACATGCACTCGTATACTTGTGTGACAGTGACCGGGTTATAAATTTAAGACTTGTTCACACAGCTAACACATTTTGGTGCTATTCCAAATAGCATTGGTAATTTTATTAGAGCAAGAGGTGTTGAATAGTAAGCAAGACTAGATCACACCATTTCCTATCGTATCTGCCATCATTTTTTACCATCACGATCATCATCATTATCATAGATTTTTATCTTCCATTTTCATTTTTGTACTTAACGTACCTTCTTTACTTGTAGGATTATATGAGGCGATTTAAAAGGGATCTTGAATCTTCCACATTTCTAGACCCAAAAATTTAGAACAATGTTAGTAGGCTTTAAAAAACAAGGAGGAGTGAACCTTAACTAGATTTGGAGGACTCAAAACATTCATCACCTTCATCACCACTAGCTTCAACCGAACAACCAACTCACCAGAAGAACAAACCATGAAAGGAAATCATCCTCCTAGGAATCCGTGATTCCTACTCCCATAAACATTAATGGGGCTATTAATAGACAAAAAATTACGACAAATAATTTTTCTATTATCCCTTCCATTATATAGATCATATGACAAAACATATATGGAGGGACACTAATGGAGAATATGAACTTCCACATTGTTGAATTTCTATAGGATTTTAGCACTTTCACGATATATGGTGTTCCCACTGATGCAATTTGTTTTCTTCTAAACCCCTTCTCTTTGAGAGATGGAGCCAAGGTGTAGATCTGTTGTTTTCCAGGAAAATCCATCAGCAAATAGATGGAACTCCTCATAGTTTTCTTAGTTGAATATTGTAACCAAGCAAACACAATTGAGGAGTCAGCTCATCATTTTTTCTCAAAGGGATTGATAGACCTCATATGACACATGGGAAAGGTTTAAGGACCTTTAGTATCTTTTTCCAAACCATGATTTAAGAAAATGACTTTTATTTCAAAAAAAAATTAATAGTTTATTCTACAATACAATGATGTCCATTGATGTTGATCTAGATGGTGCTTTAATGAAAAAAATCATACAAGGAGGCTTATGCCATTATTGAAGACATGGCAATTAATCATTACCAATGGAGTTCTATAGGAGCAACCAACCTTTTTCCTCAAGCTCTATTTTTGGAAAGAAAGCCAGGAAACATATGTTCAATGTTGTGGACTTGATTGCAGCAAAGTTAGATGATTTCAAAAGTTTGAGAAACTAAGCATTGAACCTATCCAAACTGCCAAAGAAATTTTTGATGGATGTGGAGATGTGGGACACATACCTTCTTAATGCTTTTGCATGCCATCACAATGTGAAGAGACATTTAAGCAATGTGATGGCACCTACAATCTAGGTTGAAGAGATCATCTGGATTTCTCTTACCACAACAGTAAAAATGCTCAAAATCGGCATCATCGTCCAAGTCAGCAACAACAACAAATGGGAAACCGACCACCTGTGGAAAAAATAACTCATCAGAGCTCAACAACAATGACATCCACAATTTCATCTAGCAACAACAACATTCACAGCCCAAGCCGAGTTTTGTGTCCATGCTTGAGACCTTTGTCTCAACTCAAATTCAGAAAAATGACGAGTTTTGTCAACAAAGGCAATTTCTAAGGGAGGCTTTTTCATAAATTTCTTATAAGGTGGATGGAATATCCACACACACTAGGATTTTGGAGAATCAAATTGCTTAACAAGATCTTGCCAATCAAAAAGCACATTTTGGTTCCTTCCCTAATCAACTACAAATGAATCCAAGGGAGACATTCATGTCAATTACTTTGAGAGGGGAGCTGCTATTGGAGAATCTTCTTTACCATCAAATACAATATCATTTGAAGTTGTTAACTCCAATGTTGGCAATAAAATTTAAGCTCAAAGGAAGAAATATTCACATGCCCCACACTATGATTCTTCAAGTAAGAAAAATGCCATTTTCCGACATGGACTTGGCACATTTCTTGATGATGAGAAAACTATTCTCAAATTTGACAATCATTTTGTGAAGACTAGAATGCAGAGACCAAAAATTGTGATGTTCAAAAGACCATTCCTTCTACAAATCACAATTATATATGTTGAGCCCAAATTAAAGATATATTAACAAAGAGGCATAAATCTTTGGCACAACAATTTCCAGCTACAGATCATAGCATAGGCCATCCACCTTGACATCTCCACCATGATGAGGTACCTGATTTATATTCTCTTTGTTTTATTTCTAAATGAGGACACTACAGATTTAAAGCTTAGTGGGGAGCAACCATTCGATAATTTAGTTTTAGTTTTCCTCTCCATTTCTTTTTCTTAGTTTTTATAGACAGTGTCAAAATATAGTTTTTTCATAGGCGTGTTTCTTTTGTTTGGATTGAAATTTCTTTCTATTGAACTATTTGTACCAAATTGTTTTTGAGAAATATCAGTTGAAGAAAAATTGTACAAGCCTTATATCTATTAAATAAGATTTGTTGTTGACCACATTCACTGCATTTGGTTTCTTGCATTTAGCCTGCATGCTCATCTTTTATACTTTTGATTATTTAATACATGTAACTGCTGAATCTTTTAAATTAATCAACAATACAATACATTATTGTTTAGTTTTCTAGATGCCCTAATCAACTTCTCAGTGCATTTTCAACCACTCTCAAATAAAAATCATTAAATAAGTGTCAAATCCATTTGATTATGCAATCCATTTTAACTCTATTATGCTTTAGGAAAATACATTAGTTTAAGGCCTCCTGGTTCTCAAGAGGAACCCGACTCACTTTTGAATATTTTGGGTTTTTCTTCAAATAATTTACATATATTTCCCACATAAGATGGCTAAACCACCCATGTATCATGCTATCCTAGTGTATGTCCGATCTAACCATGATAGTTATGTGTTACATCTTTATATGTTGGCTTTTGATATGTCACACTCATATTTTGGTGATGCGAATATTTACCAAATTATATTACTAACATGTGTATTAAGTATTTCAGGTAATCAAGGAACTTAGTCAAGATCCAACTACAAAGATCATGTAAGTTTTATAAGTTTGGATGCTTCCAAATAAATGTTTTACCATGTATTTGAGTGTACACATGTTCTTTTTGTACATCTTGATAGACATGATGTTAGGACAAGTGATGATCTTCCAAAAAATACCCAAAACTCTAAGCCACACTCAAACGAAGCCTTTGGGGTTCATAGTTTTCATTAGTTGAGTCATTAGATAGGTTTTCACACTTTTGCATATTCGTTCACAGAGTCCATCTCGGTCAAAATATTTGTCAACCGAAGTCCATTTAGTTGAACTCCAAAGGCTATCTTGGACCAAGAAGTTAGACTAACACTTAGCCATTAGAGAAAATCAAACCAAGAGCACTGCTCGGTCGAAATCTTTCTTGATTGAAATGATTTCTTGTTGAATAATTTATCGACTGAAAATATTCTGGAACCAAAAATTATTAACGATCAAATTGGTTGTTGCAACTTAGTCAATTTCATCCGAATAACTAATTGACCTCTAAGAACACTCTAGACTCTTCCCACAACTTCCCTAACCACATGTAAACATTTCCTATAAATAGGAGTGGTTTTAGAACACTTAGACACAATAATTGAACAACAATTGGTATCATATACACATACTTGAGAATACTACATACTTGCCATCATTCTCAAAGGGTTAGGTCTATTACTTCAAGTTGCTATCATTCTATCATAAGCCCTTAGCTCAGCTATAGCATCCTTTCCACCTAATACTACCTTACATAAACCTTTTTGAAGTGGATCATCATCACTTGTCCATTAGATACTGATTGTATATATTGTGAGCTTATTTTGTTACTTTCCTTCTCCATTCTATTTCTTCTTTTTTGTACTATTCTTGGGCTACTTCTTAGAGTGAATATTTTCCAAGAACCTGTGAGAAGAAGGAGTCTTCTCAACTTGGTTCTCTTCTACCAGCCATTAAATAAGAGTTGAAGCAATAATGCTCATCCTTGTCTGTAAAAGAAGAGATGAACATGGTAACCTTCTGTGGTCCATCAAAGAAGATGGGAGTTCTCCTTGAGCTGAAAATGAGGGTTAGTCTTGCGCCACATAATACACCAGTAAATTTTGTGTATTATGTATCGATATATAAAAGGAATAAAACACATGATTTCGAAATCCTAGTTGGAAACAACTAGGTAGTGGACTAACGTCATTTGACAGAACCACTCTAATTTTGTGTCTTTTTTGGTTGCCTCTTTGCTTTATATTTCCATTGCACTTTAAGTAAAGTAATTTTAGTTGGTTAATATTATCATAAATCTCTATTCAACCCCCCTCTAGATCTTTTCATTTGGTATCAAAGCATATCTTCAAGGAGGTCTTGAAGATGAGGGGAAACAAAATGGGACAACCTGACATTGATTGTAAATGGTATTTTGAATGTGGAAAGAGAGGCCACTTGGCATTTGAATGTCTAAAGATTAAGAAAGGTAAGAAGTCCTACAAAGCTACATGGGAGGAATCAAGTGATGATAGTGAAAGTAGTAAAAAGGAGAAGGTAGAGAGTCTCATGGAAATAAAAGATCAAGAAGAAACTAATGAGGTAAGCATTTTTTACTTATCTAAAGAAGAATTAGTTAATAGTCTTGAAGAACTTCATGAGAAGTATATTGATTGCAAAAGACAGAAGAAGATTTTGGCTAAAATTATTGATGAACTTCACAATAACATAAATAACCTTAGTTCTGAAAATGATACTTTAAGAACTTCAAATAATATATTAAAGGAATCCATTTAAAGTTATAAGTCTGAAATACTTGATCTTGAAAATAAAAATAATCTTTTTTCTCAAGAAAATGTTGATATGCTTGCTAACTTAAATGATTATCAAACTCAACCTATTTTATGCAATCATTCAGATTATGGTGCTTTGATAAAAGAAAGAGATACATTACTTTAAATCTCACTCAATTAAACTTAGATACATCTAAAAAGCTTGCTGAAAATGTTGAGTTGCAAAAACAAGTTTCTAGATTATTGCAAGGGAACAAAAGTCTTGATAACATCTTTGTTAATACTTATAAACAAATAGGAAGAAGAGGTCTAGGATATGTGCAAAAGAATCAATCCTCACATATGCCTATAATAAAAAAGCCATGTGCTTCCTAGACTAGAACTACATATGTACCTAAGACTAACATTGTAAATTCAGAAAAATGTTGAAAAGAGAAATGAAATATATTTTATCTCATGTCATTATTGCCAAACTTCTTGGACGTTATTCATTTTCATGTGAATATTGAAAGAAATGAGCCCTTGACATAGTTTGGGTTCCAAAATCCCCAACTTAGAATAAAAGGGGGAACTTTTTGAGATTTGACCTATGTTTAGTTTTATTAATACTTTTATGTCTTATCTCAACTAATTTGAGCTTAAATTTGCATTTTTTTCTTATAGAACTCATTTCCATAACTTTTATGTTATTTATTTCATTTCTTTTATGTAAAAAAAGATTCATTTCTAAAAATGGAAAGTCTAGAACTACTCTCGGTTGACAAAAACCTCGATCGAGGAACCTCCCGATTGAATACAGTTTGACCAAAAATTTGTCAAGAACTCAAATTTGAATATTTCAAATCATACCTATAGTAATATGTCTAGCTTAATAATATACATTTCATGCAAATCCATATCATCTTGTACTAACCATCATGGACTCTACTTGAGTACCAAAAACCTCTCAACTTTGAAGAATTTAGTGATATTGGCATATGAATAGAGAAAGGGAAAATTAGTCACATTGGCTACAGTGGCCAAAGCATCGTCTTGGAAATAAGAAATACATGTAAGTGCACGTAATGTAGAACAAAGTTCAAGGTAATAATTATGACAAGTAATCTCTTTCTACTCTATTCAATAATGATCATACATGACTTGTTGTAATTACTTTGGATAAAATTGAGAAATAAGAACAAATTGTCTAGTATGCTTGACTTCTTGAGCTTAAAGAACAAAATGTTTCTTTTCAAAATTAATTATTTGCATTAAATGAAAAGATGCCTTATATCAATAATTTACCTCTTTATAAAAATTTTCTTTTAATTTAAATGATAAAGTTTCTATGCTTGAAGAAGATCTTGGTAGACAATGCTTAATTTTTGCTACTATAAAATCTCTTGTTAAAGTGAAAAGATGGACTTATATTTTGAAAAAGTTTCAAATATGTTGAATAACTTATTACATTCTCATGTCCATACTTATGAACTTGGCTATATTACTTAACATGATCTTACAAAATGCATAAGTCATGAAACATGTCTTGCTTATAAAAGATACATTATACCATAACTTCTTGGTCTTAATATGTGCCATCACATTCATCCACTTTAATTTAGGCATCATACTCTAGATGAGTATCCCACTAAGGATGAGCTATCTTGTATTTATACTTTCTATCTTGAGATGACAAATGGGGATAAATAATTCAAAGAAGAAAAAAATTCATTTGTGTTAACAAAATTTATTTGGATATTTTAAAACTTGGTTTCTACATCTGACATGAATGATTTATCATGAAGCTTGGGATCTTAAATGGATATCCTTTTAGTGAACCCTTTTTCTTATGTTTGAGCTCTATTTACTTGATATGAGATTAAGGGGGAGCTAAAAGTCCTTGAATATAACTTGCATATCCTCCACTCTTAAATAATTCTCTATATCAATAAAGGCTTAACATCCTTTGATGTTTGGTTTAGAGATTCTTTTAATAACTTTTTTATGGTGCTTAATGGCTCCTCTATACCAATATGGGCTTAACATCCTTTATATTTGGTCTAGAGATACTTTTGTTGACCTCATTTTTGTGATTAATGGATTCTCGAATCATTTATGGGCTTAACATCCCTTAAAATGATTGAGAAATCAAATTTTGGTTTTGACTTATGATTTTCATGGCCTCTCTATATCATGGTGGAATTAACATCCCTTACCATTGGTTTAGAGTAACCTTTTGATATTTGTGAGTCATGAAGGACTTAACATTCCTTTCATTCGAAATTAGACAACATTTTGATGCTCCTTGATCATATGGCTTTTTGACCATACCTTAACGTCTATTTATATGGATTTCCCATCTATTAGTATTCATTTTCAATTGATATTTTGAGTATCAATTATTTCCTCTCCAAAATGACTATCTTGTTGTGGGGGAGTGTCTCCTTGAGGGGGAGCCTTGTTAAGCATTGACCCTTTTTGATTTAGACAAAAGGGGGAGAATAACCAAGAGATAAATTGGATATCATCTATAAAAAAGCAATTTAAAGGTATGAAGTTTTAAATTTTCTAATTTTGTTACATTCAATTTATCTTATGGAAATATTTGTCATCATGGATGAATTGATACAGGGAATACCGAAAGAGGAGAAGATTATTATTGGGGGTGATTTAAATGGCCATGCAGGGAGTAGAAATGCAGGATATGAGAGAGTTCATGGTGGTTTTGGTTATGGCAGTAGAAACAGAGAAGGAGAGAGGACATTAGATTTTGCAGTTGTATATGATATGATTTTGGCAAACACCCATTTCAAGAAAAGAGAATCTCACATGATTACTTTCAAGAGTGGGTACAATTGTAGACAAATTGATTACCTCCTTACGAGGCAGGTGGATCATAATATATGCAAGGATTATAAAGTGATTCCTGGCAAAGAACTCATGACCCAACATAGGTTGGTGGTTTTGTACATTAACATGAAGATCAATAAAGGCAAGAATAACAGAAATCAAGATACTAGGGTCAAGTGGTGGGATCTTAAAGGAGAAAAGAAATTGACTTTTCATGATAAAATCATCAAGGAGGGAACTTGGAACCTGGAGTATGATATTAACACTATGTGGCATACCATGTGCTCCTGCATAATAAAAATTTCCAAAGAGGTTTTGGGGGAGTCCAAAGGTTGTGGGCCTCCATAGAAAGAGACTTGGTGGTGGAATGATGAAGTATAGAAGGCTATTAAACTGAAAAGGGAGATCTATATGAGCTTGCCCAAATCTTGAGATGATGCAACATTCCAAAGATACAATAAAGCAAAGTGAGATGCTAAAAAGGGTGTTTTTGAGGCAAGGTCTAGATACTTTGATGATATTTATAAGAAGTTGGGCACAAGAGAGGAGGAAAAAGATATATATAAAATGGCTCGTATAAGAGAAAGGAAAGGAAGAGACTTGAGTCAAGTGAAATGCATTAAAAATGAAGATGGAAGATTGTTGGTGAAGGACGATGATATCAAAAACAAGGGGAGAAATTACTTCCATAAGCTTTTCAATGGAGATACTGCAAATAATGTTAGAGACTCGTGTGACATGAATACAAGATATATCATTTACACGTGACGAGTTTCACCATTTGAGTTCAAGAATGCTTTTAAAAAGATGAAAATGAGAAAGGCATGTGGACCATACAGTATTCCCATTGATGTATGGAAGAGTATGGGGGATGAAGGAGTTATGTGGTTAACAAAGTTATTTAACAAGATCATGAAGACCAAGAAGATGTCGGATGAGTGGAGAAATAGTACTATAGTCCCATCTACAAGAACAAAGGTGATGTTCAGAGTTGCACAAACTACAAAGGTATCAAGCTGATGAGTCACACAATGAAGCTTTGGGAGTGGATTATTGAGTAGAGGCTAAGATCTATAATGCAGATATCAAATAGCCAATTAGGTTTCATTCCTAGAAGATCAACAACACATGCTATTTTTTATTAGGAGGATTATGGAGAAGTATAGAGAATGCAAAATAGATCTTCATATGGTGTTTATTGATTTTGAAAAGGCTTATGAGTGAGTACCTAGAGAACTGTTGTGGATGGTTTCGAAGAAAAAGGGTGTGCCAATCCAATACATTGACTTGATTAGAGACATGTAGGATAGATCAACTGCTAGTGTGAAGACTTCTGGTGGAGAGACACCAACTTTTCCTATCACAGCTGGGGTACACCAAGGATCCACACTTAGCCCATATATGTTCATTCTTGTTATGGATGAGTTGACAAAGAATGTTCATGATGATATTCCTTGGTGTATGTTATTTGCTGATGATATTGTTTTGATTGATAAATTAAAGATGGATTGAATGATAAAGTTGAACATTGGAGAAATGTATTGGAATCAAATGGATTGATGATTAGAAAGAGAAAAATTGAGTATATGTATTGCAATTTTAGTCAATCTCGTAGTGTGAATGATGGAGCCAAGTTGGACAAAGTAGATATACCAAAATGTGATAAATTCCGTTACTTGGGTTCTATTATTCAAATAGATGGGGATGTTCAAAATGATGTTTGTCATAGGATCACTGTAGAATGGTTGAAATGGAGGAGTGCAACTGGAGTTTTATGTGATGGTAATATCCCTCTCAGGTTTAAAAGTAAGTTTTATAGAACAAGTATACGACCAACCATGCTCTATAAGAGTGAATGTTGGGTTGTGAAGAAATAAGGTGTCAACAAGATGAACACGTCTGAAATGTGTATACTGAGATGGATGTGTGGGAAGAAAAGACAAGATTGCATGAGAAATGACTATATTAGGAATAAGGTGGGGTGGCGAGCATTGATGATAGGTTGCGCAAGGGCCGAATGAGATGGTACAAACATGTGCAATGTAGAACGACTAATGCTCCTGTACAAAACAATGCTATTGAGTCAAGTACAATAAAAAGGGGGTGATTGTTGGCTTTTTTATATGCCACACTCATATTTCGATGATGAAAATATTTCCCAAATTACGTTACTAACATGTGTATTGAGCACTTAAGGTGATCAAGGAACTAATCAAGATCCAACTACAAAGACCTTGCAAATTTTATATGTCTGGATGTATGCAAATCAAGTTGTTCAATGTATTTGACTGTACACATGTTTATTTTGTACAACTTGATAGACATGATGTAAAGACATGTGATGATATTCAAAAACCTACCCAAAACCCTAACCCACACTCAAATGAAGCTTCTAGGGTTGATAGATTTCATCACATGAGTCATTAGATAGCTTTTCACACTTTTGCATATTCATTCACAAAGTCTGTCTTGGTTAAAATATTTGTCAACCAAAGTCCGTTCAGTTGAACTCTTTGTCAACCGGAAAATATCCATTGCATAGCTTGTGTTCCAAGTCATTCTTGGTCAAAGAAAATCGTGACTGAGTAGGTTAGTCGAAGAAAAAGCTCGACCAACAAAGAGTCATTGTGCTATCTTGGTCAGAGAAGTGAGACCAACAATAAGTTGTTAGAGAAAGTTGAGCCAAGAGCACTACTTGGTTGAAATCTTTCTCGATCAAGACAGTTTCAGTCAAATAATTTCTCGACCAAAAATGTTCTAGAACCAAAAAAATATTTACAATCAAATTGGTCGTAACAACTTAGTTAGTTTTTTCCTAATGGCTAATTGACCTCTAAGAACACTCTATATTCTCCCCACAGCTGCCCTACCCTCTAGTAAACTTTTCCTATAAATAAGAGTGGTCTTAGGACACTTAGACACAACAATTGAACAAAAATTGAGATCATATACACATACTTGAGCATACAACATACTTTCCATCATTCTCAAATAGCTTAGGTCAGTACTTCAAGTTGCTATCATTCTAGCTTAAGCCCTTAGCTGAGCTATAGTATCCTCTTCACATAATACTACCTGGCATAAACCTTTTTGGAGTCGATCTTCATCACTTGTCCATTAGAAATTGATTGTATATCTTGTGAGCTTATTGTGTAACTTTCTTTCTCTATAATATTTTTTCTTTGTTGTATTACTCTTGGGCTACTTCTTGTAGTGAAGGATGTCTAAGAACCTATGAGAAGAAGGAGTCTTCTAAACTCAATGCTCTTCCATTGGTCGTTAAAGATGAGGTTATGCAATGGTTCTCTTCTGCATTCGTCAAAGAAGAGGTGAAGAGGGTGGCCTTACGTGACCCATCAAAAAAGGTGTGAGTTCTCCTTGAGCTAAAAAGGAGGGTTAGTGTTTCACCACAAAAGACATGGATAAATTTTGTGTATTGGGTATCGTATAGAAAAGAAACAATATACATGATTTAAAAATCCTTGCTGGAAACAACTAGGTAGTGGACTGATGTCATTTGATGGAACCACTCTAAATTTGTGTCCTCTATGATTTCCTCTTTTGCTTTATATTTTTGTTACACTTTAAGTAAAGTAATTTTTTTTGGTTGAAAATATCATAAAGCTCTATTCACCCCCCTCTAGATCTTGCCAAACCCCAGCTGATAGTCCTCATGTGCATAGTCTATATTAGTTGTCGAGTGTCAAAACACATACTTTATTGTCTTATCCTTTATCTAAAAGTAAAGAAAAACATTGCCATATTTTTTATGTTAACTCAGATATCTCCTTTTATATCCTTTATAATTGAGAGAATTAGGTTGCATATTCACTTATTATTTGGCTTGGTCATCTAAATTCTACTTAATGTTGTTTTGTTGACTATTTAAATTAGATTTTTTTCCACTTTTGCTAAATTGAATTTCCATCTTGGGTGTTTGAGTTGAACTCATGGCTAATAGCATGAACCCATTGATTATTAGTGATTGACTCGATAAACATCTTTCATTTCATTTAGTTTATACATGTGGTTGAGACTTTCTTCAATTGTTTGTCCATGTTCTTTTTCTTGAGGACAAGCAATGGTCCAATCTTAGGGAGATTTGATGTGCATGATTATATAGTCTTTCCCCTACTCTTGCACATATTTTCAATCCATTTTCTGCATCAAGTAGCCTCTTATCATGATAGACTTTCCACTTTATTTTTATATTTATCTTCTCTATGGTTTGGATTGTATGTACAAAATTTTGGCATCCAAATGGGGATAGAAACATTATCATATCATCCATCAACATACTCCCTAATCATATAAATATTTAAAAAACTAGTGTTGCTAAAATTGGTTGTGTCACATCATGTCTAGATTTCACCATGCCGTGTTCAGAACCAACACATCGTGTTGATATTTCAACATGTCGTGTTTTAATGTAGAACTTGGATCCAAAATTCTCTGACATCATACAACACAATGTCTTGAGATATCTACACGTCGTGTTCCCTCATTCTACAATTTTATAAAACTCCCTAACTTGCAGCAACGTGTTGTGTTGGCCGACCAACATGCCTTGCCATCATCGATCCAGATATTTTGACTTTGATTATCACAACTAACAAGTCGTGCTGGCCATCTAACATGTTGTGTCACTTGCAGATTTCATTTAAACATATATATAATTGCTGATGTAACATCTCAAGATTTGAGTCCTAAGATAAAATTATCTTAAAAGGAATGATTGGCCTACCCATATCACAAAGGTTCACCTCCTTTTCTGGGAGTCCATCTCTAAAGAACTTTGTGGTTAAGCATGCTCAGCGCAGAGTAATACTAGGATGGGTGACCAATCAGGACATTTATCCTGGCTTGCACGTGAGTGAGGACAAAGTGCGTAGTTAAGGCTAGTAGTGGTCTATGGAGACAGTCATAATTCTTGAAGCTCTACTTGAGCTTTGGACAATGGGCACGGGTGTCACAAATTATATTAGAGCCAAAATACCTCCAGTAGATGGGGCCCACATGGGCATGTGATATTCCAGTCATGATTCGTGCGGTCCAGGCATGATGGAAAGGGCTATCCATGGTGATATAGACACCCTTGTATTGGTATTCTATGATCAGGATCTAGGTGTCCATGAGCCATTGTGGGTCTACAATGATATGAAGAAATATTTTTAGACCATATAATTGAGCTTTGATGAGGACGTAAAAAGTCTAGGTGGGGAAGATTGTAACATACCAGAATTTTAGGACTCGGCTAAAATGATCTTAAAAGGAATAATTGGACTACCCATACCACCAAGGTGCACCTCCTTTTCATGGAGCCTGACTCTAAAGAACTATGTGGTTAAGCACAACGCATAGTAGTACTAGAATGGATGACCAGTCGGGAAATTTATCCTGACTTTCTTGTGAGTGAGGACAAAGCATGTCGTTAATGCTAGTGGTGATCTATGTGGAAATCATCATTCCAGAAACTCTACTAGAGCGTTGTATAGTGTGCTAGAGTGTCACAGATCCACACTCATATTTATGATCCCAAGATGTCCTGGGATAGTTATCACAGACTATTATAGAAACTTTGGAGCATGACCAAAGCCAAGAAGATCCAGGAGAAGTTGGAGGCGTTTAAGTGGAGAAAAGGTGGTTTTTCATGAGGGAAACTTTTTCTTCTTCTTCTTCTTCCTTCTTCTCCAACAATTGCAGCAAGTATACCATCATTCTCTTCTCTCCACTCTAGAGGGAAGCTTTCTAGAGAGTTTCCAGTAGAAAGGATGGAATTTTAGCTCCTTGACTGGAATTTTGACTCTTTCCTACTTCTCCAAGTTTATTTCCTTCTATTATGATGTTTAGACCTGTTCTCTATTGCATGCATCTACTTTCTATAGCCATGGACGATTAGATCTCATTTTCTTGGGCATGAGGGAGCAACTCTAATGTTGTGACTCTATTGAACATGAATTTCATATAAAATGCTAGTTATTTCATTGTTCTAAGGTTCATCAGTGTTGATTTCTTCTTACATACTTTGCTGGCCACTTTGTGTGTATGATTTCTACTCTTTGTATAATATGGGATGATATACTTCAGAGTAAGGATATGTACCTTAGCTGCACTAACTTGACCACGAGAGTGGTTTGGATGTGTTGGGGAACAAAGGTTTGTAGTCTTAATCTAGTTATACCTACAAGAGTGGTATATAAAGTTTGGATTGTGATATACTACCTAGAGGTGGGTGTAGGATACAAACATCTCTTGTGTCATTTATAGTATTGTTGGTCTTCATTGTTCTTCATATTGTGATGTGGATGTGAAACCCTATTCTCAAGAATCCTCAATCCAATTTGATGCTTAATACAAGTGATTTTTGTCTTAGTTTGTTTTCTTCTAAATTGCATTATTCACGTAACAAAATCTCTCTTGCTAAAAAGATCCACATTGTTCAAGTTCATTACTCTTGCTTTTAAGAAATCATTGCTCAAACAATCTCAAATATACTACATACATCCATATACTTGTGAAGTAGTACTCATAGTTATAAATTTAATACTTGTTCACACAACTTACCTTACCCTGGAGTATCATCAATCCATAGAATGAAATCTATATATTTTCGCTTTAACATGTCTCTTAAGGCCCTCTAGTCCTTACCCAATTTAATTAGAATTCACTTGAGCCACATGTCCATTGGGAAAAGTTAGGATGGTCTTTCCCTAGAGTGACATCGAGGTGTAGTAGGAGTTCCAAATTTTTGTGGATTTGAAATGTACCTTTGCCTCCCTAGCCTTATTTTAAACCTTGTCACCCTTGGGGAAAGGTAGAAACGAACAGATAAGAAAAAGTTGAGGACCAACAAAAATAGTTTAAGGTTTAGTCTAGGAAAATATATATGTGTTTGTGTGTATATACATGAATATATACATATATATGTATATATACATATATATGCTTGTATATATATATATATATATATATATATATATATATATATATATATATATATATATATATATATATATATATATATATATATATATATATATATATATATATATATGTGTGTGTGTGTGTGTGTGTGTGTGTGTGTGTGAAGATGAAAGCATGTGTGGTTGAGCTTTAGTTCATGGTCTAGACCTTTGGATATGAAAGTGAAGTTAGTTTTTATGGTCAAGTTTTAAGACATGAAGATGAAACTAGGTGTGGTCCAATTTTTGGTCATAGTCTAGGATCATTTTTGGGGTAGATGAAGAGGTGGACCATTTTCTATTAGGTGATACGTCAGTCAAGTTGTAAGGTAATTTGTATTAGATAGAATAGATATGCATGGGGCATGAGTTTACCATTATCTTTGATTTGGAAGGTGTGTCCATGGTTGAGATTGAGTAGCCTTACATCATTATTGAGAAGATTTTTTTAAAGGATCAAGTTGAGTGGCACAACCCTTCAAGAATTTAGTGGTTGGTCAAACAAGGGTGTGTGTGTAGCTTAGGGCTAAAGCATGTGTTACTTTGGAAGAAGTTGAATGTGGTTGGTTCATGAAATCAGAGAAGTTGTAAGTAATGTTGGGAAGCCCTTCTACGTGAATCTTCATGTTTGAAGATTTCATTTTTAGAATATCAAGGTTCTTAAAGAGGTTTCTTGAAATAGGTAGCCATCAGGTTTAAAAAAAAACTTTATGCATGAGTGGAGGGCTCCAATGATGAGACCACAATTGAGTAGACAATTGGTATGGATCAAGTCAAAAGATATTTGGGAATGGTTTTCAAACTAAAATATATATGGAATGATAATTTGAGTAGCCTTCTATGTAAAAGATGCCATCATAAATATATAGATTAACAAATCAAGGTTTTTTCTAAATTGAAATGTCATTTTACCTTTAAAATTATGTAGGATTTCAGATGTGTTTCAATCAGGACATAAGTCTATATAAGATCTTAAAAGACATATATTAAAAGTATACAATACACTTCAACAATAAAATAAGATGTCACATCACATTATAGAATCCAAATGCAATGATAGGATTTGCAACTAGCTTTCATAATTCCAATAGGGATACATCATATTCCATTATGGACTTTAGGCAAAGGTAGGGACAAAAATCATCCTGCCGCCTCTTCTAGCACTCCTTCACCTTGCTGATGTTGTTACTCATGACATTTTCCTTTGACTTGCCTTCAATAGCTTTCCAGGTATCCCATTTCACACAGTCCCTCTAATTGAAGATTGTAGGCCTGGTGGTGCTTACTGGCCCAATAGTTGACTACTTGAAAAGTCCATATATTATGTGCAAGTTCTCATTAGTAGTACTAGATGGCAGAGTCTTTGCCTTCACAACATATTCGTAGAAGTCCTCATGGAGTCCCATTCTAAACTTCTTCTTGTTGCTTCTATACTCCCTGACTTTCCCACCTATTCGGCACTGCTCGGTATGGATTTGCATGCCAACAACTCACTAACTCAAGATGAGTTGATCCAAAAGGGTATGTTTTGGTAGGATAAAATCGGGGTGTCATCTATGAAATTTTTCTAAGATGTTCTAACAAAATCTAGGAAGCCTATCGACATATGGTAAGTTGTTTGAGAATATTGGTATGATGAGATCATTGCCTTAAAAATATTTTTCATAAGATTATTGTAGAAAAGATTGTTTCTTGAAAATACTATTTTGAAAAAATAATGTGAAATTTTTGCTTTGAACAAATTGTTTCACGAGATTGTTTTTTTGATAAGGTTGTTTCTTGAGATTCTTATTTTGAAAATATTTTTTTTGAAGAACAAAAAAATATTTCATTTGGTTAATTTTATAAAAAGATTTTTTCTTAAAGATTTTGTCATGATACTATTGTTTCAAACTTGAACATGTTAGCAAACCATGAACAATCTATACAAGATGATTGGAAATCAGTAATCTCAAGACATGGAGAAAACAAAAAAACTTAGCATAGTAAATAATTCCACAATCTTGGCACTATAAATAAAGAAACACTTTTGAACATTTGAATCAAGAAAAAATATTTGACTTGTACTACAAGCAATAATCTTAAGATGCATATGTGGACAATAAAACTTTGCCATTTACATCCTCCCCGAAGCATGAATTGTATAGGAGGGTTTGTTCCATATGTTATCTATGCTGTGATGGAGCTTATAGGTCGGGTAACCTGGTTTCTTTGAATTTGGGTACTAGTCCAAATGTACCTCATGACGATGATGGAAATAATCAATCATGCATGCTAAGAGAGGGGGTGTCCTCAAGGTCTTTGAACGTCCAACATTGATTTGTATTGGTACCTTTACTGATACCCCCATGCCTTGTATAGGGATAAAACATGAGTGTTGGTTCATGATGCAGAGATGCATGGGTTTATAGGAATGTGAAGTGCTAATGTATAGGTTTTACATTTTTATAAATAATCCGATACTAACAAGATAAAGAAAGTAAAGAACTAGAAAATCCTCAAGCAGATGTGTAGTGTTTCAACTTTTCAAAACCAATCCCAACATGCAAAAAGGAGATCATGAATAGAATAAGTAAATAAGCATATTTTATATGAAGGAAGAGTTCTTTTTCATTGTCTCTCTCTCATCTTTTCCACATGTTTGCATTTTTTTTCTTTTCTATTTCTTTTGATAATAAAATTAAACTAGAAAATAAAAGGAAAGTAGACAAAATTATGAAAGGAAAATGGAGGAAACCTTAAAATGAAAGTGGAAGAAGCCCTAAAATGGAAGTGTAGGAAGCCCTAAAAGGGAAGAGGAGGAAGCACTAAAAGAGAATCGGAAGAAATGCTAAAAAGGAAGATGAGATAACTCTACAGGGGAAGAAGAAGAAACCCCAAAAGGGAAGGAGAGGAAACTCTAAAAAGGAAGCAAAGGAAACACTAAAAGAGAAGTGGAGGAAACCCTAAAAGTGAAACATGGGAAACCCTAAAAAGGAAGCATGGGAAACCCTAGAAGAATAGCAGAGTAAACCCTAAAATGGAACTAATAGAAACCCAAAAAATTAGAAACTGGAGAAAACCTAAACAAGAAAACACAAAAAAAAACTCAAGAGAATGAAGGAAACAACTTTGATTGTCTAGTACTCCACAAAGAAGTTGGCAAACTATTATACCCACAATGAGAAGTCCTAGAAAAGTTTACACTTGGCAGTCATTGTAATACACCTTGATATATAAAAAACATAACATTTAGATTTTCCATCGTGTTATACATAGAACATGGATATCTCGGGATAAGTTTATATCAACACAAAAAACCAAAAAAGGTCAAATAAACACAAGAGTAGATAAAAGCACAAAAGGCATGGACAAAATACATATTCAACAATCTTATCATGAGTGGAGGTGTTAAGAACCCCCATGTGGGTTGTAAAAATGATATTTCTATTCATTCATCTCAAATTCATTGAGAGTAGTGATTTGGTTGGTTAAAGGAAACAAAATGAAAAACAAGAAAACATAATTTATATTTGTTAATCATTGGGGATAGAGATGAATATGGATTTTCCCATCATCATCTGTAAATATTCTATTTATTTAGTTAAGAGATCCCAATATCCTCAAAATATTCCACAACCGAGATCTATCCTGGGAAACTAGAAAAAGTCCAGGAAATAGAGAGAGAGAGATGATATAGAAGATTCAATCAAAAGCAAGAGTTATGGATATTTGAAAAAATGTAGAAATAGATATGAACAACTAAACTACATGGTAGTAAATCTCAATGTAGCATTAATGATTATGGAAGTTGAGGCTTAATTGGTCATAGTGGGTAAGTAGTTCATGTTGACAGTTAGGGTAGTTGAATAAGCAACTAGCGCAAATGGACAAGTATTTAAGTAGTTCAAGATAGTAATTTAAGAGAAACTATTCTAATTATATGAAAAATAGGCAAACCTATTTTCTCCATACCATCTTAACAGCCATCTCACATTGGAGAATTAGTTGTTCTAGAAGAAAGATGCTCTAGTCACCTAGAAAATTATATTAAAATAGATAGATAATTTTCTATCTATCTTCATGAGAGTTAAAGGGGTGAAAGTGGATGGTGGATATGGGGGGTATTTATAGTATAGAACTAGGGTTTGAGGTGCCTAGGATTTCAAAGAGATTCTTTTGGAATAGACCTAGTTGCATGGTACATTCCATGAGGCCATCCACTAGTAGTACAGAAGATTCCACCATGTGGCACCTAGAACAATGTAGGATTTTTTTGGGTATCCCCCTAGGTAGGAAAAAGAATATTGTTTCTCTATGTTTTGGGTTTCTAAGTGAAGTTTCTATAGCAAAAGTAGTTTGGATTTTGGGATTGAGTTGTATGATGAATAAAACTCTATTCATAAAGGAAGCAAGATTGGATAAAACTTGGGAGCCAAGTTTTCTTTTTATCATAAAAAATGAAATTTTCCATTAAGGTAATGGAAATTGAATATCCTATGGGATTTCAAAAATGGATATTATAATCAGGATTATCTAGTCAAGTAAAATCTCAATGAAAGAACATTTTGTTCTCAAGTATGTAGAAAAAAAACTTTTCTATAAGTGAACCATCAAACTATGAAAAAGGGAAAATGACGGGATTGAATAGGTAAATAATTATGAATATGCATGATAAATGTGATAGATTTCATCATTATCTAGAGAAAAGATCTTGTCTTGATTATTGAATGAATGATCAAATAGGGTGTTAAAAATATGTCACATCATGCTTTAGGTAGGCAGATCTCCTCTTTAATATGCCAAAGACTCCTTAAACATGATATCTTAGATATACATGTCTATGTTCAAATGACTATAGTTTTTCTTGTACCTTAATTTACTCCTTATGTATCATAAAGTTGGTACGATGTGTTGTGATTCGCTGCAACAAAATGAGTCATGTTATCTAAACCACCTTTAACAATGTAGTGTTTCCCATTAGGTGTTATTAAGACATTGTATAATAGTGCCTCTCTCAATACATGAAAATTAGGTAAAAATCCATCCCATATAGTTATAACATATATGAAATGCAATAACAAAGCTCATAATTGATGTCACATTTAGGGATACAAATCCCATATTGTTATGGTTTCATATACGTGTTGGCTTTTGGATATACCACATTTTAATTTTGATGATACAAATATTTCTCATTTATGTTACTAACATGTACATTTACTATTTTAGGTTATCAAGGAACTTAGATGAGATCCAAATTCAAAGAACATGCCATAATATATGTATTTGGATGTCTATAGGTCAAGTTATACCATGTGTATGCTTTATACAAGTGCAGTTTGTACAACTTCTTAGGAATGATGTAAGAACAAGTGGTGTTTGGCCTAATCCTATCCTAAACCCTTTTCCACACTTAAATCAAGTCTTTCAGATAGTAGCTTTCATTATAAAAATCATTTGACGTGTTTTCTAAAATTATAAAATTGATTTACAAGAATATTTGGGTTGAGCTCTTCTTTGACTGAAATCCATTTTGTTCGAACTGCACGTCAACTAAGAAAGATTGGTTTTAGGAAAAGATTCATTGTAAACATGTCAGAGAACAAGTATCTTTCATAGTATAGTTTAATTGAGATTTCCTTCAGTCTAAGTCGACCAAGCATTTTTTAGTCTTCGAACCATTATAAATTCAACTTTTGATATTATAACGGCTAGTTTAGCATTTGACTCGGCTTTAACACTTTCAATAGCTAGTTTGACCATTCCTAAGTGTTTCATATATATAAGAAGTTCCCTATGGACACTTGAGCAATCTATCACATACTATCCTACTCCAAGCATAGAATTATACATTGTTATCTTTAGATCTAATCCATATATCAATTGTAAGGAGTGGGACCCAAAAAGGGGATCCACTCAAATGATACAATCCAGTATCCATGTAATCATAAAGCAACAGAAACAAAACAATTACATAGTTACAATACATTCCTTGTACAGTTGTTTCTCATCATAAAGTGGCATGACAATATAAGAGGTATGAATATAATAACATGTAGGTAGAGAGAAACCCAGTCATTCCAAGCTATTCTTAGGTCCAATATCTTGTATATAATCTTTTTGCATCCTTGTCCTCTAATGTACCTACACTTGGGTGTAAGGGAACATCACCTAGGACATTGGAAACAAGGTGTGTAGCACCCTACTTTTCACAACATGTAAATATCTCTGAGTGGAAGCACTTTACTCTAGGGGGTGTCACAAGATGCTATTCTTTGTAATTTAAAGTAGATGAAACACTTTGAATTAATTGAATTAGATTCATACATAGATTTGGAAAAATAAATTCAACATCAAATTCATCTAATCTACTTTGATAACAAGATGATAAATAATATAAAAGACATCTAAACTTTGGATCGGCTTGGTATAAGGAACCCCACTAGGTTTTTTCTTCTTGAATATTTCTTGATCTATTCCTTGGATGTCAAAAAGAATATTCTTCCTAAGCTTGCTCCTTACCCGCGGGCATCACACCCCCAACCATGCATAAAACCAATGGTAAGTGGAATTGAACATATTATAATTTAAAGGAAGCATGTAAATTGATGATTAGTTTTGAACATTAAACATTGAAAAGAGACACAATTGCTTTTAAATTATGTATTTTATCTTCACCTATATAAGGATCCTTAGGTTATACATAAGTACCTCTTCTCTTATGAACTGAAATGCCTCATGGTTTGAACCAAAGTGCCTCTTCTCTTATGCACCAAAGGTCCTCTTAAAGTTTGCTCCGAGGAGCCTCTTAATGAGGACCTTATATAAGCTTGCTTTAAGCATTATCTTTCTCTTAGAAACTGATGGAGCTTCCACTTACGTGGAAATTGCATGCACCAACTAAAAATCCTAAAGATAATAAGTCTTTAGGTTTAGCCTTGCATATACTAGATAAAGAACTCCACCCGCGTATGCTAAGATACGTGGAAGTCTTATCGTAGTATAGTTAAGGGTCGAATCCTCAGGACAACGGTCTTGTTGCAAGAAACAAGATGGAAAACGTTAGAATTTCACTTAATCACTTACTAGTAGGCACTTAAATCGAAAGTTGGGTTTTGTTGTTTTAAACTAAGAACATACAAAGTAAAGAAAGCAAGTAAATCTAAGGGGTTAAACTATGATAAAGGTCACTAGGGTGTGATTGGTTTTTCACCGCCACTACACATGGATCAGCACATGCAAAGCAAAACATAACCTACAAAAAGAGTCTAGTCAGTTGGTATCTTTGTAGACTTAGTTTCCTTTCAGAGAACTAACTACGAGAAGTGCGGGAATGTTGCAATGCCAGCCATTCCCGAACAAATGGTCACTTACTTTGCATCATTCCCCTCGCAAAGTGTGTTTCTTGACTTACCAAGGTTGCACTTTCATACATCAATTGATTCCATTTCATAGTATGAAAGTGCAACGAATGACAGTGAGTTTACTCCACTTCTTGAGACACACTTCTAGATACCGAAATAGATGCATGGTGGATACATGCACCAAGAACCAACATACAAACGAGTTTCAAATCTAATAGTACAAACGTAGACAATTCATACTAAAAGATAAAGGATAACACAAGTTGGAGATCAAACAACATGCATTCATTAAACGTTTGATGTCGAACTGAAAAGATAAGAACTCTATATTACAAATTATGGATTACATTTACATGATATGAAAACATGGGTAGCGGGGATACTCCCCGCACCTAGTGAAAGAGACTACTCGCTCATGACTAGGACAAAGAAGGAGGCAAGAAGAGAGAGAGAGTGCATCATCCCCATAAAGGAGAGAGGAAAGTCAACCCCTTGGAGAGAGAGAAACGATCCACCAACTTCATAGGTTGCACGATGACGAGATCTCCCTCTTCCCACCTTCTTTGGCGGAGAGAGAGAAAGCAGCTTCGAGATGGAGTATGGGTCTCAGACCGGCAGCCCCAGGGCAGAGGATGGAAGTTGTAAGTGCTCTGGAGTGATTGAGGCAGCCTTTGGACGTCTGAAACTTGATGCCTGGTTGAGGACCCTTGGGGTCTTATTTATAGGCCTTAAGTGAAGTCCAAACGGTTTGGAGACCGTTTGGACCTCAAGACCGTTTGGATCTTGAGACCGTTTGGACCTCAAGACCGTTTGGATCTTGAGACCTTTTGGACCTCAAGACCGTTTGGACCTCAGGACCATTTGGACCTCAAGACCGTTTGGCTTCATGCGGTCTCGGAACCATGTGACTCCATGCGGTCTCGGGACCAATTGGACCTCAAGACGGTTTGGACCTCAAGACCGTTTGGCTTCATGCGGTCTCGGGACCGTGTGACTCCATGCGGTCTTGGGACCATTTGACTGCATGCGGTCTCGGAACCGATTGGCTTCATGCGGTCTTAGGACCGTTTGACTCCATGTGGTCTCAGGACCGATTGGCTTCATGCGGTCTTGGGACCGTTTGACTCCATACGGTCTCGGGACCGATTGGCTTCATGCGGTCTTGGGACCGTTTGACTCCATGCGGTCTCGGGACCGTTTGGCTTCATGCGGTCTGAGGCTGAGTTAGTCTTTTATGATATTTTTTGTGTGTTTTTATGCATATATAAAAGGGAAAAATTAGTTTGATAATATATTTATAAAAAGAGGGAAAATTTAGGGATTATGTATATATTTAATTTAGAAAGAGTGTGGAAAACTAAAGAAAAAGACTAAGATAATCATCAAAGTTGGAGGTTATCACCCCCTTACTTAGAGTCTAGCTTGTCCTCAAGTTAGATAGAGCTGAGGCATGTAATGGTGAGGCGATTTTATTTAGAATTTCCATACTCTTGCTTCAATTCTTAACCTGAGTTCTCCTAAGGTTATATCAGGTCTTATTGCTTCCCTTGACTCTTTCAGGTTTCGAGAGTTGCTAGGGTCTCATGTTCCTTCCGTATCTCGTAGCTCGCATCGGGGCCACCTTTATTTGGTGCATGTTGTTGACTCTAATCAGCTTTATACCTCTCTGAAAGACCTACTGGAAGCTAGAGAGGGTATGAGGGTTGGCTAAAGGCTTGAAGTGTAACTCCCCCTTCAAGTGGGGGAGGGGTTGTCTATGCTTTTAGGATCTCACTACCGGGCACGACACATCTGCCTTTGTGAGGGCAGCTGAATGTACTGGCCGGGTGAGTCCTTTATAAGCCTTTCATATATTTGGATAACTTAGGGTTTCACTACCGGGCACGACACATCTGCCTTTGTGAGGGCAGCTGAATGTGCCGGCCGGGTGAGACCTTCATCAGTTCTTTATATAGATCCTTATTTATGGCACAACTCTCATAATTTTATTCGACTCTCTGGCTTTTATTCGAAGACTCGCAGGCTTGGGTTTTGGGGTTTTGTTTGGGAATTTATTTTGGGCGGCCATGCCTCTTTTATTTTGAAGAGAGGAAAGTTGTTCTTAGAGTTTTTCAACATGCACTTATTTGGTTTGTGGTCCACTTGCAGAGCTTCTTGATTTGGAAGATGCCTGATGCCCCTCTCACCCTTGAGAGCCTGGCTTAATTCTGCCTTGATATTGACCTATGGAGAGTCAGATAAAGAAGTGAAGCAAAAGCATGAAAATCAATAGTGGAGGGACATTATTAAATCTCCATTAAATGTCTAAGTGCTATTTACTTTTGGGGGCTAACATGAATCTAAAGTTAACTCAGAGTGACTTTATTCAAAAAGGGGTATTTAAAAAGAAAGTTAAAGAGGAAAAAGAAGAAAAGAAAATATGTACAAATAGAGAAAGGAGAAAATGGGGAAAGAGAGATTTAGAAATGATACCTCGCCCTTGTCTAATGTACCCCCCTAACTTATCACTCACTCTGTCCTTAGAGTGTCAAAGTGAGAGGCGGAGAAGTACGATGACAAGGGCTGCAGGCTAAGGTAATTTTGAGTTTGCCCCTGGTGATTGAAGTAGATTTGCTGCGAACTGTCCGCGTAGAGCGTGGTAATCCACGTCAGTCATATCTTCTACTGGTCTTTGAAGGACGATGATGGTGTACATCCATTAGAGGACGTGGAAGCCACAGTCATTTGATTGTCGGATTTGTTGGGGACATTTGTGGCTGAAGGAAGGGCGATGAAAATGCTCTTTGTCATAAGCCCTTGTGTGCTGACTTAGAAAGGCGATTAATTTTTCAGCGCATTCCTTCGCCACTACCTCTGTTGGCGTCCTTGGTGTCACGACATAGTTCTTCTATCATGGATTGTACTGGCTATCAGAACTGTTATATATTGTAGTTGTTCCATCTGGTAGGTTTGTTGCCAGGAGCATCCAGTGCTCATGATAAAGGAAGGGTAACATGATGAACTTCGACGTTGTGTGTTGTAGAAAGGAGATCAGTGCTTCAGTTGTGCCGAAGTTCTTGAGCTTTAGAAGATCATCCTTCATGTACGGGGGCGCCATATATGTAGTGGGGTTATTTTGGCCGAGTAGAAACTGGTAAGCGGCCATAAGGCTTACGGAGAGGGATCCTTTAACCTGTAAAGTCTCTCGAAGTGTGTCCGCCATAACTAAAATGTCCCTAGACATGAATACGAGCTCATCCTTTTCAGCTGAAAGCCGCGCCATAATGAGACATAGTTCGAGGTCATTGAGACCTTTGCAAGCACTATGATCGAAGTCAGGAAAGGTTGGTTCTATGGTAGACAAAGGATCGATGTCTCCTTTACTTTGCTCGGTAGCTAAGGCCGGCTCCTTTGATTTTTCCAACTCTTTCAGAGTTTGGCGGAAAGGTCGCCTCTGCGGGCGTTGGACAGCTGAAAAAAGGTAACGAGGGACATCATCTGGAGCCATTGTTGGGTCCTTGAAGAACCTTCTATCACAGATGAGTTCCATGGCGTAACGCCCTCACAAAGAATGAAAATCTTCATTGATTAGGTCCGCAAAAGGGATTTCTTGGTTCAGCGCTTGGATGTGACGTATGGTGCAGAAAGCGTAATCCCCAGATCCCTCGGCAGCTTGAACTTGAGGGTTTATTATATGGAACTAGGGCTGGCTCCAGTCTTGGCGGAGTGATGGGCGTGTATCCCAAATTAACTTAAATAGTCGGAAGGGTATACATCGCGCTTCACCTGCTGCTTCACCAACGAAGTTTATTGTACCGGCGGGTAGCTCAGCGCCGCAAAAATTATAGACCTTGGCATCCTGAGCTTCGGTGTCGACAATCATAAATAGCCAATGATCTGAAACTTGAAAGGGCACGGTAAGATAACGTGCCCGTCGTGCTAAACTGGCACGCAGCCACTCGATTGATTTTACTCGTATGTCTTTGTATAAAAGGCCAATAGACAGAGCAGGCAAGGCGTTGAAAATGGGTTGCTGCCTCTTAGAACTTCTATACATTTCTATACAGTTGGCGAGAAGGACGCGAAAGATTGCCATCGGCATCGTGGACCGAGGTCGCAGGATGTGGCGGAAGTCTTCTCTTGTCATCTTATGCCTAGTTTTGGTGTTATTGTAGATGATGTCTTCCCCTTCCTTTGCATCATCCACAATAGTGTTCAGTATAAAAATGTCCTGAGCATCTAATGTGGAGATGGCCGCCATATCAAGATCATGCATTTTGTTTGGTAGAGGTAGTGGTGGGGGAAGCTCCTGTGGAGGGGGAGAAGCGGGTTGTACCAGGGCTTTTGCATGGCCTTGTAGATTGTCTTCTGAGTCGGAGGCTGAATCGAGGTCTTCATCTGTGTCTATGCTTACTCGTTCTGTCTCGTCCTGGTCAGGGGGGGAAGGCACCGACATGTCGAGCGTGGAGAGAGGTGGGGTAGTTTTTGTGGGCAGGCTTGTGATGGTTCCTAATATACATTGTTGGAATTCAGCGTAAGCCGCGTCTTTGGCTGACTCCCCGATGGACCCCAGAGTGGAATAATCAAGGAATTGGTCCCCATATGACATGTTAACATATCATTGTGTGGGGACTTGGGGTGATGTTCACCGTCATGGTGGCCTTTGTCGGAACCTTTGCGAGAAGGTTCTGCTGCATTGCCTGGGTCCTCTCCGTCATCAGATTTATCACCTGAGGAGGTGGTATCATTGTTCGAGTCAGCAGATGAGTCGGAGTCATCTTCTTCTTCGTCACTATCACCATCTTTGTCGGCCGCTGCCTTGTTTGCTGGCTTTTTACTTGTGGTCTTTTTGCACCGCCGATGGGTGGCTTGTAACTCATTGAAAGCCACTTGCAGATGCTCGTGTGTTTCGAGCAGTGCATCATGGGATTCTTTGAGGTCATTATATCGGCCCTCGGCGGAGAGGAGACGTGCTGTTAGATCTATAACTTGAGCACGCAGCAGCTGGATGTCATTATTAGTTGACTCCTCTTGGCGATTATGTAGCTGTGTGAGGGTGTTGTTGATGGTGTCCAAGCGCGTGCTCAGAACTGCTTGTTTTTGCTGGAGCTCGCGGAGAGTCTCAGGCAGAGGTTGAGTCTACATAGAGATCTCATCCACTTGCTTTGCCGTCACTTCTTGCTGGCGCATCGCTCCAAGGACTAGATCCGACAAGTTATTGTAGTGGCTGTTGATGTGCTCAACTTGCGTAGCCACCTCATTTTATCGTTGTTGAAACCTTTGGAGGATGTTGGGCAAGGCTCTGTTCTGCTCGTCGATCGTGGCCACCTATTTTGATATTCCATGCACACAAGAAAAAATAGAATGTAAAATGTTAGAAGGATCGGGTAGGAGGTTTCGGACGGTGTCGAATTGACGGCCGAATTCCTCACCAATATTGGCAAAAGGGACCCCAGAGGTGGAAGGGTGGGGTGGCTGGGGTCTATGTGGGAGGGTGGTAGTGCCTTGTAGAAGAGACATTGATGATGCCCCGAACTGTGTGGTGACTATGGATGGAGTCACCAGTGGTGTCGGGGTGGTGGTGGATGTGAAAGGTGGTGGTATCTCAGGTGAAAGTGGTGGGAATGATAGAGATGGGGTAGAAACTGTGGAGGGGAATAGGAAAGTGGTAAAGTCAGGCATAGGAGTGGAGAAGGGAGAGCCTGAAGGAAAAAGGGGTGAAGAAGAGGATGTGAATGGTTGCGTAGATGTGGTGAAGAAGGGAGGAGTGGTAGATGTTGGAAAGGTGGAAGGTGGGGTGGTGGTGGCGGTTAGATGGTCATGTAGACTCTGAATGAAAGAGTCGATTGATGAGGTGGTTAAAACTTCTTCATGGAGGGTCTCAGCCTCTGGATTTGGCTTTGATGTTGGTGTCCCCGACAGCTGTTGTGCCTGCAACTGCCTTCTGGAAGGTCGTTTGATAGGTATTTTTGATGGTCGATCTGCCGGGGCTGTGATACTGAGCTCCGTCTGTCCCGCTTTTTCTTTCTTGTCGGCTTCTTTAACCGAAGCTAAGAGTTGTGTAATCTCCTCGTCAGAGAAGATGAGCTTTTCTGTGTCATATTTTGCAAGCTCTGGAAGCGGGAGGAGCGTTCTTGATGACTTGACTGTAGGGCAGAAGACATAATGCAATTTCACATCCTTTTCCTTGATAATGAAGGAGTTCTTCAAAGTTTGTTCATTGGTAAGGATGTCGCCCTTTATTTGCATGCAGCGAGGTAGGGGTCTGTCCATCTTAAGGTATTTTATGATGGATGTGACATGGCCCCCCATGCATATTTCCTTCCCCAGGGCGTAAGTAGATAATTTCTGGATTATTTGTCGTCCAATGTTGACTAGCCTTCCGTTTAGGATGGACCAGAGAACAAAGAGATCTGAAATTATAATGTTTCCTCCTTCAGTCCTGGGGAAGAGTGCGCCAGCAAGAATTTTGTGTAGGGTGCGCACAAATCCATAATGTATGTTCGATGCTTTGCACGTCTTAGCATCATAGGTGGGGAGCCAAGTGAGATATTTCCAAAATTTGTGTCTGTTGAACTCAGGGTGCTTAGTTCCCACAACCTTGGTTTTATTTAGCTGTTCCTGGTTGTCGATAAAAACTTCGTTCAACATGTTTTCTGTTAAGACAACCTTGGTTCCGAAGATATGGGTGACCAGCCTTCTGTCGCCTCCATCCCGTGATCTATCCATGATATCTACGGGTTCTTTTGTAACAAAGGTGAAGAATTCAGTGGTGGGCTCAGAGTATGAGATCTTAGGTACTAAACATAGCCTTGCAAGGTTGGCTTTGTCTAGCGCGTTGAAGATTCGGTCATGGATCCCCATCTTAAATAGTATGTTGGAGCAAACGTACTTAGTGGGTTTGAGAATTTTGTCAGTGGAGGGGATGGTATGTATGAAGAGATTTGCTGGTGGTGGTGTTGTGGTGGTGACAGGAAGGAAGGTGGGGGTGGTAACAGGGATGGTGGTGGTAGGTTTTGCAAAGGGTTGATCCATAGCAGAGGCAGGGCGAACTTGTTTTCTTGCCTGTTTCGCTGAGGGTTGTCCGGTCGCAGGTTCCTGGACCTTGCGTTTCCCTTTTTGTTCTTCGGCTGGGGATTCCTCCTCGGGATTTGGTGTCTACTCCAAGCCTTCATCGTTGTCGGAGGAGATTTCTTCCACTTCTTCATCAGTTGCCTCTGCTAGATATCTAGTGAGGCGGTCAATCTCGCACAGGACATCCATCATTTTGGTCTTTGGTGAGATCTCTCTAGTCTTGTTGAAGACATCCCTGATTTTCTGAAGTTTGGCCAGCTCTTCCATCATCTGCTCCCTTGTTAGAGAAGGTGCAACTTCAGATCTGATGGCCTTCTTTGCTGGTGATGCCATATCTTCCAAATGGGAAATCATGAGTTAGAACAATATGTTCAGAAACAAATTAGATTTTATTTGTATTTATGTGGTTTTATGTATATATATGTTTTGTATTTTTAGAGATTGTGGAAAGCCAAACGGTTTCAGGACCGTTTGGTTCCAAACGGTTTCAGGACCATTTGGTCCCAAACGGTTTGAAGACCGTTTGGTCCCAAACGGTTTGAAGACCGTTTGGTCCTAAATGGTTTCAAGACCGTTTGGTCCCAAATGGTTTGGGAACCGTTTGGAAGGCGGAACGACAGGTTACAGCCGGCGAAGGCGAAGTGATGAAAGGAGGGCGGAGACGCCGGCGATGAAGGATATGGCGGCGATTATAACGAAGGTGACGGCGGCGGTTAAAACGAAGGTGACGGCGGCGGTTAAAATGGAGGTGACGGTGGTGGCAGACAGAGCTATCGGCGATGAAGATGAGTGCGGCAAGGTTGGCGGTAAAGACGACGATGATGGTGGTGCCATCGTTGGAGAAGGGGAAACGCCGCAGCGGCGCCGAAGGCATTAACAGTGATACAGATGGTTACGGAAGTGGAAAAAGCCGAACTACCTTGCAGCTGTCGGTAGCGTCGACGGCGAAGAAGCAGACGGTGGAACGGAGGTGGAACGGTGAATTGCGCAGGAGTAGGAGGGTTCTAAGGAAATGGAATAGTCTTTTGCGAAAGCTAGAGAAAACTCGAGAGTTGAAGAGAGGAGAAGGAGGGGTAGGGTTTATATTTATAGGAAACGGGGGGTTGACCTAACAAAAACCATAGACCAAACGGTTTAGCTACCGTTTAGACTCCAAACAGTTTCGAGACCGTTTGGCTCAAAACGGTTTGAAGACTGTTTGGTCCCAAACGGTTTTAGGACCGTTTGGCTCCAAACGGTTTCGAGACCGGTTGGCTCCAAACGGTTTGAAGACCGTTTGGTCTCAAATGGTTTTAGGACCGTTTGGCTCCAAACGGTTTCAAGACCGGTTGGCTCCAAACGGTTTGAAGATCGTTTCGTTCCAAACGGTTTCAGGACCGTTTGGTAGGGTTAAGGTCGAACGAATTTTTATATTTTTATGTTTGTTTTAGTTATATGAATTTTTTGTATATTTTCATCTTGTTGTTTTTATGTTTGTTTTGGTTATATGAAATTATTTTTTATATTTTCATAAGATCTACCTAGGGTAATTAAAAGAACAGAAAGTAAAGGGAGAAACTGAAATCTTGGGTTGCCTCCCAAGTAGCGCCTGGGTTTTACGTCGCTGGCTCGACGAAGCTGTAGCGTTGTTATGCTGACGACGTAGCGTCTGTGATTTCAACGGTTTGTCTTGGCATTTTGTCTTCCGGAGTGTAGTATCTTTTTAAACGATGACCGTTAACCGTCCTTTCTCCTCCGTTGTTGTCGATAATTATGACAGCTCCAGTTGGATAGATGTGCTTTATGGTGAAGGGCCCGGACCATTTTGTTCGAAGTTTTTTGGGAAACAACTTGAGCTTGGAATTGAAAAGGAGTACTTTGTCGCCGACGGCGATGTCTTTCCTCTTGAGATGACTGTCGTGCCACATTTTTGTCTGCTCTTTATAGATTCTGGCATTCTGATAGGCAGTCATTCGGAGCTCTTCTAGCTCCTGCAACTGGAGTTGTCTACTCTCTCCTGCACTTTTAAGATCGAAATTTAATTGTTTGATGGCCCACCAGGCTTTGTGTTCCAGCTCTACTGGAAGATGACAAGACTTCCCGTACACCAAACGGAATGGGGTTGTTCCGATTGGTGTTTTATATGCAGTTCGGTATGCCCAAAGGGCGTCAGGAAGTTTGGTGGACCAATCAGTGTGGTTTCTGTTCACCATTTTTTCAAGAATTGCCTTTAATTGTCTATTAGATACCTCAACCTGACCACTAGTTTGTGGATGGTAAGGCATAGCGACTTTGTGATTAACTCCATACTTTTTCAGTAAGGCTTCAAAGCTTTGTTCCAAGAAATGGGTCCCGCCGTCTGATATGACATTTCTTGGAACTCCAAATCTTGGGAAAATAATATATTTGAACAATTTAATAACAGGCTTGGAATCGCTGGACACAGTGGGTACAGCTTCGACCCACTTTGAGACGTAGTCCACCGCGACCAAGATGTAAGAGAAGCCATAAGTGGAAGGGAAAGGGCCCATATAGTCCACCCCCCACACATCGAAAAGCTCAATTTCCTGCCACATTGTGAGGGGCATTTCGTTTCTTTTTGATATGTTGCCCGAAAATTGGCATTTGTTACAAGCTTTCACAAAATCGTAGGAGTCTTTTGATATAGTGGGCCAGAAGAAACCAGATTGTAAAACTTTTATAGCTATTTTCTTAGCACTCATGTGCCCCCCCCCCGTGGGTCCGGAATGACAGTGCTCTAGGACCGGGGTTATTTCTTCTTCTGGCAAGCAACGACGGAAAAGTCCGTCAGCACAAAGGTGAAACAAGTAGGGTTCATCCCAATAATATTGTTTTATGTCATGAAGGAACTTCCTTTTTTCATGGTAGGAAGCAGAGGGGTGGATAATCCCTGTGGCTAGATAATTGACGATATCCGCGTACCAAGGGAATCCATGGGTGGCCTTCATAAGCTGGTCGTCTGGAAGAGAATCCCGGATAGGGATTTTATCTTCTTCTTCAACCTCGATACAGCTGAGATGATCAGCAACACCGTTCTCCACTCCGCTTTTATCCTTAATTTCCAAGTCGAATTCCTGAAGCATTAGCACCCAACGGATGAGCCTGGGTTTGGCATCTTGCTTTTGAATCAGGTATCGAATGGCGGAGTGGTCGGTATAAACAATGACCTTAGAACCGATCAAATATGAGCGAAATTTTTCAAACGCATAGATGACAGCCAGAAACTCTTTCTCTATGGTAGTATAGTTTTTCTGCACTTCATCTAGCGTTTTGGATGCGTAGTAGATAACGTAAGGTTTCTTATCAATTCGCTGTCCTAAAACAACCCCTATAGCATAATCACTTGCGTCGCACATGATTTCAAAAGGCTGTGACCAATCTGGGGCTCTTAGAATAGGTGCGAAGATTAAAGCATTCTTGAGGGTGGAGAAACTTTGCATACATTCTTGACTGAAAATGAACTCAGCATCTTTAGTCAGGAGTTGGGTCATCGGCTTTGCTATCTTTGAAAAGTCTTTCATGAATCTTCTGTAGAATCCCACATGACCCAAGAAAGCTCTTACTCCCTTTATATCTTTCGGTGGTGACAGTTTTGAGATAACATCAATTTTTGCTTTATCCACCTCGATCCCCCTGTCACTCACCCTGTGCCCGAGGACGACACCTTCTGTTACCATGAAATGACATTTCTCACAGTTCAGGATAAGGTTCATTTCCTCACAGCGTTGCAGAACTTGTCTAAGATTGATTAAACAGTTATAGAAGGAATCTCTGTAAACTGAGAAATCGTCCATAAACACTTCCATGACGGATTCAGTTAAACCGGCGAAGATGGCAGACATACACCGTTGGAACGTAGTGGGTGCGTTACACAACCCGAACGGCATTCTTCTAAAGGCATATGTCCCAAAAGGACAGGTGAAGGTAGTTTTTTCCTGGTCCTCTGGGTGTATGGGTATTTGGTAAAACTCGGAGTAACCATCGAGATAGCAAAAATATTTCTGATGAGCTAGGCGTTCTAGGACTTCGTCGAGGAAAGGTAGAGGGTAGTGGTCTTTCCTCGTGGCTTTGTTCAACTTCCTATAATCAATACACATCCGCCACCCTGTTACAGTCCTGGTAGGCACTAACTCATTTTTGTCGTTGAGCACTACAGTAGTGCCTCCTTTTTTTGGAACAACCTGGACAGGGATCACCCATTGGGAGTCAGAAATAGGATAGATCATGCCAGCTTTGAGTAATTTGAGGACCTCCAGGTGAACCACCTCCTTGATATTAGGATTCAGTTTTCTTTGATGTTCGCAGGATGGCTTGAATTCTTCAACCATTGGAAGTCTGTGCATACACATGGCTAGATTTATGCTCGTTAGGTCAGTTATCTTATATCCAATGATCTTTTTATATTTCTTCAGTTCTTCCAGAAGTCTTTCCTCCTGATCTTCTGTTAGGTGGGAGCTGATGATAACTGGGCATAATTTTTCTTCATCTAAGAAAACATGTTTAAGCCCTGTGGGTAAAGTCTTCATTTCAGGGGCTTTTGGTGGCTCAGTCACTTCTATAATGGTAACATCTTTTAGTTCTTCAAACGTGGCCGTTGATGCTTCTTCAGCCTTTTCTAAATGTTGCAGACACTGTTGAATAAGCTCGTTCACAGAGAATTCAACATCCGGATTGATTAGAACATTCTCAAGTTCATCAGCTGGCTCGGATATTTCTAACTGAGACATTTGTTGTATTGCGTCCAAAAGAAAAACCTCCTCTTGGATACTGGGGCCTTTCATGCTGTTAAGGACTTGGAATTGAATTGCTTCTTTTCCGAGCCTAAGAATGATGGTGTCCGCTTCAACGTCGATAAGCGCCCTAGCAGTAGCGAGGAAAGGTCTGCCAAAAATAATCAGGTATCTCAGGTCTTCTTTAATATCCATGATAACAAAGTCGCATGGGACGTAGGCATCCTTTCCTATCCTTACTGGGATATCTTCAATGATCCCCAGGGGTGCGGTTATGGTGGAATCAGCTAATTGAATAGTCATTGTTGTAGGTAGCAATTCGGCGAAACCCAGACATTTGCACATAGAATAAGGCATGATGGATATGCTGGCCACTAGGTCAGCTAATCCTTTTTTAGTAGATGTGTTGCCAATGCAACATTGGATTCCGAAGGAACCTGGGTCCTTCTTATTTTTTGGCATTTTGTTTAAGATGATGTCAGAAGTGGTCTGAGCTAGCTTAATAGTTTCTTGCTCCTCAGTGATGTACTTTCTTGATAATAAGGTCTTGAGGTATTTTGCCCAGGCTGGCACTTCGGAAAGAGCATCAAGGAGCGGGATATCAATGTATAGTTTCTTCATCGCCTCCTTGAACTTTTGAAACCTGGTGTCCATCTTTGTTTCTCACAGTCTACCTGGATACGTGATTTTTGGTTTATATTGCAAAACTTCAGGTTCTGCGGACACCTGGTCTTTATCTTTGCCCTTTGTGCCCTCTGAGGGTTTCTCAATTCCTTGTTGCGGGCTCTCATTCGTCATGAAAGTGGGTGTATCATCATTATCCAGAGTGATCTTGGTAGTCTCATGAAGAGTGCGTCCCGACCTCGTGGTGACAACATTCAACTGTTCATGTCTGTTCTGTCCATGCTTAGGATTTGATTCGAGCTGCCCTACAAATGTGCCAGCTGGAGGCTTTAATTGTGCAACAATCTGGGCAAGTTGGGCTTCTACTGCTTTTTGCTGCGCTTGCTGATTAGCAAGCATAGTCTGTTGAGATTGTAGCATCTACCTTATCAAGGATATTTCATCTTACGATTGAGAAGGAGTGTTTTTCAGAGGACTTTGTTGTTGGGTTTGTTGAGATTGTTGTGGTGGCAGCGCCAGCTGAGGTTGCTGAGTATGCAGTTGTGGATGGAGCAGAGGATGAGTGTACTGGTAGTAGGTCGATTGGTTCCTGGGGTAGTTAGCCCTAGGGAAGTTATTCTTGGAATTCCCTTGATTTTGGTTGAAATTGTTTGGGAACCCAGGTGGTAGCCTACTAGAGGATTCTCCCTGCGTATGATGTTGTGGATTAGCGGTCCCAGCAGGGTTTCCATACTAAAATCCTGGATGATTCCTCAGTTGATTATGGTTGTAGTAGACTTGTCCAGGGATAGAGTGGATAGAGTTGACTTGTTCCGGCAGTTGTTCCTCTGATTGGTCAGTGATAGGTTCATATGGTTGTGGTGGTGGATGCAGATCCATCATCATGTTATAAATCATACCGCAAGATAGGGTCAGATGGTCAGAAGCATGACAGGCCTCACAAGTTCCTGTGGCGGCCTTGACTTGTTGAACCAGAGGATTTTTCTTCTTATCAAACTCTCCGAGAGAAGTCTCGAGGGCTTGTTATTTGTGAACTATGGTTTTCAAGGCTTCAGCTATTGCCTTCATCTCTATTGATTCTTCAACTTTGTAGACCTTGAGGACACCTTTACCGGCTAACCGTCCCCAGTTGGACTGGTTTTCAGCTCCGAGTGTAACAATTTTCCATGCGTCCTCATAATTCTTCCTCATGAAGTTTCCTCCAGACGAGGAATCCAAAAACTGTTTGATATCATCGCTCACTCCCCGATAGAAGGTTTCTATCAATTGGTTCTGGGAGATTCCATGATGTGGGCACTTCCGCAAAAGTTCTTTAAACCTTTCCCATGCTTCGGCAAGGGTTTCTCCAGGTAATTGAGAGAAGTGATTGATCTGTCCTCTGATCTCATAAGTCAGTGAGGGGAGAAAGAACTTATCTAAGAACTTTTCCTCTAGGGGAGCCCAGGTGGTTATTATGGCTTCTCTGTCAAGCGAGTTATACCAACTCAGGGCCCTCCCAGACAGGGTGAAATTGAACAGATGAAGCATTATCGCATCAAAAGTGACTCTGGCTTGCGGAACCAGGCGTCACAGTGCCTTAAACCTTTTCAGATGATCCATGCAATAATCTCCAGAACCTCTGGAGAAAGAGATGCCTTGCATGATCTTGATCCACTGGGTCCGAATCTCGATGTTGGGAATATTGATAATCAGATGTCGGACCGGGTGGTTATCCTCATAGTTCTTTGGGATAGCTTAGTCCCTCAGTTGTTTGTTCCTTAACTCCAACTGAGCCGATTGGGTTTGAAAAACCACTAGAGGGGGGTGAATAGGGTTTTAAACTAATTTAACAATAATTTGACTCAAACAACCACAAATGAGAAATCAAGAAGGAGACAAGGGGTTTAGAGTGGTTCCAACCTTAGCAAATACTAAGGTTGTCAGTCCACTACCCGGTTGCTTACCCAACCAGGATTTTGAAAGTATCAATTTTATTACCTTCACAGGGATTTACACAAAATACAATACTTTCTTACACCCCTTGAACATCCTTCACTTGAAGTAGATGCACCAACCCGAGGTATCCTTCTTGAAGTAACTCCAAGCTCCCCCTTGAAGTAGCCTTCCTCTTTAGAAGTAACCTCCTGTTGCACCAGCCTTCTTGAAGTAGCTCAAGGTCCCCTTCTTCACCAAGAAGATCTCCAACCTCTCCAATCCGCAGCCTCCAACCTAGGAGTAGCAAGGAGAGTACAAATAATAATAGTGAACAAGATAGGAAAAAGGAAATTACAACTTATCCTTTGAAGCACAAGGCTTCATTTTCCTAGATCAAGTGTATAGATCTCCTAACCAATGTGTATGGAATTGTGATTGCTGTGGATAGGAGATGCTAGCCTATAGGACACGAAATTTGAGCTGAGAGAAGAAGTAGCCAGTTGTCAATATGCGCAATTGCTCACAAACAGATTGCTCAATGTAAGTGTATGCTCAAAGATTGCTCAAGTGTAAAAACAAGTGAGTTTAGGTGTCCTAAGGCATGTTCTATTTATAGGAATGTCCTACAAGTTCTTAAGGATGTTCTAGACACTTTCTAGGGGTTTCTAAGTGCTTAACTAGCCGTTAGGTATAAGTTAGTTGCTTTAACAACGGCTAGTTAATTAATTCTACAGTTGCTGTCAGATTCCATCTCGGTCGAGAAATGGTCGACCGAGACACCTACTCGGTCGAAGTTTTGTCGACCGACAGGCTCTCTGGATCAAGTGTTTTGCAACGTTTATCTCCAACTGCCAACTACCTTGTCAGCTGTGTCTAACGGCTACTTGGGTCTTTCTCGGTCGAGAAGTTTGTCGACCGAGAGTGTCTCGGTCGAGGATTTTGTCGACTGAGATAGACCCTGTTTCAATGTTTCAAGTAAAGCCATTAAGTGTGTGTATGAGTGTGCATATGTGACACTATTGAAGGAGATGACCTATCTAAATGTGGTGTTTAGATAGGGAAGATCTAACGCTTGATTTACATGAAGTCTAAGTACTTGTACATTATATATTTGTACAAGTTTACAATTGATTACATTTCATGACATTTATAATCATTCAAGCATATAGATTCCCTAGTGCTTTGTCATTCACCTTATTCCTGCAACACTCAAGTAGCACGTTAGATCAACAAGAATGAAATGTTTGTCATTATCAAAACAAAGGGATTTACAGATGTCCATTTAGCCAACAATCTCCCCTTTTTGAAGATGACAAACATTTCCTAAATATAAAATAAGAAAATATAAAACATGTGAGTTTCATACCTGAAGATTACCTTTGTGAATTTCTTCTCTTGTTTATAAAACGTGTGCTTATTATTCCTCATGAATTATGGAACACGAAATCCAATTCTTTAGGGAATATAGAAACTTTCAATGTAAAGCCAAGAGTTTGTTTATGAAACTCATTGATTGAGTATTTTTTTCTCCCCCTTTGTCATTTCAAAAAGATATCCGTTTAAGAACAAATATTATATGAAAAGTATTTCTCCCCCTTAAATACATATCCCTCTTCAATAGATGGTCAATTTAGCCACAATTTTAAATTTCAGGTATTTGCAAAGATTTCATCCTTTTTTATTTATGACATATTTATTACTCCCCTTACTTTGTATGCTCTACTAGAATAGTCTTATAAGCCATGTTCAAATGATTCCATAGAGGAATATCCATTATAATCAGTAAAGATAACCAATTCATTAGAATCATGGAATTATTACAATCATGCAAAGATAACCAAGTCATGTAAAGATAACCATTTCATTACAATCATGCAAAGATAACCATTTTATTACAACTAATACAACGGACACTCCAAATCTCACTGGAAAGACTTAAGTATTACATCAATATCAGGGTCTTTTCCAAGAAATGGCTCATCTCCATAATACTTGACTAAAGTTTGCCACTCCAAAGCACCTGTCTTGGTTAAGGCATATGCTTCCAAGAAGGTAGGAACACGATCAAAGCGGAAATCAGTAGCAATGTCTTGTAATTGTATTGAGGAAAACTGAGTATGTGTGAGATCTGTAGATGGTGGAGGTGGAGTTTGGTAGTAGTTGTAAGAGGGATTATATGGGTTGAGCATGCCAGGATTTAAAGAATAAGGATATTCATCTGGTTGATTTGGAGAGAGGGTTTGCATCCTTTGATTTAGGTAGGTCATGGCATGGTGGATATAATCTAATTGTCTACTTAGATGGTATTGTGACCCAGCAACATAGGTTAGGGTGTTTTGGATGGGATCATAGGATGGGTTAGTAGGAGGAGGTGGTGGTGGTATGTCTTGACTAGATGTCTCACCTCGCGTCCTAGCCCTCTTGTGACCAAAATCAATTCCCATCTTCTCTACTGTGTTTTTGCTTATTTTTTGTGGTCTTCTTTCCCATGTGTATCCCATGTCCTCAATTTGTGTCTTAAGAAAGTGTTGAGTGATTTGGCATATGAAATCAGCATACAGGGGATTGCCAGAAAACTCAAGCATATTCTTAATGATGATGCGGATAAAGTTAATGGGAATGCGTTTGATGATGGCATAGATTAGATACATGCGAAAGGTAGGGACTTCAGACTTATTTGCTCTAGGATGTATATTTGTGGAAACAATAAGGTTGATAATCCTAGCTGCAGGTTTGAGGTTAATGGCATAGTAGGTACCCCTATCTCCGTGACAAGTTGTATTAGATTGAAAAATGGTCCGTTTAATCTCACTAAGATTGACGGTATTGTCATCTTGGGAAAGAGTATTGAGTGGATTTCCAGTGGTAAGGTCAAGAGTGTCATGGTATTCTTCTGAGTCTATGTTGAGCATGTCAAGAATATCCTCCTCAGTAAATCGAAAGCTATGCCCATTGACCATAGAGTAGAAGAAGTTATTTTCATTTTCGGAATGGGAGATTAGGTTTGCATAGAACTCATTTACCACTTTGGAAGAGTAGGAAGGGAAGGAAGGGTTAAGAAATTCTTTCAAATTTTGCACCTCAAAAAGATCCTCCAGGTCGACGATGCTGAGGAAGTCCATGACGTCAACCGGCCGTCGTGGAAGAGGAGTTTTGGAGGAGAGCCTGAGATAGTGATCACCAACATCTGCGTCGATGAAGGGGATGTCGTTGATGATCGTCAATGGTGGAGTAGCCGCCCTTTCTTTCCTGCTAGCAACTTTCTTCTTTCCACGTGTTGATGATGAAGCCATTTCTTGTCTTTAATGTGGAGAAGAAGCAAGAAAGTCTTAGAGATGGAGAGGCTAAAGAGTTGCACACAAATGCACTAGAAGGAAGCCAAGGAAGTAAGAATGTGAAGGTGTAATACAATGACCCATTTTTTGTCCTTTTTATAGCAATCCAGTAACCTGGTCGGTCGAAAAATTGTCGACCGACGACCGGCAACGGTCATATCCTAGGTGCGCCACTCGGTCGCCCAACGGTCGACCGACAACGGTTATATTCAAACGGTCATATCCGAACGGTCAATTCTCGGTTGATCAATTGTCGACCGACATTGGCTCGGTCGAATAATTGTCGACCGAATGTGTGTCTGAGTTTTGCCGATGTAATTTTTTATTTGAAGTCTGTCGGTCGAGAGAGATAGGTTGACCGAGATGTTTTCGGTCAAGGAATTCGTCGACCGACAAACTTACTGTGGATGAATTTATAAGCGGATTCTTAATGCAAATGATAGACTGGATTTGTAGAGCATATATATGTTTTCTAAGGGAGTAATATTGTGATTATTATTACCAATCTTTGAACAATTTTGTGGTCATAATTTTAATTGGTCTTTTGATCACAATTTTTATATAGAGAATGATATTCAAATAAGTATTGTGCCAAACTTATTTTAGGTCGACTTTGACTACGACCATAGCGCCCCTTGGTCAAGCTTGATTTTAACCAAGAGGCAATTTTGAGTGATACTCAATATGAAGATTTCCGTTCGTAATTCTCGTAGAATATTTATATAGGCTTTGTTGTAGGTACATAAATATCAAAATCTATTTCTTCTTGTACCCTTGTTTTCATGTAAGATTCTCCAAGAAAATATATATCCTTGAAAGCAATATCTCACGTTCTTAATTGAGAAATTTTTATCTTATGTGTTGCAAGCCTTAAAGTTCTTTTTCATATCACAAATGAATCATTTTGCTTGCCAATGTGTCATCAAGGATCCATGCATACAATAATCATTTTCTATCATCTTTATGAGCTGAATAGTGAAAGCATGTCCACGATGTAATGAACAACATATAATAATTTCATAAAATACAGTGATCATTTATACTAGATGTCATAAATACTTGAATTAATTTGTTAAGTTGAGATAGACATATAAATATGCAATTTGGGTCCTTGGTCATATCTCAACTTATTTATGCTCATTTAGTTTGGGGGTTTTGGGACCCAAACTAACTCGACATCCTTTTTCTTGTAAGGACATGAAAAGGAATAGTGACCAAGACGCAAGCAGTAATGACAACATATAGAATCAACTTCATATCTCTTTCTATGATTTTGTTCTAGGTTGTTCTTGGGTATGTATGTATTTGTATCTTTAGGTACATACATGGATTGACTCTTTGGCGCTTGTGTTCTTCCCTTACTAGGTTGTTGATAAGATTTTCCTTTGGGCTTGTAACCTAGTCCTCTCCTTCCAATTTGACGATAAGGATCATTTAGAATTTTATCAAGAATGCCATTGTTACTTAGACTACAAACTTCTTGTTGTAGCTTAGCAATTTCCTCCATTCTTTTCTTGATATCTAGATTTGCTTGTTCTAGATTAGATGATAATGAATTTCTTTCTTTCACGATAGTATCATAATCTAGATGTGAGCACAAGATGGGTTGTTTTTGAAGATCGTTCACTTGAGTTTGCAAATTTATCTTTTCTAAGGAGAGAAGTTTGCAATCTGCCTCTATAGATTTTATCTTAATATTATGATCTTCAATGATCTTTTTAAGATCTTCATTTACAGATGTAATAGCAAGAAGCTTAGCATGTAATTCGTCATTTGCTTTATTAGATTTCTTTAATTTCTTCTTGCACTCAATATATTTATTGTGTGTCTCTTCAAGACTAGCAACTAGCTCATCTTTAGATAAATCAAAAAGACTTACCTCTTCTTCTTCTTCACTTGTTGTAGCAATAAGACAATCTTTATGCTCATCTTCCTTCTTTGATCTCCATGGGCAGCTAGATGTTATGTGGCTTGTTTCTAAGCACCAATTGCAACATGTTGTAGATTGGTACAGGTTGCTCCTTTTATTGCGGTTTTAATCACCATCACCCTCCATTCTTCAAGACTCGATTAGAGCTCCTTGAAGCCTGCTCTGATACCACACTACTACAAAAACAACATTCAGTGTTGCTTTTCTAGGCGTCGGTTATTTAGGAAAACCGACGCCTATAACATTCAACGTCGGTCATCTAGGTCATCCAACGTCTGTAGCCAAGACACGGGTACCGCTTTGTATTCAGCGTCGATTTTTTGGTAAAAAATCGACGCCTAAAACTGCCCGCGAAATCCAATTTTCGAGCAAAAAAAATATGTCACATACGGCATCGGTTATTTACCACAAACCTGACGCCTATATAAGATGAAAATTTGCGCGAAAATTTACAGCTTAGGTGTCGGTTATCCTTAGATAACCGACGCCGATAGTGGTTCCCGCCAATTTATTTAGGGCAAATTTTATCTAATTGGACGTCAGTTTTGTAATAGGAACCGACGCTGAAGACTTTAGGCGTCGGTTTTGTTAGATAACCGACGCCCTTTACGAACTTATTAGACGCACGATCGATCGACTTTAGGTCCCCTTTCCTGTTTCATTGTCTTCATCGCCCGCGCTTGCTACTGCTCACCGACGCTCTGCCCGCCACCCTCCGCTACCGTCGCCCGACCCTCCGCTGCTACTGTTGCTTGTGCGCCGCCGCCGCTTCCTGCTCCTTCTGCTGACGGTGTCGCCACCGCCTGCCTGCTCCTTCTCCGCCGCCTGCCTGCCCGCCGCCGCCTTCCTGCCCGCCGCCGCCTGCCGCTCCCTGCTCGCCGGTGTCGCTGCCGCTACCTGCCTGACTTGTGGCGGTGGTCCTGGAGCTCGCCGATGTCACCGCCGCTCACCTACTCGACCTACTCGACCTCGCCCTGCTCGCTTGCCCAGGTACCTAGCCCTGCTGTCGCCCACCTATTCAGTGATTAATGATTGGTACTACTGGTTAGTATTACTTTAGTGATTACTTTAATTCAACAATTCGTAGTTTGTTATTTACAATTACTGATCTGTTTGCCGATTTTCATGATTAGAGATACTGATTAATAGTAAGTATTGATGAATACTTAGTTAATTACTGATTTGTTGATTAGATATGTATAGAAGTTCCTTATAAATATATTTTTTATATACACATACATGTATTTTTGTATAAAATACATGATATAGTGTGATCTTAAATCCTAGAGTGTACCCCTTTTGTTCTATGATGGTACCTATGGCCCTAAATACATCCATAAGGGTCTATTGTATCCTAAAGAAGATTTATTTCTTCCTTCTGCCCTAATTTTTATATGGATCTTAATCTTATATCGCTTACTCATAAATAAGAAAATATCCTCCCTTATGACCACCTTGATGTGTATGTCCCATATAATGCACATGTTGGACCCTAATGATACAATTTTTTTATGTTGAAAATGAATGTATGTTTCAAGTGTTGAACCTAATGTTGGAAAATGAACAATGAATTTATGTCCCATATAATCCACATTGTTCTTTATATTACTTGTACATTGGTATAAATTAGAATGAACAATCACTAAATTATATACTGTTTGTATGGAGTCCGGCTTCATTGTAGATATCTATTATTGTGTTTGTTGGCCTAGAAACCCGTCCAAGATTTACTCATTAGGAGTAAATCTTGGATAGTCCCCGGTTTGGGACTGTTCTTGAACACCTAATCTCACTTAGGATGTAAGTGTATAATGTGTATTGGGTTTTCGAGAAAATTTCGGCAGCATTTCCCCGTTTGTTCTCTAAGTACATATGTACTTAGAGAACAGCGGGGAAATGCTGCTGAAATTTTCTCGAAAACCCAATACACATTATACACTTACTAGTGAGATTAGGTGTTCAAGGATGGGATAGGTGGTACACATTTATTATATATAAGAATGACATCACATGTGTTTGTTGGCCTAGAATGTGAACAATCATTGTTTTTTATATTACTTGTACATTGGTATAAATTAGAATGAACAATCACTAAATTATATACTGTTTGTATGGAGTCCGGCTTCATTGTAGATATCTATTATTGTGTTTGTTGGCCTAGAAACCCATCCAAGATTGACTCATTAGGAGTAAATCTTGGATAGTCCCCGGCTTCATTGTAGATATCTATTATTGTGTTTGTTGGCCTAGAAACCCGTCCAAGATTTACTCATTAGGAGTAAATCTTGGATAGTCCTCGGTTTGGGACTGTTCTTGAACACCTAATCTCACTTAGGATGTAAGTGTATAATGTGTATTGGGTTTTCGAGAAAATTTCGGTAGCATTTCCCCGTTTGTTCTCTAAGTACATATGTACTTAGAGAACAGCGGGGAAATGCTGCCGAAATTTTCTCGAAAACCCAATACACATTATACAGTTACTAGTGAGATTAGGTGTTCAAGGATGGGATAGGTGGTACACATTTATTATATATAAGAATGACATCACATGTGTTTGTTGGCCTAGAATGTGAACAATCATTGTTGATGCGATGCTGGATAGTTGTAGGGTAGAGCACACCGATCCACCTCCTATATTTACAAACATTGTGCATGATGCTGAGATACCGTTATACACAGGCTGTGCTAAGTTTACGAAGCTTAGCGCTGTGTTGAGATTGTATAAGTTGAAAGCTAAAAATAGATGGAGCGACAAAAGCTTCACTTCATTGTTGACTTTGTTGAAAGAAATTCTTCCTGAAGGAAACGAGCTTACAATCTCAACATACCAGGTAAAGAAAATGTTGTGCCCAATGGGAATGGAGGCCAAGAAGATACACGCATGCCCGAATGATTGTGTATTATTTCAAAAGGACTATGTAGATTTGAAAGATTGTCCAAAATGTGGTGCGTCACGGTATAAATTGACGACTTCGGGGGAGTCCAAAACTGGTTCTCCTGCCAAGGTGTTGTGGTATCTACCTATAATATCACGGTTTCAACGCTTGTTTGCAAATCCGAAAGATGCGAAGAATTTGAGGTGGCATGCAGATGTTAAGAAAAATAATGATGGGATCCTACGACATGCGTCTGATTCCCCACAGTGGAAGAAGATTGATCTATTGTACCCTAAATTTGGTGAAGAAGATAGGAATCTAAGACTTGGGCTTTGTACAGATGGGATGAATCCATACGGGACATTGAGCAGCCAACATAGCACTTGGCCAGTCATGCTTGTTATATACAATCTTCCTCCCTGGATGTGTATGAAAAATAAGTACGTTATGTTGTCATTGTTGATATCGGGCCCTAAACAACCCGGAAATGATATCGATGTTTTCTTGAACCTTTGATTGATGACTTAAAGAAACTTTGGGCTGAAGGTGTGATGACCTATGATGCTTCAGCAAGAGAGACATTTCATTTGCACGCTATGTTGTTTTGCACTATTAATGACTTTCCAGCATATGGGAATTTGTCTGGATATAGTGTCAAAGGAGTTAAAGCGTGTCCTATATGTGAAGAAAACACTGATTCAATAAGACTAAAACATGGCGGCAAGACTGTATATCTTGGTCATCGAAGGTTTCTTTCAAAATTACATATGTATCGTAGGAAGCGCAAAGCATTCAATGGATGGAATGATGAATGGAGTGCACCTAAACCTATACCAGGGGATGTTGTTTATGAAAGAGTAAAAGATATTGTCAATGAATTTGGTAAGAAATCACAATGTAGTATGGCCACACGGAGTGACAATTCTTCATTCAAGAAGAAGTCAATATTTTGGGATCTTCCTTATTGGAGTTCTTTGACAGTCAGGCATTGTATCGATGTAATGCACGTTGAGAAAAATGTCTGTGATAGCATCATTGGTACTCTATTAAATATAACAGGTAAGACTAAAGATGGGATAAAATCCAGACTGGACCTACGTGAAATGTATGTTAATACAAATGCTAAATGTATGTTAATACAAATGCTAAATGTTTGCCTTTTTCTAGTTAATACAAATGCTAAATGTTTGCCTTTTTCTAGTTAATACAAATGCTAAATGTTTGCCTTTTTCTAGTTAATACAAATGCTAAATGTTTGCATTTTAAATGACATTTTCAGATGGCTGACCATGATGAGCATGATGTCCATGATGAGCATGAAGTCCATGATGAGCATGCTGTCCATGACGAGCATGGCGAGGATACTAATGTAAGTTCTAAAAACATATCCTGTATTTCTATAAAATTCATTATCTTCTAGTTATGTCATATATCCTATATTTCTATATTGGGCTAATTTAGTGTGTTTTATTTTTGTCAAATTTTAGGTTGATGCACCTGTACCCACTGAAGCACTGGAGCAACTTGATGCGCAACACCAAACACTTAACAAGAAAAGGGGCATAACTCTGTTGAAGAAGTTATTAGCGCTAAGTGGTAGTGGATCCAAATTGGTGGTGGAGTTTGATAATGGAGGAAATCCAATTGGAGTGAACCGCAATAATTTTGTAAACTATCTTGGGTGTACCACTCGGAGCCATTGTGGTGTTAAGTATGACAATTGGCATAAAGTTCCTCAAGGGAAAAAAGACTTGATATGGAAGGATTTATGCGTGAGTTATTATTATTTGCAATTCTATTTTGTATATTACAAATTCTATTATTTGCAATTCTATTTTGGATACTAGTTAATAACATTTCTATTTTACAGAATCTGTTTGCATTGGATGAGAAGTTGCATCGTAAAAATGTGATGCAACGCGCTGGAAAGATGCTTAGGAATTATAGGACAAATCTGAACAAAGAATACATAAAAGAGGGTGATAAGAAGAAGAAGTCAGCCCTTGAACAATGGAACTTCTTGGACAAAGAAGATTGGGACAATTTTGTTGCTTTAAGAAAATCTGAAGAATTCAAGGTATTAGGCGTCACTCCCAATTTAATTAATATACATTGTATTCACCTATTCAAGATTAGCATTTAGTGCTACTAACCAAATCATTAATGTGCATACTAACTAGGCCCTCAGTGACGCACAAAAAGCAAGGCGTGCACTGAATGTGCATGACCACACTATGGGTCCAAAAGGCTATGCAAGCGTTCGCCAAAGACTACAGGCGGAGTCTGCGGCTACTCAGGAGTCTGCTCCTACTCAGGAGTCTGCCACACCCATGCCTCGCCATGATATCTGGATAGCTGGCAGGCAAAACAAGAAGGGTGAAATAAAGAAGCCTGTAACTGCTGAGGCGGCTGCAAAAATGGTAAAATAACACTCTTAGAGAAATCGTTTGAATATTGATTATTTGTGGTGTTAACTTACCAATTTCTGTTTATGGTGATTAGCGGGAGCTGCACGAGTAGAGGAAACAAGGCACGTTCATCCCTCAGGGCACAAGGGATGAATTGACAGTTGCTCTGGGTAACCCAGAGCATCCTAGACGTGTTAGAGGTGCCGGCGCTGGTGTTGGCATCAAAGCATTCTTTGGGCCATCCCAGCGCAAACCCAGAGCGGGACTTTCTCAAGAAGAGGTAACCTATTCTTTTTTTAGAATGTTACTGCAAAAGGAAATTCATTAATAAGAAGCTAATGTTTCTTTTATCGATGTATAGGAGAATAAGAGAGTTGAGGATTTAGTTGCTAAGAAGGTCAACGATGTAGTTGCTGAGAAGGTCAAGGAAGAATTGTTGCGGTGGCAGGCATCTCAGGCTTCCAATCAGCCTATGGCAACCCACTCTTCTCCTGATGCACAGACTGCGAGTAATCCTGGAGACCCATCGCCTAGCACGTCTGTTGTAAGTATTGTTTATGACATTGTAGCTAGTCTTTTCAAGATGATATGTTTTCAAGATTATATGTATATATGTATAACATTCTTTACGTAAATTTGTAGGCATTGAAGCCATGCCGCTTAAGAATACAAGACTATGTTGTTGCAGAGGCGCAAGCTTACCCGTCCCTTCCTGGGGAAAGGTTTCACGGGACTCCAATGCCACAGGGCTATGTTCGTGTGGGCCCATTACGTGTGTTACCCGATTGGAGGGAAGTTGCGTTGCCATATGCCCACCCAGATATTGATACACTTGGTGAGGCAGAAGGCGGGGTCATATTGTGGCCCAAAGCAGATGTCGTCTACACGACTGAAATTGTAAGATAAATTTACATTGATTTAGACTGTTAATGTGTATATATGATGTCAACTGATCTGAAATTATATATACAGGTTAAAAAGAAGACACCAGGAGCACCTAGGCCTCCACCTCCACTTCCCGCATTACCAACTTGGGTTCCAACTGACCTAACATACCCGTTAGGTCCTGCTTGTAGGGGGATGGCATGTTGGCTACGGGCACATAATATACATTGCCCTATAATAGTTTCTTTAGATGTAGATTATGCAGGTCGATCATACGATAGCTCTTTATTTATACAAGATATTATTGAGCTGTTTATGTATAATTGGCTGAATACATCAATGATAGAGACATGGATAAGGTGAGATCTTGTTTATACATCCATATACCTTGTGTAAGATCCGGTGATCTGGTTTCTTATATATTAATGCATACGCCTATATGTTTTGCAGCTACTTAGTCGAAGATCATTGCAAACAATTTGCATTTGATCATGTGGGATTTTTGATTCCATCATTGATTAGTTTGGTAGCTAAAGACCCTGATAATGTTCAACAATACTGTATAGATGCTTTTACAATTTTTGGTCAGCAAAAGAAGACGATAATAATAGCTCCATTCAATGTCAAGTAAGTTTACTTTATTTATAATTTGTACTTAAGAAAATTCCATTTTTAATTTGCATTTTGAGTTATTAATTGTTAACTTCTTACTTCTAGCGGTAGACATTGGGAGTTACTAGTTATTGTCCCCGGGACATTCACTGTTTATTATCTAGATCCTGCGGGGAGTACATTGAACACTAAAATTGGACACGTAATGAGAATGCCATTATTCTGGTGAGAAATATTTCGTTTTTATATCCGTTAACATCTTTTATTACATTACTATTTACTTATGCAATTTATTGTGTTATATTAACATGTAGGGGTTTAGATGCATTCAAAAAGGCTGGAGGAATGGTCCCAAGGAAAAAGAACCAGCCAATAAATTGGCAGAACGTACAAGTAAGTTCCCGACTCGAATATATATATTATTGATGTGAATTGTGCTTAGTTGTATTATTTTGTATGTTTCAATTTATAGTGTGCTACACAAGACAATGGCTGGGCATGCACATACTATGTGATGCGATTTATGCAGATGATTATCAAATATGCCGCATTGGACATCGATACCATACATGAGGTATTATATATAGTCTCATTAGTTAGTATGAAATATATCAATCTTATCTTATTTTTATATTATTACTTATATATATACATCATTCTCTTTGCAGGTGTTTAAAACTGACAACACTACAGGTAAACGCTTAAAAAATATACATGCTCCATATACGATGGAAGCATTAAATGAAGTAAGAGAAGAATGGGCAAAATCCATACAAGCAGTGGCAACTGTAAGATATAATTGGGATGTTGATAGCGATAATGAATGATACTTTGTAAATGAATATTTCTGAATGTTAATACATGTATTTGAATGTTTCTATATGTGTGAATGTGAGAATTGAATTGATGTCTGAATGTATGTACTTGTGTAGAATTTTCCTTGTGACTTTTGCAGGTTTGCGGCCTGTTTGTAGGGTGATATCAATGGATGTCGTAAACCTGCAGTTCAGAAAACTGAACTGCAGGTTCTCATCCTGCTGACCAGCCACGGCAGGCCTGCAAACTGATATGAAAAACAAAAATATAAATAGGCTTCGGTTATTTATAGAAAACCGTCAGTAAAGACATACAGCGTCGGTTATTTGACAAACACCGACGCCTAATAGTACAAACAACCCGACCGTGCAGGATAGCACGACCGTGGTGGAAAAGGCGTCGGTAATTCATATAAAACCGACGCCTATAGTACTAAACACGGCCGTGCAGGGAAGCACGGCCTTGTCGTCTTGAAGTACAGGCGTCGGTGTTTTAGTATATAAACGACGCCAAAAGTGTTCACGCCACAGAAAATGGCGTCATCTAGGGCACTTTATGTGTCGGTTATCTACTAAAACACCGACGCTATAATCTATATAGGCGTCGGTTGTTTAGTAAATAACCGACGCACAAAGTGCCCTAGATGACGCCATTTTCTGTGGTGCGAACACTTTTGGCGGCGGTTATGTACTAAACAACCGATGCCTATAGAACAAATAGGCGTCGGTTAAAAAACCGACGCCGAAGTGTTCGACCTTTAGCGGCGCCCACATAGGCGTCGGTCGGAAACCGACGCCAAATGGGGTTAAACGACCGACGCCAAAGGCCGTTTCTGTAGTAGTGCCAATTGAAAAACCACTAGAGGGGGGGTGAATAAGGTTTTAAACTAATTTAACAATAATTTAACTCAAACAACCACAAATGAGAAATCAAGAAGGAGACAAGGGGTTTAGAGTGGTTCCAACCTTAGCAAATACTAAGGTTGTCAGTCCACTACCCGGTTGCTTACCCAACCAGGATTTTGAAAGTATCAATTTTATTACCTTCACAAGGATTTACACAAAATACAATACTTTCTTACACCCCTTGAACAGCCTTAACTTGAAGTAGATGCACCAACCCGAGGTATCCTTCTTGAAGTAACTCCAAGTTCCCCCTTGAAGTATCCTTCCTCTTTAGAAGTAACCTCCCATTGCACCAGCCTTCTTGAAGTAGCTCAAGGTCCCCTTCTTCACCAAGAAGATCTCCAACCTCTCCAATCCGCAGCCTCCAACCTAGGAGTAGCAAGGAGAGTACAAACAATAATAGTGAACAAGAAAGGAAAAAGGAAATTACAACTTATCCTTTGAAGCACAAGGCTTGATTTGCCTAGATCAAGTGTATAGATCTCCTAACCAATGTGTATGGAATTGTGATTGTTGTGGATAGGAGATGCTAGCCTATAGGACACGAAATTTGAGCTGAGAGAAGAAGTAGCCAGTTGTCAATATGCTCAATTTCTCACAAACAGATTGCTCAATGTAAGTGTATGTTCAAAGATTGCTCAAGTGTAAAAACAAGTGAGTTTAGGTGTCCTAAGGCATGTCCTATTTATAGGAATGTCTTGCAAGTGCTTAAGGACGTTCTAGACACTTTCTAGGGGTTTCTAAGTGCTTAACTAGTCGTTAGGTATAAGTTAGTTGCTTTAACAACGGCTAGTTAATTAATTCTGTAGTTGCTGTCAGAGTCCATCTCGGTCGAGAAATGGTCGACCGAGACACCTACTCGGTCAAAGTTTTGTCGACCGACAGGCTCTCTGGATCAAGTGTTTTGCAACGTTTATCTCCAACTGCCAACTACCTTGTCAGCTGTGTCTAACGGCTACTTGGGTCTTTCTCGGTCGAGAAGTTTGTCGACCGAGAGTGTCTCAGTCGAGGATTTTGTCGACCGAGATAGACCCTGTTTCAATGTTTCAAGTAAAGCCATTAAGTGTGTGTATGAGTGTGCATATGTGACACTATTGAAGGAGATGACCTATCTAAATGTGGTGTTTAGCTAGGGAAGATCTAACGCTTGATTTACATGAAGTCTAAGTACTTGTACATTAAATATTTGTACAAGTTTACAATTGATTACATTTCATGACATTTACAATAATTCAAGCATATAGATTCCCTAGTGATTTGTCATTCACCTTATTCCTGCAACACTCAAGTAGCACGTTAGATCAACAAGAATGAAATGTTTGTCATTATCAAAACAAAGGGATTTACAGATGTCCATTTAGCCAACAGGGTTGCTGCCTCAGTTTCAGCTCTGATGAGGGCTTGCTCTTCCGAACGAATCTCCACTTGGATTTGGGCACGAGTGTCCGCGATGAGTTGTGCCCGTTGAGCGGCGATGGGGGCATTTACCCTCTCCATCACCAAAGCATCCTGGCATTGTTCGTCGGCCATTTGTCTGGTTCGTTGGCTATTGAGATGAATGTGGTGATGGAAACTTCCCTCCACCTCAGAGTCAAACTCCGGATCAGGGGAGAATCCGCGGTTATGCGATGATCGCATGCACATTTTCTACCTGAGTAGAGAAAAGAAAACACCTTTAGATAATGGTAAGGATAAAATGGTTTCAAGAAGATATATACTTTATGATTAAAAAGAAAGTGTAAAATCCTAACCAACTAGGAAGGTACTAAATGAAATTACAACGTTTCTTTGTCCCCGACAACGGCGTCAATTTTTGATGGAGCTTCCACTTACGTGGAATTGCGTGCACCAACTAAAAATCCTAAAGATAGTAAGTCTTTAGGTTTAGCCTTGCATATACTAGATAAAGAACTCCACCCACGTATGCTAAGATACGTGAAAGTCTTATCGTAGTATAGTTAAGGGTCGAATCCTCAGGACAACGGTCTTGTTGCAAGCAACAAGATGGAAAACGTTAGAATTTCACTTAATCACTTACTAGTAGGCACTTAAATCGAAAGTTGGGTTTTGTTGTTTTAAACTAAGAACATACAAAGTAAAGAAAGCAAGTAAATCTAAGGGGTTAAACTATGATAAAGGTCACTAGGGTGTGATTGGTTTTTCACCTCCACTACACATGGATCAGCACATGCAAAGCAAAACATAACCTGCAAAAAGAGTCTAGTCAGTTAGTATCTTTGTAGACTTAGTTTCCTTTCAGAGAACTAACTATGAGAAGTGTGGGAATGTTGCAACGCCAGCCATTCCCGAACAAATGGTCACTTACTTTGCATCATTCCCCTCGCAAAGTGTGTTTCTCGACTTACCAAGGTTTCACTTTCATACGTCAACTGATTCCATTTCATAGTATGAAAGTGCAACGAATGACAGTGAGTTTACTCCACTTCTTGAGACACACTTCTAGATACCGAAACAGATGCATGGTGGATACATGCACCAAGAACCAACATACAAATGAGTTTCAAATCTAATAGTACAAACGTAGACAATTCATACTAAAAGATAAAGGATAACAAGTTGGAGATCAAGCAACATGCATTCATTAAACGTTTGATGTCGAACTGAAAAGATAAGAACTCTATATTACAAATTATGGATTACATTTACATGATATGAAAACATGGGTAGCGGGGCTACTCCCCGCACCCTAGTGAAAGAGACTACTCGCTCATGACTAGGACAAAGAAGGAGGCAAGAAGAGAGAGAGAGTGCATCATCCCCATAAAGGAGAGAGGAAAGTCAACCCCTTGGAGAGAGAGAAATGATCCACCAGCTTCACAGGTTGCGCGATGACGAGATCTCCCTCTTCCCACCTTCTTTTGTGGAGAGAGAGAAAGTAGCTTTGAGATGGAGTATGGGTCTCAGACCGGAAACCCCAGGGCGGAGGATGGAAGTCGTAAGTGCTCTGGAGTGATTGACGCAGCCTTTGGATGTCTGAAACTTGATGCCTGGTTGAGGACCCTTGGGGTCTTATTTATAGGCCTTAAGTGAAGTCCAAATGGTTTGGAGACCGTTTGGACCTCAAGACCGTTTGGATCAACCGTTTGGACCTCAAGACCGTTTGGATCTTGAGACCGTTTGGACCTCAAGACCGTTTGGATCTTGAGACCGTTTGGACCTCAAGATCGTTTGGATCTTGAGACCGTTTGGACCTCAGGACCGTTTGGACCTCAAGACCGTTTGGCTTCATGCGGTCTCGGGACCGTGTGACTCCATGCGGTCTCGGGACCGATTGGACCTCAAGACCGTTTGGACCTCAAGACCGTTTGGCTTCATGCGGTCTCGGGACCATGTGACTCCATGCGGTCTTGGGACCATTTGACTCCATGCGGTCTCGAGACCGATTGGCTACATGCGGTCTTGGGACCGTTTGACTCCATGCGGTCTCGGGACCGATTGGCTTCATGCGGTCTTGGGACCGTTTGACTCCATGCGGTCTCGGGACCGATTTGCTTCATGCGGTCTTGGGACCGTTTGACTCCATGCGGTCTCGGGACCATTTGGCTTCATGCGGTCTGAGGCTGAGTTAGTCTTTTATGATATTTTTTTGTGTTTTTCTGCATATATAAAAGGGAAAAGTTAGTCTGATAATATATTTATAATAAGAGGGAAAATTTAGGGTTTACGTATATATTTAATTTAGAAAGAGTGTGGAAAACTAAAGAAAAAGACTAAGATAATCATCAAAGTTGGAGGTTATCAGAAACTCTTTATTTTCTCTTAAAAATTAATTTCGACTTTACTCTTAAAGTTCATGAAGGTGATACAATAATATGAATTGTAAAAGAATAACATTCAATTCAACATAACTTCATTGACTTTAAACAATTGCAATAGTAGATGATACATACATAACATTCATTGAATTTCATATACCGATATATGAAATCAAACAATAGCTATGTTCATTGAATTACAGTGTCAGGACTTCTTGGATAGTAACATGAGTGTTCCAAAAGGGAAACTCGTTGTCACATATTGTTTCTTATATGCGCATGTTGGGAGGGTATACTCTTGTCATCCTGATCCCAAGTTTTTGGGGGAGTGGTTGAGACTGTGTCTCAAATTATATATATATATATATATATATATATATATATATATATATATATATATATAGAGAGAGAGAGAGAGAGAGAGTCAGGCTAGAATACACTCGAGTGTACAGATCACACAAATACACTCAAGTGTGTTTGCATATCAAGGCTATTTTTTACAAAATGTAAACCATTGATCTTCACTGCCACACTATAAATAGGCTACATACAAATTTTGAGCCCATTTGGATGAGTGTAAGTCACTCATCCAAGGGCAACAAAATTGACGCGCGAAACTAATTTGAAATGCATAATTTTTGCGGTCTTTATAACATGACCTAAAAATGTCAAAATGTGCTCAAATTTTGCTTATGAGCTATTCACAAGATGTTTCAGAAGATCAACAGATTAGATTTAAAAAAAATATTGCATCATGAAAAACTACTTGAGTGTATTCTACACTGACTATATATATATATATATATATATATATATATATATATATATATATATATATATATATATATATATGTATGTATATATATCTGTGTGTGTGTGTGATTGAGCGATTGAGGACGGATACTATTGTACCTCAAATTTTAGGGTTGAATACCCTAGTTTCTAATGTTGTGGCCTATATACCCAAGGCAAACTAGGCTGATTACAATTTGACTGATATGTCACTACCGTGGATTTGTACTGATAGTGGGGAAGAGATCTTTGGATTTTGGCTTTCCTAGATCTTGTACGGAGCTAATTGTGACTTTTCATTGGTCAGCTTGTAGTTTAAGTGGTACGCCTCAAACTACTTAGGGCATAAAAAAAATTGTAATTCACCCATGTATTATACATGTTAGGCTTATTTAGCGACTCACATTAGATGATAACCCTTTCCTTATTTCTTTTAATATATAGATGATGTATAATGTTGTAAGAGAAATCAACTATATATATGGTGTTAGCTTTGTCTTTTCCTTTGAATATTATGTTAACCTTTCAATTGTGTAATATTATTTGCTTACCTATTTAATTACATAATATGATGTAATAAATAGACATTGTTGAGAGTTATATGTGATAAGGACAGTAGAGGATTGTGGCAAGGTGGTGTAGGCATCAGTAGACCCACTAGGGATGTTATGGTAGTACACTTTGGGGTTGTGATCCTTGCACTTGAAGTAGAAGAGGAATGCAAGCTCAAGATGATCAAGGTAGCCATTGATTGCCAAGTTGCAGCACACATGTGAGCTAGACGACTATCTGGTGTGTCAGGTGGTCGTTTCAGCTACCGCAAGTTGTGAAAGTTCTAGAATTGTTGCAAAAGTTTAAATCTTCTGGTTCTTCCACTCCCACATCGATTGGGAACCCTGACCAAGGCCTGTACTATAAATAGAGGGGTACTAGGGGCTTCCTAGAACACAACATAGAAAATTGAGAATCAGTTGCTCTGACAAATGTTGTCCTCTCTGGTTGTGGTAATCGAGAGAGCACAAGCTAGTCCTACCTGACTAGGGAGGGATGGCACGGGAGAGAACAACTGAGATCATTGTTTTGGGATAGAAGGTTGGTGACTAGTACGCCAACATAAGGGACGTTTCCTTCATGTATGTACTAGTAGGACGATAGGAGTTTTAGGCAGTTCATGAGGACTTATCTAGAGGAGGGAGGTTGTTGTATGTCGCTAGGAGGACATCATCAACTAGCAGTCCGTGACAAAAGGAGCTTTTATAGAAGACGACGCTCAAGTCTGTTGTCTATGGAGGAACAATCAGATGAGTCCCAGTGCACCTAGAAGTCAAATTACGCAACAACAACGATAGGGATTATTGTTGGACTTACTCTAGGACCATGTATATCCTTGAAACCATCCTTTTCATATTATAGTTATTGACACAATCCACTGGTAATGGGAAATATGGTAGATAATTTTTTTGTTTTCGCTACTTTCTTTGTAGCCATATTTCCCTACGGTGGTATCAGAGCCAACGACAATATACTTTATTATGGGATAATCGATATGATTGGATTTTTGGTTTTCATCATTCTATGATTGCATGTGATGTGAATAATATCTTGTCAAATCCAATACCACGATGATCCCAAACTTATATATATATATATATATATATATATATATATATATATATATATATATGATATATATGCAATTTACACATGTCGCCCTAAAAGTGGCTTTGATGGTGGATGTGTAGCATGGTTATCGCCAATAACCCCTATTATCCATGCATGGTTGTGTGGTTGGTTGATCCTTTTGTCTCGGTATGCATACCAAGCCTCTATCTTATATTCCCAATGTAAAGTTAATTCTCCCCTTCCTTTGCTCCCCTCGAGTGTAACTCGAGGTTTCCTTATAATCATGTAAAAATGGGATAGTTGTCACAGAACTATTTGTTACCCTGAGTCCACATTCTTAATGGCTACACAACCAAAGGCAAGTGGGTCTGGGCATCTATCCCTAGAATGGATCAAATATTTCACACTGGAAATATATATGTAAAAGCAATAACACAAGATATAACAAGATACAAAAAGGGGATAGAGAGACATGTACCAATTCTAGATTCAAGTATACCTATTTGTATTTCATTGGAGGGCTTAGAGTCTTGAGTGAAGTGGATCTTCATTTGGAAACTACAAATTTGATAAAAAAAATATATTACTTCTAAAGCATTAAGTACGCTATGCAAAGGAATGTAAATAGTTTAAGTTTACTATAAAAGTTGCTTGGCTAGAAACATCATATAAGCAAGAAGATGAAACAATGAGAGAACAATTAACGACATTTTTTTATCCAAAGCATATTTTAGGTGTATTTCCATTATACTCAATAGCATATTATGACCATTGACCAGCTTCCCATTGGAAGGGTGCTTAAGATTAGCTACCCTTTTATCGACATGGTCTACCTTATCTTGACATCACAAGTAAGACACAACCTTGTGACCTTACCCCGAGAATACATGCATGTACACAAGGTTTGTATAATGTACAAGTTCAATTATGTTCAAGATTTGTTCAACATATTTCAAGCAAAATGAATATACTAATCGTAAGGAACAAGTAACTTAAATAAGTAATTAACTAGCTAAGCATTTATACGAGCATACATACAAACAAGCCAATACCATAGTAGGGTCAAGAGAGTAAGCGTACCTTTCAAGTCATTATTCATGAGTATGATTCTTAGATGTGACCAAAACTAGGTGAACCTTGCAAAGAAAAGATATAACATGGTGTGTTAGATCACTAGGACATGATAATCTAATCATCATATTATACATGTGGATGTTTCCCTCAAACTAGGTTTTGAGTATCTCAATCTTATTTGCAAACAAGCATGCAAGTATTCAACTATAGACCAAAAGTCATACTAACACCTTAGGTCTAGGTGATACATCCACATTATGAGTAATACTAGATAAGGATAAGGTCTGGTTTATAGTAGGAGAAGCATGAGGTCTAAGTTATCATCATGGTTAATCATGCAAATTCACAATTAGTCACATTATATTCATTTTATGCAATAGGATCTTAATTCCAAGTCAACGAAACATTTAGTAGACCAAGTTAGGATTATAGAGTACACGCATGACAATTCTACTAATTTAGAGTCACTAAAGTATCATGGATAGTGTTAGCACATCATTCTTGTAAGATTAGAGTCTAACAAGCCACATATGCATTTAGATCTCACTAAGTGTTACATATAGTCAAAGAATGCATGAGTGTATTGCATTGCATTAGGTGTCACAAGCCATAAATGGACCTGATTTGGAGGTTATATATAGTTGTGAGAAATTAAGGATCACTTTTGCATAAGGTTTTAAGGATTCAAGCATATAAGCACATAGATATCCTTTAAGGCACAAGTGCACAAAGGTAAGGCATTTAGTTCAAATGAGTTACATATTGGCATAAGGCTCATAAGACCTTAAACAAACATGGTACATAACACTTAGGAAGATTGCTGATTTTGAAGTGGGACAACCACATGTTAACAAGAATAGATCTTGGTTCAATGTGTAATTAAGTCACATCGATCATGTATATAAATGAGTTATTTAGGCTCAAAGTAGTCATTAAGGTAACATCAAGGTGATCTAAAACATTAGCTAAGTCCAAACTGAAGTAATGTTATTGATTTAGATATTAGGACAAACAAGATCTTCATTAATGTCACAAGAGTAGAATGGTGAGAATACAAAAATCATTATTCACATTAACATGGTTTAAGATGATCATATAGGGGATCTACTGGATATACGAGTGAAATTAGGATGTGGAACTATTTTTAATGCACCGGGCTCGATCTCTAGATCAAAAATCATATATTTGTTGTCTAATAAGGCCCAAGGAGTGATTAGATATCATTTTTGCATAATTTACTTGAAATATGTGATTCGAACCCTTGGATTTCAATCCATGGGTTGGGGATGCCAGATGCCACAAGAAGGGCTCCCTTAGCCTTCCCAAGCTCCCCTGAGCCTATAGGTGTTGGGCTCAACCCATGTGGATCTACTGCGTGCTAGTCGTGGGCTTGGTGGTCCTTGGTCACCACTCATCACTTCAGGGGGCGTCGACCGGCGTTCCTTAGTTGTCCACCACCCATTCCTACTACTGAGTTGGAAGAGAGCTACACTCGCATGGCGTTGTGTGACTGGTCACTGTGTAGGGTTGCTTCACACCTAATTAGGGGTGGGATTGGTCACAAAATGTTGGATGATGATCCAATGGTGCCTTCCCTACCCATGCTTGTGAGATCTGAACAAGAGCCACTCTCTTTGTTCAGTCTCCATGGCGGAGCTCCAGAAGGATCTAGCCGGCGCATGAGCTTGGATGAAGAAGAGGGCTCTATGACACCAGTAGAGAGGCTTCCTAGTGATATGGGACATTTACAAGCTCTGTGGTGGCCTCAGATCAGGCAAGAGAGGCTCAAATCAGCGACACCCAAAAGGGGAGGTGGCGTCGCTGCTTCTTTAATGGGAGAAGAAAATCGGGGGCTAGGGTTCATGGGAGATGAAGAAAAGAGGGGCAAATAGCAAGGGTAGAGGTTTTATACGCAAATGGAGAGATAATTTAGTGCCAATATGAGGGAAAAGAGGCACCAAAATGGAGCAAGTGAGGTGGTTAGTGCCATTGACACTGCTACAGTACGGAGGAACAAGACAAAGCGGAAGCCATTGGATGGAGGGGTGCATCCTCAGGAGGCGATCCAAGTGTCAGATTTGATCGAGAGGACATAAAACACTTAGATTGTTGACATGACAAAGTGAGGGGGTGCCTCCCGTAATTGAGCCATGCACGCCCATTCAGGCCCAATTAGGGTAAAAAATGAGTTATAGCAAGGAAAATCGCCAACGTTTAAAAAGGGCATTACTTGGGCTTGGGTGATCCGATTGATGCGATTTTTGTGCCGTTGGAAAGATAATTGGATTCTCCACATCACATAATATATTTGGTAAAAATGAGAGTTCACTGAATGGATTAAATTTTGATTAAAAATTGATTACACATAAATAAGCATGACACTTAGTTCAAAACTCAAATTGAAGGCATATACAAGCACAAAGTGATGTACAATTGAAGATAACTTGTCAATTGAGTATCAAGTCACTCAAAGTCATAAGATTATGGGTGATGGAGGTTATTGAGTACATTAATGTGTCTAATGAGTCAAGAGGTACACAAATTTAATGAGAGAGAAAATCTATATTATCACATCCTCCTCACCTCAAAAGAAATTTTGTCCCAAAATTTTAATCAAATCATCAGTCGATATTGAGTTGTTCCATTTAATCTTAAAGATCATTGTAATATTATCATAAGATATCATCCCCACTTACAATATCCATCTCGTTATGAAATCGAGAAATCAAGCTTCATGGTCAACAAATAGACACAAACGACTATCTGGTGTGTCATACGACCGTTTAGGCTACTGCATGTTGTGAAAATTCTAGAATTGTTGTAAAAATTTGAGATCTTCTAGTCCCTTCCACTCTTGCATTTATTGGGAACCCTGACCCTGACCTCTACTATAAATAGAGGATTACTGGAGGCTTTCTAGAACACAACGCATACAATTGAGAATCAGTTGATCTGACAAACATTGCCCTATCTGGTTGTGGCAACTGAGAGAGTCCAAGCAATTCCTACCCGACTAGGGAGGGATAGCAAGGGAGATAACAATTGAGATGATTGTTGTAGGAGAGTATGTTGGTGACGATACGCCAACAGAAGGGATGACTACTTCCTATCTATTCTAGTAGGACTACAGGAGTTCTAGGTGGTCTGTGTAGACTACTTTAGAGGCGAGAGGTTGTTGTTTGCTGCTAGGAGGACATCGTCAACCAATAATCTGTGATGAGAGGATCTACTATAAAAGATGAGGCTCGAGATTGTTGTCCTTAGAGGAACAGTTAGACGAGTCCTAGTGCAACTAGGAGTTAGTGTTTCACAACTACAACAATGAGGATTGACATTGGACTTGATCCAGGACCAGGTATATACTTGAAACCATCCTTCTCATATTATAGTTATTGACATAATCCACTGGTCATAGGGAATATGGTAAATAATTTTTTTTGTTTCAATTGCCTTCTTTGTAGCCATAGTTTCCGATAGTTCCAACCCCATCCCATGTACTCTTTCCTCTAGTACCCATCTCCTACTACCACCTCCAGGCACCGTGTAACTAGTCTCATAATATTCTTCATTTTCTCTAGACATATCTCCATAACCATAAAACATGGTAAGATATGTTGGATAGATTATGTGAAAGATTAACATGTGAAATAGTATATAAAACACCATCTTTTAGCCTAGTACAATTTTTTATAGAAATATTAATGTTATGCTTGTCATAAGTTAGTAAGAATGCATCAAAAGCTAAATCACTCGCCCCAAGGATGAGAAAAACATGCAAACAACAAGGGACCATGAAAAATAGAAGAAATGACCTGGTCTTACTCCAAAAGCTACTATCTTCAATAATGAAGTGTACCTAGAGCAAAAAGAGAAGCAACTAGGGTCCTTCAACCATATTCATGAGTTTCCTTCTATAAAAACCATGGGTTTCATCCAGGGAAGAAGAGAGAAGAGAAAACCAATAAGAAAATGGTTAAGAGAGAAGATATTACATGAAAGTGACATGCTAAAACTGTGTGTGCAAAACAAAAGTGTACACGTTGAGTAATATAGGCCTATGAAGACCGATAGTCAAACTCAGAGAAGAATTTTCTTGAAACTACTACTAATTTTAACCTAATAAGCTAGGCCCAAAAAAATTGGTTGGTTGGTTGGTTTATCACTAAGAGCAAGAAAGAAATATAAATTAAGTGAATGTGATTAGGAATGCCTGGATTCCTTAGGATTACATTTTCACCACAATATGCAATGCATTTGAACTTCATTTCATCAATAGTTATTCACCCTTAACCCTGGACTAAAGACCTATAGAAATTATTACCCACTTCCACATCATAATACACTACCTAGACTAAGACAAGCCCCATTTCCGTAGTAGTTTAAGAATTAATTAGGTGCATTCTCGACAATTCTGGGTTGTTATTTCAAATTCGTAAGCCCCCTCCCAAGGTGCGATGTGAGTGGTATAATTTTATAAAATTTTGAACCCCTAATCCCTCTCCCAAAATAATTAGTGGTCTAATATATTTGTTGTGGTGATCAATCACCAACAATCTAATATATAGATTCACATCCAAAATTAAATGAAATAGATTATTAATTCTTAAGAGTTGAATACAAAGCAATATTAGGCTACTCGTGGGTCCTAATAAATATGAAGATTATCCCCACATGATTTCTATCATTGTACAAACAGAGAAAGAGGAAGAAAATGAGCTAAACATTAGAAAACCAATGAAAACCCCTCACAAAAGCAGTCCCGAGGATCCCCTCTGGTGGACAACTTTATCCACAACATTCTGACTATAAATATACCTTTTGAAAATGCCTAGGGAATCTTATTCATGGCAATATCCTTCATCTCCTCCTCTCCCAGACATAGAACATGATATCATCGATTAGCTCAACTCCCTTTAGGTCATAAGTGGGGCTATGGCCATCATCAAGTCACAGTCGTCACATTTGTTATGATGTCTAGTATGTTTTGATTACATAAAGTCGGTACAACCGACAAGATGTTAACGACACTAATTTTTGACTGATTAGAAACCCTTAAACAATGTGGGTACTACCGACGAGTATGTCGATAGCACCGATTTTATTTCTATGAGTTCTAACTTGCTCGGTGTGCTAAATTCGATACCACCAACTAGGGTGTCAATGGTACCAAAGAATTTAATTCTAGTTCTTGATTCTTATGGATGGCGAGTAGGTATCACTGACTCCTTTCTTTGATAGCATAGAATCCATTCTCAACAACGTCGAGAACCTGGAATTCCCGGTTGGAATTTTGCATCATGTCAGTACCACTTGCTTAGGCTTTGATAGCACCGAGCTATAATGTACATGCTCAAATTACCCAAAACATGGGAAAAATAATATAAGCCCAAATGCAAAGTGATAATTTAGTATAATTCAGTTAAAATACTCAATATTTGATCCAATAGTGATTCAGATGCTAATATTGCTAAACAATACATAACTTGTGTAAAAGAGAATAATAATGTACTAAATGCAAAATTACATGTTAAAAGTGAATTAAATTCAGTGCATTAAAATCCCTTATGATTGAATGTTGCTCTCCCTCAATCAACACTACCTTTGAATTTGTTTGAAATAGTCATCCAGAGGACAAATTCTATGAACTACCTTTCTTAAAAAAAAAGACCACCTAACGGTCCCAGATTAGCTCTCACCAACCACTGAATTAATAACTACTCTAAAGTGAACAGAAATGTTCATTAAAGGTGTACACCCTTACATCCATGAAACATCACTAACAAAGATCGATTAACATCATAGTCAATAGGGCATCCACTTGAAGCACATTGTGATTCCATGTCTATATTTCTCTTATCTACCTACCAAACCTTATTGGAAGTAGTTCCTTGTATAGAAATGAATTAGGGGATCAATCATTTATGTGTCCTACTATAAAGATCAATGTGTGAAAATAAAGTATGTGGTTATGAATAAGAATGACAAGTACATATAATTATTTATACTAAAACAAAATATGATGAACCTACAAAATGAAGGAAATGTAAAATGCATGAATCCTAATGCCTAGTATCATGATAGAATGATAAATGCATTGAATGTCTCATCCAAATGATTAGATGTGGGTGAGATAATGCATACATATAAACCATTTTCACCAAATTTGGATTGAGTTCAATGTATCCTTTTCTCCCACTTTATTTGACTTTTTTTCAGCCCTTCTTATTTTAGCATGATTTTTTATTTATGCTCAGGCTTTCTTCAACATATATCATTTCTTTTTTCTTGTTGGGAAGGATATGGATGTATATCCTTTCACTTTCAGTTGTGGAGAAAGCTATGAATACAAAAAATGCAAAGAATGATGCACAAGGAGAATGCAATCTACATGAAACTCGTTATGCAACTAATTATTATGCACATCTCTCTATTTTTTTCATTTTCTAACTAATACACTATAAAGAAACTAGATATTATGCTACCTTTTATGTTATGCAATGCACTCAAGATGAAACTATTTGGGTTACTTGATCATCTTGTGGAAGTGGATGAGTTGTCAAGAATGGTGGGTGGAATCACATGATTAAGAGACAATGCCTTTCTCACCTATGATATATCACTCTCATATCAACCTATGTATAAGGTGACCTTAGAATTTCTTTCAAAAAATCCTGTTTAAGATCTTGTTATCTATTTGGTCGATTTGGGCTCAAACCTCATTTTAATACACAAGCCTTGGGTAACTTATGATTTTCATTCATATTAAGTGTCCTCAAGCTGACTAACCCAAACACTTTCTAAGGTGGTGTTGCCTTAGACTTTGCAAAACCAAGATTAAAAAGATGTGATCCATTTTAATTTAAAATACAAATAAGAATCATGCAACACATTCTTTGTAGTGGTAGATGAAATCACGATAACTAAGCTCCATGATTACACTAGATAGATTGTGGATCCTACTACTCAGAAATAAGAGCAATTAAAGTAAGATAGAAAATAAATAGGATAAATCCATTCCAACACCCCTAATCTTGAACTTGATTATGTCCTCGTAGTAAGAACCAAAAGAAGAGGTGGAATGGGGGTACCATGTTCTCAATAGGGTGGTGGTGGTGACTGAAATGTTCCTAGTGGAATATGTGGATCTGGAGTAAAGAAAGTGTTGGTGAATTTGGGAGAGTTGGCTGGTATAGGTGGTGGATGTCTGTAACTAGCAAAATTTCCTTGACTCTAATGGTGTTTGTAGAGCATCTGTTGATGATACTCAATTCATTGTAGGTGAGTGTGGATGTTCTCCTGGTTGACCAGGAGAAGGCGCTTTGTTGGATTGGATTACCTATTGATGTTGAAGGAGTTGTTCTTAGACACCTTGAATCTCCATCAAGGTGGCTGACTGTTGTTATTGACCCTACAAAATGGACTGCCTCAACCTGTACATGCCCTCAATGTAGAAAGAGTCTCTAAGCGATGGAGGTGACACAACTGTAGAGTTGGAGTTGCATCCTGCTCCTCGAATTCAACATCATCTCCCTCTAGACAGCCTATGCATCATCTATAGGCCATTAGAGATATCACACTCCACATAGGCGGAAGATGGGATTTGGCAATGCCCTCTCCTAAATTTATCCATTCACAGTGCAACATGCAGACACCCTACCCTCATACCTAGTTGGAGGTGTGCTTTCTTAAAGTTCCTGAAGTCGAGCGTTGAGGAAGTCTTTAGAGCACTTGCCTTGGAGAGGTCGAGGCAGAGACATAGAGAGAGTGGTGTAAGTAGTCCTTCAAAGTGAATTGGGGTTTTGTTCTTAGCTTGCCTCTTCACCAATAACATGTTTTGAAGGACCAAAACACAAATAGGTCTATCTTATGGACCTTCCCTTGACCCTGACTGTACCAGGTGAAAATTGTGTTCATCATGTATCAATGTAGAATCTGAACTAAGGGGTGCTTGGTGTCCATGAATTAGGATTGGTGCTAGTTGACGATGAGTCCTTGAGGAAGTGACATCATCTACTACTAGACCATGGTGTAGTCAAAGTCTCCTGGCATGAAACATGACCCACCCATTGGCTAGTCATTAATGTGTTGAACTGTGCTAGGGTGAGGTAGTGATCGATGTTATAAATATGGAACTTTACCTAACCTTTCTCCCAACCTTTCCCATGCTCTAGGATGCAACACATATCCATAGTTGTGATGAACTTGCAAGCTAACTCCTAGTAGGTGGGACAATCACCAAAGAAAGGGTAATCACCCACCATACCTCGACTGCTTTAGACTTGTTGAAAACTATCGATGAACTCATTCTTGTCGAGGAATCTGTGATCACCATACCATGTGGGTATGATCTTGCTCTTCATCATGTTGGCATAGAGATTCTTCTGATCATTGATGGTAAAAGCTACTTAAGATGGCTTCTACACGATCTGCTAGGACGCACCTACTGACCAAGGTTATCTCCTCGATGCCATTGGTGTTGAAATTAAAAAGGAGATAGAGAAAGGGATCTTGGTGTATAATCAGAGACGTAGGAAATATAATGAAGTCTTTGACAATTTTTGGCACCTTCTAGAATGCAAGAAGATGATTTGGGTGTGATTTGAGATCACCCATTGCCTCTCCTTATATAGACAAGGAATTGCCCTGTCACGCCATGACGATGCCACCGAATCTTGGCATCAATGTTTCCAAATTATGTTGTTATCGATGGGCGTTGATGTCATCCGTTGATACTGAAAACCATGATCCTTCGATGTACTGACCCTTATTCCCTTGAAGTCGAAGGTATCAAATGTTGCCAGTAGTACCAACTTCTTGAATGTGCACCTAGATTGGTGCCACCGGTTGTTGGATGTTGAAGATCGTGATCATTATTATCAGTGCCACAGATTCTGGCCTTATCAGTTGGTGCCACTGATGACATATCAATGGTACCAAGCTATATTTTGTTTGCTTCTGACATCTTAAGTTGGTGCCACCAACTTTATGTGCTATTGGCACTGAGATGTGTCAAGTCTTCCATTGTTGAGCTGAGTGAGTCAATACCACTTAACAACCTCTAAGTGTATCGACCAAATTTTTTTGGTATACTGCTCCTTGCTCAAAAACTGTTGGTGCCACCAACCTCCTTGTTGCTAGTATTGACTTCTTACAAACTTTGACCTGATAGGGATTCGATGGTAGTACCGAGATATTTTGAAACCCCTATTGAACTTTGGTAGACAGTCGGTGCCACTCACTATGAAGTCAGTGCTATTGAAAATTATTTTTCCTACACACCACAGAAAAGAAACAAGGAACCTTTTCTATAGTTAATAATATTTAACAAAACTAATAAGAAAATTATGATGAAAAATCCTAAACATATGATAAATGACAGAGTTAAAAATGGATTGGTTGCCTCCCATAAGCACTTTTTTAGTGTCCTACGCTCGAAAATCAATTTTTGAAAGCTCAATGAGCTCCAAATCCTCCCCCTCATGGACCAACTCTCCTCCATAATAGTGTTTTAGGTTATTTATATTTTTCAAGAAGGTCTTGGTGCCTTCATTAATCTCTACTGCGCTGTGAGGGAATGCCTTAACAGCTACATAGGGTCCACTCCACTTGGACCTCAACTTCCAAGGATGCAAGTTCATCGTAGAGTTAAACAATAAAACCCATTGACCTGGTAGAATAACTCTATGGAGAAAGTGGGAGTCATGCACTTTTTTAGTTCTATCCTTGTAGATTCCAGAACTCTCATAGGCATCTGGCCTAATCTCATTTAATTCATTTAGTTTATTTTATACTTCCTCTCTACACAAGAAATATAAAAATTCAATTTCCCTAAGGACCATTTGGCTTTATGCTCTAATTCCATGGGAAAATGACATGCCCACCCATAAACTAGACTATAAGGGGTCATTCCTATTAATGTCTGAAAAGTCTCTCTATAAGCCTATTGATCATCATTCAGTTCCATGCTCAAGTTAGTTCTATTCATTGAAACAGTCTTTCTAGATTCATCTTAATTTTTGTATTTGACACCTCAACCTAGACTTAGGTATGGGGATGATATGGGGTTTCTACACCATGCTTCACTCCATATTTTCTCAATAAAGTTCCAAATTTCCTATTAGTGAAGTAAGATCCCCCATCACTTTTATTCACTTTTGGTACACCAAACTTGCAAAAAATTTAATGCTTCACAAATTTACGTACAACATGTGCATCATTGGTGCGGGTTGGAATTGCTTCCACTCATTTTGACAAATAGTCAACTACAAGAAAAATGTAAAGATTATAATTATAACACAAATAGTCCCATAAGATCCATTCCCCAGAAATCAAAGACTGCTACTTCTTGGATTGTGTTAATAGTCATTTCATGTCTCCTTTATATGTTTCCTAACTGTTGATATAAGTCACACCTTCACACAAAATCATAGGCATCTTCAAATAATGAAAGCCAATAAAATCCACTCTCTAAAACCTTAGTCTCCATCCACGAGCTAGCATGGTGTCCCTATGGATGAAAAATGACACTAAGCAAGTATGCTCTAATACTCACACTCCCGAACACACTTCCTCATACCACCATCGCTATATTATTGAAGCAAAATACGGTCATCCCACACATAAAACCCCAAGGAATGGAAGAACCTCTTCTTATTTTGATATCCATAGTCTTTTCGTATTTGTCCACATTTTAAATGATTTACTATATGTGAGAATTAGGGATCTTTGTCTTTCAAAGAAAAAAAATTCTCATCGGGGAAATCCTCAACAATCAGTATCTCTATCCAAGAAAATGATATGCTACTACATTCTCCACTCTAGCCTTATCCTAAATATTTATGGTAAACTCTTGTAGTAGAAAAATACATCAAATCAAACTCAGTTTAGCATCCTCTTTTATAAAAGGTACTTAATATCCACATGATCCGTCCACACTATAACCTTTCCCCTAATAGATATTGTATCAAAGGCAAAAACAATGACTAGAAGTTCCTTTTCTATGGTGGTATAGTTAATTTGTGCATCATTTAGGGTTCTAGATGCATACTAAATGACAAAAAGAGCACGATCCATATGTTGTCTTAGAACAACTCCTACTGCAAAATCTGATGTGTCACACATAAACTCAAAATGTTGGCTCCAGTCCAGAGCCACCACCACAGATGGAGGGATCAACTTCTCCTTCAAATCTCAAACTCTTTCAAACAATGACCGTCAAAATTAAATCCAACGCCCTTTTATAGTAACTAGGGAATGTTTCATTGCAATCTTCAAATTTTATTATGAAGCATTAATAAAATCAAGTTTGTCCTAACTTCACTGAGAATGGTGAAGGTATCTTAAAGATCACTTATATTGTTACTGGATCAACTTTGATCTCCTTGTTGGACACCTTGTGTCCAAACATAATTCATTCACTCACCATCATGTGGCATTTCTCCCAATTTACAAGTATATGGGTCTTCTCACATCTTTCAAAGCTTTGTCAAGACTATCAAGGTAGTCATCTAATGACTCTCCACATAATTAAAAATCATCCATAGAAATCTCAGGATATCGCTCTACCATATTTAAAAAAATAGGGCGCATGCATCTTTGAAACATTGTTGGAGCTTTACAAAGACTGAAAGACATTCAAAGGTAGGAAAAGTTACCATAGGGACAAGTGAAGGTAGACTTCTCTTGATCACATGGCTCAAATGAATCTGACAATAACTAGAGTAACCGTCTAAGAAGAAAAAATGTGAATGGTCAGAGAGCCTCTCAAGAATTTAATCAATGGGAGCAAAAAATGATCTTTCAAAGTGGAAACATTCTTAGCCAGTCTGTCACTAGCTAGTAGAAACTAACTCACTCAGATAATTGTAGTGAAAGTTATTCCTACCCTCTTAGGAACAACTTGAGTTGGGCTAACCCATATAGAATTCGAAATAAGTGTAAATTATACATATCGAGAGAAACTTTACTACCTCTTTTTTCACCACATCTGTCATGATAGGGTTTATACATAGTTGAGGTTGTGCTATAGGTTTTTCTCCTTCTTCGATTCTGATCTTGTGTTGAAATATACTAGGCGAGATCCCCTTGATGTCAGCAATGGACCATCCAAATGTATCCTGGTGGTTCTCTAGAACAATAAGCAACTGAGCCTCCTTCAAACTTAGTGATTCATAAATTATTAGTGGAAGTTTTTTATCCACTGCCATGAATGTGTACTTAAAATGTGGTGCTAGTGGTTTCAGTTTCATCTTAGGAGCACATTGCAAAGAAGGGACTAAAGGTGGTGGTGACGGTCCCAGATCTTCATAATGTCTTAAATAGAAGTGCAACAATGTCTTCAGAAAAATGGAACACTCCTCTAATGAATGATGTTGTGTTGCAGTCATCCATTAAATTCATGAGACAAGCTTCTAAGGGTAGTTGGAGATATATTCTTGTGTGATGGCATAAGAGACTGCATTGGTAACTGTCATTGGGTACACCTCCTCCTCTATATCATCATGGTACTTGACAGTAGTTCTCAAAGAAATATGCTTTGTGTGATCTATAATATCAACAGAAAGAGTTCCCTTTTCCACCTTTATCATGACATGTGACATATCCAAAAATGGTTTTCCCAGAGTAGGGATACCTCTTGGCCCAAATATCTCATCATGTGACCTTGTGCCTTCTCCATTTCTAGTGGTTGATAGTCAGGCAACTTTATATCAAAATGATCATCCTAAATACCAAGTGTCCACCTTCCTCATCCCATCTCTAAGATTAAATCTATTGTGGATTAGAAGGGCATGCATAGGAATAGTTCATTGCTATAATCAACTTGCATGTCCATGACTATAAGATCTATTGGAAATATGAATTTGTCAACTTGTACTAGAACATCCTCACAGATGCCTATTGGCCTCACCAAATGAATAATTCGCCAATTAGATTTTCATGATACCCTTCCTAGGTTTTTCGAGTCCTAGTTTCTTAAATGTAGTCAGTGGCATGAGATTGATCCTTGCCCTAAAATCATATAGTGTATCTCTGAACTTGACCTTGCTAATGTAGCACGGTACGTTGAAACACCATGGATCCTATCTATTATGTGGTAGCTTTCTCTGTATCAAAGAAATGACTTCTTTCCTTAAGACCACTACATAAAAATTAGTTGTCCTCCTCTTCTTGTTGATATTGTCCTTTAAGAATTTACCATAAGAGGCAATATTCTCAATGACATCCATGATCGATAGATTGATATGAAGTTTCCTAAATGTAACCAAAAAATTCTTGAATTGCTGATCAACCTTCTTGACCTTCAAGCTATTAGGAAATGGTATTAGAATCACATTTTGGCATTGATGGGGTGGGACGTAGGACTCCTTCTTGGCATGTGACTGCCCAATGTGGGGATCCCTCTTATGGTGTGGTGTCTTGTGTTTTCTCTAGAAAGATAATATATGTCACTACGCCGGTGTTAGCTGGTGTGGTGCTCTACTTTGTAGTTTCTTTCAACTCTTTCATCAACACCTTGCCACTACAAAGAATTATTGCCTTCACATGTTGGTTAGTAGGGGGAATAATTGTATTGCTTGGAAATCCATGTTGGTCGGGGTTCTTGATGGAAGCCACCTCCATTGCCAACTGAGAAATTTGGTTTAAAACGTTGCAGATATGTGCCTCTTAATTCCATTGCTCCCTCTTTGTATGGTCCAATAAGGCTTCGTTCTGACTCACTAGTCTGTCTAGCATGTCTTCAATCTTGTCTATCTTATTGGGACTTCTTTCATGTGGATATTGTTGTGACGTGTTGCCTTGTTGTTTGGATTGTTGTGCCTACCAATGGTCCCGATAAAAAATTATTGTGGTCTTTCCATGAGAATTTGAGGCCCCTCCTCCATGAATAGTCATTGATGCCCTAGTTGTTCTACTTCCGTACAAACATACACTCCTCTTCCTCACCTCCACACGAGGTTCTAGATTTATGCTCCAAATTCCTTGTGAGCCTTTCCATATGAGCCTTCAGTTCTATGATCTCTTTTTATTCCATATTGCTATTGATTTTCATTGGTACTTCTCTCTCCTCACTCCAGGGCTAGTTTTTAGTCATGTTATTCAAGATCTCATGACATCTTATAGCTAGATTAAATTGAATAAGCTATGACCCTCTTTAGATTGTTTTGTAATATTCCAACGATTGCTGCAAGGAATGAGGTCAGGGATCCTGCAAAAGTAATAACAATCAAAGTTGTAGGTGAGTATTCAAATAAAGGGGAGCACCTTGCTATCATGAAAATTCCAATTGTTACCATAGTTGCTGCATGAATCAAAGTAGATACTGGAGTGGGACCCTCCATGGCATTGGGTGACAAAGTATGCAATCCTATCCATGTGGATTTCCCAACAGCACCAAGAAGAAGCCTTCTCCAACACTATCAATTGTAGTCCTTTCCCCTTTGGGGAGACCATAGTAGAATGATTAGCATGTTCGTATAGGTCAATCCCATGATGCGGGACCTTACTGAGAATGTTTTTTAATCTCTACCAGACCTCTGAGTATGACTCCTCTACATGTTTTGTGAATTTATTGATCTTTCCCACTAATTTGTTTGTCTTTTATGGTGGGAAATATTGCTTGAAGAATGTATCAATCATCTCATCCTAGGTTTCTATATATTTTGGCGGAAGGCTCAGGAACCATGCATTTGCTTTATATAATAGGGAATAGGGAAACAACTTCATATATATGATTATATCTAGAACCCTATCCAACTTCAGCATGTCACAGCTATTAACGAAGTTGTTTATGTGTGCCATCAGCTCCTCCATGTTGTGGTTGTGGAATGACTAAAATTTGATTAATGACACTAGTCTAGGATCTATCTTGTAGCTGCCCACATTGACAAACAGATGTTTGATTGACCCTAATTGTGTTATGACTGAGGATGATTTTATCTTCTCCCAGACTCTCTATCCCTCAGGCTCTCTCTCAACATGTTCTTCACTGTTCCCATCAATATCTACTACTTGTTCCTACTCTACATGTGGTATCTAGGTTTGAATGAGCTTCTCAGCTTAAGCCCCAAACTCTCTCGCCCTATGAAAAATCTCGTCCTGCCTTGAACTTGGTGGAGTAAATTCCTAGTAATCTATGGTTTGAGTATGAACCATACACTAGTACCTGAAAGTAAGAAATGGTAATGTGAGATACCAAGTGGTAATGAATCAAAAAAAATATTTTTTTAATTATGCTCCTATTCAAAGAAAAGATTTAAAATAGATAAAAGAAAAAAATGGCCTAGAGTGGCCGGTCACAACACTCATGGTGCTTGTGTTGACATCTCCCTAAAAATGCCACCAAAAACTTGACATACCAAAACAGTGCATGCAAAATGCAAGTGTATGTCTCCAGTAATATAACACTATGTGGCCCAAGTGTCAAACTCAAGGAAACGTTTTCTAGAAACTAGTACTAATTGTATACTAATCATCTAGGCCCATAAAATATAGTTGGTTGGTTGTTTTATAACTAAGATAAAGAACAAAATCTAAATTAAGTGAATGTTATCAAGAATGGATGGATTCCTTAGGATTAAAGTTTCACCACACTACTACAGAACCGACCTTTAGTGTCGATTATTTAAAGCCTTTAGTGTCAGTTTCTAAGCGACACCTATGTGGGCGACACTAAAAGCTCACCCATTAGGCGTTAGTTCCAAAACTGACGCCCAAACTCTTCGCGTGCCACCAAAAACGCGCCATCATGACACTATAGGCATCGGTTATTAGATACGAAACCGACGCCCAAACCCTTCACGCTACAGAAAGGGCGCCATCTTGGGCACTATCAGTGTCGGTTTTTTACAAATAACCGACGACATATATCTTCGCGCCACAGGAGGGCGCCAACTTGGGCACTATAGGCGTCGGTTATTAGCTAATAACCGACGCCATATAACTCCCAACACGGTCGTGCTGGACAGCACGACTGTGGTGTTAAGGAAATAGACGTCGGTTTCTATTAAAAACCGACACTGTAACCTATTTGGCGTCGGTTTTATACAAATAACCGACGCCTATTGTTTTTTTTTTCTGTCAGCATGCAGACCTGCTGTGGCCAGTCGTAGGATGAGAAACCTATTCAGTTCAGTTATGAACTGCAGGTTTTTTGACATCCATTGATATCAGCCGACAACAGGCCACAAACCTGCAAAATTAACAACAAAAATATTCACACATGCATTTAGCAATGCAACCTGCAGTTCCATTTTATTTTCACACATTTAGAAACATTCATGTAGCTAGCAATCTGTAGTTCCATTCATTCACATTCACACATGTAGAAACATTAATATAGCAACCAACACTTTCATTAATTTTCACTCAGACACATGTAGAAACATCCAGACATGTAGAAACATTCACACATATATTATAATTCAGAAATTCATTTACAAAATATCATTGTATAGTCATTATTCACTATCAGGATCCCATTTATATTTTAAAGCCCCCACTATTTGTATGGCTGTTGCCCATTCTTCTCTTACTTCATTTAATTCTCCCATCGTATAGGGAGCATGTACATCTGGTAAGTCCGTTCCTGTAGTGGGGTCAGCTTTAAACACCTGTAAAGAAAATGATGTATATATATAATTAATGAGCTATAAATAAGATTGATATATTTCATATTATCTAATGAGACTATATAATACCTGAGCAATACAATCGATGTCCATACAACATGACAGACTAACACATATATAGTACATAACAACAACAGCGTCGAATTTACATACAACACTAGCTTAGTACATATATAGTGAGACTTTTAAGGTGACGATCCCACCTGGTAAAACAGGTTACCGACAACTACATGTTACGACTGGGAGGTCGTGATTCAGCAACCGTATGCATTAGCAGGAGGACAAACAGATCACCATATGTTTGTCCTCCTACTAATGCATACGGTTGTTGAATCACGACCTCCCAGTCGTAACATGTAGTCGGTAACCTGTTTTAGCAGGTGGTATCGTCACCTTAGTCCGTCTATATATGTATTAAGCTAGTGTTGTATGTAAATTCGGCGCTGCTGTTGTTATGCACTGTATATGTGTTAGTCTTTCATGTTGTTATATGAATCTGAAGCACTTGTGTGTGATGCACTTTATGTATTGTATCTGTATCCTACTTCTCTTCATTGGGGCTTCTTTTGCTGTTTAGCATTTGTATTAACTAGAAGATAATGAAACATCGAATCAGAAAATGATATTGATATTAAAAAAGTAAACATTTAGCTTCAATAAAAAATATAAACATGCATGCCTCTAAAATTGTGATCTTTTATCAATTAACAATCCTTCATTGTGATCTCCGCGCACATATAAGTCATCATTAGCTTCTTCAATATTTTGTGGAGTTGGCAACCCAACTGAGAATGGACTGGAGTCATCATATTTATCATAGTACTCTTCTTCATCTATAGGATCTTCAATGAACTGTCTTTTACCATGAAGAACAACCGACCATTTATCATTTGCAGGATCATCGATATAAAATACTTGTTTCACCTGTGATGCCATTATGAATGGTTCAGCCTTCTCGCCAATCTTTTCAAAGTTCACTAAAGTGAAACCCAATTCATCCACTATAACTCCTTTGGTGTTATCAACCCAATTACATTTGAAGAGCGGAATTCTGAAATCTATGTAGTCAAATTCCCATATCTCTTCAATGACACCATAATATGACATTTTAGCTTCACGTGGACTCTTATCCTTTGCACTTGCAAAAAACATAGTCGATGCTTGAAGGGTGACCCCACTATTTTGGACGACACTCTTATCATCTTGGCGCTTTGTGTAATATGTGAATCCATTAATGTCATACCCTTCATAAGACATAACAATCAACTTTGGTTTAAAGGCGAGGCATTTGATAGTTTCAGTAATATCATCTGGTGTTTGAGATAGTTGATGTAAGACTTTATCTTCAAACCACTTAATAAAAGTCTTGTTATGCTCTCTAGCAAGCCACATTGTATTGGCTCGAGGATATTGTCTTTTGATGAAATTGGTATGTTCCTCGATATAAACGTTCACTTCATCCATGTTGTGTAAAATATACAAATGACCTTGTTCCAACTGCTCACGGCTGATTACTTTCACACGTGATCCAAAAATTCCTTTGCCAAATAGCTCGTCAATATTCTTGTCATTATCAGGAGTGTCATTACCACTGAGAAAGTCATTACAGAAATCCATAACCTCTCTCGCCACATAACCTTCAATAATACTCCCTTCAGGCCGATAACAGTTTCGAACATCACCTTTAAAAACGCTCATGTATCGTTCAAAGGGATACATCCAATGCAAGAAAACCGGTCCCAAGATTTTCACTTCCCTAGTCAAGTGGACAACAAGATGTACCATGATATCAAAGAACGAAGGAGGGAAATACATCTCAAGCTGACATAGGGTAACAACCACTTCTCTTTGCAAATTATCGAGAGTCTCAGGGTCAATAACTTTGCTGCAGAGACTGTTGAAAAAGAAACAAAGTCTGGTGATTGCAAACCTTACATGCTTCGGAAATATAGATCGAATTGCCACGAGCAATATTTGTTGCATTAGAGTGTGACAATCATGAGATTTAAGACCTATCAACTTCAGATCTTTCATTAATACCAATCTACGGATGTTGGATGAGTAACCATGTGGCACCTTAACATTTACCAAGCATTCACAAATAGCTTTCTTCTCCTTTCTAGACAACGTGTAACAAGCAGGAGGTAAGTATGTTCTTTTATTACCCATTTCACGTAATTCTGTTAATTCTGACCTTATTCCCATTTCACGTAGGTCCAGTCTGGATTTTATCCCATCTTTAGTCTTACCTGGTATATTTAACAGAGTACCAATGATGCTATCACAGACATTTTTCTCAACATGCATTACATCGATACAATGTCTGACTGTTAAAGAACTCCAATAAGGAAGATCCCAAAATATTGACTTCTTCTTGAATGAAGAATTGTCACTCCGTGTAGTACATTGTGATCTCTTACCAAATTCATTGACAAAGTCTTTTACTCTTTCATAAACAACCTCCCCTGGTATAGGTTTAGGTGCACTGCGTTCCTCATTCAATCCATTGAATGATTTGCGCTTCCTACGATACGGATGGAATTTTGGAAGAAACCTTTGATGACCGAGATATACATTCTTACCGCCATGTTTTAGTCTTGTTGAATCAGTGTTCTCTTCACATATAGGACACGCTTTAGCTCCTTTGACACTATATCCAGACAAATTCCCATATGCTGGAAAGTCATTAATAGTGCAAAACAACATAGCATGCAAACGAAATGTCTCTCTTCGTGAAGCATCATAGGTCATCACACCTTCACCCCAGAGTTTCTTTAAGTCATCAATCAGAGGTTCAAGATAGACATTGATGTCATTTCCAGGTTGTTTAGGGCCCGATATCAACGACAGCATTACATACTTATTTTTCATACACAGCCAGGAAGGAAGATTGTATATAACAAGCATGACTGGCCAAGTGCTATGTTGGCTGCTCAATGTCCCGTATGGATTCATCCCATCTGTACAAAGCCCAAGTCTTAGATTCCTGACTTCTTCACCAAATTCAGGGTACAATACATCAATCTTCTTCCACTGTGGGGAATCAGACGCATGTCGTAGGATCCCATCATTATTTTTCTTAACATCTGCATGCCACCTCAAATTCTTCGCATCTATCGGATTGGCAAACAAGCATTGAAACCGTGATATTATAGGTAGATACCACATCACCTTGGCAGGAGAACCAGTTTTGGACTCCCCCAAAGTCGTCAATTTATACTGTGACGCACCACATTTTGGACAATCTTTCAAATCCGCATAGTCCTTTTGAAATAATACACAATCATTAGGGCATGCATGTATCTTCTTGGCATCCATTCCCATTGGGCACAATAATTTCTTTATCTGGTATGTTGAGATTGGCAGCTCGTTTCCTTCAGGAAGCATTTCTTTCAACAAAGACAGTAATGACGTGAAGCTTTTGTCACTCCATCTATTGTTAGCTTTCAACTTATACAATCTCAACACAACGTTAAGCTTCGTAAACTTAGTACAACCTGTGTATAACGGCATCTCAGCATCATGCACAATGTTTCTAAAAATGGGAGGTGGATCGGTGTGCTCCACCCCACAACTATCCAACATCGCATCAACGATGTCTACTGGAACTGGTTCATTCACATCTACATCATCGTACGCAATTTCTTCTTCCACACAAGCACTGCTATCGACATTCACTGGTTTCGGGTTTGAAATCTCTCCATGCCAGTGCCATTCTGTATAGCCTTGTATAATCCCGTTGCACATGACATGAGTTTTGATTTCGTCACCAGTGTTGACTTTCAAGTTGTTACCGCAATGCCTACATGGACAGTAGAACCTATCTCTAGGTTGTTTCCTATGTTCCTCGGCAAATCTAATGAACTGGTCAAGACCAGAAATAAACTCTGGGGTGCAGCGATTGCGAATTGACATCCATGATCTATCCATTCTATGATCAAAGAGAAAACAAGTATATATTAGGACAAGATTAGGGTCTAGGGTTAACAAATACATGTGATGTTATTATTATATATAATAAATGTGTACCACCTATCCATTTTTGAACACCTAATCTCACTAGTAAGTGTATAATGTATATTGGGTTTTCAAGAAAATTTCGGCAGCATTTTCCCGCTGTTCTCCAAGTACATATGTACTTAGAGAACAAACGGGGAAATGCTGCCAAAATTTTCTTGAAAACCCAATACACATTATACACTTACATCCTAAGCGAGATTAGGTGTTCAAGAACAGTCCCAAACCGGGGACTGTCCAAGATTTACTCCTAATGAGTAAATCTTGGACGGGTTTCTAGGCCAACAAATAATGTGTTGTCACTCTTATACCTAAAATCCTAGTTCTTCAAGTTAGGGTGATTATTGATGTCTTTAAAAGCATGATTGGCAATTTAGGGAAAAGTTCATCATTTACATTCCAAGCATGTCACATGTGTGCATTACAGTTCATCATTAAGCAAGATATAAGTAAGTATGACGTCATATTAAAATAGACTATTCAATATGAGAAAATAGTAGTGTAATCATGCAAATGGGGACATTCATGGGAACACACACTTCAGTTATAAGCATTCATGTAGCAACTTTCAGTTCCATTCATTAATCTCTTTTTACATCCACACACAGGGGTGTACCCCTAAATAGTAACTAAACAAAGGGGTTGGTGTACCCCTAAACATGCGCATAATTAAAAAAACTATTAATACAGAAAAGTCTAGATAGATAGACAACTAAATACTACACCAACATGGTCCCGCATGCATCAGTAACTTCTTTTTGATGATGAAGTTGTGTCACGAAGCTCCTCACTGTATTTAGACGAATCTGAACTGACAGGGGCCTCAGATTCAGATTCCTCATAGATGATATCCGACGCCGTGCGCTCATACCGCAGAAGATGATTGGGGGTCTCGCAGTTGCTGTTGGTTATCCAAACTTTGATGGAATTATGGCCAACTGGACAGAGAAAAAGCCTGTTCCAACAGACCACATGCAGCTCTCCAATCCAATCACGCCAACTGGATTTTGATACAAGATTTCCCGCCAAATCATACTCAACCTCGATAACATGTGAATAATTGCCAAAAGTTAGGGTCACTTTACCAGGCATGTAGTGTCTTCCTTTTAGAAAACGCCAATGTTTGGGTATGACCAATTGGTTTAAGGAACGATCATCTAGGATGATGTCCAATTGTTCTTCAATAGGGAACGTTGACATTGACATAGAGGCCCAGTTCATAGTGACTGTTATGGGTGGACAGAGACTGCATAATATTAGTGTAAGTACATATAATGATGTTATATATTTTCAGAAAAAGTTGTATAACATCAGTTAACCTTTTATTGCTTGTTATAACCAACTTTATTGTGGTAGACATGATAGCTTGAAAAGAAGTCTACATATGTACTTAGAGAACAAACGAGAAAATGCTACCAAAATTTTCTCGAAAACCCAATACACATTATACACTTACATCCTAAGTGAGATTAGGTGTTCAAGAACAGTCCCAAACCGGGGACTATCCAAGATTTACTCCTAATGAGTAAATCTTGGATGGGTTTCTAGGTGCTTACTAAAATAGAACCATTATATGGAACTAATCCTACATTATACACATACTTTTCATGAGTAAGATAATGTGCACTTCATGGAATTATTAAGATCTGAATATATATAAGTTGTTTCCATTTAGGGAAAAGTTCATCATTTACATTCCAAGCATGTCACATGTGTGCATTACAGTTCATCATTAAGCAAAAGAAGGGTGATTAGGATTCTCACCAAGAATATAGCTAAACTATTAAACAATGATTATAGCTAAACTATTAAACAATAGACTTGCCACACATAAAACACCCTATACAACTGTAAAACAAAAAAGTATTAAGTATATATGCATGATACAATAACTATTTTGCATCACATTACAACAGACTTATCATTGATACCTTACTAACTTATTGCTACATTTACATATCATCACTTGATCAAAAATTACAGCAGTACATTTAACCAAAGTATGCATTCTAAAATCTATGTCATGATTAGTTACATGTAATTTACTTGGATATACAGCAGTACCTGATTACTATGTCTTACATACAAAGTATGCATATTAAATTAACTAAGGCTTATCATAGAACATGTATTGTATAGACAATAGAGGATTCAGCTCAGTAGAAGCACAAAATCAGTACCTAAACCCTAAAATCACACCTTTTTAGCATTTATTCTAACATGTTTATGTACATCAATGTGTATGAGCCCTAATTAAAACTGATTCTCATAGGAAGTAAATAAATTAAAAAAAAACGCCCAGCAGCAGGGCGGGCACCTTGAGGGAAGAGGAGCAGAGGAAGAAGAAGAAGGCAGGGCGGGCACCTTGAGGGAAGAGGAGCAGCGGCCGGAGCAAGTCCTAGCAGCTGCCGGCGGTGAGAAGAGGAGCGGCTGAGAGGGCGGCGAGGCTAGGAGACCTAGCTGCTACTGGCGACGGCGGAGAGGGCGGTCGGCGACTACTTCTCGTGGCGACGGCGACGAGCGGCGAGCACGGAGGAAGGAGCGGCAGCGACGGAGCACGGTGGCGGAGCACAAACGGCAGGGAGCGGCGGCAGGGAGCAAGAAATCGTCGGAGCTAAGGAAATCGGGAATGAAAAAGGGAAAGGGGAAGAATCGGTCGGGCTGGTGAGCTATTAAGTTGACAATAAGTGTTGGTTATTAAAAACCGACAACTAAACACCCTTTAGTCGTCGGTTATTTAGCTATGAACCAACGCCTTTTGTAAAATTTTGGAGCCAATTTTTTCGCTAGAATTTTGGGTTTGGCGGTTGAGTTTAGGTGTCAGTTGTTTATTAATTAACGACACTTAATAAAAGTAGTACCCGTGTATGGCCGACCTTCGTAGATTGGATGTCGGTTTATGTTATCAACCAAAACTGTAGCATTTAGGTGTCGGTTTTTGTATACAACCGACACCTGAAAAAGTGACTTTATAAGCCATTTCTGTGTAGTGCCACAACATGCATTGCATTAAAACTTCATTTCATTGATAATTATTCACCCATAGTCCTGGACTAATGACTTGTAGCAAGTACTACCCACTTTTGCAACACAATACACTACCTAAACTAAGACAAACCACACTTCCGTAGAGGTTTTAGAATTATCTAGGTGCATTAACTCTAGGTTATTCTTCCACAACTGTAAGCCCTTTCCTGACACACAATATCATATATGTAAATCTATAACATTTGCTATTCACAATCCCACTCCCAAAGCAATTAGTGGTCTAGTATATTAGTTGTGGTGATCAAGAACAAACAATTCAATAAGAAATTATTGATTCATGTCCAAAGTTAAAGGAAATAAATTATTAATTCATAAGAGTTGAATACAAAGCAATAATGGACTGCTTTCAGGTCTAGCAATATGGGGATTACCCCATATGATTTCTATTATAGTATACAAAGATAAAGAGGAAGAAAACAAGCTAAGCATTAGAAAATTAGCAAAAAAAAACCTCAGAGAAGCACTCATGACGATCCTCTCTAGTGAACACCTGGATCCATGGTGTCTTGGTTGCAAATCCACCTTCTACAAGTGCCCAGAGTGTTTGGTTTGTGTCTATCTCCTTTGTCTCCTCCTCTTCCATCTTCGCACTTAGTTGCAATGATGTAGAACATGATATCATCACTGGGACAACCTCCCCTTTGGTCATAAGTAGAGCATAGGCCATCACTAAGTCGCAACTATCAAATTTACTTTGATTTTCCATATGCACTGATCATGTAAAGCCGGTACAACTGACAGGATGTCAGTGGCACCGAGTTGTTGGCTGACTCAAAACCCTTGAACAATGTGGGTACTACTGACAAGTATGTAGATATAATTTGCTATCTAAGAGTTCTGACTTGCTCCATGTGCTAAAGTTAGTACCACCGGCTAGGGTGTTGGTGGAATCAAACCATTTAATTCTGTTTTTTTTTTTAATTTTCTATGGATGGTGAGTCGGTAGCATTGACTCTTTTCTTCAGTTGAATCGACTCCATACTTGGAAGCATAGCATCGAGATTTTTGGAATTCGTTGTTAATATTTCTCATTAAGTCGATACCACTGACTTAACTGTTAGTGGCACCAAGTTATAATGCACATGCTCAAATTACCTAAAACATGGGAAAATAATATAAATTTGACTAATAAGTGATTATTTAGCATAATTCGGTAGAACTACTCAATATTTGATGCAAGAGTGATTCACAGGGTAATAATTATAAACAATGCATAAATTATGTAAAAAGAACAACTATGTATTAAATGCATGAAAAAATAACATGTGAAAGTGACTAAAACTCAGTGCATCAATAAGAAGTAAGAAGTAAGAAATAATGAAAGAAGCTTAGATATAAGGTTTGTAACAATATGAATCCACGACCTTGTAAGGCTTCACCCCCAAGAAGTCTCCCCATCATCAACTGACGGTTTCTCATTGGTCTTTAAAAGCAACAACAATTCAGATGGCATGTTCATTTGAAGTGACTAGGGAGGGGCATTCATAGAAAAGAGATAAGAAAGAGAAAGTGAAAGTGTCAAAGTAGTGTTTCCATGAATCAAAGGGTTAGGTTTACATCAGTTTGTGTGTCAATAATCACCATCAATTTACAACTGTCCAAAAAAAAACAGTCCCAAAAAACCATTTGTTTAAAACCATCCATAAAAGCCATTGGTTTATGAATGTGCGAAACATCCATTGGTATGAGAGCACACTGAACAACCTTCACTTGTAACACCCTTACACCCTAAACAACCTTTTTTTGTGACACACTGAACAACCTTCATTGTTGAACACATAGAAAAACCTTTGGTTGTTGAACGTAGAAAAAACATTGATTGTTTAGTGTTGAACAACCTTGGATTGTTGGACAACAAGAACAACCTTTAATCATTGAACACTAGAAGAACCTTTAGTTTTTGAAGATCATTAAGAATAGGTTGGTGCACTTCAGTTGTTGGAGAAGAAGAAGAACAACCTTCAATCCTTGAACTCTATAAGAACCTTTAGTTGTTGAAGATCGGTAAGCATAGGTAGGTGCACTAACCATCACTTCCACCCCAAACTAAGATATGATGTTGTTAACTTTATGCAACAAGACCCAACAACATTAAAATTAAGTAAATTTTACCAAATAACCAATATCACCATGTGACAAAATGTACATGTGTCAAAATTGTAGTCAGACCCCCCATAAACGGAAAAATAATTGTAGATCAACTCACAAAACTATATAAAATTATATTACTTGAGAAAACAAAGTCAGAATTGGCTCAATTTGAAACATAGCTTTGTCATATGATACTAAATCATAATATAAAGTTAAATTATGAAACTATGCACCTAATTAGGAGAAAAATACATGATTATAAATTAAACAAGGTTAGGGCCCTTACATGTGAGACTCTATTGCATCAATTTAGCATAGTTACACACTTTTTGCAAAAAAATATCATTTTATAACTAATTCTAATGAAAACTATTTCAATTTTAGGTTCAAAAAGCATACTCGGTGAAAGTGGGTGCCACTGAGATCCCCTTGGTATCATCAATGTGCATCAAGTTGTGGGATGTTTCAATAAAAAGTTGATAACACTAAGACAAATCTCGATGCCACTAAGAGTGCACTAAGGATCTAGTAACTTTTTAGTGTCACTAACACCCCTATCAATGGTACCTAAATTCTTCTGATTAGAAAAAGGGTTAGAGATGTCAGTATCACCAACTTTGACCAAGACATTTATGTGAAAATATGGATGATCAAGATTTTAAACCTTAAATCAATCATCTACATCTTTCTTTGGGCACTTAGGGTTCTATAAAACCCATGACATGTTGAACATCAACAAGACATCAGAGAGTGGTAGGTAAGTTTTCATAGACTAGATGGTGATGGAGGAAAAGGTGGGAATATGGAGAAAAGACCATCTTGAAACCTTGGATGAATGATTTGGAGGCCAAACCTTTTTTTGCATTTACCAACGAAGGAGATCTTCATTATTTACTCTTTCTCAGTGTCGTCTAATTATTTTCATAATTTAATTCTGCTATGAAGTCTACTGTGATACCATGTTCAATATGTGGGGCTAATCCCCCCTTCTATAAGATTCAAGAATAGTACTTTATATATCTATAGTTTGTAGTTTCTATCTACAAATAATTTCATAGCTTGTAATTTTAATGATTCTATGCTTCATTGTGGCATGGTCTTGACCAATCATTCCAGTCATGCTTTGGATGCTTTTTTACTAAAAAAGCAAGTTTAATTATTGTAAAAATTATCATCAACACACTTAATAACATGCTATAAAAGCAGGTGGAGAACTTTTGAGGTTAAGTATCTACATATAGATCATTAATCATTTAATCATTAACTTCTTCATTGTAGAAGTGGGTTTTGACTAGATTGTATAGCCTTTTACACTAAAAAAGTGAGTAACACAATTTACAAATCCCTAATTCTTTTAAAGAAACATAATTTGTCTATGATAGATAGAAATGAAGTATAAAGTTCACTATGGTGAAATCAATTACCCTAGAGAGTGCATCTTTGACTTCACAACTGTATTCTTAATCACTTGTTAATTTTAGTTTTAATTTACTATTAGCCAAGTCAGTCTATTCCAACTGCCTAGATGGTTCGATCTTAGTTCATAATAGTCTCTAGCTCTGCTATTCCATGAGTTCGACACCTAGAAATCAAAATAAATATTACTCTGACACATAAACTTGTGTTTTACCTGCATGGTAGATGTGTATCAACAGGATAACAAGGAGTACAATGACTGCTCATGTAAACAACAAAATAAAAATTATTGATGTATGTTACAATCAATTCATCATGCATGTTTACTTCAAGTGTAAACAAGAAAGATATCTATAACTAATAAGACCATTTAAGTGTGCATTTAACTTATCAAAACATATTTTGAATAACAATTGCATCCAAACGAAGGAGAAATTCCAAGAAAATGGCTAAAAAGGAAATTGAAAAAAAAAATTAAAGTACACACAAACTCAAATTCAAATGAACACAAATAAAAAATAAAAGAGATACAAAAATACACATTGTATACCTAAGCTTATTTTTCTTCCATTTCATATAAAGGAAAATAGAAGGAAGAGTCACTTATCTTCTTTCATCAATTATAAGAATTTCCTTGATGATGATCATATGGGTTCAGTTTAGTGTTGAAAGGAAGATCTTAGGACTTTTCTTTTGATTGTTGATGGTAGTGAGTCGTATAGATTGTTTTTCCAATCCTATGATGGAATTGGCTAATTTCATTAATGTTTAATTGTCTCAATTATGTACATGGGGAAGGTATTATTGAGGTTTCATAAAGGTCATATGTTGGCTTGTTGTCTCCCCAATTTTTTCTAGTTGATGCTTGGTTCCTCCACAAAAACTTAGGATGGTTCTTCCACCCGGGGCTGTTCGGATCAGAATATAGATTGTTGTTTTTGTGGTCGACAAAGTTAAATTGTTCTTATACAAACCTATTGGTGGCACCATGTCACATTGGCTAGCAGTGTATGGACCTGTGCACACTCATTTACTTGCTAGATGATGTTGGCACATGTTATTTTATTGCTTGGTAAGGCTATCTTGTTGGCTAAATGGACATCTATAAATCCCTTTGTTTTGATTATGACAAACATTTCATTCTTATTAATCTAACGAGCTACTTGAGTGTGCAGGATGACAAAGCAACAAGGGAAAATCTACAAGCTTACATATTTATATTTTCATGCAATGTAATCACTATTGTAAAAACTTGTACAAAAATATAATGTACAAGTACTTAGAATTGCATGTAAATCAAGCGTTAGATTTTCCCTAGCTAAACACCACAGTTAGACAAGTCATCCCATTCAAATAAGATCACATAAGCACACTCATACATATAATTAGTGCCTAAATTGAAACATTGAAACAAGATCAATCTCGGTCGACAAACTCCTCGACCGAGACACTCTCGGTCGAAAAACTCCTCGACCGAGAAAGATCCAAAGTAGCCGTTAGACACAACAGACAAGTTAGTTGGCAGTTGGAGAAAGCCGTTGCAAATCACTTGTTCCAGAGTGCCTGTCGGTCGACAAAAGTTCGACCGAGTAGGTGTCTCGGTCGACCATTCCTCGACCGAGATTGTCTCTGACAGCAACTGCAGAATTAATTAATTAGTCGTTGTTAAAGCAACAACTTTGTACCTAACGGCTAGTTAAGCACTTAGAAACCCCTAGAAGTTGTCTAGAACATCCTTAAGCATCCTTAGGCCATTCCTATAAATAGGACAAGCCATAGGACACTCAAACACACTTGTTAACACTTGCTACACTTGAGAAATCCTTGAGCATACTTTATGCAATCTGTTTGTAAGCAATTTGAGCATTGTGACAATTGGCCATTTCATTCCTTAGCTCATAATTCGTGTCCTATAGGCTAGTATCTCCTACCCACTGCAATCACAAGTTCACATACTTGGTTAGGAGATCTATACGCTTGATCTAGGAAAATCAAGCCTTGGGCTATAAAGGATAAGTTGTAATTTCCTTTTTCTTTCTTGTTCCCTATTATTGTTTGTACTCTCCTTGCTACTCCTAGGTTGGAGGCTGCGGATTGGAGAGGGTGAAGATCTTCTTGGCGAAGAAGGAGACTTTGAGCTACTTCAGAAGGCTGGTGCAACGGGAGGTTACTTCTAGAGAGGAAGGCTACTTCAAGGGGGAGCTTGGAGTTACTTCAAAGAAGGCTACCTCAAAGTTGGTGCACCTACTTCAAGTGAAGGCTGTTCAAAGGGTGTAAAGGAAAGTATTGTATTTTGTATAAATCCTCGAGAGGTAATAAAATAAATACTTTCAAATCCCGGTTGGGTAAGCAACCGGGTAGTGGACTGACAACTATAGTATTTGCTATAGTTGGAACCACTCTAAACACCTGTCTCTTTCTTCCAATTTCAATTGTGGTTGTTTGAATTCAATAAATTGTTAAAATAATTCAAAAACTCTATTCACCCCCCCCTCTAGTAGTTTTTCAATTGGTATCAGAGCGGGCTTCAAGGAACCCTAACAAGGTCTTGAAGAAATGGGTGATGGAGTGCTCAACAACCTCAACCTCGAAGGGACACTTGTTGCTAGGCCTCCAGCGTTCGATGGAACAAACTACCAATATTGGAAAATAAGGATGCAGTTCTACTTCCAAGGCATCAATTGGGACTTATGGAGAATGGTGTCAACTCCATACGAGCTCCCTCAAACTCAATTTGTAGAATGGGATGCAAATACGGTAAAGCTGGCCCAAATGAATGCAAAAGTTGTAAGCATTTTATATTGTTCTATTTCGGTAGGAGAATTTAATAGAATATCTAATTGTGACACAGCCTATGATATTTGGCATAGACTATCCATAACCTATGAAGGTACAGTCCAAGTCAAAAATTCCAAGATTAGCATGTTTAAACAAAAATTTGAACACTTTTGTATGGATACTAATGAATCAATTAGTGAAATGTTTGCAAAATTCTCTACTATTGTAAATGGTTTAAGTGCTTTAGGAAAACCTATTCCTGAAGAAGATCAGGTATCAAAGATCCTTCGTTCACTTCCTCCAAAATATAAGCCAAAGGTGACAGCCATTGAAGAAGCAAACGACCTCACTCAACTGAAAATGGAGCAACTTATTGGCAACTTAGAAGCTCATGAAGCAACCCTAGAAGAGGAAGAAAGAAGAGCACGTGAACTTCAGCAAGGAAAGAAGAAGGATGTGGCTCTAAAAGCTTCAAAGGCTGTCACATAAGAAAGTGAGGAGTCAAGTGAAGAAGAGGGAGAAGAAGCCTTAATACAAAAGATTTAAATCTAACAAAATTTCCAGCTCTTCTTCTACCCCTCCTAGGTGCTTTGAATGTGGGAAGAAAGGGCATTTCAAGAATGAATGTCCTAAAGCAAAGAAAGGAAAGAAAAGCTCACACAAGAAGAAGGGAGAAAAAGCCTATAAAGCTGCATGGGACGAATCAAGTGACAGTGAAAGCGGAGAAGAAACTGTGGATTGTCTAATGGCAAGAGAAGATGATGAAAACTCTCAAGAGGTAAGCCTACTTGATCTTTCTAAAGAAGAGTTAGTCACTAGTCTACAAGAAATTCATGATAAGTATGTTGATGTCAAGAAGAAACTAAAGAATGTTATCAAATCAAATGATGAGCAAATTGCTAAATTAGATAATCTTTCTTCTGAAAAGAATAACATTGATCTTGAGAATTTATCTTTAAAAACATCTTTGGATGATTGCACTAGAAAGCTACTCACTCTAGAAACAAATGTTGATCTCCTTTCTAAAGAAAAGACTGACTTGTTAGCTAAACTAAAAGATTTTCAGACTCAACCTATTTTGTGTAACCATCTAGACTATGATAATGTTATAAAAGAAAGAGATTCATTGCTATCTGATTTAGATCAAGCAAGAAAAGATTTACACAAGAAAATGAATGATATTGCTCAGCTGCAAAGAGAACTTCATGAGTTAAGAAGAAAAGATATACTTGATAACATTCTAAGCATTGGTACTATTTTCAACGGAAGAAAAGGTTTGGGATATGCTCCAAAGAAAAATCAACCCAAAAGAACTCAAACTATGTTTGTACCCAAGAACACAATGGCTAGAAAGAGAAATGAAGTTGACTCTATTACTTGCCATTTTTGTTTACGTCTTGGACACTATTCCTTTTCATGCCCTTATAAAACTAAGGATTCCGAATTAGTTTGGGTCCCAAAACCTCAAACTTAGTAGAGTCAAATAGAATTTAGTTGAGATATGACCAAAAAGCTCCATCTTGCTATTTATATTGTCTTATTTCAACTAAACAAAAGATTTTATGCTTATTGTTAATTTTCTGCATTATTGTACTGAAACAGAAACTTAGTCGGTCGAAGTATTGTCGACCGAACCATTAATCGGTCAAAGTATTGTCGACCGACCGAATGTCTGTAACATATCAAAATTTACAGCAATTATTTCAGTCGAAAATTGTTCAACCGAGCTACAATTCTGTGTTTTCTGGTTTTGTAATACAGTAATCTTCTCGATCGACAAATTGTCGAACGAGACATATGTCGGTCGAACAATTGTCGACCGACTGGACTTCTGATTCAGAACTTTTATACAAATCTGTACTTAAATGATTATAACCATATCGGACCATCACATGGGTACCAAAATCTACATTTTAATGCAGGAATGGGTGGTTGACAGTGGATGTTCCAAACATATGACCGGAAACAAGGATGCATTCCAAACCTTTGAAGAAAATAAAAGTGGAACAGTCACCTTTGGAGACAATGGTAAGGGCAAAATCGTTGGAATAGGTAATGTTGGTACAAACCTCGAAATAAAGAATGTTCTACTCGTTGATGGTTTGCACCATAATTTGATAAGTGTTAGTCAATTATGTGATAGTGGTTATGATGTGTTATTTAACAAAACTTGCTGCAAGTTATTGATAGAAAACACTACAAATGTTGTTTATGAAGGAAATAGAGTTGGAAATCTTTATATTCTTAAACCTAACTCTATGAAATCAGTAGTGGGAAAATGCCTGCTTGCAAATGACAATACCTTACAAGTATGGCACAAAAAGCTAGGACATGCTAGTTCACATGTTATTAAAAAGTTAGTGAAATATGATCTTGTTCGTGGATTGCCTACTTTATCTTTTGATCAAGTTGAAAACTGTGAACCATGCACAATGGGAAAGCAAACCAAAACCTCTTTTAAACCAAAACATGTACTTAGCACCAGTAGGTCCTTAGAATTAATTCATATGGATTTATTTGGACCCATGAGGACACAATCTATTGGTGGTAAAAGATACTGTTTTGTTATTGTTGATGATTATAGTAGATACACATGGGTACACTTTATTGCAACTAAAGATGATACTATTCATGTTTTTATACAATTTTGTTCCAAGATTGAAAATCTATTACAAAGCAAAATATGTACCATTAGAAGTGATCAAGGTGGAGAATTTGAAAATCATACATTTGAAGAGTTTTGTACATCTCAAGGGTACACTCATAATTTTTCTGCTCCACGCACCCCACAACAAAATGGTATAGTTGAAAGAAAAAATCGATCACTACAAGAAATGGCTAGAACTATGATGCTTGAACATAACACACCCAAAACCTTTTGGGCTGAAGCTGTAAACACTACATGCTATGTGCTAAATAGAATAACTGTTCACTCTCATTTAAAGAAAACTCCATATGAACTAATACATTCTAAGAAACCTAGAGTTGACTATTTTCATACCTTTAGCTCCACATGCTATATCTTAAATACCAAAGATGATAGAGATAAGTTTGACTCAAAATCACACAAAGCATTCTTTTTGGGATATTCCACCTCTAGCAAAGCTTTTAGAGTATATAACACTATATCTAGAAAAGTTGAGGAATCTATTCATGTTTCTTTTCATGAAGAGTCCAAATCTGAAAATCTAGAAATCATAGATCTCACAAATCAATTCGAAAATCTAACCATACCAAATAATAGTGAGAAAAGTACTACAAATAATCACCAAGTTGAACCACAACCTACACCTAGGCTTATTAAAGATCATCCTCAAGAATTAATTATTGGAGATCCTAATGATAAAGTTAAAACTAGGTCTTCTTTCAAAGATGTTGCAAACATGGCTTTTGTTTCTATCATTGAACCTAAAAAGATATCTGAAGCTCTTAAAGATGATTATTGGATAATAGCCATGCAAGAAGAATTGAATCAATTCACTAAAAATGATGTATGGGATTTAGTTCCTAAACCACAAGATAAAACCATAATAGGAACTAAATGGGTTTTTAGGAACAAGCTAAATGAGGCAGGAGAAGTAATAAGGAATAAAGCTCGGTTAGTAGCACAAGGATATAATCAACAAGAAGGAATAGATTTTGATGAAACGTATGCACCGGTAGCTAGACTTGAATCTATTAGAATGTTACTAGCTATTGCTGCACATAAAAACATCAAACTATACCAAATGGATGTAAAAAGTGCTTTTCTAAATGGCATTATTCAAGAAGAAGTATATGTTGCCCAACCACCTGGTTTTGAAATACCGGAAAAAGGTGACTATGTTTATAAACTTAAGAAAGCACTTTATGGTTTAAAACAAGCACCTAGAAATTGGTATGAAAGGCTCAAGACATATCTTTTTGATAATGGTTTTTCTATTGGAAATTCAGATTCTACTTTATTTTTCAAAACATATACATCTGATTTCCTAGTTGTGCAAATATATGTTGATGACATTATTTTTGGAGCTTCTAATGATTCATTGTGCACACAATTTAGTGATATTATGCAAAAAGAATTTGAAATGAGCCTCATGGGTGAACTAACTTTCTTTCTTGGTTTTCAAATTAAGCAAACACCTGCCGGAATATTCATAAGCCAAGAAAAATATACTAAATAACTATTAAAATGTTTTGGGATGGATCAGTGCAAACATGCTACTACTCCTATGGCTACTTCTACTAAAATTGATAAGGATGAAAATGGGGAACCTATTAATGATTCTTTATATAGAGCCATGATTGGTAGTTTGCTTTACTTAACTGCTTCTAGACCGGACATTATGTTTCCCGTTGGTCTTTGTGCTCGATTTCAATCACAACCTATGCACTCTCATTTTCTAGCAGTTAAACGAATTCTTCGTTACCTAGCCGGCACTACTTGCTTTGGTTTATGGTATCCAAAAGGACAATCCTTGTATTTTAAAGCTTATACTGATGCGGATTATGCTGGCTGTCGACTTGATCGCAAGAGTACTAGTGGTGGTTGTTTCTTATTAGGGAGAGCTTTAGTATCTTGGTTTAGCAAGAAACAAAATACGGTTGCCCTATCTACAACTGAAGCTGAATATATGGCAGCCGGGTCTTGTTGTGCTCAAGTGCTTTATATGCAACAAGTATTAAACGATTATGGTTTTACTTTTTCATCTACGCCTATTTTTTGTGACAACACAAGCGCTATAAACTTAGCACACAATCCTATTTTACACAGCCGAGCTAAACATATTGAAATCCGTCATCATTTTTTAAGGGATCACATCTCCAAGAATCATGTTTCCCTTCATCATGTTGATACGGAAGATCAATTGGCTGATATTTTTACAAAAACCGCTTCCACTAGATCAATTTAACAAAATTAGGAAGCAATTGCTTATCACTCCTTTGGAAGATGTTTTCTTTGATATTTGTGCTACTTAAACAAAAAAATCTTATTTACATTTTTGGCTTTGAAATGGACATCTTTTTCATTGGATTTGATGGGACATCTAATTAAGGGGGAGTTTTTATTTCTAAATGGATATCTTTTTGAAATGACAAAGGGGGAGAAATAAATATAAAACAAAAACTTATAAAAACTCAATCAATGAGTTTCATAAATAAACTCTTGGCTTTACATTGAAAGTTGCTATATTCCCTAGTGAATTGGATTTCATGTTCCATAATTCAAAGGGAATAATAAGCACACAATTTATAAACAAGAGGAAAAGCTACAAAAGGTAATCTAAAGGTATGAAACTCATATGGTTTATATTTCCTTTATTTTTATATTTTGGAAATGTTTGTCATCTTCAAAAAGGGGGAGATTGTTGGCTAAATGGACATCTATAAATCCCTTTGTTTTGATTATGACAAACATTTCATTCTTATTAATCTAACGAGCTACTTGAGTGTGCAGGATGACAAAGCAACAAGGGAAAATCCACAAGCTTACATATTTATATTTTCATGCAATGTAATCACTGTTGTAAAAACTTGTACAAAAATATAATGTACAAGTACTTAGAATTGCATGTAAATCAAGCGTTAGATTTTCCCTAGATAAACACCACAGTTAGACAAGTCATCCCATTCAAATAAGATCACATAAGCACACTCATACATATAATTAGTGCCTAAATTGAAACATTGAAACAAGATCAATCTCGGTCGACAAACTCCTCGACTGAGACACTCTCGGTCGACAAACTCCTCGACCGAGAAAGATCCAAAGTAGCCGCTAGACACAACAGACAAGTTAGTTGGCAGTTGGAGAAAGACGTTGCAAATCACTTGTTCCAGAGTGCCTGTCGGTCGACAAAAGTTCGACCGAGTAGGTGTCTCGGTCGACCATTCCTCGACCGAGATTGTCTCTGACAGCAACTGCAGAATTAATTAATTAGCCGTTGTTAAAGCAACAACTTTGTACCTAACGGCTAGTTAAGCACTTAGAAACCCCTAGAAGTTGTCTAGAACGTCCTTAAGCATCCTTAGGCCATTCCTATAAATAGGACAAGCCATAGGACACTCAAACACACTTGTTTACACTTGCTACACTTGAGAAATCCTTGAGCATACTTTGTGCAATCTGTTTGTAAGCAATTTGAGCATTGTGACAATTGGCCATTTCATTCCTTAGCTCATAATTCGTGTCCTATAGGCTAGTATCTCCTACCCACTGCAATCACAAGTTCACATACTTGGTTAGGAGATCTATACGCTTGATCTAGGCAAATCAAGCCTTGGGCTATAAAGGATAAGTTGTAATTTCCTTTTTCTTTCTTGTTCCCTATTATTGTTTGTACTCTCCTTGCTACTCCTAGGTTGGAGGCTGCGGATTGGAGAGGGTGAAGATCTTCTTGGCGAAGAAGGAGACTTTGAGCTACTTCAGAAGGTTGGTGCAACGGGAGGTTACTTCTAGAGAGGAAGGCTACTTCAAGGGGGAGCTTGGAGTTACTTCAAAGAAGGCTACCTCAAAGTTGGTGCACCTACTTCAAGTGAAGGCTGTTCAAAGGGTGTAAAGGAAAGTATTGTATTTTGTATAAATCCTCGAGAGGTAATAAAATAAATACTTTCAAATCCCGGTTGGGTAAGCAACCGGGTAGTGGACTGACAACTATAGTATTTGCTATAGTTGGAACCACTCTAAACACCTGTCTCTTTCTTCCAATTTCAATTTTGGTTGTTTGAATTCAATAAATTGTTAAAATAATTCAAAAACTCTATTCACCCCCCATCTAGTAGTTTTTCATATCTATCTTGGCATTGTGTGAAGAAACAACCTTTATATCATAGATGGCACACTTAGTGTTCCTCCTCTAACCAACCTTAATATATGAATTAAGATCTATGGTCTCAATCAATGCCCTTCCTTCAATTGCATCTTTGTAAAGAAGAATCCACCTATTAATGAATTAAGCATTTTCTTCATCCCATCATTCAAATGATTATAGAATATGTAGGCATGATTCCACTCAAGTAGGTCATGGTGAGAACAATTCCTAAACAATTCCATAAATTTATCCTAGTTATTCTTCCAATGATGCCCCATGTTGTTGATTGAATCTTGTGATTTGATTGAGGATCTCTACTATTTTCTTGGTGGATAACTTTTTAAATAATTCAGGAATAAGTGCACCCCATGTGGGGATGGATTCCTTATCAAATTTCTTCACCCTTGCATGGAGTGAGAAGGGGAAAAGATAGAGTTGTAGTACATCATATATCATTTATATTATCTTCATGGTGTCATTCAACTCTAGAAAATTGGTGATGTTGAGGTGAGGATCTTTCGTTGCTAAGTTGAAAAATTGGTTTTGTTGGATAATAGAAATTAGGTTTCTAAAAAATGATATGTTGCTACTACTGACCTCGCTATGGTTGAGTTTAAAGCTTTCTGCAATTGTGGCATGGTGTAGTCCATTAGGATCTTCTCCATTGTTTGTGTAATGGGTGGGACTTCTTACTGTTTCTTTTGTGGTGAAGATCACATCTCCTTTTCCTTCTTGCATTGTATTTGCAGGAGAGGACTAATTATGGATTGTCTAGTACTTGAAACAAGACAGTAATGCTTGATCTTTTCTCCACAATGTGCTATTTGATAAAAGGATTAAAGAATTTTGTTAACACATGAAAATACAAAATAAATTATTCAGTTACTAACACAAATTTTTACCAAATTGCTACTCTGACACCATCAAGAAAAAATCCAAAGCGGTCAATTACACATTGATTCCTTATGAACGAGGCTGAAAATTGTTGCGTACAAAGTGTGTGATCAATTAAATAAAATAAATGGAACACCTTGTCACCCGCAATAGTATATATCACAAGTAGTATATCATTAGGTCAAATTCTCATTGAATTAATGATATTTTATAATTTCTCTTAACTATGTAAGAATGCAAAAGATAGTGATTGATTGTTTAGTCATTGATTTGATCTATTTGTAGAAATAAAACTATAAGATTAAAGGTAATTGACAATGGAGAAAAAATGAGGTTCAAGAAATACATATATTTCTTTGAGATTGACATCACATTTTAACATATTATCTATTTCGTCATCCAAACCTTTCAGTAACATATCAAATATTATGTTGTAAATTTTAGAAAATTATTCTTAACGTTTATCAACCCAAGAATTATAGATTAGAGATGAATGATTTCATTTGTTTATCCTACTCTAACCATATTTCAAAATTGAGAATCTTACTCCAATAAATTGATGCACTTACATATCATAAATCAAATAGTTTCACTTCATTTTTATTATAATTCTTATGTCTCTTAAATAAAGGAATCAATTATAAAAATATAGGGGTTGTTAATCATAAGAAAAGACAATACAACCACATAATAGACATAATAACATTTAACCATTAAATTAAATATATGTAAGAGAAAAATATTTTTAGGTGACCTGATACAAAGTAATCCACAATTTATGCCAAACATTAAATATCACAGATAAAATATGAAGGAGATTTTGTTTCTCCTACAAATAAACCATGAACATGGAGTAAACTGAAGAACGAAGTAGTTACAAGTACAAGAACTTAATGAGAGGTGAACTGAGTTTCTATGTCATCAATCCATGTAGGTAGTACACATATTCAGTTATTTTCTTTTTCCTCGTCTTGCTCCTTGGACTCCCCCTTTCTCCCATTTTCTAATCATTTTGAAGGACGTTCTTCACAGCCCCCAAGTAACGTAATGTGTTTTTGACCCAAAAGTGAATAGAGTTCCTTGCAATTACAATCGTATGAATATATACTCCAACAACCATCTGACACAATGTGTCTATGAGAAAACACAATGTGTCTATCGAAAAACATAATGTGTTTTCTATGTTTCGTAAAAAACACATTGTGTCTAGGGCTAGACATCTTGTGTCTCATATCAATTTTCTTTACATCTAGAGAAGTACGCATCTCTTGTATCGTACATAGTTTGTCTAAAAAGTGACACATCACACATGTGATGTCTAAAAGGCGATATAGAGTGTGCAATTCTACAAAAATAGGGTGAAGTTACCGGGTTCTCACACAGCATGTCCACTTATTGATAAGTCGTGCCATGCATTAATTGGGTAATTATTTCCTGATTTCTCTTCATTGTTTTGACTCCATCTTTGTATGGAAATGGTCCTTGATATATGTATAATGTAATTAACTTGAATTCTAAAAGAAACAATACTAATTCATCCTAAGATGATATAAATGTGAAATTCAAGCTAATACACATGTATTTATGGTAAAAGAGCATGATAACTGTATAAATTATAGTAAGAAAATATGGCATGAAATGCACTTATTATTGATATTTAAGAATTAAAATAACATGTTGAATTATATTGCTTCACCGATTTTACTTATCACATTTTTATACATATATCTAGTGAATGCCTTCTTTCTACGATGTCTTTTATTTCAAACTATAATAGGCAAGACATGTTATTTATCAATGTCATATTTCGATCTCAAAGAAATTTCTTAAGGCTCCTATTGGTTTGGTGTAAGACACAAGTTATGTGGAACTCATTTTTTGAAAATTCCATTCCAATTTGTCAAACTTAAGTACCATTAATTAATATATGATTGGTTTGTTGTAAGTGTAAATATGGAAACAACTAAAAATATTATGTATTTTTAATGTGTAAGATATTTTTTGAAGTTACCGCCTTTCATTCATATAAAACCAAGGTACAAAAAATACATCATCTTCAACTGTTGTTTTCCATCTAACAGGCAGGGATGCCCGATGGCTAATATGACCAGCTAAATGTAATGCATCTTGAGCAACCAGATGAGCCAAGGAGTTATATGCTCTTTTTACATGGATAAAGCAATGGAATAAAAGAAGAAGAAAGGTAGCAAATGTCTTCAACTATCAACCCCAGGTAGCCTAGTCTTTTTCTCAAGTCCTTCAAGGCATTAATCACGTTCAAAGAGTTCGAGCATAACACCACTTTGCTTCCTTGGTCCAGCTTTGACAGCGCGAACTGTAGTCCCTCCCTTGTGGCCATAGCTTCGACTATATCCGAGTTCCTTTCCACCCACACCTTCTTCTGGATAGCACCCAAGAAACATCCCCTTCCATCCCAAACCACCGCCCCCAGCCCACAGCCTTCAATTCCCCTCACCGTCGAGTCAACATGCACCCACCTCCAGCTTCTGTCCACACACAGCTCAGTGAGATCGCTCACCTTAGATATAGATAGGCCTGTGCTTACCACCCGGCCTGCTCCCCCATTGTTGTTGTTTGCTACCTCCCTTCCTCCATTATCCTTCCTATAATCTGATATCATGGCTCTACGATTATGAAGGATGGGTTGGGGAAAGGGTGCTTCATCATTGAAGATCTTATTATTGCGACATGTCCAAATAGTCCACCAAACAACCATAAGTTCATCAAGTTCTTCCGTCATGCAACTTTCCCAAAGGGCCAGTAAGTCATCATGCAGATGGTTTCCAATAGCCAGACACTTTGAACTATCCAACCAACTCATATGTCTCACAATTTCCGCCCCCGAGCACTGCCCAACCATATGAGGGATAGTCTCTTCATTAGTTGCACATATTGGGCATATTCCATCAGCTGTGACATATCTTTCCCGCAGCCTCCCTTTGGTTGCTAAACTACCCGTTGCTAGTCGCCATAGAAAATGAGTTAGCTTTTGGGGCCATTTCCTATCCCAGATAAATTTCCACAGTTCATGGGGGACTTGTCATTCCCGCCTCCTCACGCCATTACTTCCTAGCAATCCCAGCTAGTAAGCAGAATGAATAGTGAATATACCATCCTTGCCCGGCCACCAGAACACACTATCCACTATCTCCCTACTAGACAATGGGATAGTCATAATCTGCGATGCAATGTCTCTGGGAAAATCTCAAGAAGCATGTCCACGTTCCATTCCCGACTATTGTCCCGCATCAGGCCGCTCACCATGCTAGTATCTAGGCCCGCACCTGCTCTAGCTGTATCCATGTTCGCCCATTCACCTTGAAACCATTTGTCAGACCAGATTTTTATGCTTTGTCTGTTACCAACACGCCACATGATGCCCTCCTTAAATAGAGCTTTCGCCCCCCATAAACTGCGCCAGGTGTAGCTCGAGATTAGTCAAAGATGTGCCTCTAAAATGGTGTTGTTCGGATAGTACTTTGCTTTCAAGAACCTTACATTCAAAGTCTCCAGTTTGGTATATAGCCTCCATAATTGTCTAGCAAGCAGCGCCTGATTGAAGACTGACATATCTCTAAAACCCATACCTCCCTCTCTTTTAGACTTGCACAGGCCTGCCCAACAAATCCAAGAAATTTTCCTCTATCCCATCTTCACTCCCCACCAATAACGTGCCACCATAGAGTTAAGATCATCTATTAGTCCCGTCGGTAACTGGAATATGCTCATGACATATGTAGGGATTGTCTAGACCACTGCCTTGATGAGGACTTCTTTGCCTAGCTTGGATAAAAGTTGCTCCTTCCGACCTTGAAGTTTGATGCTCACCCTTTCTCTTATGTAATCGAACACCTTCTTCGACCTCCCCATAGCCGTAGGGAGTCCCAAATAGGATGTCTGCCTATCTACCTCCTTCAATCCCAGGATATCTCACAACTCGTCTCTTTTGCATCTCGGTATCGTTTTGCTAAAAGCGATCTCGAACTTAGAAAGATTAACTTTTTGACCTGATGCATGCTCGTATTGGCCGATAATTTCAGCTATTTTTCGGCATTCGTTCCTTGTCCCTCTAGCAAATAAAATACTATCATCAGCAAAACATATGTGTGAGATCTGGGGGGCCCTCTGGCAAACGCTCATACCATGGATGGTATTCACATTGACCGCAAGGTTTTAGAGAGAGTAGAAAAAGCATCAGCACAAAGAATGAAAAGATAAGGGGATAGCGGGTCACCATGTTGTAGTCCTCGTGAAGGCTGGAAGATGTTTGATCTTTCCCCATTGGTTGTAAAAGTGTGAGACTCTGAGGATACACAATCTAACACCATGTTCCTCCATCTTCTGCTAAAACCAAATTTTTCCATAACTTTTCCTAGAAAGGACCACTCAACTCTGTCATATGCTTTCGTCATATCAAGCTTCAGTGCAACATGCCCCTTTTGACCTCCTTTGCCTCCCTTCATGGCGTGAAAACACTCATATGCAATGAGAGCATTGTCTGTTATCATTCTGTCTGGTACAAACACACTTTGATTTTCAGAAATGATTTTATCCATGAAAGGTTTTAATCTATTAGTCAACACCTTGGTAGCAATTTTATAAATGACATTGCATAAACTGATAGGCCTGAAATCAACAACTTATTTGGGCTTTTTTCATCTTCGAAATCAGCACCACCAAGGTATCGTTAAAACCTTGGAATGAGTACTCCCCTTTCCACCACCCTTTGATATAGCTGGCTATATCTCGTCCAATCACATTCCAGAATTTTTGGTAGAACATAGGCTTCAAACCATCCAGTCCTGGCGCCTTATTTGGGTACATTTGAAACACCGCCGCCTTGATCTCATCCTCACACAAATCAGCCTCTAGAGCCACCGACATAGAGGTACTAATCTTATTTTCAATTCTTGCCACAACCTCTTCCGTACCCACAGTGTGACCTGCCTCAAAGAGCTTCTGAAAGAAATTTTCAATGATGCCCATGATGTCTTTATCCTCAGTTCTCCAAATCCCTCTATCATCCCTCAGCCCCATGATATTTTGTTTTCTGTCTCTGTGAAGCTTTATGGTGAAAATAAGAGGTATTTCTGTTCCCTTCCTTCATCTCTTTCACCCTTGCACTGGCACACCAATATGTTTCATCTTCCCGGTGTAGTTTCTCAAGCTCATTAGCTAGTTCCTCACATCTCTGAAGAGTCCTCCCATCAGGCCATTTTTTCTATTCCTCCCCAAGAAGATGCTCAGTCATTATAATCATTTTCTTTATTGCTCCAAATTTAACATCAACCCATTTTGTTAGCTCACCACTAACTCTATCCAGCCTCCCTTTCAGATCCACATCAGCGCTCGCCTCCCAAGCCGCATTTATCGTCAATTGACAGCCCTCCTCAGATAGCCACATCGGTTCAAAGTAGAACCGGTTCTTCCTCCTTCTTTTCTTTTCTTCTCCCACCACCACATGCAAAACAATGGGAGTGTGGTCCGACTTGTTGAAAGGTAGATGATGAACCCAACTTCCCGTATAGATGCTATGCCAATCATCACTGACCAGGAATCTACCCAGCCGTTCCTCCACCAGTGTTTGAACAGTAATACCCCTTCTCCAGGTGTAAGATATAATAAGTAAGGACAACAAAAAAATAAAGAAATAATCGTATCCATAAATGATCATAATAATTTTTCATCATAAAACTCTCTACAAGTGGTCATGATGCAGATGTTGCTCCATTAAAAATATTTTAATGTGATATAACTATAATTTTAATAAAAATATTGTTGGTCAAATCATATCATTTTTATTTCACTTTGTATGTACAAACTATAGTAATATTATCTACGTTTAATATATTTGTAAATATAAGTTTTGGTTCATCAATGTTTTAGAAAATGTACAACACTAATTTTTGGTATATGTAGCATACAATTACATAAATTATCATTTCTCACATCATATTATTTCAACATGAAGAATAAAATTATGTTAGATAAATCACATTTTTTATGAAATGGTGTGGTGTGATTATTTTTTATAGTTGGCATATATTTTTTATTTATGGACCACAATGATAATGGTAGTTCTACTGTAAAATATTTTATAAAATGCTACTTATAATGTATATTATCTTGTCATATTATGTTATGATTTTGACGATAGCATTCCTAGACATAGGTGGGTCGTAGATAGTTGAGCGGTGCGACTCAGTAATCCCCAATGAAGGGAACATAGTTTGACTTTGGGCGTCCGTTAAAATCAATCCTGGTCATAAATATATTACATGTGTCATTTATCAAGAATGAAAATATAATTGTACACAAAAATGTTGTCAATTGTTCTGATACTCATTTTTTGCTTTTTTAGGAGGAAGCTCAAGAACTCTATTTTGTATGTAACTTCATAACTCACCTGAGTTCCAACACTTATTTGAAACCAATAATAAAAAAACTTTTTTAGGAACCCCCACCCTATTTGCACCAAAAAAATAATAAAAAAACTTTTTTAGGAACCCCAAATCATAAGTTTTCCCAATAAATTACAACACACCAATCAGAACCTAAAATGAAGTAACGGATGCAATATTAAATATAGAAGTATCTAAGCCTCACCAATCAAACACTTTTCAGATCTTGTATGTATGGCAGAGAGTGTATTTTATACTCATCCTATAGAGAGACATGACAAATTTAAATGCCACAAATTTCTATATTTGGCCACCCTCTTGGCTCGGATTTACTAGGTAAGACACATAACACTTCTTTTTACAGAAGTTGTATGATTTTATTGTTCATAAAGTTTTGCTGCCCTAACTCTTCTGCCATGAGATTTATCTTGAGTAATCTGCCTCTTAATGTAGGGTATATTTGTCATATAAAAACGGGATTCTCAGAAAACCTATCCGAGAGCCTATACATATGTCGGGTGGACAATAGCTTCTTCGCAGTCTGCCATTGGCTGGATTCCCTCCTCATCATTAAAAAGAGTAAAAAAAAAAAAATGCCAGCTGGGCCAGACTTGGGTAAAGTGCATTCGGGAAGGTTGAATCCTGCGTAATCATACAGCTGAGTTTCTGAATCCTACTATTCAACTTAATTGAGCCGAGATACAGCCACCACCAGAGCAAGGTGGTTCTCATTCAAAAGAGGACTTCAGTGTACAAAAAAATGTAAAAAAATAAAGAAAAGTTAACATTATATTGCTTTTGGGTTGGAACTCATTGATTTAGTCCATACACAACTCTATTTGTGAGAAAAGGAGTAGGAATACTGTGTCTTCTTTCTTTTCTCTTCCCTTTGGCTTCCTCCATAGAGTCTCCTTTCTTTACAATTTCTTTACCACTTTACTATTAGGATCATGGGCTTTCCCCTTTTCAATGTTTGCAAGAATTCGAAACTGTAACAATAATGAAAACAATGACACCTCAAGTTTTAGACCTTGTTCTGAGCGCGGTGCATGGTCCACTGCATTTAATTTGGGGCTCGTCACTTTGGGGATATATACGACCCTTGTATCATCAGATCACTTCATGGCAGTATACTTATCATAAAGCATACGGACCAAGTTATAATTGAAGATTTCCCTTCCTGATCATAATCCTTAGCAGTTATTACTAAACAAGCTGGCACCAACATGGGGCTATTGTTTTTACATAGTTGAAGACTTGAAGGAAACTTGTCCTCAGCTAATCAATCAACTAGCCCCAACATATGGTACTGATCAACTAGTCAGTCAGACTGTCACATTTGGTCCATCCGGCGCGGTTATCTCCTAGCTAACAGCATAACTGACAAAATGTATATGTCAGAAGCGCTGGTGATACTCATCCCTTTCCTGCTGATCAGAATGTAGCGGTGGAAAAATCTAACCCCACCTCTTCAAACAAAAATTGGTCACTCCCTTCAGTACCTTGGTTACTCATGCATTCATGTTCTTCTCGAGGGCTACATCTCTGGTCTGAGGCGCAGCAGGAACAGTGAGCATGTTTTGAACTGTAAGAGACAATCCCTACATCTGCGTGATAAGACCTCATAATCAGTCTTGTGGATACATATTGCTGCAGCTGTAGGCTCTTCTTTGGAAAGTGCTAATTATAGTAATGTCAATGGTAAGTACTACAAATGGTATCAATGAATATTCTTTAGTACTCAACTGTGAGATGTCATCTTACTAGGAGTCTGTAAAGCTCCCTGTTAATTACACTTGTGAGGAATGTTGTAGAAGGTTAGAGAGAAAAGGAAAAGGACTTACTTCGATGTAACTGCAAGGAGGCACTCTTTTACTAAGGCGTGAAGAGAGACAAAACGTAGATGTTGCACGGCTAAATTTACTCTCCCTTGGATTCCGAGAAGAAAAAAGGGGAACAGCGAGAAGACTACTTGTCTAGGACTTTACGCTTCAAAGCCGACCTGTTGTTTTCAGTATATGTAGAGGTTTCCGCATCATCTTGGGATCTATCAAACGGCTGTATGTGTAGCTTTAGAACGCACCTCATTGGATCGGGCAACCCTAGGGGCTTTTTCTGCTACGACAATTGCAAGCTTACAAAAGGCTGATGTACAAAAGCTTCACTTATGTGCTCGCTAATATACAGAAGCAGCTCTTGAATTGATTGTTCCAGGGTTCGGATCAGATGGTAACAAAACGGCCTCGTAGTTCAACATTGTAGGACGATGATGATAAGTGATCGTATAATGAACCATGCCTGTCACTGACAGTTGCGCTGTCTCTACGCTTGTCGAGTTTTTTTGTGGTAATCAACTGGGCCTTTGTACTAAGGAGGAAGTCCCTCATGGACAACAACTATAAGTGATTCCAGATTCTGAAAAAAAACAAGAACAGTATAAGCGCAGAAAAAACTCAAAAACTCTTCAGCTCCTAGACCAGCATAATACCTCCTCGTGTCTAATTTTGCCCCGATCCCTAAAAACTGTTTCATTTCCAGTTGTCTGAGACCGTGCCATCTGAAAGGGACTCAACAACGTCGGAGACGTAGTTGACAGAAAATAGTCCCCACAATGTCTCTCTGTTTCGTCTGTCTCCACCCCAATGGGAACATTCCGAGCGACGGTTCCCAAGCTTGCTTTAATTAAACAGTTGGCTGATTGGCAGAAGCACTTGTTAGTGAGAAGATGTCTGATTGAGGTGAAACATTCATATTTATTGCGGCAGCTAGCAACGTAAGAAGTTAGACCGTATGACGAATGCCATATAGCCATGGATTGGGATAAATTCTGGATTATAAACTGCGAACTCTACTACAGTACTGGTACATTCAAAATCTGGATTTTACCATTTGTGGCGTTAGGGAACTCAGTCCACTTCCCGTCTGGATGCATCTGGTAGACAACTTGCATATTGGGATCTAAACTGGGATGCAGAGTAGGGAAAATAACAACTTCTCTCTTGCTAATTTGGAATGCAGTGTGTTTGTACACCCAAATTAGGTCGATGATCTACTTAACTTCATCATCTTATTTCATTTTTTAAAATGTAGCATAATCTCACTTCATAGGATATTCCTCAGAAATTACGATATAGATTTCTTATTTTACACGTTAAAACTATCTCATATCCTTTCATAGAGATGAATGCCTCGTTAGATCTTCCAAGTGGCATACAATAGCATGCCTTGGAAAGTTAGCATATGCATATAATTACAAAAGCTTCAGCATCATTTGATATAACATTATATATACACAGAGGCGTTGCATGCACACCTACTCTTTAACACCGAATCCCAAAACATGATCCGTATTGCTGTTAAAAATGCCACATTTCATATTTTACTTGAAAGCCCGGGACAATGTGCCTAAATCTCGGGCGTGCCCTCCTCTATGGGTCTTACATGCCATTGGATCACATATATATAGAGGCGGGCACAGAGAATAGGAACAGAAAGTTTGGTCCCCTATTTCCATTAATTAATGTCTCACTTCTAAAGTTTGAGGAACAAGCATGTAGCATCTCCACACCATATCCATCCATCGAATTCTACTTTGTACTTGGACTTGTACAAAGCCTCTTTCGATCTTTGCCAGTGACTTTCGGCTTGCTGAAAATTTATTTTGATACCCACGGACAACATGAAGTGCTCTGATATGCCCTCCAAATACTAATAGAAAATGTCAGGATGCACCATTAGACCATCAAAAAAGTTTGTGATAATTTTTACAGTAAGTTTTTATGGGTGTTCTACAGGCGCCACGCACATTAATTCACCATATCTAGATAAGATAGGTTTTTATCATTGTTCATGGAAATGACTGTTACCAAAGATTAACATAAGAAAATAGTACATTTGTTCGTGATAGAGATTATCAATTACAATTGAATTACTCACTACAACAAATATCACAAGTAAAAGTTGACCACATATAAAATGCAGTACAAACCATTGAAATTCATAGAATATCAACACACACATTGCAACAACATTTAAGAGTTGGTGGAAGAGTATAGTCATTTAGGTTTTGCATGCTATCTATTTAACTAAGTTTGTATTTTTTTATATTGTCAGCATATGACCTATAATCATCTTCAATGTTGTAGTTCGAGTCTATAACATCTCATAGTATCATCTCTTGACACAAAAAAATATTTCATTACCGAGTGAACAAGTGTTTATCAATGAAAATGCAAGCAACGATCACGGCCCTAATAAATAGGTCGTTACATCTGATATGATCAATGGAGTATATGGTGTTGATTATATCGCTCAAGTACCTTTTGTCCCAAAATAAAAGTTCTCTAGGTCTCTCTTTCACAAGTCCAAAGGGGTGACCATTCGTGTCTCCATTATAGAATCTTAACGCTACTTATTTCTAAAAGCTACAAGAAACTCTATGAGATGCATCCATTCTTTTCCACTATATTATGTATAAAATATATATTCAAAATAAATTTTTTTATTATCGAGAGAACTGCCCCCGTAGAAGCGCCACTTTTGTGACCCCCCTAGACAGTGTAAAACTCTCGTTCATACACACCAATGTTAGTAGAAAATGGAAACAAAGATAATTCATGGCAACAATGTCAGTAGAAAATGGAAACAATTATTGTTTTAATCCAATATCATGTTAGTTCATACACACCAAAACAAAGCAAAATGAAGACATATATCATATAAACATATAGACATTTAGGTTTACTATTGTTACATCCCTTTGTTCCAGTCACCATTAGTATTACCACTATCGCTCAGAATTTGAGTCATACACAAAGTTTTGCACAGCCCTGGTGCAATTCTTAAAACTTCACAATCAACCTTGGCATGTTTATTTATGTAGATGATAGACAATCACACGAAATTGAGCAATGTGTGTGTTCATTTCTTCTGTAAAAGAGTTTTTTTCATCATGACTTTCCTTAATGCTTGAATTGATTCGATGTTATGATGCAAAAAATTTACTTATTCCCTCGCACTACAAGTGTAAGGCACCATCCTTTTTCCACACATGTATCATGGAAGGGGAGGGTTGTAGTCCTCAATTTTACAATTATGCGCTTTTATTTTCTCCATGTAAACACTTATCATTCAAATAGATGACGAAGAAAACTTAGAGATCCAACCCCAATCACCTAAAGGTGTGAATATATAACATAATGAACTAGTGGAAGTTGATTAATAATATACCAAGTATATTGAAAACTATTATACGTCACACACGAGGCAGAAAATATTCAGATTTTGCTAAAAGTAAAATCACACATAAACATGTAGAAACCATTGTCTCCGTAAGTTGCCTTTTCGTATCATCTATTAAATCTTTCCACAAACCAATCTCTTGTTGTTGCATGCCATCAATGTCATTTGCATTGTCATTTATTTTTACATCTACAACATCATTTGATAAACTATTCTATTATAATATGATATCATTGTTACATGTATCTTTGATAAATTGTGTGGTATAATCATGCTAGAATTATGAGACAATTCTTTTTGATAGGGTATTTATGATACTCGTGAGGAATGAAGTCTTACAAGAGGCTAGACTTGACGATGGCTATAAAAATCATTGAAAAATAGGCTTGGAATTGTCACCGTATTTAATACAAAAAATGCAAAACTAAGGATACACTTGTAAATCAGAGGAAAAATGCAAAAAGACCAAAAAAAGGTTTACTCCACTCAAGCGTAAGTAAAAGCATAGAAGGTGCATAGATTCAACAATCCTCTAGAAAGGTGTTATCCATCGTCATGTTGCTCGTGAAAATGATATTGTTGTTTGTTATCTCAAGTTTCTTGAAAATGGCAGTTTGGTTGGTTATGGGAATAAAATAACAAGGAAGAATATGATTTTTATTTTTTAAATTTCTAGGGACTAGACATGACAATGTCTTACCCATTATCATTCCTAACGATTCTAAAATTTTTATTTAGTGGATCCCAATCTCCTCAGGATCTTGCATGACAAAGATCCATCCCAGGAATTGAGGATGAAAAGTGTGGAGAGAGAGAGAGAGATGAGAAAGGATATCCAATCAAAAGTAAGAGTTATTCTTATTTGAAAAAATCTAGCAACATATATCAACAATTAGACTACATGGTAGTAAATCTAGATGTCGTAGTTATAATTTAGAGAGATCAGATCATGGCAGTTTTGGTTTAATTGATCAGAGCAGTTAAAAAGTTTAGGTTGACAATTAGGAAAGTTGTTAAGAAATTAGAACACATGGATACATAGTTTAAGTAATTCTAGATAGCAGTTTAAGAATAATTATTCAGATAATATGAATAATAAGCATACTTATTGCCTCCTCACAATATCAACATATTCTGGGGGTAGGAGAACTAGTTGTGCTAGAATAATGATCCTCTAGTCATTTGGGTAACTAAATTAAAATATAAAGGCAATTTCTCTCTAGCTTTAGGGGAGTCACAAGGGGTGACGACTGTTGGATGAAATATGCAGTATTTATAGTCTAATTAGGGTTCAGGGGCCTACGGTTTTGGAAAGAAGGTCATTGAATAGACCTGACATAATGCTTCATTCTGTTGGGCCAACCACTAGTCGAAGAGAAGGTTCCTCCACGTGGCACCTAGTAGAATGCATGATTTTTCAACTATTCTTGTGTAGGAAAAAGGATATTTTTTATCTAAGTTTTTGAATTTTGTGTGAAGGTTTTAAAGATGTCTTGGATAAAAATAGTTTAGATCGCAGAATGAGTTATATGATGAACAGAACAAAGCACAATGAAAAATTGTAAGGAAAAAATGATAAAACTTGGGATCTGAGTATTTCTTTTCATCAAAAGGTATGGATTTTCCATTAAGATAATGGCATCTGAAAATTCCCTGAGATTTGAAAATGAATATTAAATACTAGATAATCCAACTGATTTATTGGAAAAACATTGTAAAAGTTTAATCAAATGGTGAATTGTGCTTAAGTCAGGAGATAAATACTTTGTGTATGCTAACCCTCGAACTGCGACAAATGGGTGAAATGAGTGGATTAAATAGGGAAGAAAATATAGAAAATGTAGAAAACTTGGGTTAATATACTCATTATCTAGAGAGTAGATCTAGTCTTGGTCATTGAAAGAATGACCAAAATGGGATGTCAAAAGTCTTCCACTCTCAAGATAAGGTTCGAGTAAAAGTGATCTAGGTTTGATCCTTGTTTGTTATCATCAAGGACAATGGTGAGACTCATCTAGGGTGCTCTAATGAGCACAAGTAGGTGGTCTATTTTCCTTCTAAGGATGAATTAGTAGGACAACCATTCATGAAAAGGATAAAGTTGGGTATAATGGTGATCAGGACCAATGTGTGGGTATCCTACTCAAGACCAGTGACCACAACTAGGGCATCACCTATCTCCTTGAGTGTCCTAAAGCTATACAAGGGGTTTCAAACCTTTTTTTGTAGGACCAGAGCTTATTCATTCATCATGTGCTCTGGACAGGACAAATACTAGAAACGTCTACATTGAGTTCCTCTACTGGCCAAAGAGGCTCAATACAATTTGAAAGAAAGGGAAATGTGGGACTGAAGAGAAGTTTTGTCTATCTTGTTTGTGATCCGGTTGAGTTCTCTAGGGATATAAATCACCCAAAGATTGTCCAGATCAGCCTTGGAGACATGGAATTTCGTCCATAGTTGATGGAGATTCGGTGAGAGACATGTTGACTAATGCACCGGCTGCACCGACAGTCTGGAGTCAGTAAGGATAGCCACATTTTGCTGGTTCTCAGATCAACAAATGGCAGTAGCAATGATGATGGCAGTGAGCTCAGTGTGCAGGACCGAGGTTGTCTTGAGGAACGCACTTCTAACAGATATGAAGTGTCCCGCGGAGTTCGTTATATGGACTCATATGGAAGTGTCCTTGAAAGCATTGTTGTAGGCAGCATCCACGAAGATGAGGTAGTCTAATGGCCCCGGGCAGTAGGAAACTAGATCACGTTGTCTGACAACTGATGTGGATGGTAGCTTATTATCCAGGATGGATCTTTTTCTCTCTTGAATGATCAACAATTGAGCTTGGACGGATGGCTCTATGCGGTCATGCATGCATGTGGGGTCCCATGACCCATATTCATCAAGGAGTAATAGTATAGCAAGAATATGCATCATAGTTACAAATTTTCATGTCCAAGTAGAAGATGGAGAATATTATCATAAGTATGCCTCATATGAGAAAACTAGGTTAAGCATGTTTAGAAGCCCAACTGATGCGTTATAATGCACATACCTATTCTTTCTTTCTATATTATCCTTTATCCACTAAGATATTAGGTCCAAACTCACTTTAACCTAGGTTCAAAGATTAATGCATGTATTAGGTTACTTAAATGCACTTTAAGTGTAAAATGCCCACATTTATAACCCATGGGTAAAGACTTTGGATTTTGGTTTTGGAAATAGGGCCAAACGATCCCTAATATTTTTCTACTCAAGAAAACATATTTTCTTGTCAAAAACAGAGTTAAAACACTATTATTATCATTTTTTATCACTTTATACATTTAAATTAGTGTTTGAATTAATTAACAGGTTTGTAATGGAAAATAGGGTTCAAAACATGAAAATTCGGATTCTACATGATTTTATCTTTCCAACGAGTATTTATTTTTATTTTTCCGATAACCGAGTGATTTTCAATGAATTAAACAAGATTGACCAATTAATTGCTAAATGGGTAAAAAAACAAGTTTTAGATGACGGATATGCCCTTGGCGAGAGGATCAGGAAGGAAGGGCGCTCGGGGGCAAAATGGTCAAAATCACCTGAGCTTCATCAAGCTCGGGGCGTAGCCATGGCGCCGTGGGTGCAGCTAGGTAGTTTGGGCGTTTGTGTATTTCTCCACCAAAATTGACGTTCAGGTACTCGAAACGAAGAGGATCGAGAGAGGAACTCACCAAACCAAATGATTTCGACGATGGTTCCTCCTAGCTCTGTGGAGAGGGGTCATAATATTAGAGGGAAAAGCTCTTCGCCGACTGCTTCCCCCGCTTCTTCAGACAAAATTGGTGGTGTGGGCAAGTTGCTAAGGGGCCGACAGAGGTGTGTGGGTGGTCTTTTATAGATGGGGGAGCCTGTGGAACCGAAGCGAAGGTGGCCGTGAGAGGCCATGGCTGGATCCGCTTGGTGTTTCAGCTACACTACACCTCACTGGACGAGTGAGAGCTCAAACGAACCAGAGGGTCACTACGAATATGTAGGTGAAGAAATTTCTAGAAAAGACAGAGAAACGAGGGAGAACGGTGGCGACGAAGCGACCTGTGGCTGCTCGTTGCTCCTACAGTTAGCCGAAGGTAGGAGATAAAGAGCTGACCATCGGATGGGTCCACGTCCACCCTAGACCATTGGATCGTGGCCCACGATGGGCCCGACGTGCGTGAAAGTCATTTAAAGTTGAACTTAGGCTTAAATGACGCAAATCAATGATATAACGATGGCTATTAAGTCACACTATATTAAAATCTTGTTAAATGCATTTGGAAGGTCAAATGAACTCCAAATGACCTCAAATTTTAACCATAGGTTTCTAATGACGTCTAGATTCATGCTATGCAATTAGATTTGCGTTTCACCCAACTTTTGGCCTCAAATATTTATTTTTATTATTAAAGCATATATTAATATAATGCTTGAGCAAATAATTATGTGTTGCTTTTATAAGCAACCCTTGATTCCCAAATTCGAGATTTGGAGTCCAAGGATCCTCCACCCATTAAAAACATGCATTTGCAAGATTAATTAGCCCATAATAAGAGTGAGGTATAAAGTTGGTTATTTATTCATCATTTAATTTACACTTGCTAATTAAATCACTTCTTCTCCATTAATATTTATTCTTGAGCTCCAAAATTACCCATTAGACAACAAATTCGTGGTTTAATGGTAAATTGCATAATTACCCCATCCATATATTAATTTGTGGTATTTTGTGCATCTAACCCTCAAATTGGCATAAAATGTACTTCAATCATCAATTTCTCAAATATTCAATATTAAGGACACAAAATTGGAGGAGAAAGAAAATGAACATAAAAATTGAGGTGGAAATGATAATTTTATTGAAACTCAGGACGTTACACCACTCCACCCGTTAGAAAGGATTTCGTCCCTGAAATCTCATACAAAAAGAGAAGGGTGAGATCTGAGCATTTCTTCTCTTATCTCCCAAGTGGTTTCTTCTAGCCCATGATACTTCCACAACACCTTTACTAACTCAATCTCTCTATTCTTCAACTGTTTCACCTGAGTGTCTAGGATTTTTACAGGTAGTTCCTCATAGGATATGTTTTCATGAATCTCCAAGGGTCCTATTGTGAGTACATGAGAAGGGTCCTTCACATACTTTCTCAGCACGGACACATGAAAGACATTGTGTATCTTATCATAAGCAGGAGGAAGAGCAAGGTAGTATGCACAGTCACCAATCTTAGACAAGATCTCAAAAGGTCCCACATAACGCAGGCTAAGCTAGCCTTTGACTTTGGATTGGGCAATAGAGTGTATTGGCTTGACCTTTAAGAACACATGGTCTCCAACTAGGAAGCTCACATCAGACCTATTCTTATCAGCATACATCTTATGTCGGTCTTGAGCAACTTTCAAATGCTTCTTAATTAGTTGAACCTTCTCTATCATCATCTGCATATTGTCAGTCTTCACTAAGGAATGCTCATCGACATCATCCCAATGCAACGGGGAACGACATGGTCTTCCGTACAAAGCTTCATACGGAGGCATTCCTATGCTGGCCTGGTAGTTGTTACTATACGCAAACTCAGCCAGAGGTAGATATCTATCCCATGCTCTTCCCCAATCCATCACACAAGCACGAAGCAGGTCTTCTAAGATTTGTACCATTCTTTCAGATTGACCATCGGTCTGGGGGTGATAAGCAGTGCTAAACCGCAGGTCAGTCCCCATTTCTTCTTGTATCTGGCTCCATAGATGAGAAGTGAACTTGGGATCACAGTCAGAAACTATCACTTTCGTTACACCATGCAGACGAACTATCCAATCCAGATATACATGTGCCATATCCTCCACTTTGTAATTGGACTTGAAAGGCAGAAAGTGAGCAGACTTAGTGAGGCGATCAATGACAACCCACACAACATTGTAGCCTTTCTGAGCCTTGCGGAAACCAGTGACAAAGTCCATCATGATCTTCTCCCATTTCCATTCCATAATTTCAAGCGGATGGAGGAGACCACCAGGTCATTCATGTTCTATCTTAACTTGTTGATAGGTCAAACACTTTGACACGAACAGAGCTATATCCATCTTCATGTTCTTCCACCAGAAACTGCATTGTAGGTCCTTGTACATCTTGGTCGTGCCAGGGTGAATTGTGTACTTGGACCCATGAGCTTCATAGAGAATCTTCTGTCGCAGTTCGCCAACATCAGGAACCCACAATATTTGTCGAAAATGGAGTGCACCATCAAATCTTTGCAGTTTTAGGGTTAAGGCTTTCATTCCTTCTAGCTCAGGACTCTCCAACTGGGCAGTGATAATATCAGACATCCTGCTTGGAGTGATTGACAGGCTGGCCATGTGAACACATAGCTTATCGTCAACTTCATCCTCAGGGATTTCTGTCAGTTGCGGTCGCCATCCAGAAACATACTCCATGTTCTTCCAAACGGAACAAGTTACAGAAGCACATGTTCCAGACTTCTTCTGACTCAAGGCTTCAGCAACTACGTTGGCTTTACCGGGATGATAAGTGATGGTAAAGTCATAGTCCTTGAGATACTCCATCCATCTACGCTGTCTCAGGTTCAAGTCTTTTTGTGTCAGGAAGTACTTTAAGCTTTTATGATCAGAGAAGACCTCAAACTGAACCCCACCCCATAGATGTAATGTCTCCAGATCTTTAGAGCATGAACAATAGCTGCGAGCTCTAAATCATGTGTAGGCCAGTTTTCTTCATTCGGCTTCAACTAGCGAGAGGTATAGGCAACCACCTTGCCTTCTTGCATCAGACCACATCCCAGTCCTTGCTTGGAGGCATCAGTCTAAATGAAGTAGGGTTTGCCTTCAACAGGTAGAGCAAGCACAGGAGAAGATGTCAGGCATTGCTTTAGCTTTTGGAAACTGTCCTCACACTCTGGAGACCAAAAAAACTTGACGACCTTTCATGTCAACTTCATCATAGGAAGAGCGAGCTCTGAGAAGTTTTTGATAAACTTCCTGTAGTAACCTGCCAAACCGAGGAAACTATGAATTTCAGATGGATTCTTTGGAGCCTTCCACTTGGTCACTGACTCAACCTTTGCAGGGTCAACAACAATGTGTCCTCCAGAAATGACGTGACCCAGAAACATAACTTCTTTAATCCAGAACTCACACTTGGAGAATTTAGCATAAAGTTGATTTTCTCGCAGTGTATTGAGCGCCAATCTTAAGTGCTCGCGATGTTGCTCTTCAGACTCGGAATATATCAAGACATCATCAATAAAAACCATGACGAATCGATCAAGGTAGGGGTGGAAAACTCGATTCATCAGGTCCATGAAAGCAGTTGGGGAATTAGTCAAACCAAACGGCATGACCAGAAATTCATAATGCCTATATCTGGTTCTGAAAGTTGTTTTTGGGATGTCTTCATCCTTCACTCGCATTTGGCAGTAGCCACTCTGCAAGTCCAACTTTGAGAAGACAGTGGCAGATCTGAGTTGGTCGAAGAGATCGTCAATTCGAGGCAGTGGATAGTGATTCTTCACCGTGGCCTGATTAAGCATGTGATAATCAATGCACATCCGCATCGATCCATCCTTCTTCTTTACGAATAGGACGGAGGCTCCTCAAGGAGAAACGCTTGGGCGAATGAACCCCATATCAAGAAGTTCCTGAAGCTGCTTCTTTAACTCAGCAAGTTCAGCAGGTGCTAGGCGGTAAGGCGACTTTGAGATGGGCAAAGTCCCAGGTGCAAGCTCGATGGAGAATTCCACTTCCGAGTAGGAGGCAACCCGGGTAGTTCTTCAGGAAAGACATCAGGAAAGTCCTTCACCACCTCTATATGGTCGAGAGCAGGGGTTGTGGCTTCAAGAACTATGGAGGCAAGAAATGCCCTACACCCTTGCGAGATAAGCTTTTCGGCTTTGATGGCTGAGATGATAAATTGTCGTTCTTCTCGTTTCCTGCCTTTTACACTAATTCTTCCCTCTATGGGGGGTAACAAGCTAACCTTTGACTCCTCACAAAAGAGGACTGCCTTGTAGCTTTTTAGCTAGTCCATGCCAAAGATAATGTCAAAGACAGACATTTCGAGCAAGATAAAGTCGGATGGAAACATCTTTCCCAATATACATAGGTCCAGGGTTGGAAGCTTGAGATAAGAGGAGCATATTCTACCACTAGGGGTTTTGACATCTAGCACATGGTCCATGAATTCAGACTCTATCTCTAGCATAGCAGCAAACTGAGTAGATATAAAGGTATTTGACGAGCCGGAATCAAAAAGTGCTTTGACAGGGTACATATTAAGGTGTAGAGTACCTTCAATCACATTATTCCCATCATCAGTGTTATGACCCGTATCAAAGTTTATCGGTAAGCATCATTATTTGAGCCTAATTAAAGTTATTTGATCTAACTTATGTGCTCATGTGATGGTTAGTGAATCATTAACTTGATTTAGTTGAATCAAGCACATAAGTTCAGTTAGTGAATAATTAAGGTGATTAATTTGAGTAAAGTAATAATTGGATGCAATTGATATGTTGAATCAGTAAAACAATGTGATTATCATGTTTTCATGCCTTGGGTTTGTAGTGGGCCTCATTCTTGAAGTTTTGCAAAAGAAATCATGTTATTTGGACCTCCGAGGAAAAAAATTATGATGATTTCCAATTTCTAGGGTCAATTTAGCAATTTTCCAAGATTTTCACTTTATAAACGTTTCTTTTCTGTTTCTTCCTTTACGCTTATCTTCAACAAGGATCGTTTATTTGAGTCGGCGCACAGGAGCGAGTGGGTGCTCGAGGAGTTCAGGAGGAGGCTCGTGGCCTAGCTCCCCTTTCCAGCCGGTTACCTCTTTCCCTCTCGTCTTCTTTTCTTTTCTTCCTCCCTTTCTCTTCCTTTTCCTACATCTGCCTAGTCTAGCCAGCCACCCTGCACCTTGGCTAGCGGCTAGTGTATAGCAGCAAGCTGCTGCGGCAGCAGCAGCTAGGCCCTCTTGGGCGTGCCCAGCAATAGAGAAATCATCCTTGATCTCAGCCCAGAGTTTCAAGTGAGCTTCCGTGGCCCTAGCTGCGGATTAGCAACCAACATAGCTATCCTCGTCAAGCTGTAGCTTGAGGCCAGCGGCCGTGCATGGCTGGGAGGAGGTAGAGTTGGGGCGGCCAAAGCTCCTAATCAAGGATTTGGACCTCGGCTAGGAGGTTTACGCTGGAAATTGCCATCAATTCAGCCCAAATCAATGCCTAGTAGCCATTTCCAGTTGGACGTGAAGCTCTGGTTCCGTGAATAGGAACAGTAAAGGATTTATTCAAAGGTTGAAGACGATCCGAAACCGCTTAGAATCCGGCCTTGGACGCATCTCCGGACGAATCCGGATAGACCAAATCGCTGTGAGTGGGGTTTCATTTATTTATCATTAATAAACTCAGGCGTTTGAATATTTCCAGTTATGTGCGCGAATTTCGCTGTTATCAGGCTCGGGCAGCGTTTGGCGTCGCCCGACTTTTTATTTCATAAATTGCTTCTAGACGCTGTTATATGATTAAATTTAGCAATTGATCAGTGTGGATTGAGTCGGTAGATTTATATGGTTCATTGGAACCTAAATTGCTCATTTGAATGTTGAAATTAGAAACTCATGTCTGAAAATGGTATAATTTGGGTATGAACCCAAACAATGAAGATTTCTGATAAATTATCAGATGTACGATTTCAAAGTAGATATGAATAAATAAAATATGCATGAAAACCCTAATTGCATATATCTTTTGACGTTAATATGTGTAAATTGATATTTACATGAAATGGCACATTTCTCTGAAATATTACCAGAAATTCTCAAGTATTGTTATTAAATTATATTGTGAAATGTAATTAACTCTTAATTGAGTTAAGTGATGCACAAACCAAGATTTGGGTTAATGTGCACGTTTTTCGAGAATTTTAGAGAATTGACAAATGTTGAGTATGATTCTCGTATGTGAAGTAAATTTCTTTAATTTGTGCAATAAGATGTTCAATTGCGTAAATTCGCTATGTATGTGCCAAATTGAAATAAGTTGGGTTATTTATGCATTTCTAATTTGTCTGAATGCATGGTATGAGAATTTCTCAGAAATTACAATGATTTGAAATATATTGCTCTGTCAGTTTAGAATGACAGTGTATTGTGATCTGATATGAAATCAGTAAATGTGATATTCCTGTTTAAATGATTATATATTAATCAGTTAATAGACTTAGGTGCCCTAACACCGTAGAACCCCTTTGACAGATCTGCTTCTTAGGGGTGAAACTCGTGTTGCAACATTATCCGTGCGATGTCATGGAGACACGAGGATAGAGAGGCAGTGTCCAATAATAACGCGTGCGATGTCACGGTGGCACTGGAGAAAATTGGGGGTTATTGCAACAAGATCTGTGCGATGTCATGGAGGTAACCCCGTGAGACTCTTCGCTTGTGTACTCAGGTTAGAGGAGGAGTCTAGAGCACTCGATGTAGTGCAGTGAGGCCGATGAGCCTGGGGTCCTGTGGCAGAGCAGGGCTGGCGTCAGACTTAGCATTTCCCAGGTGTGTCGCTAAGTCTTGTACGGTGGGATCGTAGTTCGCTACGGATCTTCATATACATGGTACACTGTATATGATTAGGGATTAATAATAATATAAATTGGTACTCATATAGGATCACAGTAAATTAAAGTATTCGAACTTTTGTGCTATTTCTTTATATCTGTTTATCTGTTCAAATTATCTGTTAATGCATGGAAATGTGATTATATTCTGCAAATCTGTTATGTTATTAGAACTGCCCTGCTTAGTACTGTATTTATGTTTTATTTAAATCTATAAACCTGATGAGTTGTTTAGTGATAGCTAAATGAAATGCTATTCACTGAGCGAGTAGGCTCATACCTCTACTCAAAACATTTTCAGGTCAGCATCAGCATCAGGAATCGGAAGGGTCATTTCATCCTAACGCCTAGTTATAAAAGGTTTGTAGTTAGTCTAGTTAGAGGTCTCTTAGTCCTTTCCCCTCGGTCCTTGAGACATGGCGTGGGTGAGAGAGAGTGTGTATGTGGAATGTGTATAATGATGTAAATTAACTGTTATGTTTACTTTCTGTTAAACAATGTTACATGTTGTAAACTCTGTTTACTTTCTCTAGCCAGTTTAATTGAAATGCTTCCGCAATAGTTTATTATGTTTTAGTTTACAACAATAATCTGGATATCATTACGAGGTTTTAAAAAGAAAAAAATTCGCAGTGATTTGTTTATGTGTTAATCCCTCCGTCGCGCCCTAATCTCGTGATTAGTGGTTAGTGTGAGATCGGGGTGTGACAATCAGCCTCATCAGCGTCAAGAGCAAAGACCCTTCCATTGCGCCTCTCCACAGGCGGACGACGTCCTTGCTGATTAAGGTTGCGGTTGTTGTTGTTCTGGTGATTGTTGTTGTTGTTGTTCCTCAGGGGTGGATTTTGTCATTGTTGTTGTTGTTGGGCGGGAGCCTGTCCTCGGTTGAACCTAGGACAGTTTGGCCTGATGTGAACGGCTTGACCACACTCATGACAGATTGGGGAAGGCAGATCATTCCTTCGGTAAGGTGCGTTTCCAGCTGGACATCTCCCGGGAGGATGAAATCGGGAGCAAGTGTTGCACCTATCACCCCCTTGTGGGCCACCATGGTTCTTCCGCTTGTTGTAGTTGTTGTTCGAACTAGAAGTGTGGAAGCTAGGGTACGCCTCCACTGGCAGAGCTTTATCTAGCATTTTTTGTAAGGTGAGCGGGAGCTGGGGCACCAGGTGACGCCCTATGTTGTAGTTGAAACCCTCAAGGAAGACGGTCGCCCTCTGCTCATCAGCTAGACCCACAGCATAACGTTCCAGCACCAGGAAATGTTGTACATACTCAGAGACTGACATATTCCCTTGTCGCAGAATGTAGAACTCAGCCTCCTTCTTCTTCAGGTAGGCTGTGCAGATGTACTTTGCTCGGAATATCTGGAGGAACTCATCCCAGGTCATAGATGTTGTGTCTCATGTGCGGGTTATCCCATTCCACCAGACCCTTGCTGGGCCATCCAGGACATAAGATGCAAAGCGAACTTTAAGATGTGGGGGACATGCCATGCCGTCAAATGTGCACTCCAGGGATACCACCAAATCATCCACCTTGTCCACCATGTTGTTCTCAGTTTCCCCCTTGAAGTAGGGAGGTTGCATCTTGATGAAGTCATTCAGGGTTGGCTCCTTAGGCTTGTTGGCATGGGAAGCAGCTGCAGTAAGCTGCCCCACCAAGGTCGTGGAGAGTAGCTGTCTCAGCATTGCCAACTCTTACTCAGGAGTCAGAGGTGTCTAAGGAGATTCAGGGTTGGTGTCATCATTGTTTGAGCTTTCACCGAACAAGCTACCCTTCCTGAAAGACAAGTTTTAGGGTAAGATTCCTAAGAGTATAAGATAGAAAAAGATAACGCTACTATTGCCTATAGGCATGCTATTTCGGGCATTTAGTATCAGATCAGGCCAGGCCGGGTCATATGAGCTCAAGAGTCCTTGTGACCAAGCTAGTGGGGCAGAGGAAAATATTGCCAGCCCCCAAGCTCTGACCCTTTCTAGACACCATCACTTTCAACATCACGCCCTAGTAACTACCCTATAGACTCTGATACCATGTTGTAAGGAGGTGAGATCACCCCCTACATAAATTTAGTGGAAAATACAATACATCCCTCAAATTATTAAAACATTTTGATGGAAGGATGCATGCATAATAAATCCATTTAAATAAGCATGGACCAAATACAACCATTGTCAATAGTAGCAGCGGAAGAAAGTAAGATGAGAAAAACTAAACTATTACATAGATTGTTCCAAAAGAAGAAGTAGATAAGAAGCTAGGCTATTACAAAGCTCTTATTTCTAGAGTTCATAACATATATTTTTGAGCAAGGTTTTAGCAGCATCAACCTTGCCATGATATCAACCTCACTCCTGCCCTGGGTTTCCTTGTACTTGTTCTAGCCCTTGTCCTGGTTTTGGGTGGTTGGGGAGCACCCAGCAAGAGAAAGATGGAAACGTATGTGTCACAACATGATAAAGTACAAGAAGCATAATAAGGAATGGAAACATAAAGATTTTCTACACTAAGAGTGTTCAAGAGTATGAGGCATATAATTCAAATAGGATTTATGCCAAGCATATAAGTCAAATGTAGAAGAAGCATGATTCATTATGACTAAGCTAAACTAACATAGGGTGAGGCACCTACCAACGTCAACCAGGAGGAGAGGGGAAATAACATCCCAAACCTCAAAAATATATATAAAGTGGCAGGGGGACTAAAACCCCAGTGCTTATGGCAGGGGGACTAAAACCCCAGTGCCCTATGGGTGACTTGTACTCATGTACACTATATTAGTTAACTAGTCAAACTATCATTTCATGCTTACAATTTACATTGGTAGAGAAAGAAAATAACAATGAATCAAGTGGGGCCCAATGAACTAAACATTTCTAAGAGATAATCATAAAAGATGTTCATACAACAAGATTTCATATTGGATACTCAAATGAACAGTTTAAGGGCAACATGTATATATCAAGATCTCAATCACATCAACAAGGAAAGTGGGGTCCCATGAACCATATTCATCAAGGAGTAACAGTATAGCAAGAATATGCATCATAGTTACAAATTTTCATGTCCAAGTAGAAGATGGAGAATATTATCATAAGTATGCCTCATATGGGAAAACTAGGTTAAGCATGTTTAGAAGCCCAACTGAGGTGTTAGAATGCACATACCTGTTCTTGCTTTCTAGATTATCCCTTATCCACTAAGATATCAGGTCCAAACTCACTTTAACCTAGGTTCAAAGATTAATGCATGTATCAGGTTACTTAAATGCACTTTAAGTGTAAAATGTCCACCTTTATAACCCATGGGTAAAGACTTTGGATTTTGGTTCTGGAAATAGGGCCAAATGATCCCTAATATTTTTCTACTCAAGAAAACATATTTTCTTGTCAAAAACAGAGTTAAAACACTATTATTATCATTTTTTTCACTTTATACATTTAAATTAGTGTTTGAATTAATTAACAGGTTTGTAATGGAAAAAAGGGTTCAAAACTTGAAAATTCGGATTATACATTATTTTATCTTTCCAATGAGTATTTATTTGTATTTTTCCGATAACTGAACGTTTTTCTATGAATTAAACAAGATTGACCAATTAATTGCTAAATGGGTAAAAAACAAGTTTCAGATGACAGATCTGCCCTTGGCGAGAGGATTTGGAAGGAAGGGCGCTCGGGGGCAAAATGGTCAAAAGCACCCGAGCTTCTTCAAAATCGAGGTGTTGCCATGGCGCCCTGGGTGCAACTAGGTAGTTTGAGCATTTGTGCGTTTCTCCACCAAAATCGACGTTCAGGTACTCGAAACGAAGAGGATCGAGAGAGGAACTCACCAAACCAAATGATTTCGACAATGGTTCCTCCTAGCTCCGTGGAGAGGGGCCACAATCTCAGATGGAAAAGCTCCTCGCCGACCACTTCACCCGCTTCCTCGGACAAAATTGGTGGTGTGGGCAAGTTGCTAAGGGGCCGGCGGAGGTGCATGGGTGGTCTTTTATAGATGGGGGAGCCTGTGGAGCCGAAGCGGAGGTGGCCGTGAGAGGCCATGGCCGGAGCCTCTTGGCATTTCAGCTACACTGCACCTTACTAGATGAGTGAGAGCTCAAACGAACTAGAGGGTCGCTACGAATCTGTATGTGAAGAAATTTCTAGAAAAGATGCAGAAACGAGGGAGAACGGTGGAGACGAAGCGAGCCGCGGCTACTCGTTGCTCCTACAGTTAGCTGAAGGTAGGAGATGAAGAGCCGACTGTCGGATGGGATCCACGTCCACCCTGTACCGTTGGATCGGGGCCTACTATAGGCCTGACGTGCGTGACAGCCATTTAAAGCTGAACTTAGGCTTAAATGACGCAAATCAATGATATAACGATGGCTGTTAAGTCACACTATATTAAAAACTTGTTAAATGCATTTGGAAGGTCAAATGAACTCCAAATGACCTCAAATTTTAACCATATGTTGCTAATGACGTCTAGATTCATGCTATGCAATTAGATTTGCATTTCACCCAACTTTTGGCCTCCAATAATTATTTTTATTATTAAAGCATATATTAATATAATGCTTGAGCAAATAATTATATGTTGCTTTTATAAGCAACCCTTGATTCCCAAATTCGAGATTTGGAGTCCAAGGGTCCTCCACCCATTAAAAACATGAATTTTCAAGATTAATTAGCCCATAATAAGAGTGAGGTATGAAAGTTGGTTATTTATTCATCATTTAATTTACACTTGCTAATTAAATCACTTCTTATCCATTAATATTTATTCTTGAGCTCCAACATTATCCATTAGACAAAAAATTCGTGGTTTAATGGCAAATTCCATAATTACCCCATCCATATATTAATTTGTGGTATTTTGTGCATCTAACCCTCAAATTGGCATAAAATGTACTTCAATCATCAAATTCTCAAATATTCAATATTATGGACACAAAATTGGAGGAGAAAGAAATTAACATAAAAATTGAGGTGGAAATGATAATTTTATTGAAACTCAGGATGTTACAGCACTCCACCAGTAAGAAAGGATTTCGTCCCCGAAATCCCATACAAAAAGAGAAGGGTGAGATCGGAGCATTTCTTCTCTTAGCTCCCAAGTGGTTTCTTCTAGCCCATGATACTTCCACAACACCTTTACAAACTCAATCTCTCTATTCTTCAACTGTTTCACCTGAGTGTCTAGGGTTTTTATAGGTAGTTCCTCATAGGCTAGGTTTTCATGAATATCCAAGGGTTCTATTGTGAGTACATGAGAAGGGTCCTTCACATACTTTCTCAGCACGGACACATGAAAGACATTGTGTATCTTATCATAAGCAGGAGGAAGAGCCAGGCGGTATGCACAGTCACCAATCTTAGACAAGATCTCAAAAGGTCCCACATAACACGGGCTAAGCTTGCCTTTGACTTTGGATCATGCAATAGAGTGCATTGGCTTGATCTTCAAGAACACATGGTCTCCAACAAGGAAGCTCACATCAGACCTATGCTTATCAGCATACATCTTCTGTCGGTCTTGAGCAACTTTCAAACACTTCTTAATCAGCTGAACCTTCTCTATCATCATCTGCATATTGTCAGTCTTCACTAAGGAACACTCACCGACATCATCCCAATGCAACGGGGAATGACAAGGTCTTCCGTACAAAGCTTCATACAGAGGCATTCCTATGCTGGCCTGGTAGCTGTTACTGTACGCAAACTCATCCAGAGGTAGATATCTATCCCATGCTCCTCCCCAGTCCATCACACAAGCACAAAGCAGGTCTTCTAAGATTTGTACAGTTCTTTCATATTGACCATCGGTCTGGGGGTGATAAGCAGTGCTAAACCGCAGGTCAGTCCCCATTTCTTCTTGTATCTAGCTCCATAGATGAGAAGTGAACTTGGGATCACGGTCAGAAACTATCACTTTTGGTACACCATGCAGACAAACTATCTAATCCAGATATACCTGTGCCATATCCTCCACTTTGTAATTGGACTTGAAAGGCAGAAAGTGAGAAGACTTAGTGAGGCGGTCAATGACAACCCACATAACATCGTAGCCTTTCTGAGTCTTGGGGAAACCAGTGACAAATTCCATCGTTATCTTCTCCCATTTCCATTCAGGAATTTCAAGCGGATGGAGGAGACCACCAGGTCGTTCATGTTCTATCTTAACTTGTTGACAGGTCAAAAACTTTGACACGAACAGAGCTATATCTGTCTTCATGTTCTTCCACTAGAAACTGCGTTGTAGGTCCTTGTACATCTTGGTCGTGCCAGGGTGAATTGTGTACTTGGACCCATGAGCTTCATAGAGTATCTTCTGTCGCAGTTCTCCAAAATCAGGAATCCACAATCTTTGTAGGAAATGGAGTGCACCATCAAATCCAACAGAAAAATTAGATTGCGGTTTTAGGGTTAAGGCTTTCATTCCTTCTAGATCGGGACTCTCCAACTAGGCAGTGATAATACCAGACATCCAACTTGGAGTGATTGACCGGCTGGCCATGTGAACACATAACTTATTGTCAACTTCATCCTCCGGGATTTATGTCGGTTGCGGTCGCCATCCAGAAACATACTCCATGTTCTTCCAAACGGAACAAGTTATAGCAGCACATGTCCCAGACTTCTTCTGACTCAAGGCATCAGCAACTACGTTGGCTTTACCGGGATGATGAGTGATGGTAAAGTCATAGTCCTTGAGATACTCCATCCATCTACGCTATATCAGGTTCAAGTCTTTTTGTGTCAGGAAGTACTTTAAGCTTTTATGATCAGAGAAGACCTCAAACTGAACCCCACCCCATAGATGTAATGTCTCCATATCTTTAGAGCATGAACAATAGATGCGAGCTCTAAATCATGTATAGGCCAGTTTTCTTCATTCGGCTTCAACTGGCGAGAGACGTAGGCAACCACCTTGCCTTCTTGCATCAGAACGCATCCCAGTCCTTGCTCGGAGGCATCAGTGTAAATGACGTAGGGTTTGCCTTCAACAGGTAGAGCAAGAATAGGAGCAGATGTCAGGCATTGCTTTAGCTTTTGGAAATTGTCCTCACACTCTAGAGACCAAACAAACTTGACGTCCTTTCATGTCAACTTCGTCATAGGAAGAGCGAGCTCTGAGAAGTTTTGATAAACTTCCTGTAGTAACCTGCCAGACTGAGGAAACTACAAATTTTAGATGGATTCTTTGGATCCTTCCACTTGGTCACTGACTCAACCTTTGCAGGTTCAACAGTAATGTGTCCTCTAGAAATGAAGTGACCCAGAAACATAACTTCTTTAATCTAGAACTCACACTTGGAGAATTTAGCATAAAGTTGATTTTCTCACAGTGTATTGAGCGCCAATCTTAAGTGCTCGCGATGTTGCTCTTCTGACTCAGAATATATCAAGACATCATCAATAAAAACAACAACGAATCGATCAAGGTAGGGGCGGAAAACTTGATTCATCAGGTCCATGAAAGCAGCTGGGGCATTAGTCAAACCAAACAGCATGACTAGAAATTCATAATGCCCATATCTAGTTCTAAAAGCTATTTTTAAGATGTCTTCATCCTTCACTCACATTTGGTAGTACCCACTCCGCAAGTCCATCTTTGAGAAGACAGTGGCAGACTTGAGTTGGTCGAAGAGATCGTCAATTTGAGGCAGTGGATAGCGATTCTTCACCGTGGCCTGATTAAGCATGCGATAATCCATGCACATCTGCATCGATCCATCCTTCTTCTTTATGAATAGGACGGGGGCTCCCCAAGGAGAAACTCTTGGGCGAATGAACCCCATATCGAGAAGTTCCTGAAGCTTCTTCTTTAACTCAGCAAGTTCAACAGGTGCTAGGCGGTAAGGCGACTTTGATATGGGTGAAGTCCCAGGTGCAAGCTCGATGGAGAATTCCACTTCGCGAGTAGGAGTCAACCTAGGTAGTTCTTCAGGAAAGACATCAGGGAAGTCCTTCACCACCTCTATATGGTTGAGAGAAGGGGGCGTGGCTTCAAGAACTATGGAGGCAAGAAATGCCCTACACCCTTGCAAGATAAGCTTTTCGACTTTGATGGTTGAGATGACGAATTGTCGTTCTTATCGTTTCCTGCCTTTTACACACATTCTACCCTCTACGAGGTGTAACAAGCTAAACTTTGACTCCTCACAAAAGAGGACTGCCTTGTAGCTTTTTAGCCAGTCCATGCCAAGGATTATGTCAAAGAAAGACATTTCGAGCAAGATAAAGTCAGATGGAAACATCTTTCACGATATACATAGGTCCAGGGTTGGAAGTTTGAGATAAGAGGAGCATATTCTACCACTAGGGGTTTTGACATCTAGCACATGGTCCATGAATTCAGACTCTATCTCTAGCATAGCAGCAAACTGAGTAGATATAAAGGTATTTGACGAGCCGGAATCAAAAAGTGCTTTGACAGGGTACATATTAAGGTGTAGAGTACCTTCAATCACATTATTCCCATCATCAACCTCTTCAGAGTCAAGAGCAAAGACCCTTCCATTGCGCCTCTCCACAGGCGGACGACGTCCTTGCCGATTAAGGTTGCTGTTGTTGTTGTTCTGGTGATTGTTGTTGTAGTTGTTGTAGTTGTTCCTCAGGGGTGGATTTTGTCATTGTTGTTGTTGCTGGGTGGGAGCCTGTCCTCAGTTGAACCTAGGACAGTTTGGCCTGATGTGACTAGCTTGGCCACACTCATGACAGACTGGGGCAGGCAGATCATTCCTTCGGTAAGGTGTGTTTCCAGCTGGACATCTCCCGAGAGGATGAAATCGGGAGCAAGTGTTGCACCTATCACGCCCTTGTGGGCCACCATGGTTCTTTCTCTTGGTGTTGTTGTTGTTCGGACCAGAAGCGTGGAAGCCAGGGTACGCCTCCACGGCCAGAGCTTTATCTAGCATTTGTTGGAAGGTGAGCGGGAGATGGGGCACCAAGTGACGCCCTATGTTGTAGTTGAAACCGTCAAGGAATATGGTCGCCCTCTGCTCATCAGCTAGACCCACAGCATAACGTTCCAGCACCAGGAAACGTTGTGCATACTCAGAGACTGACATATTCCCTTTCCGCAGACTGTAGAACTCATCCTCCTTCTTCAGGTAGGTTGTGCAGATGTACTTTGCCCAGAATATCTGGAGGAACTCATCCCAGGTCATAGATGTTGTGTCTCGTGTGCGAGTTATCCCATTCCACCAGACCCTTGTTGGGCCATCCAGGACATAAGATGCAAAGCGAACTTTAAGATGTGGGGGACATGCCATGCCATCAAATGTGCACTTTAGGGCTACCACCCAATCATCCGCCTTGTCCAACATGTTGTTCTCAGTTTCCCTCTTGAAGTAGGGAGGTTGCATCTTGATGAAGTCATTCAGGGTTGGCTCCTTAGGCTTATTGGCATGGGCAGCAGATGTAGTAAGATGCCCCACTAAGGTCATGGAGAGTAGCTGTCTCAGCATCACCAACTCTTTCTCAGGAGTCAGAGGTGTCTCAGGAGATTCAGGGTTGGTGTCATCATTGTTTGAGCTTTCACCGAACAAGCTACCCTTCCTGAAAGACAAGTTTAGGGTAAGATTCCTAAGAGTATAAGATAGAAAAAGATAAGGCTACTATTGCCTATAGGCATGCTATTTCGGGCGTTCAGTATCAGATCAGGCCAGGCCGGGTAATATGAGCTCAGGAGTCCTCGTGACCAAGCTAGTGGGGTGGAGGAAAATATTGCCAGCCCCCAAGCTCTGACCCTTTCTAGACACCATCACTTTCAACATCACGCCCTAGTAGCTACCCTACAAGCTCTGATACCATGTTGTAAGGAGGTGAGATCACCCCCTACTTAAATTTAACGGAAAATACAATACATCCCTCAAATTATTAAAACATTTTGATGGAAGGATGCATGCATAATAAATCCATTTAAATAAGCATGGACCAAATACAACCATTGTCAATAGTAGCAGCGGAAGAAAGTACGATGAGAAAAACTAAACTATTACATAGATTGTTCCAAAAGAAGAAGTAGATAAGAATCTAGGCTATTACAAAGCTCTTATTTCTAGAGTTCATAACATATATTTTTGAGCAAGGTTTTAGCAGCATCAACCTTGCCATGATATCAACCTCACTCCTACCTCCATGGAGAGGGGCCGCAATCTCAGAGGGAAAAGCTCCTCGCCGACTGCTTCCCCCGCTTCCTCGGACATAATTGGTGGTGTGGCCAAGTTGCTAAGGGGCCGACGGAGGTGCGTGGGTGGTATTTTATAGATGGGGGAGCATGTGGAGCCGAAGCGGAGGTGGCCGTGAGAGGCCATGGCCGGCGCCACTTGGCGTTTCGGCTATGCTACACCTCCCTGGATGAGTGAGAGCTCAAATGAACTGGAGGGTCACTATGAATCTGTAGGTGAAGAAATTTCTAGAAAAGATGGAGAAACGAGGGAGAACGGTGGAGACGAAGCGAGCCGCGGATGCTCGTTGCTCCTACAGTTAGCCGAAGGTAGGAGATGAAGAGATGACCGTCAGATGGGATCCACGTCCACCCTGGACCATTGGATCACAGCCCACGATGGGCCTGATGTGCATGACAGCCATTTAAAGCTGAACTTAGGCTTAAATGACGTAAATCAATGATATAACGATGGCTATTAAGCCACACTATATTAAAAAACTGTTAAATGTATTTGGAAGGTCAAATGAACTCCAAATGACCTCAAATTTTAACCATAGGTTTCTAATGACGTCTAGATTCATGCTATGTAATTAGATTTGTGTTTCACCCAACTTTTGGCCTCCAATAATTATTTTTATTATTAAAGCATATATTAATATAATGCTTGAGAAAATAATTATGTGTTGCTTTTATAAGCAACCCTTGATTCCCAAATTCGAGATTTGGAGTCCAAGGGTCCTCCACCCATTAAAAACATGCATTTGCAAGATTAATTAGCCCATAATAAGAGTGAGGTATGAAAGTTGGTTATTTATTCATCATTTAATTTACACTTGCTAATTAAATCACTTCTTATCCATTAATATTTATTCTTGAGCTCAAACATTATCCATTAGACAACAAATTTGTGGTTTAATGGTAAATTGCATAATTACCCAATCCATATATTAATTTGTGGTATTTTGTGCATCTAACCCTCAAATTGGCATAAAATGTGCTTCAATCATCAATTTCTCAAATATTCAATATTAAGGACACAAAATTGGAGGAGAAAGAAATTAACATAAAATTTGAGGTGGAAATGATAATTTTATTGAAACTCTGGACGTTACATATGCCAACATGCAACAATGCACAATATAGCTGAGTCTGGTGTTCCGACAGTGGGCGAGATGATCCAATGGATCCATTCTTCTTCATCAAGCAGTTGAGAGCTTTCAAGTGTAGCTAATCGGGCCCATACACACACGTTGAAGGTACAATCTCTTAAGCAGTGCAGAAGGGTGTCCTCATAGTTATTGCAGAGTGGGCATAAGGTGTCCACATCCATGTGACACCATTTCATTTCAATTTTGGTGAGAAGAGCGCGGTGCTGAAGGATCCATAGGAAGATCTTCAGACACTCAGGTATGTGTTGTTTCCAGATTGTCCTCTAGTCTCCAGCGGTGGCCTGATGGGTTTTCTACTTGATCCAGATATATGCAGCTTTAGTAGTGAGGTTTCCTAGACTGTCATGTGGCTAGACCCAGAGGTCTGCTAAAGAATTTCCAGTTGGCGGGGTAATGTAGGGTATGATGTTGTGCGTAGAAGGTGGCATGAAATTGATGATGAATGAGGTGCCCCACTCGCCATTATCCATTCACATGGAACTGACCGTCATGTCCTGAAGCTCAGGGGGGACAGACCAGGAGGGGTCTAAGCTCATGACAGACTCCCCATTAATCCATTTATCTGACCAAACATTAGTATTGGTTTCAGAAATGATAGTTTTATGGCATTGGCTGGTCACTGAGCTCATGTTCCTCTTGAAAAATGCCCAAATTGAAGAGCATGGTTTCTGGGTGATTCGGTTCCCTCGCATGTATTTTTATTGAGAATCTTCACCCAGATGGCAGGGTGGTTGTTGAGAAAGGACCACACATTCTTGAGCATGAGTGCTTCATTTTGCTCGCGAGCATTCTTTATGCCTAGCCCACCCAATTCTTTGTGGTTTGTGACCTTCTTCCAAGACACCAAGGAGAGCTTCCTCAGCTCTCTTCCTCCGGACCAGATGAAATTCTTGATGTGTCGATTGATGTCATTGCATAAAAGAGGGGATAGGCACACTGTCTGCATAGTGTATGATGGAATGTCTTGTAGGGTAGCCTTTGCCAAAGTTACCCTACCAGCCAGAGAAAGGTGACGCGCAGACCAACTCGTCATACAATCCTTGATGCTAGAAACTAGTTGTTGATGTGTATTCTTGTTAATGTGGTGATGAAGAATCGATACCCCTAAGTATCGTCCCATGTCAGTTGTGCTTTTGAAGCCTATGGACTCACAGAAGGAGAATTTTTTGGAGTTAGAAGTGTTTGCAGAGAAATAGCAATATAACTTGTCCATGGACACTGCTTGGCCTGATGCCTTGTTGAAGTTGTCAAGAACATCCTAGATGATCTGTTCCTGATGCATGTTGGCTTCAGCCATAAGGAGAATGTCATCCGTGAAGAAGACATGGGAGAGTGGCATGCCATGCTTGGTGAGGAAAATTGGTTTCCATTGGTTGTTGATTACAACTTTGTTGATAGACTGAGAGAGCCTCTCCATACAAAGAATGAATACATATGGGCTGAAGGGGTCGCCCTGATAGACCCCTTTCATAGCTTTGAATGGCCGAAGAGGTGCACCTTCCCAGAGAATAGAAGTGTTCCCGCTGGAGATGATGTTCATAATTAAGGAGATAGTGATGGATGGAAGACCTGTCTTGCTTAAAGTGTCCTTGATAAATAACCAGTCCATGCAATCAAAGGCCTTTGAGAGGTCTAATTTTATATTGACCCATTTTCTCCTGATTTCTTTTGTCTCATAGAATGCATCACCTCCTGCACAAGGAGGATATTGTCACTTATGCGCCTTCCGAGATTGGTTATCAGAAATCCAGGATGGGAGGTGGGGTTTAATTCTTTCCACTAGGATCTTAGAGATGAGCTTGAAGCAGGAATTGTTCAGAGAGATGGGTCGTAGATCAGCGCATATCTGGGGCTATTTCACTTTGGGTATGAGAACCATATAAGAATCGGTGAGTTTATCTTCTATCTTCCCAGTGTTGAAGGCATGTTGAACTATTTGAGTGATTGAAGGGCCAATCGTGAACCATTGGTTATGAAGGAAGCCATTGCAGGTGCCATCGGGGCCAGGAGATTTTGATGGTGCCATCAACCAGAGAATCTTGTGGATTTCATCTTGTCCAAGGGTTCTTGCGATGAAATTGAGAGCCTATGGCATGAGAGCTTGGAAGCTACCAATGTAGTTATGGGTGTGTTGGCTATTCACATTGTTGTTGTTTTGTGCCATAAGATGGTGGAAGTGGTCTAAGATGGCCACTTGTATGTCAGCAGGAGTGTCAACCCAGTCACCATTCATGTTTCTTAGCCTGGAGATCCTTGTGGCATGGTGGCACCCTTTAACATAAGAATGAAAAAAAATTGTGTTACCATCGCCTAGTTGCAGCCATTGGATATGTGCTTTCTGTTTCCAATCAAGCTCCTCGGCAAGAAGGATGTTAGAGTGATGCTCTATTAAAATGGAGGACAAAGAGTCGTTAGACGAGCATGGATTGACATTGTCTCGTACCTGGAAGCGGTCCAAATTGGAAAGGATTGAGTTCTTTTGCATGTTCTTCTGCTTGCGAGAATGTTTTTCCCATTTGAGGACATCACTTTGAAAGGGAGGGAGGGCGACTAGGAAAGGTTTGCGAGAATGCTTTTCCCATTTGAGGAAAACACTTTGAAAGGGAGGGAGGGCAACTAGGAAAGGTTTTGAAGTTGCTTATAAGGGCATGATGGCCCTCTCAAAGTCCAGTAGAATCTTCCAGCTAGCCTTTGTTCTGAAGATAGCAGGTCGAGCATCCCTATCAGGTTGACTAGTAAGAAGGATGGGGTTATGGTCGGAATGGAGTCTAGGAAGTATAGAACTGTTGAGGCCCCCTTCAGCTGTAAGCCAATGGTCATTTGTGAGGACCCTATCCAGCTTTTCCAATAGCTGGTGGCGTTTGAAAGTGTAGAATTGGCCATTAGTTTTTACTTTCGTGAGGCCAGTTTGTTGTAGCAAGGCATTGAAGAGACAACTATTAGTCATGTCGAAGTGCTTGCCACCCTTCTTCTTTGAGGGGTCAAGCATCATGTTAAAATCACCCAGAACTACTTATGCACCAGTAACCGTCTCTGAGATTTCTAGCAACCTGGGCCAGAGAAGCTTTCACTTAGAAGGAGTGTGACTGCCGTAGACAAAGGTGGCATGCCAAGACATGTTCACCCGATAATGGATGAATTGCTTGTAGTTTTTGAGGATGTCAACATGACAGCGAGCATCATCCCAAAGCATCCAGATGCTTCCAGAGAAACCCAGCGCTTCAACACGGTGGGAGGAGGAGAAATTGAGCTTCTTGATGACAGTGTCAGCCGAGGCACCACTGCATCTGGTTTCTAGGAGGACCAGCATTTGTAGTTTATATTTGATTTTTTATTCTTTAATAAGATAGATAGTATGTTTAGATCTTTCTCCTTGAGCATTCCAGCAGATGATGTTAAATATTAAGAACGAGTGAGTGGCAGGTTTACTGGATTGCAACGAGCAGGCCCTGGCCTGGGCCTTCGTCGCCTTGTCCAACTTCTTCCATAACTTGCATTTGTTCTAGAGCCACGTCGTCCATGGTCAAGATCTCAGATGTGAAGTCAAGCTATTTATGGGCTCCCGGCGGTTACCTCATGGGCCTGCTTCCCCTTCTTATGCACCCTTTCAGGGCTAGCAACAACATGTTGGTAGGTAATTTGCTTGCTTCTTAGGACCACTCCATTATTCCTTCGTACTGAGTTTCCCCATTGGAAGGTGTTTGGATGAGAATTAGTGGTGACTGGAGGGGCTAGGCTTTCGAATCTGAAAGACTCCCCTTCATTGGGCACCAAGTTTCTACCTTCGGAGACTTCATCGTCAACCAGGTTGATCACTGTGTTAGCCTACAAATTCCCCTAGGCTTCCTTGTTACTGGAGGTGTTCAAGGGGTTTCAAACCTTTCAAGATATGAAAGTGTATTCTCTACATGATCTAGTTCTTAACCAAATTATGTTAGGTTCTATCACTAGTTCACATCCCTTTTAGGAAAAAGTGGAATCAAAAGTGGGTTAAAAATATTAATGTGCATCATGAGATATTTGGTTGAATCAAGAGTCTCTAATTGTGAAATCTCATTGAAATGCTTGATTTGGAAAGATTGTCATCTCCCTTAGTGATTAGAAGCATGAGTGAATTAGGTCAATCAAGAGAACTAGAGGATAGACCAAATTTAGGGCAAGAATTCCACTATAAACAAGTAAATGTGGAGATTTCTTTTGAAATTTTAAGTGTCTATTAAAGATAGGACTTGGATCAAAGAAAAGATGCCTACTAGATGCATGATGTTGAATGGGAATGAGGTTCCTACTATAAGTATGGTCTCAAATGAAATAGAAATTTTCAAGGTTCTTACCCAAAATAGTGTGTCACTGGAAAGATGAATGCAATATTGATTAACCTTCTAGCATAAGGCTTCTACATAAATGTAGAAAGGAAACTAGATGAATGTAAATGTGAGATTTCCCTACTTTTCTTGGATCTTATATTCTATGCTAAAACATTTCATAGGATAGTATTTTTTCTGTGAGGAAGGTACATTTTAAGGTAAGTATCCAAGATCCAACTGAAGGCACCTATCTGATTTAGGGTTTCTATGAAGCGTAACTAATCTTAATTAAGGCATTGGTCTAGGACCCTACAATGTTAAATCAGGTAAGAAAAAATAGTCGAACGTCATAGTTTAGCACCCTATGGTACATTTTAATGTCATAATTTAGCACCTCATGGTACAATTTGAGTCATGCTCCAGAACCCAACGAAAGGAAATCATACATACTTATAATAGTACTTAGCATTTCAGATGACATGTAGCCAAATCTAATCATGAGATTTTGCAATTTATAATTTGGTTGAAACCAAAATATTTGAAATTGAGAGAGAAATCCCAATCTATGATTCATGATCCAAAATATGATCAAGCCTTAAAGGCATTCCAAGAGCTTATAATAGTTATTTTTTTAGATTTTAGGAAATGTTTGGGTTATTCATATTTTTTAATCATTTTTCACTATTTTCAAGTATTTTTCCGAAGTCCCTTTCTGTTATTAGAGACCTAATTTTAAATGGGGATATGAAGGGATGGTCCGTTGCGGTAGGAAGGGTAACATTACAACAGTATCTAGGGGTCAACTTACCTTTTCAAGAATAGTGATTGTGGATAGGTATCCATTTTCTCCTCAAGGAATGTGAGATTCCTCTCTCATCAAGGCAGATTTCATTAGAGAATTACTTAAAAAAGGGCAAGATTGGGTGTTAAACATTTATCTAGGGTTAAGGTAGCCTACTCAAGGCAAATGAGTGTATCTGGTTAAACCGCCTTCCTACTCCAAGAGCATCACCCACATCATCAAAGGGGTTCAAGACAAAATGGACTTTGAAAAATATTCTTCACCATTCTAGTTATTACTTAATTCAACCAACTATATCTTGAATTTAATCCATATTTAGGAAAGGTGTAAAAAATCAGAGATATGAAATTGTTGGATGAGATTAGGATGATATCTAGGTACAAGGTAATTGATTCAAGACCAGTGACTTAGTATGAATATTTAATTGCTCCTCAAGTTGTTTTAGAATTCTTTCTCCTCAAGGGATAGTTCATAAAAGAATTACTTATGAAAAAAATAAATTTGGGTACAATACATCTATCCACAGTTAAGGTTGCCTACTACAGGCTATTAACTGTAGTGGTTAAACTGCCTACCTACCTTTAGAGTGTCTTCGATCTTAGTGAAGGGGTCCTAGGCCTTTTGAACTTTGAAAGAATATCATGTGCCATTGTAGTTCTTACTTGATTTTATCAACTCTACATTGAAACAAATACCAATTATAGAAAAGTGGGATGGTCTACCCTATAGTAATAGTGAGCCATTGAAGGAGTTATTTAAAATCATCTTCACCATAGATATATGGTAAAGGGGAACTAATCTACCCTAGAGTAAGACTAATCCATCGAAGAAGTTCAACAATATCATCTTTTGTATTGTCTAGAGAAAGGGGGAATTATCTACCCTAGACTAATGTCAAACCATCAAGGGAGTTCTTCAACTACATATTCTTTTCTGCTCTACGGAAAAGGTCGAACATTCTATCTTAAAGTGGCATCAATTCAATGAAGGATTTCATAATTTTGCACTTTAAAACACCATTATGCCTTCCTTATTCTTATCCAATCAATTAGATCCCAAGGGATATGAAGATGTAGGGCCTACTCTAACATTTTACACTTGACCCATAACCAATAGATATTGAAGTGAAAGTAGGTGTGGTCATTTGAAAATTCCTACCATACGTAGAGATTGAAAGGTGTGATGCATGCTCAGGATAGGGCCGGTATGTAAGAACAATATGAGCTTCCCATACTATGTAGGTCTTAAATACATGAATGAGAATAGGTTTTCCTAGTTGGAATAGGGCTTAAATGTATAAAAATGTTTTCCAACTATAGATAAGGATTTTATGTAGAAAATGAATGGGTTGCCTACTCAAGGTAGGGCTTAAAGCATGGTTCCTATTCAAGATAGGACTTAGAAAGAAAGAGGCATGTTCATGATAGCACTTCAGCAACATGAGATCTCTATTCATGAGAGGGCAATAGAAATATGAGGTGCCTATTTAGAATAAGGCTTTGAATGATGAGTCTCTACATTAGATATGGATTTTGCAGACAATACCTACAACACACAAGGTTTTAGCTGAGTTGTCTATTTGTTCATAGGGATTCTTGCAGGTGGTTCCTACTTGACTGTAGGGATTTGTCAAGGTGCCTATCTAAACATAGAACTTTAAAAAATGTGCCTATTTGTACATACATATTTGAGAGTTGTTCCTATCTAAACATAGGTCTTTAGAAACAAGTGTTTTCCTAAATGTAGGGCTTTGTCATGCTACCTACCTGAAGATAGAGCTTTAAATAATGTTCCCATTTTGAATGTAGGGTTTAATTGAGTTTCCTATATGAACATAGGTCTTTAGAAATAGGTTTCTACTTGAATGTAGTGTTATGTTGAGTGTGCCTACATGAATGTAGGTCTTGATTTGAATGAGATGCCCATTTGGGATAGGGCTTGAATGTAAAAGCCTATTCAAGATCAATGACTAAAAAAACCTATTCAAGATAGGGCATGGTTTAGGAAGAATGCCTATTTGGAATAGGGTTGTTCAATTGTAGAAAATGATTGAGATATGCCTATTTTAGATATTGATTCAGCATGGATTCCTACTTGAGTGTAGGACTTTGTTTGGAAAAAGAATTCCTACATGAATGTAGGACTTTAATCAAGAGGATTCCTTTTTAGGATAGGGCTTAGAAGCAGGGGCTACCTGAGTGTAGGGCTTTGACTGGGATACCTACCTACCTGAGAATAGGGCTTTGATCAAGGTGTATATCCAAGCATGGGACTTTATCTTTAAGGTGAGCCTATATGATAGGCTCTAGAGGGTCTTGGAGTATTCAAGATAGGGCTTTAGCATGAGGTAGTTCCCATCAAAAATAGGGATATGGTGAAGATGCTTGTTGGATCACAGGACTTGAATCAAAGCACCTACACAGATATAGGGTTTTACAAGTTATGCCTACCTAGAGTATGATTGTCAACAAAACTGCCTACCTAAGCATAGGGCTTATGAAAGTTCCCTATATAGAAGTAAGGTTATGCCAATAGTTCCTATTAGGGATTACAACTCATATGGAGTACGTGCTTGATGTAGGGCTTGGAAAATGGTGTCTTCTTGGGAGTAGGGTTTACACTTGAGTATCTACTAGAGTTAGGGTTTTTATTAGGGTGCCTATCATAGGGCTTTGAGACAAATATCTACCTAAGTATAGATTGTTATACATAATTGTATACTTGAGCATATGTCTTAAGTTGTAGGAAATTTCTATTTGGCATAGGGCTTTGATGAAGATGCCTACTAGGTGTTTATATTCAAAATGTATGTCTACTTGAGTGTAGGTATTTGAAAGTTTCATGTTTGAGTGTAGGGCTTTGAAGGAGATGCATGACTAAATGTAGGGATTGTAAGTGATGCCTACCTAAGAGTATGACTTTTCTAGAGAGACGCGGACATGAATGTATGGCTTTTTTGGGAGTGTTGATCTAGAATGGGGCTTAATGTAATGCCTACTTGAATGTAGGGCATTAAAAGAGTGAATTCCTACATCACTGTAGAATTTTAATCAGAAGTGGGAATCAATCTCAAATTGCCTACTTGGCACATTACTTACATTGGGATGCCTATTTGGATGTAAATCTAGATCATGTAGATGCCTACCTAAATGTAGAACTTGAGAGATGGAGTTCGTATTCTAGATATGGATTTATTGCAGATGCTTACCAAAAGTAGGAATTTGGTTTCCCTCAGTGTAGGGCTTGATTTTTCTAGATGCCTATTTAGGACATGGATTTTTATGGAGTATGAATTTTGATTTGGAGTGCCTACTTAGTGCAGGGCATAAAAGGGGGCATCCTATTCAAGATAAGGCTCACGTGTAAAATGATCTAAAAAAGGTAAGATGCCTACTCAAGATAAGGTCTTTGAAAGGTAAAGTCTCTACTCAATATAAGGCTTTGACAATCAAGGTGCCTACCCAAGGTAGGGATTTTAAAATTAATGTGAGGTACCTAATAAGAATATGGATTTTGAAAGAATGGTGCCTACTCATTGTAGGGATTTTGAACTTCCATATGCCTATCCATCAGAGGTTTTTTAATAGAAATGATGACTACTGGGGTAGGGCTTTTGAAAGAAAGGGTGCCTACATAGGATAGGGCTTGAAAAAGAAAGTTCTTACTCAACGTAGGGTTTTAAAATGAAATGGGTACCTACTTAGGGTATGGATTTGAAATGAAAAGGTGCCAACTAAGGGTAGGCCTTGAATGCAAGGTGTGTAACATACTGAATCTTAGATGTAATCTCCATATAACCCTTTTTCCAAGTTTCCCTTTCATATATGTCATTTATGTCGTTCATGTTTAATTAGTGGAATTTATAGTGGTTTGGTGAACATTTATTCACAATTTGTACCAATAAAAGGGTTTATGCACAAATACCTCAATGAAAGACTATTTAAGGACTTTATTAGTATTCTAAACCTTAATATAACTTTTGTATGTGTTTTGAAATCCTAAAATGAGCCTAGGTTTCAAATTTGGTTCAATTTGAATGTTGTTTGTGTAAGTTATGCAATTTTAGGAACATTCTGGACTTTTATGAAATTCACCCAATTGGTAGGTTTTCTTTGCAAATTATCACGTGAATTATAATCCTTAGATATTCCCTTACCATTCTCAAGCTTTTGAACCATATGTCACATGGTTGCGCCTTGGTTTGAAGGTATTTCTCTCCAAGGGCTTTTTAGGGATTACCCTCTTTATAAATGAGCTTATTTTTTAAAAGCTATCAACCAATGGAGTTATTTATTTGATTGGAGGATGGTGGAGATGGCCTAGAAGTATCCATGGGTATTTAGGACCGACATTTGATATACAAGAAGTCTTTATGAGTTGTCCTCTTGAATGGTCATGAAGCCCTAGCCTAAGGACACATGAAAAGTCCCATAGACACCTCATGCTTGCCCCCTTCTTTATAAAGCCATGCCGACTCCTTCCCACCTCCCAATCCAAGAAGCTATTGTTACGACCCCACCTCCTGATAACCCCCAATTAATGGAGACCGAGAGGTTGAAGCCGCACACATAATTTCCAGATCAAAGGTTTGACATTTAACCAAGAATAATTATTAAATTTTAACAGACTAAAGTGAAAAGTTGTAAGAAAATAAACGTTTACATACCTTTTGAAATTTTGGATTTTTAAACTTCTATCCATGTATGAATTCTACTCTAACTAATCCTCCTTACATTTTACTTCATGTATTTCACAATATGACGATTTATTGTTTGTCCTTTTGGCTTTGTACCTAAAACGCTGACAAACAAAACGTCAGTCAGCATAAAGCTGGATGTGGGGGAAACAATAATCGTGCAACTATGATAACAACGTAAACATTCAAATAATCATTTAACAAGCAATATTACATTTTAAATATAACTCTGCGATCCATGAGTACCCTATCATCTGTGTTGTCCCTACAGTGGACCTGGATACTACCTTCCTTATGGTAGATCCCCATTAAACCCCTCATGATTCACCTAATAGGTGAACCAGTTTCTAGGGTTGAGTCACATGGCACTACCCTTAGGTAGACCACTCCTTAACTCATAGTATGCTAAAGAGTCTCATGGCACTACACATAGGTAGCCCAGTTTCTAACTCACGGTAACCTAGACCTTGCTCTAGGATTACCCCTTTTTTAGCCTTTTCAAAGAAACAGAGGTGGACCCAGATCTAGCCAATTATATATATATATGGTGATAATCATAGTCACTTTATAGTTGCATGAAATAAATAGACATCCAACTGTTATTTTTCAAGCAGCCGATAAAACATTCAGGAATCGCCATGAAACTAGAGTGATTATTCATAAGTGTAACCACATATATGTTCAATAGATTTCTCAAGCTAATATCAATTCCAACCAAGAAAGCAATCCAACCACATCATCAAGAATCCTGAAAAACACATGTACTCTATTTACTACACACTTTATCAAGATTCTTTCTATTCAACTTGAAATCGCTTCCTAAGGTTTCCGTATCCATTTTAGGGTTTCCTTTGCAATTAGGGTTTCACTTCATCTTTTATTATTCTAAACCCTAATTATCTCATCTATCCTTCAATATTAAGGTTATCTTAACATATAACCCTATTTTTGGATTAAAGGCACCATTAACCATTGATTAAGTTCATTAAGCCTCTCTATTATTTTTATCCTTTTAATCCAAGACAAGATCATTATACACATTTATCATGAATTCAAAGTTCATTATGGTCTAATCACATATGAACTCGATTTGCCATTAATTCTACCTTTTATTCATGAGAAAACCCTAATTACTACATTTAGGGTATTTATCCATAATTAAGGACTTTTGTACTCTGATTAGATCATAATCATCATATCTCAGCTTTGTACATGAATTTGACCAATTAAAATCATTAAGGATCATAATTACCATAGTTAGGATTGAAGGTTCATTAAATCATATGGAACCCTAAATTAATCAAATTATGCATGAAGATCATCCTTTTAGATCTAATATTCCCTTCGTATTAACAACAGGTTAATATCTACTTTAAACACCCATATAACCCTTTCTAATTCATTAATCATCAAGGGTTAGGGTTTTTCATTGATTAAACTATTAAAGATAGCATGTTTTGTACTTTTTGAATTGTAATCATAATTAGGCTTCAATTATATATTGATTAGATTCATCTCATTTTTCTGAGAAAATTTCATATTTTATGTGTGCTAATCCGAGCAACGAGTAAGTAACTACGAATTTTGTAAATTTTTTACCTCTTGGCCAATGGAAGAGTGCCACGTGTCTCCGTCCATGCAATGTTGTTGAATTGGAAAACATTTTGAAAAGTCTCGTATACCCTTGGTTAAGTAGATTAGCTCTTCATCCCACAGAGGGCAGATCGGTCCAACGCCATCCTGGTTCCTCTTCTTCCTTGGGCTGACGGCCTGTTGCCACCCTAGCGGCCATGGCAGCGCGTCGCAGGCCTCCCCCCATCACCTCAGCGTTCAGTTCCAACCGGGACTCATCCCCTACCTCCATCCTCCCCTCTCACAGGTGAGGGGGCCTTTGGTACGCGACTGATCGGTCGGGATAGTGCCCAATAGAGCTGCAACTGCGATCGTGCTGCAGCCATCTTGAGGCGTCGTTTGGGAGTGCAGGAGCACGGGGACAATGGCCGCATCATGCTCTGAGTACGTGGGGACATCCAGCATCCAACAAGATTTTCCATTGGTTCCACATTCCTTCATAGACATGCTACTCCTCCACCCTAGTGTTTGCATGCAAAGAAGAAGATGGGGGAGAGAGAAGGATGCTTGGGATTCTATGGAACTCGATCCAGGGGGCTACCCCTTTTATAGGGGAGTATATCCTCACCCTAAGATGCTCATCTAAGAGGAAACAAGTCATCTCCTATTAGGAATCATATTCCTTCAATGAGAAGCATGCTTTCTCTCTCCTTACTATCCCTTTGATATTTCTTATTTCTTGGATAATTAGGAATTCAAAATTCCTCTCACTTATTCTCTTTATTCCTGCTTTTTAATCCATTGACATGAATTTTTATTTTCTTTTAATAGAAATTTCTTCCTTTTAAACAATACCACCAAAACATTCATTAAGCATCATATTATCTTCTTATTTGACATTATTGGTATTTTCTCTTTCCTATTTCTTCATTGGGGATCCTTGTACCCCACGAAACTCAATTATTTCAAAATTCTTTTTCAAGGATACTTATTATCCTTCTAGATGCATCTATTTGCATTATTTCTCATTATCATGGTTATTTCTTATTAAAATAACTCTTTTTGAGTTTTCTCTTTATTTCTCTTTTATTTTCCTCATTGGTATTTCTCTTATCATTAGGAATCCTTGGGATACGAAATTCCACCAAGGATAACCCAATTATACCTCTTTCCACTTATTTCCAATATTTTGTCATTATTTTCAATTTCTTTCTTAATAAAGAAATACTTAATTAATATTTTCTTTTCTTATTGCCTTTTGTTTGCAATTTGGACTCCTTGGAACCCAAGGAACCCAAGAGGCACGAAATCCATCCTTGGATTACATTCTTTTGCCTTCCAGAGGTTTCCACATCTTTATTTTCTTTAAAAACTCAATTATTCATTTATTAATTGAATTTCCTTGTTATTTGGTCCCAACAGCCAAAACATCCCACAACATAGTCATCAATGCTAATGTAAACGAAATCCATTTATTCCAAACAAATTACGTCATTATTTGTTCAAATATCTTTAATATGAGAAATTACATTTCTCACCAAATGAACCCAAAAATCAGGGTTGTAACAGCTATCCTCTCATTCTCTTTTCCCTAGCTTAGAACATCGTTCCTACTCTATTTTTCCATGAAGGTGTTGTCCCAAGGTAAAAGAGAGTGCTTACCTTGGTAAAGAAGGCTCCTAGGGTTCCAAATTTGCTCTATTTAGGGTTTCTAAAGCTCCTTCTTGGTGATTTTGACCAAAAATAGTAAGTTTCCTCCTTTCCTTCCCTATTTTCATGCTTTTAGTCTTCCTCCCACCTTCTTATAGGTAAAAACCATGGCCTTCCATGGTGAAACCCCACCTAGAGCCTTAAACACCCCATCCCCATGTTCTTTTGCTAGGGTTTTTCACCCCTAAAGTGGAGAAGGTACTTCTTGCTCGAGATAGGAGCTTTGTTGGAGAAACCATCCCTGTAGCTCAGGAATATTTCTACTTGAACTTGTCCACCTTCCCTAGAGGAAAGTTTTGTTAACCCCCTTCTCATATATTGCTTACTACATGCTTAAAACTCATGTTGTTATTAAAATTGATGATCTCCATCTCTATTTACCATGTTCTTCTAGGGTTTTGGTTTCTTGTTGTTTTACCTTCTCTAGAAGCTCTAGTTTGGTTACCTATGCAACTTCAAACCTGATCTTGGGTCAAATGGTTTTTTTCTCCCTCTCCCTCTCTCTTCAATTATCTCGACCAGTTTGATGATGTGGCAATTTCCTATTGGTCAATATTGAAAAATTCATATCTTCTAATCCGCTTATCCAAATTTGACAAATAAATATGTTTTGGAATTTGAAAATTAATTTCTATCTAATATAAATATTTTAAAGTTCTGATTTTGTGGACTGACGAAGGGTGATTTTTTTTAAATGAATTTAATGCATAAAATCCATAAAAAATACATCTTAATCATCATAACTATAAAATTAACATAAAAATTTCTTGATCAGGAGAACCTAATAAGTTCATTGGTGATATTTTAAAAATCTAAATCTGATTTGTGATAAAAATTTCTGAAATTAGGGTTTCTATACATGAATGTTCACTATGTACTCTAATACATGTTAATACATTGAAAATTGGCAAAGCGGAACTTGGACTCAATTAAAGTGGTGAAACTTAGTAATTGATATATGTAAGAGAGGTATGTGCAATACCTATTTATGTATGTGCATTATTACACCCTATGTTGGGATATTTGCAAACCAAACTTTATATTTCCCTAATAAGGCTTTAACGAACCCTATTCCCTCTATTCATGATTTTTTTGTTAAATTGCCTCAAAATCAGTAAGGATATTCTTTTTCTTGGGTCTTGTACCCCACTGCCATGTTTCAATTGATACAATACTTTTACTTGCCATGAATTCTTTCCTAGCATGTTGATTTTATGGACTATTTAGCTATAGTAGTGGTACTTATGTACAACCACCCATAGATAGGGCATCTATTATTTCACCCTGGGGAATGTCTTATTCTCCCCCATAAAAATATGTGTAGGTGATTGGGAATGTATTAATTCTCCTCTCACCTATAGGTTGAGGTCTGGTAGGTGCCTCAACCCTACTTAGTTAAGGTAGTCATAATTATCATGCATGAAACCTTTTATTATATTTTGTTTATGGCAAGCATCTATTTAAAAATAGCCTCATACTCTTCAAATCTTCATCTTATGATGAAATTAGCCTTTATTTACATGTTTTCTTTACCTTGATATCCTATTCATATTTGTTGACACATACTTTGTTTTCCTTTCCCTTTTGCTGGGTGTTTTCCCAACCACCCAGGTGTTGAGCAAGGTGAAGAACAAGTCTAAGGAAATCGAAACCAGAGTAGATCTCAAGTTTTCTTCTGAAGAATGTCTAGGTTCATAAGGCTAGATCCCTAGTTTTCTTATCTTTTTCTTCTAAAAAACTTATGTAGTGAAATATGATGAAAGCCATGTAATAACTTTATTTCGTTGTTATTCCACTGCTATTGACATTATATATGTATCTGGTACATGCTTATTTACTTGGAATATTATACATACATCCCTCAATATCTTTTGTCTTTCTAAAAAGATGGATGTTTTGTATTTCCTTTAAATTTTTGTAAGGAGGTGATCTTGCCTCTTTACAAGGAGCCTACTCAAGATAGGGATTGAAAATGAAAAAGGTTCCTACTCAAGGTAGTGTTTTATAATGTAGGTTTCCTACACTTGGTAGGGTTTTGAGTTATTTACCTCATTATCTAGGAATTAGAATGCAAAGTGCAAACTCAACCTCAGGCTTGAATGTAGGATTTTGTACCTGTGGCAGTTCATTAAATTTGGGTTGGTATATTTTAAAGTCTTGATCCAAGCCCCAAAGAGGTTCATGAAATGGTCTTAGAAGGTGGTCTATTTCAAGGCCTTCATCCAAGACCCAAAGAGGCTCATGAGATGGTTTCATATGGTGGCTGAGTTTAAGCTCTTGTCCAGGACCTGGTTCATGAGATGGTTTTAGAAGGTGGTCAAGTTTAAGGTATTATTCTAGGACCCAAAGAGGTTTAAGAGATGATTCTAGAAGGTGACCTAGTTTAAGGTCTTGGTTTAGGACCCAAAGAAGTGAAATTTATTATGCATAACTGGGAAATTTAATTAAGGATTCCCTATGAGACAGTAGGATTTTTTAATCAAATTAAAAGCTCACCATTGTATACTCCCACTGGTTATTTGTGGTTGATGACTCTTGGCCATGTCCAAATCATCTCACGTATGAAATTTGAAAGCTATTTTGGATTTTGAATATCTCAGTTCAAACTAATTTGGTATCTAGAAATATCATCATGAAAGAACTAATTTTAGAAGTGCTCTTTAACCTGATTTCAGCATATCACTCATTATCTTTTAGGGATGTAGTACTAGTGCTTATCACTTAACTTAATTTTTGACATGTAGCTATCTACCTTACCATTGCTTCATAGTTGGATTTGTGAGGCATGTAATTTGTTAGTAGTTGACATCAATGGGCATGGTATCATTCTATGTCTGTTATGAGAGAAATTTTTTAAGGTGTGATGAGCTCATCACAACTAACCTTTTATTCTACAAGGTCACTGGACCAAGCGTCCTTTGTTGATTCAATGGTCACTATGCGGAGACAATGTTCTCACATTCTTTGTTGTGTTCATGCCCAGGTGAGACCACATTAAACGATCAGAGGTAACTCATGTAGATCTTTCCTAGATTGCATGTCAGGTCTTCATTATATTAGGAGATGGTGTTCCTTGTTAGACTCTTTCTCCAGATATTAATGCAAGCATTGTTGGAGTTAGATTTGTATTAGACATTGTATTTTACATAAAGTAGTCCAACTACTCATCATCTCTTTGCTTTGTAAAACCTTATGTCCATAGATTCGTGATAGATTTCGGCGATAAAGAAACTGGTGATTGTCTAATGAAGTCATCTTTATGTTTGAAGTGAGTTGTGATAATAAATCAAGGTGGGCCTTTATCATCTAAGATTTCCTTCTTTATTTATCTTTGTCTAGGTGTAAGATTATCATGATTTAATTTATCACAACAACATTTTTCTCCTTTGATTTGTTTCAATTTTTAGGATTATGTTTTTGACATTAATGCATCCATGGTAGTCCATAAGAAGTTCTTTAAGGTTGATATTTCAATCCAATTTTGATTAAATTTGATCTGGTTTGTTGCCTTTGACGTTACTACTCCCCATGGTAGTCATCATAATATGAAACATGGAGGTGTTCCTATTCAAGAGTTTTGGACTTGGACCCTTTTTCTAAGTTAGTTTTAACTCCTATTAGTCAGGAAGGCCTGTCTTGATATGCTAGAGGTGGCCATGTCATCATTGTGGTTTATTATATGGTGAATTATGACTACCCTACTCATCCTAATTTCCTTTTTACAACATTAGATTATAAGGTGATTCAACATTCCAATCATATTTACACTTGTCGAGTGCCTTCGATTTCTAATAGTAGATTGGTTCATCCCACTAGGTGATATAGAAAAATATACCAATAGGGGAAGATTCATTTAGGGTCGCTTTAATGGTCCATTGGCTCTTTACTTCATGCTTCTTTGATGCAAGTTGTTCTCTATAGTGAGTATTGAAGAAGTGATTCCAAACCCATTTGGGTTAATGTGCCAAGAGTTAGAGACACCCCCATGGGATCTATTATCAACACTTCTTGGTGATATTCAGTTAATATATGACACTATGGACATTGACTCTAAAAACCTTAGTATGGAGGCTTACATTGTGAGTGAATGGGAGTTTCTTATCAAATATTCCCCCTTTGTGGTCCCCAGGCTAGGTAATCATAAAAGATTAGTACCTTCTTGCACTTGGTAGGTGAGGCATGAAGAGTGCCACAAGGGTTCTAAATCTCATTATCCTGCAATCTACATGACTTATAATGTTGCATGAGTAGGATATTTTTCATGCTTATACACTAATGTTCACATAGGGAATGACCCTAGAGTTTTTTATAAGATTTCTAGACTTTGTGGATCCTCCAAATTTTCCTTCATGTGCTGAGTTTAAGAAAACCAAATACAAAAAAAAGAAATATATATTAACCTTCAATTATGATTCTATAATTATCCTTATCCTCATGGAACTCAGACTAAAATCACAAAGGACAGTATGCAACACCTTGGCCATAGGTGGGGTGGATACATTACATTTTTCCTAATTGAGAAACTTTTAAGGGTGGAATTAGGTTTGCAAACTATATGTGCCTTAGGATAATGGATTTGACCCTTCCTTCATAGGCCCATTAGTTTTAGTTCCCCACAACTTTAAATTTCTATGAAAACACATTGGGGTTTAAACTAATTTAATCATATTTTAAAAATGATTTATTTTTCTATTGTTTTATGTGTAATATATTTGTAATATACATGTATATATACATACAATACATATATATGTATGAATGTTTATGTATATATATATAAAGTTTTTATTTGATTTTTTTAATAAATAAAAGTTACATAGATACTTCAAATTTATATACATGTAAATATATGAACATATATACATATACATACATATATATATATATATATTATAGCATGTTTTAAATACGGTAATCAATTTTTTAAAATGAATTATTTTTCTTTTATTTTATTTCATGTATATTGTAACACACACACACAACACACACATACACACACACAGATATATATATATATATGTATATTGGGTGTATAAATAATTTTATTTGATTTTTTGGAATTAAGCACAGTTACATAGATTCTTCATATATATACATATATATAAATTTTATTTTATTTTATTTTATTTTTGAAATAAGACAATTTACATAGATCATTGATGATCCCCAAATGAATTTGGTTGGAAGGTGATGATTGTATCTATTTATGTGCTTAGCTTGTGCTTTGGACGTGATAAAGATTCAATTCATTTTGAAATTGTAGTTGGATCTTTGGGGACATGCTCTGTTTAAGTGGCTTTTTTGGAGTTCCAACCTTGACCCATATAGCCTCAATAAAGTCTTTGATGTTGTGTATGAGGTCTATACATGCATATTCTTTATTGCCCTTGGATTATTAGTATTCACAATAGAATTTATAGTTAAACTTCTTGGGTAGATCATTCCTAGGCTCTTTGATAGTTTGGAACTCAGAAAGGTGCTTGATTGATAGGATAATATCTCTTAAAGGGAACTCAAAGGAAGTGAATTTTTTGTTTGTTTGTTACAAACTTATCCTTGATGGTGGTGGGAACAATAGTCATTCTAAAAAATATACCTTGTTGCATCATGTGTTGGGGATCATCCTTTGTGATCTTTGAAGGAAACCTCTAAAAGGCATGGATTTTTTCTACATTGACTTTAAGTCCTTCAGGTTCGGTAGGATTTCTCTTACAATGTGACCAACCATATATGTAATCTCATGGAACTAGATGTAAGAGTGAACTCTAGACATGACATCGTGACTAAGACTATTTATGGTAGGTACTTGTATGGTCTTGAAACAAGAGGGTAGTTTCATGGTGGCGGTGGAGGGTACCACTAGATATGACCGTATCAGACCTTTTATTTCTCCCATGAGTTTTTGTATTTTTGACCATCTATGGTTTCTGTTATTCTTCCTTGTCTAACAATGATTTCCTATTGTTCATTACTTACGTCTATATGAGGAACAACTTTGTTGTTCTGTGGAGTAAGTTCTTGTGTAATATATGCTTCTTGTTGCAACTGCCCCATAGCCATGTTTTGGCACTAATATGAATTTGGAAAGATGGTCCAAGATTGTGTGGTAGTTCAACCCATGAGTTGTATGGAAACAATAGTAGTGTTTGACCTGTGAAGGGGGACACAAGCATGTGTGGCTTTGTCTAACTCTTTCTAGCTTTGGATATATGTTGGATGTTGAACTCAAATAGTTCTTTTATAAAGTGTGGTTCTTTAGGTTATCATGATTTTTGATGGTTTTTTTGTTAATCTTGCTCATTAGTTCATCATGAGAGTTTTCGATAAGTGTCTTCATCAACTCATCAATGTTGGACCATTCACTGGTGCTTGCCATCTCAAGAAGCTATTCAAAAAATTGCAAGTAAGTGCACTTGTTTGTAGGATTTTTTGGCGTCTTTTCCTATGAGAAGGTAGGAGTTGGGAATTAAACTAAAGAGTCTGAATGGGGATCTTCCACCTCTTTAGCCAAGGGTCATTTGTATAAAAGGAAATACATGCTTGTAGGGAATCTACCCCATGCTTTGCCAAGAGGAATCATTGTATCAGGAAGCAAAAAATAATATCAATGATATGCTTTTATTTTCATATCTCAATGATCCAAACGTTCAAGGGAGGTATGGATTAATATGTACCTTTTGTAGAAAAGGGACCCAAAATTCATGATAGAAAAGGCATTGTGTCCCTTGCATGGAAAAGGGGAGGATGATCATGTTGTATTGGTAATGTTTCTCTCTTCATGGAATGAGACTACTCATATATACGTTATATGGAGAAATACATACCCCTAGCTCATACAATATGGTAGAAAATTCTCATTTTTCATAGGGTGTTCTTGGTACCACCATGATGAAGTGAGTAGGTAATTTTGTGGGTAAGTGTGGAAAAGTTAGGATGGTATCTAGGGACAATGTAACCCATACCAGTGACTATGTCATGGTATCCATTTGTTCATCATGATTTATGGGATATATCTCCCCTAAAAGCATGGATCATGAGAGAAATATTCTAGAAAAGGGAAAGATTGGGAATCATGTGACTATCAAGGATTAAGGTATCCTATCCTAGGCTAGTGATGGTGGTTGGTTAACAACCTTACTGACATGCATGGTTTATATAGTCTTTTTTACTACTCTTGCATGCATTTTCAATCCATTTTCTGTTTGCAGTTCATGTTAGATTTCCCACTTTATTGTTATCTTTACTTGCTCTATTTTTAGGATTATAGGTATAACATGTTGGAATCAAAATGGGAGAGAAGAATTATCATATCATCCATCAACATATTCCCTAATCTTTAAAACATATAATAATCAATGTGGTTGAAACTATCAGTGATATGTCGTGCTTAGGTTTCAACATGTCGTGTTCAAAACCAACATGATGTGTTGAGTCTTCATCATGTCATGTTATACTGCATAACATGGATCTAGAGTTCCCTGAAATCTCTTAACACATCAAGTTTCCTCATTCCAAGATTTTCCAAAACTCCCTGACTTATAGAAACACGTCATTTTGCCTAACCAACATATTGTGCCATCATTGATCAAGGTAGTTTGACTTCGGTTATCGCAACTAACACATCATTTTGGCCACCCAATACACAGTGTCACCTGTAAGTTACACTCAAACACAAATATAACTACCCCATTCTTATATATACAACCCCAATCCATCTTGGGACATTTATGATGGACTATTATAGACATTTTGGAGCAGAACCACAGAAAAGAAGAGCCAGGAGAAGTTTGAGGCATCTAAGGGAAGGAAAGGTGGTTTCTCCAGAGGAAACTTCTTCTTCCTTTTTGTCCTACAATTGTAGCTAGGATCTCCGCCATTCTCTTATCTCCACTCTTAAGTGAAGATTTCTCAAGAGTTTCCATAGCTAGGATGGAGTTTTGACTTCTTCATTGGAGTTCCAACTCTTTCCTACTTTCACGAACATCCAAGTTTCTTTCCTTCTATTATGATGTCTAGCCCTATTCTTACTTCTTGTATCTACTTTCTACAGCCGCACGAGTAGATCTCATTTTCATGGGCATGAGGTAGTAACTCTTATGTCATAACTTTGTTGAATATGAATTTTATACATAGTTATAGTTATTTCACTATTCTAAAGGTTCACTAATGTTGATTTCTTCTTACATTCTTTTCTGGCCATTTTGTGTGTACGATTTATTCTCTTTGTATAATCTAGGATGATATGCATAGGAGTAGTGAGATGTGCCTTAGCTGCAGTGGCTGAGATGTGTTGGGGAACAAGGGTTTGTAGTCTGAATTTGGGTATATCAACGAGAGTGGTGTACAAAATTAGAACTTTTCTATACTACCGAGAGGTGGGTGTAGGATACAAACTTCCCTTCCATTATTTCTAGTATTCTCTTCATTGATCTTCATGTTGTAATGCGGATGTCAAACCCTGTTCTCAAGAATTCCCAATCCAATTTGATCCTTAATACAAGTCATTTTTGTCTTAGTTTGTTTTCTTCTAAATTAATTAGTTCACATAACAAAACCTCTCTTGCTAAAAAGATCTACATTGTTGAAGTACATCACTCTTGTGTTCAACAAATCCATTCTCCTTAGACAATCTCAAATATAATACATGCACTCGTATACTTGTGGGGTAGTGATCGGGTTATAAATTTAAGACTTGTTCACACAGTTAACACATTTTGGTGCTATTTCAGATAGCATTGGTAGCTTTGTTAGAGCAAGAGGTGTTGAATAGTAAGAAAGAATAGATCACACCATTTCCTATCGTATCTGCCATCATTTTTTCCATCATGATCATTATCATAGCTTTTTATCTTCCATTTTCATTTTTGCACTTCACTCACCTTCTTTATTTGTAGGACTATATGAGGTGATCCAAAAGGGATCTTGAATCTTCCACATTTCTAGACCCCAAAATTGAGAACAATGTTAGCAGGCTTCAAAAAACAAGGAGGAGTGAACCTTAACTAGATTTGGAGGACTCAAAACATTCATCACCTTCATTACCACCAGCTTCACCTGAACAACCAACTCACAAGAAGAACAAACCATGGAAGGAAATTGTCCTCCTAGGACTCCATCATTCCTGCTGCCATAAACATCAATGGGTCTATTAATAGCCAAAAAATTAAGGCAAATAAGTTTTCTATTATCACTTCCATTATATAGATCATACAACAAAACATATATGGAGGGACACTAATGGAGGATCTGAACTTCCACATTGCTAGATTTCTATAATATTTTAGCACTTTCACAATAGATGGTGTTCCCACTGATGCAATTTGTTTTCTTCTAAACCCCTTCCCTTTGAGAGATGGAGCCAAGGTGTACCTGTGTTGTTTTCCAGAAAACTCCATCCACAGCTAGAAGGAACTCCTCAAAGTTTTCTTAGACAAATATTGTAACCAAGCAAACATAATTGAGCAGTCAGCTCATCATTTTTTCTCAAAGGGAATGATAAACCTTGTATGACACATGGGAAAGGTTCAAGTGCCTTCAGTATCTTTTTCCACACCATGATTTAAGAAAATGGCTTGTATTGTGAACTTTTTTTAATATTTTATTCTATAATACAATGATGTCCATTGATGTTGATTCAAATGGTGCTTTAATGAAAAAATCAAACAAGGAGGTTTATGCCATTACTGAAGACATGGCAATTAATCATTACCAATGGAGTTCTATAGGAGCAACCAAACTTTTTCCTCAAGCTCTATTTTTGGAAAGAAAGCTAGGAAACACATGGTCAATGTTGTGGACTTGATTGTACCAAAGTTGGATGATCTCAAAAGTTTGAGAAACTAAGCACTCAGCCTGTCCAAACTGCCAAAGTAATTTTTGATGGATGTGAAGAAGTGGGACACATACCTTCTTAATGATTTTACATTCCATCACAATGTGAAGAGACATTTAAGCAATGTGATGCCACCTACAATCTAGGTTGAAGAGATCATCTGGATTTCTCTTTCCACAACAATAACAATGCTCAAAATCGGCATCATCGTCCAAGTCAGCAATAAAAACAAATGGGAAATCGACCGCCTGTGGAAAAAATAACCCATCATAGCTCAACAACAATGACATCCATAATTTTATCTAGCAACAACAACATTCACAACCCAAGTCGAGTTTTGTGTCCATGCTTGATACCTTTGACTCAACTCAAATTTAGCAAAATGACAAGTTTTGTCAACAAAGGTAGTTGCTAAGGGAGGCTTTTTCACAACTTTCTTCTAAGGTGGATGGAATATCCACACACACTAGTATTTTGGATAATCAAATTTCTCAAGAAGATCTTACCAATCAAAAATCACCTTTTGGTTCCTTCCCTAATCAACTACAAATGAATCCAAGGGAGACATTCATGTCAATTACTTTGAGAGTGGAGCTACTATTGGAGAATCTTCTTCACCATTAAATACAATAGCATATGAAGTTGTTAACTCCAATGTTGGCAATGAAACTGATGCTCAAAGTAAGAAATATTCACATACCCCACACTATGATTCTTCAAGCAAGACAAATGTCATTTTCCCACATGGACTTGGCACATTTCTTGATAACGAGAAAACTATTCTCAAATTAGACAATGATTGTTGTGAAGACTAGAATGCAGAGACCAATAATGGTGATGTTGAAAAGACCATTCCTTCTACAAATTACAATCATATATGTTCAGCCCGAATTAAAGATATATTAACAAAGAGGCATAGATCTTTGGCGCAACAATTTCTAGCTATAGATCATAGCATAGTCCATCCACCTTGACATCTCCACCACGATGAGGTACCCGATTTCTATTCTCTTTGTTTTATTTTTACATGAGGACACTACAGATTTAAAGCTTACTGGGGAGCAACCATCTAGAATTTAGTTTTAGTTTTCCTTTCCATTTCTTTTTCTTAGTTTTTCTAGACAGTGTCAAAATATAGTTTTTTCATAGGCATGTTCTTTTGTTTGGATTGAAATTTCTTTCTACTGAACTATTTATACCAAATTGTTTTTCAGAAATATCAGTTGAAGAAAAATTGTACAAGCCTTTCATCTATTAAATAAGATATGTTATCGACCACATTCACTGCATTTGGTTTCTTACTTTTAGCCTGCATGCTCATCTTTTATACTTTTGATTATTTAATACATTTAACAACTAAATCTTTTTAAATTAATTAACAATAAAATATTATTTAGTGTTCTAGATGCCCTTGTCAACTTCTCAGTGCATTTTCAACCACTCTCACATAAAAATGGTTAAATAAGTGTGAAATCCATTTGATTATGCAATCCATTTTAACTCTATTATGCTTAGGGAAAATATTTTAGTTTAAGGCCTCCTAGTTCTCAATAGGAACCGAAATCACTTTTGAATATTTTGGGTTTTTATTCAAATAATTTACATATATTTCTCACATAAGATGGCTAAACTTTCCATGTATCATGCTAGCCTAGTGTAAGTCTGATCTGACCATGATAGTTCTGTGTTACATCTTTATCGATTGTCTTTTGATATGTCACACTCATATTTTGGTGATGCAAATATTTACCAAATTATATTACTAACATGTGTATTAAGTATTTTAGGTAATCACGGAACTTAGTCAAGATCCAACTACAAATACCATGCAATTTTATAAATTTGGATGCTTCCAAATCAGGTTGTACCATGTATTTGAGTGTACACATTTTCTTTTTTTACAACTTGATAGACATCATGTATGAACAAGTGATGATCTTCTAAAACCTACCCAAAACTCTAAGACACACTCAAATGAAGCCTCTGGGGATGATATCTTTCATTAGTTGAGTCATTAGATAGGTTTTCACACTTGCATAATCATTCACAGAGTCTATCTCGGTCAAAATATTTTTCAACCGACGTCCATTCAATTGAACTCTTTTCCAACTAGGAAATAGTCATCACATAGCTTGTGTTCTAAGTCATTCTCGATCGAAGAAAATCTTGACCGAGTAGGTCAATCAAAGAAAAATCTCAACGACAATGAGTTTTTGTGCTATCTTGGACCAAGAAGTTAGTCTGACACTTAGCCATTAGAGAAACTCAAGACAAGAGCACTGCTCGGTCGAAATCTTTCTTGACTGAAACAATTTCTGGTTGAATAATTTATTGACCAAAAATGTTCTGGAACCAAAAAACTAGTAACGATCAAATTGGTTGTTGCAACTTTGTCAATTTCATCCTAATAGCTAATTGACCTTTAATAGCACTCTAGACTCTTCCCACATCTTCCCTAACCACATGTAAACATTTCCTATAAATAGGTGTGGTCTTAAAACACATAGACACAATAATTGAACAACAATTGGTATCATATACACATACTTGAGCATACAACATACTTGCCATCATTATCAAAGAGGTTAGATTTAGTACTTCAAGTTGTTATCATTCTAGCATAAGCCCTTAGCTTAGGTATAGTATCCTTTCCACCTAATACTACCTTAAATAAACCTTTTTGGAGTGGATCATCATCACTTGTCCATTATGAAAAACATTAGAGGGGTTGAATAGGGTTTTATGATATTTTTAAAATTAATTCAATAAACAACCACAAAAATATTGGAGAAGGAGACAAGGCGTTTAGAGTGGTTCCACCCTTAGCAAATAATAAGGGAGTCAATCCACTACCCAATTGTTTCCAATTAGGATTTTGAAAGCAATTGTATTTTATTACCTCACAAGGATGTTACATAAGATACAACTACCTTCACAACCCTTTGGACGAACTTCACCCTGAAGTCATCTCACCAACCTTGAAGAAGCTTTCACTTGAAGTAACTTCAAGCTCCCCCTTGAAGTAGCCTTCCTCCTTGAAGTAGCTTCCCGTTGAGACCTTCTAGAAGTAGTCCAAAGTCACATCGAGCTACCTTCACCATAGAAGAAGCTCTTACAACCTCCTTTCCACAGCCTCCAACCTAGGAGTAGCAAAGGAGAAAACAAGCACTAAAAGGAACAAGAAGGGAAGAAGGAAAAATAAACTTTACCACTTTAGCACAAGGCTTGAATCCTATATCAAGCATTTTTATCTCCTATTCAATGTGTATGAACGTGAAAGTGTAGTGGGTAGGAGATGCTAGCCTATAGGACATGAAATCGCAGCTTATGGAAATGATCTGTAAGTGAAGGATTGCTCAATTGCTCACAAGAGTTGATTCTGAATTGCAAGTATATGTACTCAAGTGAGTTTAGGTGTCCTAAGGCATTTCCTATTTATAGGAATGACCTACTAGTGCTTAGGGACATTCTGGACACTTTCTAGGATGTTCTTAGTGCTCAACTAGTCGTTAGGTATCCAATAATTATGTTTGTAACAACTAGTTAATTAACTCTAAAAATTGCAGACAGAACCTTTCTCGGTCGAGAAGTTTGTCGACCGAGTGTCTCTCAGTCGAGAACTTCGTCGATCGAGGGAAAGTCTGAGAAAAGTGTATTGCAACATTCAACTCAACTCCCAACTACTTTTCCCTACCAAGTCTAATGGCTATAGAACCTGCTCAAGGAACAGTTTTGGTCAAAATTAAGTTCAACTGAATATGTGCTTGTATAGGCTTATGTGCAGGCTATTCATCAGTGTACATGCATTAGACTTAGGAGTTTCTCAGTTAAGAAAATATTCGACTGAGATTATCTCGATCGAGAAGTGTTTTGACCGAGACAGACTCTGCTGCAGACTGCTATATAGCAGCGCACTGTTCGATTTTTAATTAATTATTGTTAACTTGAAATGACCTGAAATTTTTACTGTAGGTTTAAAACTTTATTAGGCACAACATATAAAATTTTCAAAATTTTTGGAGTTTCTGTTTACAGTTTAATAAACGAATTACAGAAACTATTATAAAACTGAATTTTCAGCTGAATGTGATTAAAGTTGAATGCTGGGTTAATATGTTATTACCCCAAGCAAATCAATTTGATCTATATAATCGACCACACATAATAATGCTATGATATTGATTTAGACCAAAACCCTAGGATGATTAGGGTTGAAGTAGTTTAAAGGGTATCATTAGTGATGTAACCTTGTATGCCAATATCTTTGTTAAATAAAGATCTTGGGATTTGTTCTATGAAAAGTAAACTGGTTTTGATAACGATCTAGGGTTTTGAAAAAGATAACCTGATCGGCACATGAACAACATGAGATGATTTAGAGGAATGAGTAAGACATAAATCTAAAATGTAACAATAAGTAAGTAGCATAGAAATCGGAGTATTATCCGATTATGATCCAAAGATAGTTGATGTAGTTCATGTTTTAAAGACATGGTGTCACTATCTTTATGATGTGACAATAGATTATCACCCTGGTAAAGAGAATGTGGTGGATGATGTTTCTAGCAGAAAGTCAAGTTCAACAGCCAATGCATTCTCTATGACAGGTTTCAATAGAGACCTGCTAGTAGAAATGTGGAAGTTGAACTTAGGCTTAGGGGTAATAACACAGAGTGATTTGATTGTATAAATGTAAGTTAAGCTTACTTCTTATGATCATATCAAGGAACTACTATAGGATGATAGTGAGTTAAACCAGACCATGCATAACTTGATAGGAGGAAAAAGAGACTAGAGTTTAAGTTTTTAGGTGATAAGGTGTTGTATTAGCATGACATGTTGTGTGTACCTTGAGTTAGAGTAAAATTCTTTTTAAGGGGAAAAGCCTGAAAGAAAAGATTCTTATGGAAGTGTATGTATTGATGTATGCTATGCTTTCAGGAAAACACTAAGATGTATATGAATTCCAAGAAGTTGAAATGGATGGTCAGATATGCAGAAGGATGTAACTGAGTACGTGGTTAGAAGTAGTGTGTACTAGTAGGTTTAAGCTGAACCCTAGAGATCTATAGCTACCTTGTAATCTTTTTCTATGCCTGAATGGGAATGGGAATTTATCACAATGGATTTTGTGGTAAGATTACCCAGGATACCTAGAGGTTGTGATTTGATATGAATGATTGTGGATAGACTAATTTAGTCTGCTCACTTTCTTCATATTAAGTCAACCTTCGATGTCTTGATACATAACTAAGATATACATGGATGAAATAGTTAGATTGCCTGGTAATCCAGTTTCAATCATGTCATTTTGAGAACCTAAGTTCACATCTAGGTTGTGGAAACAGTTGCATCGTGCTTCGGGCACAAAGATAGGATTCAGTACAACCTTTTTACTCGCATACGGATGGTCAGTTTGAGAGAACCATTCAGACTCTTAAGGACATGCTGAGAGCATATGTTATGCGTCCCAGTGAAAGTTGGGAAGAACATTTAAGTCTTATAGAGTTTGCTTGGTGTGAATGTTGAGTTTAGAAATACACAACTGATAATGGTTCGGTTTGATTATAAACCCAGGCAATGCAAATTTGGTAAACCATTAGGTGCATGATTTCAAGATAGTAAGATAGCATTAAAATATGCAAATAAACCTGGTTGCATGCTTCCTGTTATGTTAATGCGTATGACTTAAAATTTACATGAATCGTTTCTCTGAGATATTATCAGAAATTCTCAAGTACTATAAATTATTTGTGTTATGTTTTGTAAATAACTCTTAATTGAGTTATGTGGTGCATAAACCAGGAAATTTGGTTAATATGCACGTACTTTGAGAAATTTCAGATAATTGATAAATATTACAGATGGTTTCTTATAAGTGGAGTGAATCACTTTTATTGATGTAATAAGATGATTGATTACATGAATTCAGTATGTATGAGCCAAAATTGATTTGAGTTTGGGATATTTATGAATTTATTTTTAATTTGTCTGCACGCATGATATAAAGATTACTCAGTAAGTACAATGATTTGATATATACTGCTCTGCTAGTTCCAGAATGATACCGTATTGTGATTTGAATTGCAATCAAACAGCTGAGATAATGGAAACCCTAAGAGTAGGGTGTTACCATGTGATTAGTGAATGAGATAACCCTAAAAGAGTAGGGTGTTGGCATGTGATGAATGAATAAGGCAAATGAAACCCTAAGGATAGGGTATACGATGAATCAAGTATTTTGATATTAGTTTCCATTATGAGATGTGATGATTTTAACAGTTAAATTGCATGATTTAATTTTAGTACCAAGTTGACATGCATTCTATTTATTTAAGAATTTTAGTTTGTTTGCATGAATAGTATAATAATATCTTGGTAATTACCATAAAGTGAGATACTGTTATAACGATTCAGGAAAGACAAAGTTTTGTGGGTTGGTCTGGGATCAGATCAGATGTGTTCTAGGTTAAGGGACTTATACAGATGATTGATCGGAGGATCAAGAAACTCACGAATTGTGAAATATCATTAGTAATAATTTTGTGGAGAAATCTTGACCTAGAGGAAGACACGTGGAAACACGAGTTAGGATTGAATGACAAGTTTCCTTTTCTCTTTTAGGAATTTCGGGACGAAATTCTTATAAGGGAGGGAGATTGTTACGACCCATATCAGAGTTAGTCAATAAATACCTTGAATTACGTAAAACACCTCAGTTAGTGCTAAGCTTTTGTTAAACATCATGAATAATCAAGATAAGACAACATGTGGATCAATAGTCAAGATTTAATCATCTGAGGTAATTAATGATAATGGCAATGATGATCGTTAGGTTAATAAAGTTAAGTGCTCACGTGGTGGTTAGTGCATCATCAAGTTGATTAAGTTGAATTAAATATATAGGATATAATTAGTGCTTAATTAAGATGATTAAGTAAGGTTAAGTGATCACAAATGTGGTTAGAATTTTTGATTAGCTGGGACGAGATAAATAACATGATTTCTTGCTCTAAGGTTGTAGAGAATTTCATGCTTGAAACATTGCAAAAAGAATCAGTCGATTTGGACTCTCGAGGCGAAAGTTATAACACTTTTGTTTTCCTTGGATCTAATATGCAATTTTCCCAAAATTATTTATTCACCCCTTTAGAGGGTCGGCTACTTTATTTCCTTCTCATTTATCCTTTCCTCTTCCCGATCGATAAAACAGGAACAGCCGCAAAGCGGCGTTGAGCAGGTCCATCGACCATGGAGCAACCTGCAGCTAGGGCGGTCGATTTTCGCTCCTTAGCCCCGATTCCGCAGTCCCGTCCTCCTCTCCTTCTTCTCTTCTTCCTCCTCCCCTTTCCTTCTTCCTACTCGTGTGCCCTCCTGGCAAGAGGGGCGGCGCCCAAGTTGCAGTAGCAAGCAGCTGCGGCAGCAGCCGAGGAGCCCTTAGGCGCGCCCAGCAGTAGGGGAAAAGCCCCCTTGAGCTCCGACCTCAGTCCGCAGCATGCTAGGCACCGTCAAGGACCAAACGAGCATCGACCCAGCCAAAGTCTCAAGCAACGCCCCCTCTTGCAGCTGCGGTCAGCAATGGCCGGCCAGCTGCAGCTTCAGCCAGGAGCTCGACTGGACAAAGAACAACAACAGTCAACGCCCTTGAGCTCAGCCTTGGTTCCTACGCACGGATTCACAACCCCATCAACAATCGATGCCCAACCAAACAGCCCCTTCAACCTGTTCATGGGGGAAACGGCTGCTTGCCTGCAGCAGGTCCGGCTAGGGGCAGATTTGCCCAGGAAACACTAAGATAACGGTGTCCTTGAGTTCGTCTGAGGTTCGTAAACACAAACCAGTAGTGGTTAGTCTTTGTTTCAGCTTTAATCGAGTCCATCTTCTATGAGTTTTGCGATTCTGCGCAGGTGCACGGCGTGCAAATCAATTTGCACGGCGTGCAAAGTTACAGATATGCAGAACGAGTTTCTGCCCAGGTGCACGGCGTGCAGCCCAGGTGCACGACGTGCACTCTGCTGTAAAGGAAAGAATTAGGCGTGGTTGTGGACGTTTTTCGGTGTATACGAACACACCGAAGTGGGTGAGTAGTAGTTCATTTAGAAATCAGTATTTAACTCAATTTAAATACTTAATTGTTTTTGAATCAATTGGTATAACCTTTAAACAGTGTAGTATGCAAATTAGAGTATATTAGATTCATTGGATTTGAATTACTTAATATGCTTAGTGAAAATGATGCAATCTTCTGTTCTATTATTGCAATGTATTTACTGATTTCAAAATAGATATCTAGCATTTGAAACTGGATAAATAATACTGATTCGTGTTTAATTACGATAAAGGTTATATATGCGCTTCTTGTAATATTCAGATTGTGCATTATGTATGGAATGTAATTTTTCCTGTTATTTATTTATTGTTTAATCAAGTATAGACTTAAATGCCCTAACACCGTAGAACCCCTAAGTGGTATCTGCAGCTTTGGGGTGAAACTCGTGTTGCAACATCATCCGTGCGTGTGTCGCGGACAAACGAGGAAAGAGAAAAAGGGCAGTGTCTAACAACAATTGTGCTTGTGTCACAATGGCACTGCGGTTTCACCAGAAAACACGGTTATCTAACACCATTCGTGCGGAGTCGCGAAGGTAACCCTGTGACCCTCCGCCTGTGTGCTCAGGTTAGTAGGAGGAGTCGAGAGAGCACTCGGAGTAGTGCATTGAGGCCGGAGAGCCTGTGGTCCTGTGGCAGAATGGGGCTGGCGTCAGACTTAGCATTCCCAGGTGTGTCGCTAAGTCTTGTACGGTGGGACCGTAGCATGAACTTGCTGCGGATCTTTATATGCAGAGTACACTGCATATATTTAGGGCATAATAAAATGAATAAATAATTATGTAGGTTCACAGTAAATTTATATAACTGTTTATTTACCTGAATTACCTGTTGATGATTTAGAATGTGGTTATTAACTGTATATTTGTTATGTATTTAGAATTGCCTTGCTTAGTTCTGCATTTATGTTAATTTCAATTTATAAACCTGATGAGTTGTTTATTGATAGCTAAGTGAAATGCTATTCACTGAGCGAGTAGGCTCATACCTCTACTCAAAACATTTTCAGGTTATCATCAGCAGCAGGAAATCAGAAGGATCGATTTATCCTTACGCCTAGTCGATAGAAGGTTCGTAGTTGGTAGTTAGAGGTCTCTTAGTCCATTCCCCTCGATTCCTCGGGACAAGGTGTGAGTGAGAGAGAGAATGTCTTTAAAGATGTAAATATTCTGTTATGCTTTATTTATGTCAAACAATGTAATATGTTGTAGATTCTGCGTATATTGCTATTCAGTTAATAAGGATGCTTCCGCAAATTTGTTTAGTTTCATTTTACAGCATAAATCGGATTATCCTATTAATCTCTTTAAAAGGTTTTAAAAAGTGAAGAGTGGCTGGCTTATGTGTAAATCCCATCCTGTCGCGTCTTAATCTCGTGGTTTGTGGTTAATGTGAGATTGGGGCGTGACAACTCTTGGTATCAGAGCTTTGGTTTGAGTACGTAGTTACTCAAGGTCAGGGGACGATAAGAGACCAATAGGATCAAGGTTTAGGTGTCTTTCTTCTATCTGTAATCTTCTAACAGGAAGTATTCTGTTAGACTATTGCAGATAGCAGGAAGAGGATCTGGTCACGAGAATCAAGTAATGAGTTTAAGTTGAGTCATTAAGAATCATTAGGGTCAAAAGATAAGGTTATAAGTAGGCGAATGATAAATGATGTGTTTTAGCTCTGGAAGATCTGAGTGTTTAGATACCCTGGCCAGGTGTCTGAATACTTAGATTAACCAGTATCAAGCTACTCTGTCTGTTCTTCTCTGGATGCCCTGGCCAGGTATGCAGAGGAAGGATAGGCTAGAGAGAAAACCCTACAAATCTTAGGGATTATGAGATAAGAAAGTAATATAGAAACAAGAGATTACATAGAGGATGCGATATAACTCTTACTTGATTTTGCTTATTTGATATAAAGATCACTAGAAATGCTTTTATATGCATGAAATGAGATTTTCAGTTTGTAAGGTAAACATGATTCTTTTATATTGTTGTGTCATGAAGTGAATTATTTAATGTTGGTTTCTTTGTATTAAAGTAGACCCGAAACTTTTGTTTAATTGAGTTTGCCCTAAGTGGATATTCTTTCCACATGTCTAAGATAAATAGGGGTTGATTAATCCCGAGTAGCTCTTGGCTTCAGGACTACAGGTTCGGCCTGGTCCGGCTGGCAGGATGCGTTACTGGGATCTAATGACTCCTATTAACAAGTAACATAAGAATAGAAGTATAAATGTTCTTAATCTTGAGAATTAGGGCTTGAGAAGCATAGACCCTAAATTGCCCAAATTAGGATTCAAATAACGCAAGAATACAGAATTTGATAAATAGAATGTCTCACTAAATGATTTTTAGTATCTTATATGTAACTCTAATTTGGCTAAAATTGGGATATGATTTGGATATATAAAATGTGAACAACATTGGAAGATATCAGAATTTTTGAAGAATGTTCTGACCTGTTCATCGGTTGAGTTTCAAACTCGACCAATCACATTTTCTGAATGATATAGCAGTGTGGTAATTGAATTTTATCTTTTTATTGGTACGTCCAATTGATCCCAAATTTTAATTATGTTTGAAAATCACAAATTTTAGACACTCTATTAATTTGGCGTAATTTTTGGATGACTTTTGATCTCTTCAGTAAGGTGTCGGTCGAGTTGCAACTCGACCGAATCTGCTGCAGACTGCTATATAGCAGCGCACTGTTCGATTTTTCATTAATTATTGTTAACTTGAAATGACCTGAAATTTTTACTGTAGGTTTAAAACTTTATTAGGCACAACATATAAAATTTTCAAAATTTTTGGAGTTTCTGTTTACAGTTTAATAAACGAATTACAGAAACTATTATAAAACTGAATTTTCAGCTGAATGTGATTAAAGTTGAATGCTGGGTTAATATGTTATTACCCCAAGCAAATCAATTTGATCTATATAATCGACCACACATAATAATGCTATGATATTGATTTAGACCAAAACCCTAGGATGATTAGGGTTGAAGTAGTTTAAAGGGTATCATTAGTGATGTAACCTTGTATGCCAATATCTTTGTTAAATAAAGATCTTGGGATTTGTTCTATGAAAAGTAAACTGGTTTTGATAACGATCTAGGGTTTTGAAAAAGATAACCTGATCGGCACATGAACAACATGAGATGATTTAGAGGAATGAGTAAGACATAAATCTAAAATGTAACAATAAGTAAGTAGCATAGAAATCGGAGTATTATCCGATTATGATCCAAAGATAGTTGATGTAGTTCATGTTTTAAAGACATGGTGTCACTATCTTTATGATGTGACAATAGATTATCACCCTGGTAAAGAGAATGTGGTGGATGATGTTTCTAGCAGAAAGTCAAGTTCAACAGCCAATGCATTCTCTATGACAGGTTTCAATAGAGACCTGCTAGTAGAAATGTGGAAGTTGAACTTAGGCTTAGGGGTAATAACACAGAGTGATTTGATTGTATAAATGTAAGTTAAGCTTACTTCTTATGATCATATCAAGGAACTACTATAGGATGATAGTGAGTTAAACCAGACCATGCATAACTTGATAGGAGGAAAAAGAGACTAGAGTTTAAGTTTTTAGGTGATAAGGTGTTGTATTAGCATGACATGTTGTGTGTACCTTGAGTTAGAGTAAAATTCTTTTTAAGGGGAAAAGCCTGAAAGAAAAGATTCTTATGGAAGTGTATGTATTGATGTATGCTATGCTTTCAGGAAAACACTAAGATGTATATGAATTCCAAGAAGTTGAAATGGATGGTCAGATATGCAGAAGGATGTAACTGAGTACGTGGTTAGAAGTAGTGTGTACTAGTAGGTTTAAGCTGAACCCTAGAGATCTATAGCTACCTTGTAATCTTTTTCTATGCCTGAATGGGAATGGGAATTTATCACAATGGATTTTGTGGTAAGATTACCCAGGATACCTAGAGGTTGTGATTTGATATGAATGATTGTGGATAGACTAATTTAGTCTGCTCACTTTCTTCATATTAAGTCAACCTTCGATGTCTTGATACATAACTAAGATATACATGGATGAAATAGTTAGATTGCCTGGTAATCCAGTTTCAATCATGTCATTTTGAGAACCTAAGTTCACATCTAGGTTGTGGAAACAGTTGCATCGTGCTTCGGGCACAAAGATAGGATTCAGTACAACCTTTTTACTCGCATACGGATGGTCAGTTTGAGAGAACCATTCAGACTCTTAAGGACATGCTGAGAGCATATGTTATGCGTCCCAGTGAAAGTTGGGAAGAACATTTAAGTCTTATAGAGTTTGCTTGGTGTGAATGTTGAGTTTAGAAATACACAACTGATAATGGTTCGGTTTGATTATAAACCCAGGCAATGCAAATTTGGTAAACCATTAGGTGCATGATTTCAAGATAGTAAGATAGCATTAAAATATGCAAATAAACCTGGTTGCATGCTTCCTGTTATGTTAATGCGTATGACTTAAAATTTACATGAATCGTTTCTCTGAGATATTATCAGAAATTCTCAAGTACTATAAATTATTTGTGTTATGTTTTGTAAATAACTCTTAATTGAGTTATGTGGTGCATAAACCAGGAAATTTGGTTAATATGCACGTACTTTGAGAAATTTCAGATAATTGATAAATATTACAGATGGTTTCTTATAAGTGGAGTGAATCACTTTTATTGATGTAATAAGATGATTGATTACATGAATTCAGTATGTATGAGCCAAAATTGATTTGAGTTTGGGATATTTATGAATTTATTTTTAATTTGTCTGCACGCATGATATAAAGATTACTCAGTAAGTACAATGATTTGATATATACTGCTCTGCTAGTTCCAGAATGATACCGTATTGTGATTTGAATTGCAATCAAACAGCTGAGATAATGGAAACCCTAAGAGTAGGGTGTTACCATGTGATTAGTGAATGAGATAACCCTAAAAGAGTAGGGTGTTGGCATGTGATGAATGAATAAGGCAAATGAAACCCTAAGGATAGGGTATACGATGAATCAAGTATTTTGATATTAGTTTCCATTATGAGATGTGATGATTTTAACAGTTAAATTGCATGATTTAATTTTAGTACCAAGTTGACATGCATTCTATTTATTTAAGAATTTTAGTTTGTTTGCATGAATAGTATAATAATATCTTGGTAATTACCATAAAGTGAGATACTGTTATAACGATTCAGGAAAGACAAAGTTTTGTGGGTTGGTCTGGGATCAGATCAGATGTGTTCTAGGTTAAGGGACTTATACAGATGATTGATCGGAGGATCAAGAAACTCACGAATTGTGAAATATCATTAGTAATAATTTTGTGGAGAAATCTTGACCTAGAGGAAGACACGTGGAAACACGAGTTAGGATTGAATGACAAGTTTCCTTTTCTCTTTTAGGAATTTCGGGACGAAATTCTTATAAGGGAGGGAGATTGTTACGACCCATATCAGAGTTAGTCAATAAATACCTTGAATTACGTAAAACACCTCAGTTAGTGCTAAGCTTTTGTTAAACATCATGAATAATCAAGATAAGACAACATGTGGATCAATAGTCAAGATTTAATCATCTGAGGTAATTAATGATAATGGCAATGATGATCGTTAGGTTAATAAAGTTAAGTGCTCACGTGGTGGTTAGTGCATCATCAAGTTGATTAAGTTGAATTAAATATATAGGATATAATTAGTGCTTAATTAAGATGATTAAGTAAGGTTAAGTGATCACAAATGTGGTTAGAATTTTTGATTAGCTGGGACGAGATAAATAACATGATTTCTTGCTCTAAGGTTGTAGAGAATTTCATGCTTGAAACATTGCAAAAAGAATCAGTCGATTTGGACTCTCGAGGCGAAAGTTATAACACTTTTGTTTTCCTTGGATCTAATATGCAATTTTCCCAAAATTATTTATTCACCCCTTTAGAGGGTCGGCTACTTTATTTCCTTCTCATTTATCCTTTCCTCTTCCCGATCGATAAAACAGGAACAGCCGCAAAGCGGCGTTGAGCAGGTCCATCGACCATGGAGCAACCTGCAGCTAGGGCGGTCGATTTTCGCTCCTTAGCCCCGATTCCGCAGTCCCGTCCTCCTCTCCTTCTTCTCTTCTTCCTCCTCCCCTTTCCTTCTTCCTACTCGTGTGCCCTCCTGGCAAGAGGGGCGGCGCCCAAGTTGCAGTAGCAAGCAGCTGCGGCAGCAGCCGAGGAGCCCTTAGGCGCGCCCAGCAGTAGGGGAAAAGCCCCCTTGAGCTCCGACCTCAGTCCGCAGCATGCTAGGCACCGTCAAGGACCAAACGAGCATCGACCCAGCCAAAGTCTCAAGCAACGCCCCCTCTTGCAGCTGCGGTCAGCAATGGCCGGCCAGCTGCAGCTTCAGCCAGGAGCTCGACTGGACAAAGAACAACAACAGTCAACGCCCTTGAGCTCAGCCTTGGTTCCTACGCACGGATTCACAACCCCATCAACAATCGATGCCCAACCAAACAGCCCCTTCAACCTGTTCATGGGGGAAACGGCTGCTTGCCTGCAGCAGGTCCGGCTAGGGGCAGATTTGCCCAGGAAACACTAAGATAACGGTGTCCTTGAGTTCGTCTGAGGTTCGTAAACACAAACCAGTAGTGGTTAGTCTTTGTTTCAGCTTTAATCGAGTCCATCTTCTATGAGTTTTGCGATTCTGCGCAGGTGCACGGCGTGCAAATCAATTTGCACGGCGTGCAAAGTTACAGATATGCAGAACGAGTTTCTGCCCAGGTGCACGGCGTGCAGCCCAGGTGCACGGCGTGCACTCTGCTGTAAAGGAAAGAATTAGGCGTGGTTGTGGACGTTTTTCGGTGTATACGAACACACCGAAGTGGGTGAGTAGTAGTTCATTTAGAAATCAGTATTTAACTCAATTTAAATACTTAATTGTTTTTGAATCAATTGGTATAACCTTTAAACAGTGTAGTATGCAAATTAGAGTATATTAGATTCATTGGATTTGAATTACTTAATATGCTTAGTGAAAATGATGCAATCTTCTGTTCTATTATTGCAATGTATTTACTGATTTCAAAATAGATATCTAGCATTTGAAACTGGATAAATAATACTGATTCGTGTTTAATTACGATAAAGGTTATATATGCGCTTCTTGTAATATTCAGATTGTGCATTATGTATGGAATGTAATTTTTCCTGTTATTTATTTATTGTTTAATCAAGTATAGACTTAAATGCCCTAACACCGTAGAACCCCTAAGTGGTATCTGCAGCTTTGGGGTGAAACTCGTGTTGCAACATCATCCGTGCGTGTGTCGCGGACAAACGAGGAAAGAGAAAAAGGGCAGTGTCTAACAACAATTGTGCTTGTGTCACAATGGCACTGCGGTTTCACCAGAAAACACGGTTATCTAACACCATTCGTGCGGAGTCGCGAAGGTAACCCTGTGACCCTCCGCCTGTGTGCTCAGGTTAGTAGGAGGAGTCGAGAGAGCACTCGGAGTAGTGCATTGAGGCCGGAGAGCCTGTGGTCCTGTGGCAGAATGGGGCTGGCGTCAGACTTAGCATTCCCAGGTGTGTCGCTAAGTCTTGTACGGTGGGACCGTAGCATGAACTTGCTGCGGATCTTTATATGCAGAGTACACTGCATATATTTAGGGCATAATAAAATGAATAAATAATTATGTAGGTTCACAGTAAATTTATATAACTGTTTATTTACCTGAATTACCTGTTGATGATTTAGAATGTGGTTATTAACTGTATATTTGTTATGTATTTAGAATTGCCTTGCTTAGTTCTGCATTTATGTTAATTTCAATTTATAAACCTGATGAGTTGTTTATTGATAGCTAAGTGAAATGCTATTCACTGAGCGAGTAGGCTCATACCTCTACTCAAAACATTTTCAGGTTATCATCAGCAGCAGGAAATCAGAAGGATCGATTTATCCTTACGCCTAGTCGATAGAAGGTTCGTAGTTGGTAGTTAGAGGTCTCTTAGTCCATTCCCCTCGATTCCTCGGGACAAGGTGTGAGTGAGAGAGAGAATGTCTTTAAAGATGTAAATATTCTGTTATGCTTTATTTATGTCAAACAATGTAATATGTTGTAGATTCTGCGTATATTGCTATTCAGTTAATAAGGATGCTTCCGCAAATTTGTTTAGTTTCATTTTACAGCATAAATCGGATTATCCTATTAATCTCTTTAAAAGGTTTTAAAAAGTGAAGAGTGGCTGGCTTATGTGTAAATCCCATCCTGTCGCGTCTTAATCTCGTGGTTTGTGGTTAATGTGAGATTGGGGCGTGACAACTCTTGGTATCAGAGCTTTGGTTTGAGTACGTAGTTACTCAAGGTCAGGGGACGATAAGAGACCAATAGGATCAAGGTTTAGGTGTCTTTCTTCTATCTGTAATCTTCTAACAGGAAGTATTCTGTTAGACTATTGCAGATAGCAGGAAGAGGATCTGGTCACGAGAATCAAGTAATGAGTTTAAGTTGAGTCATTAAGAATCATTAGGGTCAAAAGATAAGGTTATAAGTAGGCGAATGATAAATGATGTGTTTTAGCTCTGGAAGATCTGAGTGTTTAGATACCCTGGCCAGGTGTCTGAATACTTAGATTAACCAGTATCAAGCTACTCTGTCTGTTCTTCTCTGGATGCCCTGGCCAGGTATGCAGAGGAAGGATAGGCTAGAGAGAAAACCCTACAAATCTTAGGGATTATGAGATAAGAAAGTAATATAGAAACAAGAGATTACATAGAGGATGCGATATAACTCTTACTTGATTTTGCTTATTTGATATAAAGATCACTAGAAATGCTTTTATATGCATGAAATGAGATTTTCAGTTTGTAAGGTAAACATGATTCTTTTATATTGTTGTGTCATGAAGTGAATTGTTTAATGTTGGTTTCTTTGTATTAAAGTAGACCCGAAACTTTTGTTTAATTGAGTTTGCCCTAAGTGGATATTCTTTCCACATGTCTAAGATAAATAGGGGTTGATTAATCCCGAGTAGCTCTTGGCTTCAGGACTACAGGTTCGGCCTGGTCCGGCTGGCAGGATGCGTTACTGGGATCTAATGACTCCTATTAACAAGTAACATAAGAATAGAAGTATAAATGTTCTTAATCTTGAGAATTAGGGCTTGAGAAACATAGACCCTAAATTGCCCAAATTAGGATTCAAATAACGCAAGAATACAGAATTTGATAAATAGAATGTCTCACTAAATGATTTTTAGTATCTTATATGTAACTCTAATTTGGCTAAAATTGGGATATGATTTGGATATATAAAATGTGAACAACATTGGAAGATATCAGAATTTTTGAAGAATGTTCTGACCTGTTCATCGGTTGAGTTTCAAACTCGACCAATCACATTTTCTGAATGATATAGCAGTGTGGTAATTGAATTTTATCTTTTTATTGGTACGTCCAATTGATCCCAAATTTTAATTATGTTTGAAAATCACAAATTTTAGACACTCTATTAATTTGGCGTAATTTTTGGATGACTTTTGATCTCTTCAGTAAGGTGTCGGTCGAGTTGCAACTCGACCGAATCTGCTGCAGACTGCTATATAGCAGCGCACTGTTCGATTTTTAATTAATTATTGTTAACTTGAAATGACCTGAAATTTTTACTGTAGGTTTAAAACTTTATTAGGCACAACATATAAAATTTTCAAAATTTTTGGAGTTTCTGTTTACAGTTTAATAAACGAATTACAGAAACTATTATAAAACTGAATTTTCAGCTGAATGTGATTAAAGTTGAATGCTGGGTTAATATGTTATTACCCCAAGCAAATCAATTTGATCTATATAATCGACCACACATAATAATGCTATGATATTGATTTAGACCAAAACCCTAGGATGATTAGGGTTGAAGTAGTTTAAAGGGTATCATTAGTGATGTAACCTTGTATGCCAATATCTTTGTTAAATAAAGATCTTGGGATTTGTTCTATGAAAAGTAAACTGGTTTTGATAACGATCTAGGGTTTTGAAAAAGATAACCTGATCGGCACATGAACAACATGAGATGATTTAGAGGAATGAGTAAGACATAAATCTAAAATGTAACAATAAGTAAGTAGCATAGAAATCGGAGTATTATCCGATTATGATCCAAAGATAGTTGATGTAGTTCATGTTTTAAAGACATGGTGTCACTATCTTTATGATGTGACAATAGATTATCACCCTGGTAAAGAGAATGTGGTGGATGATGTTTCTAGCAGAAAGTCAAGTTCAACAGCCAATGCATTCTCTATGACAGGTTTCAATAGAGACCTGCTAGTAGAAATGTGGAAGTTGAACTTAGGCTTAGGGGTAATAACACAGAGTGATTTGATTGTATAAATGTAAGTTAAGCTTACTTCTTATGATCATATCAAGGAACTACTATAGGATGATAGTGAGTTAAACCAGACCATGCATAACTTGATAGGAGGAAAAAGAGACTAGAGTTTAAGTTTTTAGGTGATAAGGTGTTGTATTAGCATGACATGTTGTGTGTACCTTGAGTTAGAGTAAAATTCTTTTTAAGGGGAAAAGCCTGAAAGAAAAGATTCTTATGGAAGTGTATGTATTGATGTATGCTATGCTTTCAGGAAAACACTAAGATGTATATGAATTCCAAGAAGTTGAAATGGATGGTCAGATATGCAGAAGGATGTAACTGAGTACGTGGTTAGAAGTAGTGTGTACTAGTAGGTTTAAGCTGAACCCTAGAGATCTATAGCTACCTTGTAATCTTTTTCTATGCCTGAATGGGAATGGGAATTTATCACAATGGATTTTGTGGTAAATTACCCAGGATACCTAGAGGTTGTGATTTGATATGAATGATTGTGGATAGACTAATTTAGTCTGCTCACTTTCTTCATATTAAGTCAACCTTCGATGTCTTGATACATAACTAAGATATACATGGATGAAATAGTTAGATTGCCTGGTAATCCAGTTTCAATCATGTCATTTTGAGAACCTAAGTTCACATCTAGGTTGTGGAAACAGTTGCATCGTGCTTCGGGCACAAAGATAGGATTCAGTACAACCTTTTTACTCGCATACGGATGGTCAGTTTGAGAGAACCATTCAGACTCTTAAGGACATGCTGAGAGCATATGTTATGCGTCCCAGTGAAAGTTGGGAAGAACATTTAAGTCTTATAGAGTTTGCTTGGTGTGAATGTTGAGTTTAGAAATACACAACTGATAATGGTTCGGTTTGATTATAAACCCAGGCAATGCAAATTTGGTAAACCATTAGGTGCATGATTTCAAGATAGTAAGATAGCATTAAAATATGCAAATAAACCTGGTTGCATGCTTCCTGTTATGTTAATGCGTATGACTTAAAATTTACATGAATCGTTTCTCTGAGATATTATCAGAAATTCTCAAGTACTATAAATTATTTGTGTTATGTTTTGTAAATAACTCTTAATTGAGTTATGTGGTGCATAAACCAGGAAATTTGGTTAATATGCACGTACTTTGAGAAATTTCAGATAATTGATAAATATTACAGATGGTTTCTTATAAGTGGAGTGAATCACTTTTATTGATGTAATAAGATGATTGATTACATGAATTCAGTATGTATGAGCCAAAATTGATTTGAGTTTGGGATATTTATGAATTTATTTTTAATTTGTCTGCACGCATGATATAAAGATTACTCAGTAAGTACAATGATTTGATATATACTGCTCTGCTAGTTCCAGAATGATACCGTATTGTGATTTGAATTGCAATCAAACAGCTGAGATAATGGAAACCCTAAGAGTAGGGTGTTACCATGTGATTAGTGAATGAGATAACCCTAAAAGAGTAGGGTGTTGGCATGTGATGAATGAATAAGGCAAATGAAACCCTAAGGATAGGGTATACGATGAATCAAGTATTTTGATATTAGTTTCCATTATGAGATGTGATGATTTTAACAGTTAAATTGCATGATTTAATTTTAGTACCAAGTTGACATGCATTCTATTTATTTAAGAATTTTAGTTTGTTTGCATGAATAGTATAATAATATCTTGGTAATTACCATAAAGTGAGATACTGTTATAACGATTCAGGAAAGACAAAGTTTTGTGGGTTGGTCTGGGATCAGATCAGATGTGTTCTAGGTTAAGGGACTTATACAGATGATTGATCGGAGGATCAAGAAACTCACGAATTGTGAAATATCATTAGTAATAATTTTGTGGAGAAATCTTGACCTAGAGGAAGACACGTGGAAACACGAGTTAGGATTGAATGACAAGTTTCCTTTTCTCTTTTAGGAATTTCGGGACGAAATTCTTATAAGGGAGGGAGATTGTTACGACCCATATCAGAGTTAGTCAATAAATACCTTGAATTACGTAAAACACCTCAGTTAGTGCTAAGCTTTTGTTAAACATCATGAATAATCAAGATAAGACAACATGTGGATCAATAGTCAAGATTTAATCATCTGAGGTAATTAATGATAATGGCAATGATGATCGTTAGGTTAATAAAGTTAAGTGCTCACGTGGTGGTTAGTGCATCATCAAGTTGATTAAGTTGAATTAAATATATAGGATATAATTAGTGCTTAATTAAGATGATTAAGTAAGGTTAAGTGATCACAAATGTGGTTAGAATTTTTGATTAGCTGGGACGAGATAAATAACATGATTTCTTGCTCTAAGGTTGTAGAGAATTTCATGCTTGAAACATTGCAAAAAGAATCAGTCGATTTGGACTCTCGAGGCGAAAGTTATAACACTTTTGTTTTCCTTGGATCTAATATGCAATTTTCCCAAAATTATTTATTCACCCCTTTAGAGGGTCGGCTACTTTATTTCCTTCTCATTTATCCTTTCCTCTTCCCGATCGATAAAACAGGAACAGCCGCAAAGCGGCGTTGAGCAGGTCCATCGACCATGGAGCAACCTGCAGCTAGGGCGGTCGATTTTCGCTCCTTAGCCCCGATTCCGCAGTCCCGTCCTCCTCTCCTTCTTCTCTTCTTCCTCCTCCCCTTTCCTTCTTCCTACTCGTGTGCCCTCCTGGCAAGAGGGGCGGCGCCCAAGTTGCAGTAGCAAGCAGCTGCGGCAGCAGCCGAGGAGCCCTTAGGCGCGCCCAGCAGTAGGGGAAAAGCCCCCTTGAGCTCCGACCTCAGTCCGCAGCATGCTAGGCACCGTCAAGGACCAAACGAGCATCGACCCAGCCAAAGTCTCAAGCAACGCCCCCTCTTGCAGCTGCGGTCAGCAATGGCCGGCCAGCTGCAGCTTCAGCCAGGAGCTCGACTGGACAAAGAACAACAACAGTCAACGCCCTTGAGCTCAGCCTTGGTTCCTACGCACGGATTCACAACCCCATCAACAATCGATGCCCAACCAAACAGCCCCTTCAACCTGTTCATGGGGGAAACGGCTGCTTGCCTGCAGCAGGTCCGGCTAGGGGCAGATTTGCCCAGGAAACACTAAGATAACGGTGTCCTTGAGTTCGTCTGAGGTTCGTAAACACAAACCAGTAGTGGTTAGTCTTTGTTTCAGCTTTAATCGAGTCCATCTTCTATGAGTTTTGCGATTCTGCGCAGGTGCACGGCGTGCAAATCAATTTGCACGGCGTGCAAAGTTACAGATATGCAGAACGAGTTTCTGCCCAGGTGCACGGCGTGCAGCCCAGGTGCACGGCGTGCACTCTGCTGTAAAGGAAAGAATTAGGCGTGGTTGTGGACGTTTTTCGGTGTATACGAACACACCGAAGTGGGTGAGTAGTAGTTCATTTAGAAATCAGTATTTAACTCAATTTAAATACTTAATTGTTTTTGAATCAATTGGTATAACCTTTAAACAGTGTAGTATGCAAATTAGAGTATATTAGATTCATTGGATTTGAATTACTTAATATGCTTAGTGAAAATGATGCAATCTTCTGTTCTATTATTGCAATGTATTTACTGATTTCAAAATAGATATCTAGCATTTGAAACTGGATAAATAATACTGATTCGTGTTTAATTACGATAAAGGTTATATATGCGCTTCTTGTAATATTCAGATTGTGCATTATGTATGGAATGTAATTTTTCCTGTTATTTATTTATTGTTTAATCAAGTATAGACTTAAATGCCCTAACACCGTAGAACCCCTAAGTGGTATCTGCAGCTTTGGGGTGAAACTCGTGTTGCAACATCATCCGTGCGTGTGTCGCGGACAAACGAGGAAAGAGAAAAAGGGCAGTGTCTAACAACAATTGTGCTTGTGTCACAATGGCACTGCGGTTTCACCAGAAAACACGGTTATCTAACACCATTCGTGCGGAGTCGCGAAGGTAACCCTGTGACCCTCCGCCTGTGTGCTCAGGTTAGTAGGAGGAGTCGAGAGAGCACTCGGAGTAGTGCATTGAGGCCGGAGAGCCTGTGGTCCTGTGGCAGAATGGGGCTGGCGTCAGACTTAGCATTCCCAGGTGTGTCGCTAAGTCTTGTACGGTGGGACCGTAGCATGAACTTGCTGCGGATCTTTATATGCAGAGTACACTGCATATATTTAGGGCATAATAAAATGAATAAATAATTATGTAGGTTCACAGTAAATTTATATAACTGTTTATTTACCTGAATTACCTGTTGATGATTTAGAATGTGGTTATTAACTGTATATTTGTTATGTATTTAGAATTGCCTTGCTTAGTTCTGCATTTATGTTAATTTCAATTTATAAACCTGATGAGTTGTTTATTGATAGCTAAGTGAAATGCTATTCACTGAGCGAGTAGGCTCATACCTCTACTCAAAACATTTTCAGGTTATCATCAGCAGCAGGAAATCAGAAGGATCGATTTATCCTTACGCCTAGTCGATAGAAGGTTCGTAGTTGGTAGTTAGAGGTCTCTTAGTCCATTCCCCTCGATTCCTCGGGACAAGGTGTGAGTGAGAGAGAGAATGTCTTTAAAGATGTAAATATTCTGTTATGCTTTATTTATGTCAAACAATGTAATATGTTGTAGATTCTGCGTATATTGCTATTCAGTTAATAAGGATGCTTCCGCAAATTTGTTTAGTTTCATTTTACAGCATAAATCGGATTATCCTATTAATCTCTTTAAAAGGTTTTAAAAAGTGAAGAGTGGCTGGCTTATGTGTAAATCCCATCCTGTCGCGTCTTAATCTCGTGGTTTGTGGTTAATGTGAGATTGGGGCGTGACAACTCTTGGTATCAGAGCTTTGGTTTGAGTACGTAGTTACTCAAGGTCAGGGGACGATAAGAGACCAATAGGATCAAGGTTTAGGTGTCTTTCTTCTATCTGTAATCTTCTAACAGGAAGTATTCTGTTAGACTATTGCAGATAGCAGGAAGAGGATCTGGTCACGAGAATCAAGTAATGAGTTTAAGTTGAGTCATTAAGAATCATTAGGGTCAAAAGATAAGGTTATAAGTAGGCGAATGATAAATGATGTGTTTTAGCTCTGGAAGATCTGAGTGTTTAGATACCCTGGCCAGGTGTCTGAATACTTAGATTAACCAGTATCAAGCTACTCTGTCTGTTCTTCTCTGGATGCCCTGGCCAGGTATGCAGAGGAAGGATAGGCTAGAGAGAAAACCCTACAAATCTTAGGGATTATGAGATAAGAAAGTAATATAGAAACAAGAGATTACATAGAGGATGCGATATAACTCTTACTTGATTTTGCTTATTTGATATAAAGATCACTAGAAATGCTTTTATATGCATGAAATGAGATTTTCAGTTTGTAAGGTAAACATGATTCTTTTATATTGTTGTGTCATGAAGTGAATTGTTTAATGTTGGTTTCTTTGTATTAAAGTAGACCCGAAACTTTTGTTTAATTGAGTTTGCCCTAAGTGGATATTCTTTCCACATGTCTAAGATAAATAGGGGTTGATTAATCCCGAGTAGCTCTTGGCTTCAGGACTACAGGTTCGGCCTGGTCCGGCTGGCAGGATGCGTTACTGGGATCTAATGACTCCTATTAACAAGTAACATAAGAATAGAAGTATAAATGTTCTTAATCTTGAGAATTAGGGCTTGAGAAGCATAGACCCTAAATTGCCCAAATTAGGATTCAAATAACGCAAGAATACAGAATTTGATAAATAGAATGTCTCACTAAATGATTTTTAGTATCTTATATGTAACTCTAATTTGGCTAAAATTGGGATATGATTTGGATATATAAAATGTGAACAACATTGGAAGATATCAGAATTTTTGAAGAATGTTCTGACCTGTTCATCGGTTGAGTTTCAAACTCGACCAATCACATTTTCTGAATGATATAGCAGTGTGGTAATTGAATTTTATCTTTTTATTGGTACGTCCAATTGATCCCAAATTTTAATTATGTTTGAAAATCACAAATTTTAGACACTCTATTAATTTGGCGTAATTTTTGGATGACTTTTGATCTCTTCAGTAAGGTGTCGGTCGAGTTGCAACTCGACCGAATCTGCTGCAGACTGCTATATAGCAGCGCACTGTTCGATTTTTAATTAATTATTGTTAACTTGAAATGACCTGAAATTTTTACTGTAGGTTTAAAACTTTATTAGGCACAACATATAAAATTTTCAAAATTTTTGGAGTTTCTGTTTATAGTTTAATAAACGAATTACAGAAACTATTATAAAACTGAATTTTCAGCTGAATGTGATTAAAGTTGAATGCTGGGTTAATATGTTATTACCCCAAGCAAATCAATTTGATCTATATAATCGACCACACATAATAATGCTATGATATTGATTTAGACCAAAACCCTAGGATGATTAGGGTTGAAGTAGTTTAAAGGGTATCATTAGTGATGTAACCTTGTATGCCAATATCTTTGTTAAATAAAGATCTTGGGATTTGTTCTATGAAAAGTAAACTGGTTTTGATAACGATCTAGGGTTTTGAAAAAGATAACCTGATCGGCACATGAACAACATGAGATGATTTAGAGGAATGAGTAAGACATAAATCTAAAATGTAACAATAAGTAAGTAGCATAGAAATCGGAGTATTATCCGATTATGATCCAAAGATAGTTGATGTAGTTCATGTTTTAAAGACATGGTGTCACTATCTTTATGATGTGACAATAGATTATCACCCTGGTAAAGAGAATGTGGTGGATGATGTTTCTAGCAGAAAGTCAAGTTCAACAGCCAATGCATTCTCTATGACAGGTTTCAATAGAGACCTGCTAGTAGAAATGTGGAAGTTGAACTTAGGCTTAGGGGTAATAACACAGAGTGATTTGATTGTATAAATGTAAGTTAAGCTTACTTCTTATGATCATATCAAGGAACTACTATAGGATGATAGTGAGTTAAACCAGACCATGCATAACTTGATAGGAGGAAAAAGAGACTAGAGTTTAAGTTTTTAGGTGATAAGGTGTTGTATTAGCATGACATGTTGTGTGTACCTTGAGTTAGAGTAAAATTCTTTTTAAGGGGAAAAGCCTGAAAGAAAAGATTCTTATGGAAGTGTATGTATTGATGTATGCTATGCTTTCAGGAAAACACTAAGATGTATATGAATTCCAAGAAGTTGAAATGGATGGTCAGATATGCAGAAGGATGTAACTGAGTACGTGGTTAGAAGTAGTGTGTACTAGTAGGTTTAAGCTGAACCCTAGAGATCTATAGCTACCTTGTAATCTTTTTCTATGCCTGAATGGGAATGGGAATTTATCACAATGGATTTTGTGGTAAGATTACCCAGGATACCTAGAGGTTGTGATTTGATATGAATGATTGTGGATAGACTAATTTAGTCTGCTCACTTTCTTCATATTAAGTCAACCTTCGATGTCTTGATACATAACTAAGATATACATGGATGAAATAGTTAGATTGCCTGGTAATCCAGTTTCAATCATGTCATTTTGAGAACCTAAGTTCACATCTAGGTTGTGGAAACAGTTGCATCGTGCTTCGGGCACAAAGATAGGATTCAGTACAACCTTTTTACTCGCATACGGATGGTCAGTTTGAGAGAACCATTCAGACTCTTAAGGACATGCTGAGAGCATATGTTATGCGTCCCAGTGAAAGTTGGGAAGAACATTTAAGTCTTATAGAGTTTGCTTGGTGTGAATGTTGAGTTTAGAAATACACAACTGATAATGGTTCGGTTTGATTATAAACCCAGGCAATGCAAATTTGGTAAACCATTAGGTGCATGATTTCAAGATAGTAAGATAGCATTAAAATATGCAAATAAACCTGGTTGCATGCTTCCTGTTATGTTAATGCGTATGACTTAAAATTTACATGAATCGTTTCTCTGAGATATTATCAGAAATTCTCAAGTACTATAAATTATTTGTGTTATGTTTTGTAAATAACTCTTAATTGAGTTATGTGGTGCATAAACCAGGAAATTTGGTTAATATGCACGTACTTTGAGAAATTTCAGATAATTGATAAATATTACAGATGGTTTCTTATAAGTGGAGTGAATCACTTTTATTGATGTAATAAGATGATTGATTACATGAATTCAGTATGTATGAGCCAAAATTGATTTGAGTTTGGGATATTTATGAATTTATTTTTAATTTGTCTGCACGCATGATATAAAGATTACTCAGTAAGTACAATGATTTGATATATACTGCTCTGCTAGTTCCAGAATGATACCGTATTGTGATTTGAATTGCAATCAAACAGCTGAGATAATGGAAACCCTAAGAGTAGGGTGTTACCATGTGATTAGTGAATGAGATAACCCTAAAAGAGTAGGGTGTTGGCATGTGATGAATGAATAAGGCAAATGAAACCCTAAGGATAGGGTATACGATGAATCAAGTATTTTGATATTAGTTTCCATTATGAGATGTGATGATTTTAACAGTTAAATTGCATGATTTAATTTTAGTACCAAGTTGACATGCATTCTATTTATTTAAGAATTTTAGTTTGTTTGCATGAATAGTATAATAATATCTTGGTAATTACCATAAAGTGAGATACTGTTATAACGATTCAGGAAAGACAAAGTTTTGTGGGTTGGTCTGGGATCAGATCAGATGTGTTCTAGGTTAAGGGACTTATACAGATGATTGATCGGAGGATCAAGAAACTCACGAATTGTGAAATATCATTAGTAATAATTTTGTGGAGAAATCTTGACCTAGAGGAAGACACGTGGAAACACGAGTTAGGATTGAATGACAAGTTTCCTTTTCTCTTTTAGGAATTTCGGGACGAAATTCTTATAAGGGAGGGAGATTGTTACGACCCATATCAGAGTTAGTCAATAAATACCTTGAATTACGTAAAACACCTCAGTTAGTGCTAAGCTTTTGTTAAACATCATGAATAATCAAGATAAGACAACATGTGGATCAATAGTCAAGATTTAATCATCTGAGGTAATTAATGATAATGGCAATGATGATCGTTAGGTTAATAAAGTTAAGTGCTCACGTGGTGGTTAGTGCATCATCAAGTTGATTAAGTTGAATTAAATATATAGGATATAATTAGTGCTTAATTAAGATGATTAAGTAAGGTTAAGTGATCACAAATGTGGTTAGAATTTTTGATTAGCTGGGACGAGATAAATAACATGATTTCTTGCTCTAAGGTTGTAGAGAATTTCATGCTTGAAACATTGCAAAAAGAATCAGTCGATTTGGACTCTCGAGGCGAAAGTTATAACACTTTTGTTTTCCTTGGATCTAATATGCAATTTTCCCAAAATTATTTATTCACCCCTTTAGAGGGTCGGCTACTTTATTTCCTTCTCATTTATCCTTTCCTCTTCCCGATCGATAAAACAGGAACAGCCGCAAAGCGGCGTTGAGCAGGTCCATCGACCATGGAGCAACCTGCAGCTAGGGCGGTCGATTTTCGCTCCTTAGCCCCGATTCCGCAGTCCCGTCCTCCTCTCCTTCTTCTCTTCTTCCTCCTCCCCTTTCCTTCTTCCTACTCGTGTGCCCTCCTGGCAAGAGGGGCGGCGCCCAAGTTGCAGTAGCAAGCAGCTGCGGCAGCAGCCGAGGAGCCCTTAGGCGCGCCCAGCAGTAGGGGAAAAGCCCCCTTGAGCTCCGACCTCAGTCCGCAGCATGCTAGGCACCGTCAAGGACCAAACGAGCATCGACCCAGCCAAAGTCTCAAGCAACGCCCCCTCTTGCAGCTGCGGTCAGCAATGGCCGGCCAGCTGCAGCTTCAGCCAGGAGCTCGACTGGACAAAGAACAACAACAGTCAACGCCCTTGAGCTCAGCCTTGGTTCCTACGCACGGATTCACAACCCCATCAACAATCGATGCCCAACCAAACAGCCCCTTCAACCTGTTCATGGGGGAAACGGCTGCTTGCCTGCAGCAGGTCCGGCTAGGGGCAGATTTGCCCAGGAAACACTAAGATAACGGTGTCCTTGAGTTCGTCTGAGGTTCGTAAACACAAACCAGTAGTGGTTAGTCTTTGTTTCAGCTTTAATCGAGTCCATCTTCTATGAGTTTTGCGATTCTGCGCAGGTGCACGGCGTGCAAATCAATTTGCACGGCGTGCAAAGTTACAGATATGCAGAACGAGTTTCTGCCCAGGTGCACGGCGTGCAGCCCAGGTGCACGGCGTGCACTCTGCTGTAAAGGAAAGAATTAGGCGTGGTTGTGGACGTTTTTCGGTGTATACGAACACACCGAAGTGGGTGAGTAGTAGTTCATTTAGAAATCAGTATTTAACTCAATTTAAATACTTAATTGTTTTTGAATCAATTGGTATAACCTTTAAACAGTGTAGTATGCAAATTAGAGTATATTAGATTCATTGGATTTGAATTACTTAATATGCTTAGTGAAAATGATGCAATCTTCTGTTCTATTATTGCAATGTATTTACTGATTTCAAAATAGATATCTAGCATTTGAAACTGGATAAATAATACTGATTCGTGTTTAATTACGATAAAGGTTATATATGCGCTTCTTGTAATATTCAGATTGTGCATTATGTATGGAATGTAATTTTTCCTGTTATTTATTTATTGTTTAATCAAGTATAGACTTAAATGCCCTAACACCGTAGAACCCCTAAGTGGTATCTGCAGCTTTGGGGTGAAACTCGTGTTGCAACATCATCCGTGCGTGTGTCGCGGACAAACGAGGAAAGAGAAAAAGGGCAGTGTCTAACAACAATTGTGCTTGTGTCACAATGGCACTGCGGTTTCACCAGAAAACACGGTTATCTAACACCATTCGTGCGGAGTCGCGAAGGTAACCCTGTGACCCTCCGCCTGTGTGCTCAGGTTAGTAGGAGGAGTCGAGAGAGCACTCGGAGTAGTGCATTGAGGCCGGAGAGCCTGTGGTCCTGTGGCAGAATGGGGCTGGCGTCAGACTTAGCATTCCCAGGTGTGTCGCTAAGTCTTGTACGGTGGGACCGTAGCATGAACTTGCTGCGGATCTTTATATGCAGAGTACACTGCATATATTTAGGGCATAATAAAATGAATAAATAATTATGTAGGTTCACAGTAAATTTATATAACTGTTTATTTACCTGAATTACCTGTTGATGATTTAGAATGTGGTTATTAACTGTATATTTGTTATGTATTTAGAATTGCCTTGCTTAGTTCTGCATTTATGTTAATTTCAATTTATAAACCTGATGAGTTGTTTATTGATAGCTAAGTGAAATGCTATTCACTGAGCGAGTAGGCTCATACCTCTACTCAAAACATTTTCAGGTTATCATCAGCAGCAGGAAATCAGAAGGATCGATTTATCCTTACGCCTAGTCGATAGAAGGTTCGTAGTTGGTAGTTAGAGGTCTCTTAGTCCATTCCCCTCGATTCCTCGGGACAAGGTGTGAGTGAGAGAGAGAATGTCTTTAAAGATGTAAATATTCTGTTATGCTTTATTTATGTCAAACAATGTAATATGTTGTAGATTCTGCGTATATTGCTATTCAGTTAATAAGGATGCTTCCGCAAATTTGTTTAGTTTCATTTTACAGCATAAATCGGATTATCCTATTAATCTCTTTAAAAGGTTTTAAAAAGTGAAGAGTGGCTGGCTTATGTGTAAATCCCATCCTGTCGCGTCTTAATCTCGTGGTTTGTGGTTAATGTGAGATTGGGGCGTGACAACTCTTGGTATCAGAGCTTTGGTTTGAGTACGTAGTTACTCAAGGTCAGGGGACGATAAGAGACCAATAGGATCAAGGTTTAGGTGTCTTTCTTCTATCTGTAATCTTCTAACAGGAAGTATTCTGTTAGACTATTGCAGATAGCAGGAAGAGGATCTGGTCACGAGAATCAAGTAATGAGTTTAAGTTGAGTCATTAAGAATCATTAGGGTCAAAAGATAAGGTTATAAGTAGGCGAATGATAAATGATGTGTTTTAGCTCTGGAAGATCTGAGTGTTTAGATACCCTGGCCAGGTGTCTGAATACTTAGATTAACCAGTATCAAGCTACTCTGTCTGTTCTTCTCTGGATGCCCTGGCCAGGTATGCAGAGGAAGGATAGGCTAGAGAGAAAACCCTACAAATCTTAGGGATTATGAGATAAGAAAGTAATATAGAAACAAGAGATTACATAGAGGATGCGATATAACTCTTACTTGATTTTGCTTATTTGATATAAAGATCACTAGAAATGCTTTTATATGCATGAAATGAGATTTTCAGTTTGTAAGGTAAACATGATTCTTTTATATTGTTGTGTCATGAAGTGAATTGTTTAATGTTGGTTTCTTTGTATTAAAGTAGACCCGAAACTTTTGTTTAATTGAGTTTGCCCTAAGTGGATATTCTTTCCACATGTCTAAGATAAATAGGGGTTGATTAATCCCGAGTAGCTCTTGGCTTCAGGACTACAGGTTCGGCCTGGTCCGGCTGGCAGGATGCGTTACTGGGATCTAATGACTCCTATTAACAAGTAACATAAGAATAGAAGTATAAATGTTCTTAATCTTGAGAATTAGGGCTTGAGAAGCATAGACCCTAAATTGCCCAAATTAGGATTCAAATAACGCAAGAATACAGAATTTGATAAATAGAATGTCTCACTAAATGATTTTTAGTATCTTATATGTAACTCTAATTTGGCTAAAATTGGGATATGATTTGGATATATAAAATGTGAACAACATTGGAAGATATCAGAATTTTTGAAGAATGTTCTGACCTGTTCATCGGTTGAGTTTCAAACTCGACCAATCACATTTTCTGAATGATATAGCAGTGTGGTAATTGAATTTTATCTTTTTATTGGTACGTCCAATTGATCCCAAATTTTAATTATGTTTGAAAATCACAAATTTTAGACACTCTATTAATTTGGCGTAATTTTTGGATGACTTTTGATCTCTTCAGTAAGGTGTCGGTCGAGTTGCAACTCGACCGAATCTGCTGCAGACTGCTATATAGCAGCGCACTGTTCGATTTTTAATTAATTATTGTTAACTTGAAATGACCTGAAATTTTTACTGTAGGTTTAAAACTTTATTAGGCACAACATATAAAAGTTTCAAAATTTTTGGAGTTTCTGTTTACAGTTTAATAAACGAATTACAGAAACTATTATAAAACTGAATTTTCAGCTGAATGTGATTAAAGTTGAATGCTGGGTTAATATGTTATTACCCCAAGCAAATCAATTTGATCTATATAATCGACCACACATAATAATGCTATGATATTGATTTAGACCAAAACCCTAGGATGATTAGGGTTGAAGTAGTTTAAAGGGTATCATTAGTGATGTAACCTTGTATGCCAATATCTTTGTTAAATAAAGATCTTGGGATTTGTTCTATGAAAAGTAAACTGGTTTTGATAACGATCTAGGGTTTTGAAAAAGATAACCTGATCGGCACATGAACAACATGAGATGATTTAGAGGAATGAGTAAGACATAAATCTAAAATGTAACAATAAGTAAGTAGCATAGAAATCGGAGTATTATCCGATTATGATCCAAAGATAGTTGATGTAGTTCATGTTTTAAAGACATGGTGTCACTATCTTTATGATGTGACAATAGATTATCACCCTGGTAAAGAGAATGTGGTGGATGATGTTTCTAGCAGAAAGTCAAGTTCAACAGCCAATGCATTCTCTATGACAGGTTTCAATAGAGACCTGCTAGTAGAAATGTGGAAGTTGAACTTAGGCTTAGGGGTAATAACACAGAGTGATTTGATTGTATAAATGTAAGTTAAGCTTACTTCTTATGATCATATCAAGGAACTACTATAGGATGATAGTGAGTTAAACCAGACCATGCATAACTTGATAGGAGGAAAAAGAGACTAGAGTTTAAGTTTTTAGGTGATAAGGTGTTGTATTAGCATGACATGTTGTGTGTACCTTGAGTTAGAGTAAAATTCTTTTTAAGGGGAAAAGCCTGAAAGAAAAGATTCTTATGGAAGTGTATGTATTGATGTATGCTATGCTTTCAGGAAAACACTAAGATGTATATGAATTCCAAGAAGTTGAAATGGATGGTCAGATATGCAGAAGGATGTAACTGAGTACGTGGTTAGAAGTAGTGTGTACTAGTAGGTTTAAGCTGAACCCTAGAGATCTATAGCTACCTTGTAATCTTTTTCTATGCCTGAATGGGAATGGGAATTTATCACAATGGATTTTGTGGTAAGATTACCCAGGATACCTAGAGGTTGTGATTTGATATGAATGATTGTGGATAGACTAATTTAGTCTGCTCACTTTCTTCATATTAAGTCAACCTTCGATGTCTTGATACATAACTAAGATATACATGGATGAAATAGTTAGATTGCCTGGTAATCCAGTTTCAATCATGTCATTTTGAGAACCTAAGTTCACATCTAGGTTGTGGAAACAGTTGCATCGTGCTTCGGGCACAAAGATAGGATTCAGTACAACCTTTTTACTCGCATACGGATGGTCAGTTTGAGAGAACCATTCAGACTCTTAAGGACATGCTGAGAGCATATGTTATGCGTCCCAGTGAAAGTTGGGAAGAACATTTAAGTCTTATAGAGTTTGCTTGGTGTGAATGTTGAGTTTAGAAATACACAACTGATAATGGTTCGGTTTGATTATAAACCCAGGCAATGCAAATTTGGTAAACCATTAGGTGCATGATTTCAAGATAGTAAGATAGCATTAAAATATGCAAATAAACCTGGTTGCATGCTTCCTGTTATGTTAATGCGTATGACTTAAAATTTACATGAATCGTTTCTCTGAGATATTATCAGAAATTCTCAAGTACTATAAATTATTTGTGTTATGTTTTGTAAATAACTCTTAATTGAGTTATGTGGTGCATAAACCAGGAAATTTGGTTAATATGCACGTACTTTGAGAAATTTCAGATAATTGATAAATATTACAGATGGTTTCTTATAAGTGGAGTGAATCACTTTTATTGATGTAATAAGATGATTGATTACATGAATTCAGTATGTATGAGCCAAAATTGATTTGAGTTTGGGATATTTATGAATTTATTTTTAATTTGTCTGCACGCATGATATAAAGATTACTCAGTAAGTACAATGATTTGATATATACTGCTCTGCTAGTTCCAGAATGATACCGTATTGTGATTTGAATTGCAATCAAACAGCTGAGATAATGGAAACCCTAAGAGTAGGGTGTTACCATGTGATTAGTGAATGAGATAACCCTAAAAGAGTAGGGTGTTGGCATGTGATGAATGAATAAGGCAAATGAAACCCTAAGGATAGGGTATACGATGAATCAAGTATTTTGATATTAGTTTCCATTATGAGATGTGATGATTTTAACAGTTAAATTGCATGATTTAATTTTAGTACCAAGTTGACATGCATTCTATTTATTTAAGAATTTTAGTTTGTTTGCATGAATAGTATAATAATATCTTGGTAATTACCATAAAGTGAGATACTGTTATAACGATTCAGGAAAGACAAAGTTTTGTGGGTTGGTCTGGGATCAGATCAGATGTGTTCTAGGTTAAGGGACTTATACAGATGATTGATCGGAGGATCAAGAAACTCACGAATTGTGAAATATCATTAGTAATAATTTTGTGGAGAAATCTTGACCTAGAGGAAGACACGTGGAAACACGAGTTAGGATTGAATGACAAGTTTCCTTTTCTCTTTTAGGAATTTCGGGACGAAATTCTTATAAGGGAGGGAGATTGTTACGACCCATATCAGAGTTAGTCAATAAATACCTTGAATTACGTAAAACACCTCAGTTAGTGCTAAGCTTTTGTTAAACATCATGAATAATCAAGATAAGACAACATGTGGATCAATAGTCAAGATTTAATCATCTGAGGTAATTAATGATAATGGCAATGATGATCGTTAGGTTAATAAAGTTAAGTGCTCACGTGGTGGTTAGTGCATCATCAAGTTGATTAAGTTGAATTAAATATATAGGATATAATTAGTGCTTAATTAAGATGATTAAGTAAGGTTAAGTGATCACAAATGTGGTTAGAATTTTTGATTAGCTGGGACGAGATAAATAACATGATTTCTTGCTCTAAGGTTGTAGAGAATTTCATGCTTGAAACATTGCAAAAAGAATCAGTCGATTTGGACTCTCGAGGCGAAAGTTATAACACTTTTGTTTTCCTTGGATCTAATATGCAATTTTCCCAAAATTATTTATTCACCCCTTTAGAGGGTCGGCTACTTTATTTCCTTCTCATTTATCCTTTCCTCTTCCCGATCGATAAAACAGGAACAGCCGCAAAGCGGCGTTGAGCAGGTCCATCGACCATGGAGCAACCTGCAGCTAGGGCGGTCGATTTTCGCTCCTTAGCCCCGATTCCGCAGTCCCGTCCTCCTCTCCTTCTTCTCTTCTTCCTCCTCCCCTTTCCTTCTTCCTACTCGTGTGCCCTCCTGGCAAGAGGGGCGGCGCCCAAGTTGCAGTAGCAAGCAGCTGCGGCAGCAGCCGAGGAGCCCTTAGGCGCGCCCAGCAGTAGGGGAAAAGCCCCCTTGAGCTCCGACCTCAGTCCGCAGCATGCTAGGCACCGTCAAGGACCAAACGAGCATCGACCCAGCCAAAGTCTCAAGCAACGCCCCCTCTTGCAGCTGCGGTCAGCAATGGCCGGCCAGCTGCAGCTTCAGCCAGGAGCTCGACTGGACAAAGAACAACAACAGTCAACGCCCTTGAGCTCAGCCTTGGTTCCTACGCACGGATTCACAACCCCATCAACAATCGATGCCCAACCAAACAGCCCCTTCAACCTGTTCATGGGGGAAACGGCTGCTTGCCTGCAGCAGGTCCGGCTAGGGGCAGATTTGCCCAGGAAACACTAAGATAACGGTGTCCTTGAGTTCGTCTGAGGTTCGTAAACACAAACCAGTAGTGGTTAGTCTTTGTTTCAGCTTTAATCGAGTCCATCTTCTATGAGTTTTGCGATTCTGCGCAGGTGCACGGCGTGCAAATCAATTTGCACGGCGTGCAAAGTTACAGATATGCAGAACGAGTTTCTGCCCAGGTGCACGGCGTGCAGCCCAGGTGCACGGCGTGCACTCTGCTGTAAAGGAAAGAATTAGGCGTGGTTGTGGACGTTTTTCGGTGTATACGAACACACCGAAGTGGGTGAGTAGTAGTTCATTTAGAAATCAGTATTTAACTCAATTTAAATACTTAATTGTTTTTGAATCAATTGGTATAACCTTTAAACAGTGTAGTATGCAAATTAGAGTATATTAGATTCATTGGATTTGAATTACTTAATATGCTTAGTGAAAATGATGCAATCTTCTGTTCTATTATTGCAATGTATTTACTGATTTCAAAATAGATATCTAGCATTTGAAACTGGATAAATAATACTGATTCGTGTTTAATTACGATAAAGGTTATATATGCGCTTCTTGTAATATTCAGATTGTGCATTATGTATGGAATGTAATTTTTCCTGTTATTTATTTATTGTTTAATCAAGTATAGACTTAAATGCCCTAACACCGTAGAACCCCTAAGTGGTATCTGCAGCTTTGGGGTGAAACTCGTGTTGCAACATCATCCGTGCGTGTGTCGCGGACAAACGAGGAAAGAGAAAAAGGGCAGTGTCTAACAACAATTGTGCTTGTGTCACAATGGCACTGCGGTTTCACCAGAAAACACGGTTATCTAACACCATTCGTGCGGAGTCGCGAAGGTAACCCTGTGACCCTCCGCCTGTGTGCTCAGGTTAGTAGGAGGAGTCGAGAGAGCACTCGGAGTAGTGCATTGAGGCCGGAGAGCCTGTGGTCCTGTGGCAGAATGGGGCTGGCGTCAGACTTAGCATTCCCAGGTGTGTCGCTAAGTCTTGTACGGTGGGACCGTAGCATGAACTTGCTGCGGATCTTTATATGCAGAGTACACTGCATATATTTAGGGCATAATAAAATGAATAAATAATTATGTAGGTTCACAGTAAATTTATATAACTGTTTATTTACCTGAATTACCTGTTGATGATTTAGAATGTGGTTATTAACTGTATATTTGTTATGTATTTAGAATTGCCTTGCTTAGTTCTGCATTTATGTTAATTTCAATTTATAAACCTGATGAGTTGTTTATTGATAGCTAAGTGAAATGCTATTCACTGAGCGAGTAGGCTCATACCTCTACTCAAAACATTTTCAGGTTATCATCAGCAGCAGGAAATCAGAAGGATCGATTTATCCTTACGCCTAGTCGATAGAAGGTTCGTAGTTGGTAGTTAGAGGTCTCTTAGTCCATTCCCCTCGATTCCTCGGGACAAGGTGTGAGTGAGAGAGAGAATGTCTTTAAAGATGTAAATATTCTGTTATGCTTTATTTATGTCAAACAATGTAATATGTTGTAGATTCTGCGTATATTGCTATTCAGTTAATAAGGATGCTTCCGCAAATTTGTTTAGTTTCATTTTACAGCATAAATCGGATTATCCTATTAATCTCTTTAAAAGGTTTTAAAAAGTGAAGAGTGGCTGGCTTATGTGTAAATCCCATCCTGTCGCGTCTTAATCTCGTGGTTTGTGGTTAATGTGAGATTGGGGCGTGACAACTCTTGGTATCAGAGCTTTGGTTTGAGTACGTAGTTACTCAAGGTCAGGGGACGATAAGAGACCAATAGGATCAAGGTTTAGGTGTCTTTCTTCTATCTGTAATCTTCTAACAGGAAGTATTCTGTTAGACTATTGCAGATAGCAGGAAGAGGATCTGGTCACGAGAATCAAGTAATGAGTTTAAGTTGAGTCATTAAGAATCATTAGGGTCAAAAGATAAGGTTATAAGTAGGCGAATGATAAATGATGTGTTTTAGCTCTGGAAGATCTGAGTGTTTAGATACCCTGGCCAGGTGTCTGAATACTTAGATTAACCAGTATCAAGCTACTCTGTCTGTTCTTCTCTGGATGCCCTGGCCAGGTATGCAGAGGAAGGATAGGCTAGAGAGAAAACCCTACAAATCTTAGGGATTATGAGATAAGAAAGTAATATAGAAACAAGAGATTACATAGAGGATGCGATATAACTCTTACTTGATTTTGCTTATTTGATATAAAGATCACTAGAAATGCTTTTATATGCATGAAATGAGATTTTCAGTTTGTAAGGTAAACATGATTCTTTTATATTGTTGTGTCATGAAGTGAATTGTTTAATGTTGGTTTCTTTGTATTAAAGTAGACCCGAAACTTTTGTTTAATTGAGTTTGCCCTAAGTGGATATTCTTTCCACATGTCTAAGATAAATAGGGGTTGATTAATCCCGAGTAGCTCTTGGCTTCAGGACTACAGGTTCGGCCTGGTCCGGCTGGCAGGATGCGTTACTGGGATCTAATGACTCCTATTAACAAGTAACATAAGAATAGAAGTATAAATGTTCTTAATCTTGAGAATTAGGGCTTGAGAAGCATAGACCCTAAATTGCCCAAATTAGGATTCAAATAACGCAAGAATACAGAATTTGATAAATAGAATGTCTCACTAAATGATTTTTAGTATCTTATATGTAACTCTAATTTGGCTAAAATTGGGATATGATTTGGATATATAAAATGTGAACAACATTGGAAGATATCAGAATTTTTGAAGAATGTTCTGACCTGTTCATCGGTTGAGTTTCAAACTCGACCAATCACATTTTCTGAATGATATAGCAGTGTGGTAATTGAATTTTATCTTTTTATTGGTACGTCCAATTGATCCCAAATTTTAATTATGTTTGAAAATCACAAATTTTAGACACTCTATTAATTTGGCGTAATTTTTGGATGACTTTTGATCTCTTCAGTAAGGTGTCGGTCGAGTTGCAACTCGACCGAATCTGCTGCAGACTGCTATATAGCAGCGCACTGTTCGATTTTTAATTAATTATTGTTAACTTGAAATGACCTGAAATTTTTACTGTAGGTTTAAAACTTTATTAGGCACAACATATAAAAGTTTCAAAATTTTTGGAGTTTCTGTTTACAGTTTAATAAACGAATTACAGAAACTATTATAAAACTGAATTTTCAGCTGAATGTGATTAAAGTTGAATGCTGGGTTAATATGTTATTACCCCAAGCAAATCAATTTGATCTATATAATCGACCACACATAATAATGCTATGATATTGATTTAGACCAAAACCCTAGGATGATTAGGGTTGAAGTAGTTTAAAGGGTATCATTAGTGATGTAACCTTGTATGCCAATATCTTTGTTAAATAAAGATCTTGGGATTTGTTCTATGAAAAGTAAACTGGTTTTGATAACGATCTAGGGTTTTGAAAAAGATAACCTGATCGGCACATGAACAACATGAGATGATTTAGAGGAATGAGTAAGACATAAATCTAAAATGTAACAATAAGTAAGTAGCATAGAAATCGGAGTATTATCCGATTATGATCCAAAGATAGTTGATGTAGTTCATGTTTTAAAGACATGGTGTCACTATCTTTATGATGTGACAATAGATTATCACCCTGGTAAAGAGAATGTGGTGGATGATGTTTCTAGCAGAAAGTCAAGTTCAACAGCCAATGCATTCTCTATGACAGGTTTCAATAGAGACCTGCTAGTAGAAATGTGGAAGTTGAACTTAGGCTTAGGGGTAATAACACAGAGTGATTTGATTGTATAAATGTAAGTTAAGCTTACTTCTTATGATCATATCAAGGAACTACTATAGGATGATAGTGAGTTAAACCAGACCATGCATAACTTGATAGGAGGAAAAAGAGACTAGAGTTTAAGTTTTTAGGTGATAAGGTGTTGTATTAGCATGACATGTTGTGTGTACCTTGAGTTAGAGTAAAATTCTTTTTAAGGGGAAAAGCCTGAAAGAAAAGATTCTTATGGAAGTGTATGTATTGATGTATGCTATGCTTTCAGGAAAACACTAAGATGTATATGAATTCCAAGAAGTTGAAATGGATGGTCAGATATGCAGAAGGATGTAACTGAGTACGTGGTTAGAAGTAGTGTGTACTAGTAGGTTTAAGCTGAACCCTAGAGATCTATAGCTACCTTGTAATCTTTTTCTATGCCTGAATGGGAATGGGAATTTATCACAATGGATTTTGTGGTAAGATTACCCAGGATACCTAGAGGTTGTGATTTGATATGAATGATTGTGGATAGACTAATTTAGTCTGCTCACTTTCTTCATATTAAGTCAACCTTCGATGTCTTGATACATAACTAAGATATACATGGATGAAATAGTTAGATTGCCTGGTAATCCAGTTTCAATCATGTCATTTTGAGAACCTAAGTTCACATCTAGGTTGTGGAAACAGTTGCATCGTGCTTCGGGCACAAAGATAGGATTCAGTACAACCTTTTTACTCGCATACGGATGGTCAGTTTGAGAGAACCATTCAGACTCTTAAGGACATGCTGAGAGCATATGTTATGCGTCCCAGTGAAAGTTGGGAAGAACATTTAAGTCTTATAGAGTTTGCTTGGTGTGAATGTTGAGTTTAGAAATACACAACTGATAATGGTTCGGTTTGATTATAAACCCAGGCAATGCAAATTTGGTAAACCATTAGGTGCATGATTTCAAGATAGTAAGATAGCATTAAAATATGCAAATAAACCTGGTTGCATGCTTCCTGTTATGTTAATGCGTATGACTTAAAATTTACATGAATCGTTTCTCTGAGATATTATCAGAAATTCTCAAGTACTATAAATTATTTGTGTTATGTTTTGTAAATAACTCTTAATTGAGTTATGTGGTGCATAAACCAGGAAATTTGGTTAATATGCACGTACTTTGAGAAATTTCAGATAATTGATAAATATTACAGATGGTTTCTTATAAGTGGAGTGAATCACTTTTATTGATGTAATAAGATGATTGATTACATGAATTCAGTATGTATGAGCCAAAATTGATTTGAGTTTGGGATATTTATGAATTTATTTTTAATTTGTCTGCACGCATGATATAAAGATTACTCAGTAAGTACAATGATTTGATATATACTGCTCTGCTAGTTCCAGAATGATACCGTATTGTGATTTGAATTGCAATCAAACAGCTGAGATAATGGAAACCCTAAGAGTAGGGTGTTACCATGTGATTAGTGAATGAGATAACCCTAAAAGAGTAGGGTGTTGGCATGTGATGAATGAATAAGGCAAATGAAACCCTAAGGATAGGGTATACGATGAATCAAGTATTTTGATATTAGTTTCCATTATGAGATGTGATGATTTTAACAGTTAAATTGCATGATTTAATTTTAGTACCAAGTTGACATGCATTCTATTTATTTAAGAATTTTAGTTTGTTTGCATGAATAGTATAATAATATCTTGGTAATTACCATAAAGTGAGATACTGTTATAACGATTCAGGAAAGACAAAGTTTTGTGGGTTGGTCTGGGATCAGATCAGATGTGTTCTAGGTTAAGGGACTTATACAGATGATTGATCGGAGGATCAAGAAACTCACGAATTGTGAAATATCATTAGTAATAATTTTGTGGAGAAATCTTGACCTAGAGGAAGACACGTGGAAACACGAGTTAGGATTGAATGACAAGTTTCCTTTTCTCTTTTAGGAATTTCGGGACGAAATTCTTATAAGGGAGGGAGATTGTTACGACCCATATCAGAGTTAGTCAATAAATACCTTGAATTACGTAAAACACCTCAGTTAGTGCTAAGCTTTTGTTAAACATCATGAATAATCAAGATAAGACAACATGTGGATCAATAGTCAAGATTTAATCATCTGAGGTAATTAATGATAATGGCAATGATGATCGTTAGGTTAATAAAGTTAAGTGCTCACGTGGTGGTTAGTGCATCATCAAGTTGATTAAGTTGAATTAAATATATAGGATATAATTAGTGCTTAATTAAGATGATTAAGTAAGGTTAAGTGATCACAAATGTGGTTAGAATTTTTGATTAGCTGGGACGAGATAAATAACATGATTTCTTGCTCTAAGGTTGTAGAGAATTTCATGCTTGAAACATTGCAAAAAGAATCAGTCGATTTGGACTCTCGAGGCGAAAGTTATAACACTTTTGTTTTCCTTGGATCTAATATGCAATTTTCCCAAAATTATTTATTCACCCCTTTAGAGGGTCGGCTACTTTATTTCCTTCTCATTTATCCTTTCCTCTTCCCGATCGATAAAACAGGAACAGCCGCAAAGCGGCGTTGAGCAGGTCCATCGACCATGGAGCAACCTGCAGCTAGGGCGGTCGATTTTCGCTCCTTAGCCCCGATTCCGCAGTCCCGTCCTCCTCTCCTTCTTCTCTTCTTCCTCCTCCCCTTTCCTTCTTCCTACTCGTGTGCCCTCCTGGCAAGAGGGGCGGCGCCCAAGTTGCAGTAGCAAGCAGCTGCGGCAGCAGCCGAGGAGCCCTTAGGCGCGCCCAGCAGTAGGGGAAAAGCCCCCTTGAGCTCCGACCTCAGTCCGCAGCATGCTAGGCACCGTCAAGGACCAAACGAGCATCGACCCAGCCAAAGTCTCAAGCAACGCCCCCTCTTGCAGCTGCGGTCAGCAATGGCCGGCCAGCTGCAGCTTCATCCAGGAGCTCGACTGGACAAAGAACAACAACAGTCAACGCCCTTGAGCTCAGCCTTGGTTCCTACGCACGGATTCACAACCCCATCAACAATCGATGCCCAACCAAACAGCCCCTTCAACCTGTTCATGGGGGAAACGGCTGCTTGCCTGCAGCAGGTCCGGCTAGGGGCAGATTTGCCCAGGAAACACTAAGATAACGGTGTCCTTGAGTTCGTCTGAGGTTCGTAAACACAAACCAGTAGTGGTTAGTCTTTGTTTCAGCTTTAATCGAGTCCATCTTCTATGAGTTTTGCGATTCTGCGCAGGTGCACGGCGTGCAAATCAATTTGCACGGCGTGCAAAGTTACAGATATGCAGAACGAGTTTCTGCCCAGGTGCACGGCGTGCAGCCCAGGTGCACGGCGTGCACTCTGCTGTAAAGGAAAGAATTAGGCGTGGTTGTGGACGTTTTTCGGTGTATACGAACACACCGAAGTGGGTGAGTAGTAGTTCATTTAGAAATCAGTATTTAACTCAATTTAAATACTTAATTGTTTTTGAATCAATTGGTATAACCTTTAAACAGTGTAGTATGCAAATTAGAGTATATTAGATTCATTGGATTTGAATTACTTAATATGCTTAGTGAAAATGATGCAATCTTCTGTTCTATTATTGCAATGTATTTACTGATTTCAAAATAGATATCTAGCATTTGAAACTGGATAAATAATACTGATTCGTGTTTAATTACGATAAAGGTTATATATGCGCTTCTTGTAATATTCAGATTGTGCATTATGTATGGAATGTAATTTTTCCTGTTATTTATTTATTGTTTAATCAAGTATAGACTTAGATGCCCTAACACCGTAGAACCCCTAAGTGGTATCTGCAGCTTTGGGGTGAAACTCGTGTTGCAACATCATCCGTGCGTGTGTCGCGGACAAACGAGGAAAGAGAAAAAGGGCAGTGTCTAATAACAATTGTGCTTGTGTCACAATGGCACTGCGGTTCACCAGAAAACACGGTTATCTAACACCATTCGTGCGGAGTCGCGAAGGTAACCCTGTGACCCTCCGCCTGTGTGCTCAGGTTAGTAGGAGGAGTCGAGAGAGCACTCGGAGTAGTGCATTGAGGCCGGAGAGCCTGTGGTCCTATGGCAGAACGGGGCTGGCGTCAGACTTAGCATTCCCGGGTGTGTCGCTAAGTCTTGTACGGTGGGACCGTAGCATGAACTTGCTGCCGATCTTTATATGCAGAGTACACTGCATATATTTAGGGCATAATAAAATGAATAAATAATTATGTAGGTTCACAGTAAATTTATATAACTGTTTATTTACCTGAATTACCTGTTGATGATTTAGAATGTGGTTATTAACTGTATATTTGTTATGTATTTAGAATTGCCTTGCTTAGTTCTGCATTTATGTTAATTTCAATTTATAAACCTGATGAGTTGTTTATTGATAGCTAAGTGAAATGCTATTCACTGAGCGAGTAGGCTCATACCTCTACTCAAAACATTTTCAGGTTATCATCAGCAGCAGGAAATCAGAAGGATCGATTTATCCTTACGCCTAGTCGATAGAAGGTTCGTAGTTGGTAGTTAGAGGTCTCTTAGTCCATTCCCCTCGATTCCTCGGGACAAGGTGTGAGTGAGAGAGAGAATGTCTTTAAAGATGTAAATATTCTGTTATGCTTTATTTATGTCAAACAATGTAATATGTTGTAGATTCTGCGTATATTGCTATTCAGTTAATAAGGATGCTTCCGCAAATTTGTTTAGTTTCATTTTACAGCATAAATCGGATTATCCTATTAATCTCTTTAAAAGGTTTTAAAAAGTGAAGAGTGGCTGGCTTATGTGTAAATCCCATCCTGTCGCGTCTTAATCTCGTGGTTTGTGGTTAATGTGAGATTGGGGCGTGACAACAACCGTGTTTTGTTTCTTACTAAACCATGATACTAAGGCTCATCCTAATAAGAAAGAACTTCTGCTTGTGCTCTTTCGATCATGTCGACAACCAGCGTAGTCGGCATCGGTATAAGTTGTCAAATATAAAGATTGTCTTTTAGGATACCATAAACCATAGTTTGAAGTGTCGGCTAAGTATCTTAGAATCCTTCTGACAGCTTGAAAAGGAGTTTGCATGGGATTTGATTGAAATCTAGCACAAAGTCCAATGGAAAACATGATATCTGGTCTAGAAGCAGTTAAATAAAGAAAACTACCAATCATGGCCCCATACAAAGAATCATCAATGGGTTCCCCATTTTCATCTTTGTCAATTTTAGTAGAAGTGGTCATTGGTGTGGTAGCATGTTTGCAATGCTCCATTCCAAAAAAATTAAAAAGTTCATTTGTATACTTCTCTTGGCTTATAAAAATCCCAGTAGGCATTTGTTTTATTTGAAAACCAAGAAAGAAACTCAATTCTCCCATGTGACTCATTTCAAATTCTTTTTGCATAATATCACTAAATTGTTTACATAAGAATTCATTTGATGCACCGAAGATAATATCATCAACATAAATTTGAACAACTAGAAAGTCATATTCATATGTTTTGAAAAATAAAGTCGAATCTGAATTTCCAATTGAAAAACTATTATCAAAGAGATAACTTTTGAGCCTTTCATACCAATTTCTAGGTGCTTGCTTTAACCCATAAAGCACTTTCTTAAGTTTATATATACGATCATATTTACTAGGAATTTCAAAACTAGGTGGTTGGGCAACATATACTTACTCTTGTATTATTCCATTTAGAAATGCACTTTTTAAATCCATTTCGAATAGTTTGATGTCTTTTTGGGAAGCTATAGCTAGTAGCATTCTAATGGCTTCAAGTCTTTCTACGAGTGCATAAGTTTCATCAAATTCCTTCTTGTTGATTGTACCCTTGTGCTACCAACCTAGCTTTATTTCTCACTACTTCCCCGAATTCATTCAATTTGTTACGAAAAACCCACTTAGTTCCAATAATGGTTTTATCTTGAGGTTTAGGAACTAAGTCCCATACATCATTCTTAGTAAATTGATTTAATTCATCTTGCATGGCCATTATCCAATAATCATCTTTTAGATCTTTATTTACCTTTTTGGGTTCAATTATAGATACAAATCCCATATTTGCAACATCTCTAAAAGAGGAATGGGTTTTTACTTTATCATTAGGATTCCCAATGATTAGTTCTTGAGGATGATCTTTAATTAGTCTAGGAATGGGTTGTTGTGTCTCAATTTGTTGATCATTTTCAGCATTTTGATCATCTTTAGTTGATATGTTAAGATCTTCAATTTGATGAGTAATATCAACTATGTCATTATCTTCGGTATTTTGTTTTAGTTCTTCATGAAAAGTAATGTGAATTGATTCTTCAACTTTTCTAGAGATGGTGTTGTATATTCTAAATGCTTTGCTAGAAGTTGAATATCCCATGAAAAAGGCTTTTTGTGATTTAGAATCAAATTTGTCTCTATCATCCTTTGTGTTTAAGATATAGCAAGTTGAGCCAAAAGTGTGAAAATAATCAACCCTTGGTTTCTTATTAAAAATGAGTTCATATGGTGTTTCCTTCAAATAAGAGTGTATGGTTACTCTATTTAGCACATAACAAGTTGTGTTTATAGCTTCAACCCAAAAGGTTTTAGATGTATTCTGTTCAAGCATCATAGTCCTAGCCATTTCTTGTAAGGATCTATTCTTTCTTTTAACTATGCCATTGTGTTGTGGAGTGCATGGAGCTAAAAAGTTGTGAGTGTAACCTTGAGATGTGCATAATTCTTCGAATGTATGATTATCAAATTCTCCACCATGATCACTCCTTATTGTACATATTTTATTTTGAAGTTAATTTTCAATCTTTAAGCAAAATTGTATGAACACTTGAATAGTATCATCTTTATTTGCAAGAAAATGAACCCATGTATATCTACTAAAGTCATCTACAATAACAAAGCAATATCTTTTTCCACCAATAGATTGAGTTCTCATAGGACCAAACAAATCCATGTGAATAAGTTCTAATGATCTTATATTTCTAAGCATTGTTTTTGTTTTGAAAGAAGTTTTGCTTTGCTTTCCTAGAGTACAAGGTTCACAATTTTCAGGTTTATCAAAAGATATTTTAGGTAAACCACGTACAAGATCATATTTAATCAGCTTTTTGATAACATGAGAACTTGCATGACATAATTTTCTATGCCATAGCTGTAGAGATTCATCTTTTGCAAGAAGGAACTTTCCAATAATAGCTTGCATAGAATTAGGCCTAAGTATATATAAATTTCCTAATCTTTTTCCTTCATAAACAATTTCATTAGTGTTTTCAATCAATAGTTTACAACATTTTTTATTGAATAAGACATCATAGCCACCATCGCATAGTTGACTAACACTAATTAAATTATGATGCAGGCCATCAACAAGTAAAACATTTTTTATTTGTAGGTTTGTACCAATGTTACCTATTCCAACAATATTTCCTTTTCCATTGTCTCCAAAAGTAATTGTTCTACTTTTCTTTTCTTCAAATGTTTGAAAGGCCTTTTTTTTGCCAATCATATGCTTATAACATCTACTATCAACCACCCAATCCTGCAAAAGAGATAGATTTGGGTACCCATGTGATGGTCCTCTATGGTTAGAGTCATTTAATAACAAAACTAAATATGATTACATAATTGAACAATTGAATATTTTAAGTTGTTGAGAACTTCATTCGGTCGACAAATACACCGACCGAAGAGTGTTTTGGTCGAACATTTTGTCGATCAAGAGTGTTTATATTTTACCGGTTTAAACAGGAGATTCCAGATTTGATATAGTTATTCCCTTGGTCGAATACTTTCTCGACTGAGAATTGTCTCAGTCAAACTATTTGTCGACCGAGGTTGTTTCTATTTGTTTTTAGCAATTTGTTTGTGTCAGTTTGAGCTTAAATCATTGTACTATGCTGAGGTACCATTCTATTCAGTTGAGATAAGACATTAAGATATTCAAATGAGGTATTAGGTCAAATCTCAACTTAATCATATTAAATTTTCTAGGTTTGGGGTCTTGGAACCCACACTAACTCAACATCCTTTTTCTAGTAAGGACATGAGAATGAATAATGTCCAAGACACTAGCAATAGTGACAACAAATGGAGTCAATTTCATTTCTCTTTCTAGGATTTTGAGTTGTGTTCTTGGGTACAAATATGATCTTGGTCTTGGGTGCTTGAGTTCTCCTAGGTTTAGGTTGATAAGAGTTCTCTTTTGTAACATATCCTAAACCTCTTCTTCCACTATAATGAGAAGAATTTTTTAGGATCTTATCAAGAATACCATTATTTCTCAAGCTACTAACTTCTTTTTGTAACTTAGCAATCTCATCCATTTTCTTTTTGATATCTAACTTTGCTTGATCTAGATCAGATGATAAAGCACTTCTTTCTTTAACAATAGAAACATAATCTAGATGAGTACATAGGATAGGTGGAGTCTGAAAATTATTCAGTTTTGCAAGCAATTCAACCTTTTCTTGAGAAAGAAGACCATAGTTTGTTTCTAAAGTAAGAAACTTCATATTGCAATCATTTAAAGATTATTTCAAGGTAAAATATTCAGAAATAATACTATCCTTTTCAAAAGAAAGATTATGTAGTTTAGCATACAAATATTCATTAGTTTTAGTAACTTTCTTTAGTTTCTTTTTGCAATCAACATATGTGTCATGTGTATCTTGAAGACTAGTAATTAGATCTTCTTTTGGTAAATCAAGAAGGCTTACCTCTTGAGAATCATCACTATCATCTTCTTTGGCCATGAGACACTCCATATTCTCCTCTTCACTCTCACTATCACTTGACTCATCCCATGCAACTTTGTATGCCTTTTCTCCCTTCTTCTTGGATGAGCTTTTCTTCCCTTTCTTTGCTTTAGGACATTCATTCTTAAGATGTCCCTTCTTTCCACATTCAAAACACCTAGGAGAGGAAGAAGAAGAGGAACCAATAACTTTGTTAGATTTAAATCTTCTATATTTCTTACCATTTATAATTAGAGCTTCTTCTCCCTCATCTCCATCACTTGTCTCATCACTTTCTTGAGTGATGACCTTTGTAGCCTTTAGAGCTATGTCTTTATTTCTTCCTTGTTGAAGTTCACTCTCTCGTCTTTCTCTCTCTTCCAAGGTTGCTTCATGTGCTTCTAAGTTGCCAATGAGTTGCTCCATCCTTAGTCGGGTGAGGTAATTGGCTTCTTCAATTGCAGTCACCTTAGGCTTGTACTTAGGAGGAAGATACCTAAGAATTTTACACACTTGATCTTCTTCACTAATGGATTTACCTAATGCATTCAAACCATTAACAATAGAATAAAACTTTGCATACATTTCACTAATAGACTCATTAGGTTTCATACAAAATTGTTCAAACTTTTATTTAAGCATACAAATTTTAGAGTTCTTTACTTGAACAGTTCCTTCATAAGTGATAGAAAGTCTATGCCATATTTCGTGTGTAGTTTCACAATTTGATATTCTATTGAACTCACCTACGGAAATTGAACAATAAAGGATACTTATAGGTTTTGCATTTAATTGGGCTAATTTTACCGTATTAGCATACCATGTAGGATACTCCATTTGAGGAAGATTGTAGGCATTTGAAACCATCCTCCAGAGATTCCAGCTGATCATTTGAAAGTAGAATTGCATCCTCTTCTTCCAATAGTTTTAGTTGGTGCCATAAAATGGTGGAGGCCGAGCTACAAGTGTTCCTTCCAAGTTGAGGTTGTATTGTACCCCATCACCTATTTTCTTCAAGACTCGATTAGAGCTCCTTGAAGCCTACTCTGATACCAATTGAAAAACATTAGATGGGGGTGAATAGGGTTTTATGATATTTTTAAAATTAATTCAACAAACAACCACAAAAAAATTGAATAAGGAGATAAGGAATTTAGAGTGGTTCCACCCTTAGCAAATACTAAGTGAGTCAGTCCACTACCCAATTGTTTCCAATTGGGATTTTGAAACCAATTGTATTTTATTACCTTGCAAGGATGTTACATAAGATACAACTACCTTCACAACCACGTGGAAACCCTTCACCCTGAAGTCGTCTCACCAACCTTGAAGCAGCCTTCACTTGAAGTAACTTCAAGCTCCCCCTTGAAGTAGCCTTCCTCCATGAAGTAGCTTCCCGTTGAGACCTTCCAGAAGTAGTCCAAGTCACACCGAGCTACCTTCATCCCCAAAGAAGCTGCTACAACCTCCTTTCCACAACCTCCAACCTAGGAGTAGAAAAGGAGAAAACAAACAATAAAAGGAACAAGAAGGGAAGAAGGAAAAATACACTTTACCACTTTAGCACAAGTCTTGAATCCTATATCAAGCATTTTGATCTCCTATCCAATGTGTATGAATGTGAAATTGCAGTGGGTAGGAGAAGGTAGCCTATAGGAAATGAAATCTCAGCTTATGGAAATGATCTGTAAGTGAAGGATTGCTCAATTGCTCAGAAGAGTTGATTCTCAATTGCAAGTATATGTAATCAAGTGAGTTTAGGTGTCCTAAGACATATCCTATTTATGGGAATGGCCTACTAGTGCTTAGAGATGTTCTAGACACTTTCTAGGGTGTTCTTAGTGCTCAACTAGCCGTTAGGTATCCACTAATTATGTTTGGAATGGCTACTTAATTAACTCTGAAAAGTGCAGACAGAACCTTGCTCAATCGAGAAGTTTGTCGACTGAGTGTCTCTCGGTTGAGAACTTTTCCGATGGAGGGAAAGTCTGGGGAAAGTGTATTGCAACGTTCAACTCAGCTCCCAACTACTTTTTCCTACCAAGTCTAACGGCTATAGAACCTGCTCGAGGAACAGTTTCGGTCAAAATTAAGTTCGACCGAATATGTGCTTGTATAGGCTTATGTGGAGGCTATTCATTAGTGTATTGCATTAGACTTAGGAGTTTGTCGGTCGAGAAAATATTTGACCGAGAGTATCTCGTTCGAGAAGTGTTTCGACCGAGATAGACTCTGTTTCAACACTTTAACTCATATTCTAAGTCTAAGAATGAATGTACAATTGTGATGCTCACTTAGGGGATATCCTGTCTAAGTGTTGTGTGTGGATAGGAACATCTAACCACTTGATTTACATGATATCTAAGTACTTATACATTATATACTTGTATAAGTTTTTACAATTTATTACAATCATGAAAATAAAGCAATTTAAGCATATAGATCTTCCAAAGCTTTGTCATCCACCACCTTTTATTCTTGTTCCAGAAATACTTAAGTAGCACATTAGATCCACAAGAATGAAATGTTTGTCATTTTCAAAATAAAGGGATTTTAATGATGTACATTTAGCCAACACATTAGATATTGATTGTATATCTTGTGAGCTTATTTTGTTACTTCCTTTCTCCATTGTATTTCTTCTTTTTTGTTTTACTCTTGGGCTACTTCTTGGAGTGAATATTGTCCAAGAACCTACAAGAAGAAAGAGTCTTCTCAACTTGGTGCTCTTCTACTTGCTGTTAAAGAAGAGTTGAAGCAACAATGCTCTACCTTGTCTGTGAAAGAAGAGATGAATAGGGCGACCGTCTGGGGCCCATCAAAGAATATGGGAGTTCTCCTTGAGCTAAAAATGAGGGTTAGTCTTGCGCCACATAATACCCCAGTAAATTTTTTGTATTATGTATCGATATATAAAAGGAACAAAACACATGATTTAGAAATCCTATTTGGAAACAACTAGGTAGTGGACTAACATATTTTGACGAGCCACTCTAATTCTATGTCTTCTGTTGTAGCCTCTTTACTTAATATTTCCATTGAACTTTAAGTAAAGTAATTTTACTTGGTTAATATTATCATAAAGTTCTATTCAACCCCCATCTAGGTCTTTTCATTTGGTATCAAAGCAGATCTTCAAGGAGGTCTTGAAGATGAGGGGCAACTAAATGGGAAAACCTGACATTGATTGTAAATGGTATTTTGAATGTGGAAAGAGAGGCCAATTGACATTTGAATGTCTAAAGATTAAGAAAGGTAAGAAGTCCTACAAAGCTGCATGGGAGGAATCAAGTGATGATAGTGAAAGTAGTAAAAAGGAGAAGGTAGAGGGTCTCATGGAAATAACATATGAAGAAGAAACTAATGAGGTAAGCATTTTTTACTTATCTAAAGAAGAATTAGTTAATAGTCTTAAAGAACTTCATGAGAAGTATATTGATTGCAAAAGACAGAAGAAGATTTTGGCTAAAATTATTGATGAACTTCATGATAACATAAATAACCTTAGTTTAGAAAATGATACTTTAAGAACTTCAAATAATATATTAAAGGAATCGATTGAAAGTTATAAGGCTAAAACACATAATCTCAAAAAAAAATCTCAAGAAAATGTTGATATATTTGCTAACTTAAATGATGATCAAACTCAACCTTTTTTATGCAATCATTCAGATTATGATTCTTTGATAAAAGAAAGAGATATGTTACTTTTAAATCTTGCTCAATGAAACTTAGATACATCTAAAAAGCTTGCTAAAAATGTTGAGTTGCAAAAACAAGTTTCCAGATTATTGCAAGGGAACAAAAGTTTTGATAACATCTTAGTTAATACTTCTTAAAAAATAGGAAGAAGAGTTATATGATATGTGTAAAAGAATCAATCCTCACATATGCCTAGAATAAAAAAGCCATGTGCTTCCAAGATTAGAACTACATATGTACCTAAGACTAACGTTGTAAATTCAAAAAAATGTTGAAAAGAGAAATGAAATATATTTTATCTCATGTCATTTTTCCAAACTTCTTGCACATTATTCCTTTTCATGTGAATACCAAAAGAAATGAGCCCTTGACACAGTTTGGGTTCCAAAATCCTCAACTTAGAATAAAAGGGGGAACTTTTCGAGATTTGACCTATGTTTAGTTTGATTAATATATTTATGTCTTATCTCAACTTAATTTGAGATTAAATTTGCATTTCTTTCTTATAAAACTCATTTGCATAACTTTTATCTTATTTATTTCATATCTTTTATGTAAAAAAGATTCATTTGTAAAAATAGAAAGTCTAGAACTGCTCTCGGTTGACAAAAAAACTCGACCGAGGAACCTCTCGGTTCAAATACAGTTGGACCAAAAAATTGTCAGGAACTCAAATTTGAATATTTCAAATAATGCCTATAGAAATATTTCTAACTTAATAATATATGTTTCATGCAAAACCATGTCATCTTATACTAACCGTCATGGATTCTACTTGAGTACTAAAAACCTCTCAACTTCAAAGAATTTAGTGATATTGGCGTATGAATAGAGAAAGGGAAAATTAGTCACATTAAAAACAAAGCATCGTCTTGGAAATAAGAAATACATGTAAGTGCACGTAATGTAGAAGAAAGTTCAAGGTAATAATTATGATAAGTCATCTCTTTCTACTCTATACAAGAATGATCATACATGACTTGTTGTAATTACCTTGGTTAAAATTGAGAAATAAGAACAAATTGTCTAGTATGCTTGACTTCTTAAGCTTAAAGAACAAAATGTTTCTTTTAAAAATTAATTCTTTGCATGAAATGAAAAGATGCCTTATATCAATAATTTACATCTTTATGAAATTTTCTTTTAATTTGAATGATAAAGTTTCTATGCTTGAAGAAGATCTTGGTAGACAATGCTTGATATTTTCTACTAAAACATCTCTTGTTAAAGTGAAAAGATGAACTTATATTTTGAAAAAAGTATCAAATATGTTAAATAACTTGTTACATTCTCATGTCCGTACTTATAAACTTGGCTATATTCCTTACCATGATCTTATCCAATGCATTAGTCATGAAACATATCTTGCTTATAAAAGATACATTTATTCTTTCTCATGTCATAGAAACTAATTTGGGTACCATAACATCTATATACAAAAGAAGTAAAAAGATTATGAGCCTTATATGCAAATCATTTTTTGGTCTTAATATGTGCCATCACATTCATCCACTTTAATTCAGGCATCATATTCTGGAGGAGTACCCCACTAAGGATGAGCCATATTATATTTATACTTTCTATCTTGAGATGAAAATGGGGATAAATAATTCAAAGAAGAAAAAATTCATTTGTGTTTAACAGAATTTATTTGGATATTTTAAAACTTGGTTTCCAGATTAAAAATTTTACTTAATTTCTTGGTTTCTACATTTGACATGAATGATTTATCATGAAGCTTGGGATCTTAAATGGATATCTTTTTAGTGAACCCTTCTTCTTATGTTTGAGCTCTATTTACTTGATATGAGATTAAGGGGGATCTAAAAGTCCTTTAATATAACTTGCATATCTCTCCACTCTTAAATAATTCTCCATATCAACAAAGGCTTAACATCCTTTGTTGTTTCGTTTAGAGATTCTTTTAACAACGTTTTTATGGTGCTTAATGGCTCCTCTATACCAATATAGGCTTAACATCCTTTATATTTGGTCTAGAGATACTTTTGTTGACCACATTTTTGTGATTAATGAATTCTCTAATCATTTCTGGGCTTAACATCCCTTAAAAAGATTGAGAAGTCAAAATTTGGTTTTGACTTATGATTTTCATGGCATCTTTAAATCATGATGGACTTAACATCCCTTACCATTGGTTTAGAGTATCCTTTTGATATTTGTGATTTATGGTATCTTTTTGTCATGAAGGACTTAACATTCCTTTCATTGGAAATCAGACAACCTTTTGATGTTCTTTGATCATATGGCTTTTTGACCATACCTTAACATCTATTTATATGGATTTCCCATCTATTAGTATTCATTTTCAATTAATACTTTGAGTATTAATTTTTTCCTCTGCAAAATGACTATCTTGTTGAGGGGGTGTCTCCTTGAGGGGGAGCCTTCGTAAGTATTGACCCTTTTTTGACTTAGACAAAAGGGGGAGAATAACCAGGAGATAAATTGGATATCATATATCAAAAAAGAAATTTATAGGTATGAAGTTTATATTTTTTGAATTTGTTACATTCAATTTATCTTTACGGAAATATTTGTCATCATGGATGAATTGATGCAGGGAATACCGACATAGGAGAAGATTATTATTGAGAGTGATTTAAATGGCCATGTGGGGAGTAGCAATGTTGGATATGAGAGAGTTCACAGTGGTTTTGGTTATGGAAGTAGAAACGGAGAAGGAGAGAGGACATTAGATTTTGTAGTTGCATATGAAATGATTTTGGCACACACCCATTTCAAGAAAAGAGAATCTCACAATATTACTTTCAAGCATGGGCACAATTGTTGCCAAATTGATTACCTCCTTACAAGGTGGGTGGATGGTAATATATGCAAGGATTGTAAAGTGATTCCTGGTGATGAAACCATGACCCAACATAGGTTGATGGTTTTGGACATTAACATGAAGATCAATAATGGCAAGAATAATAGAAATCAAGATACCAGGATCTAGTGGTGGAATCTCAAAGGAGAAAAGAAATTGACTTTTCATGATAAAATCCTCAAGGAGGGAACTTGGAACCTGGAGTTTGATGTTAACACTATGTGGCATAACATGAGCTCCTGCATAAAAAAAAATTCCAAAGAGGTTTTGGGGGAGTCCAAAGGTTGTGGGCCTCCATAGAAAGAGACTTGGTGGTGGAATGATGAAGTACAGAAGGCTATTAAACTAAAAAGGGAGATCTATAGGAGCTTACACAAATCTTGAGATGATGCAACATTCCAAAGATACAAGCAAGCAAAGAAAGATGCTAAAAAGGTTGTTCGGGAGGTAAGGTCTAGATACTTTAATGATATTTATAAGAAGTTGGACACAAGAGAGGAGGGAAAAGATATATATAAAATGGCTCGTATAAGAGAAAGGAAAGGAAGAGACTTGAGTCAAGTGAAATGCATTAAAAATGAAGATGGCAGAGTGTTGGTGAAGGATGATGATATAAAAAACTAGGGGAGAAATTACTTCCATAAGTTTTTCAATGGAGATACTGCAAATAATGTTAGAGACTCGTGTCACATGAATCCAAGATATATCATTTACACACGATGAGTTTCACCATTTGAGGTCAACAATACTTTGAAAAAGATGAAAATGAGAAAGGCATGAGGAACAGACGGTATTCCCATTTATGTATGGAAGAGTATGGGGGATGAAGGAGTTATGTGGTTAACAAAGTTCTTTAACAAGATCATGAAGACCAACAAGATGTTAGATGAGTGGAGAAATAATACTATAGTCCCATCTACAAGAACAAAGGTTTTGTTCAGAGCTCTACAAACTATAGAGGTATCAAGATGGTGAGTCATAAAATGAAGCTTTGGGAGAGGATTATTAAGCAGAGGCTCAGATCTATAATGTCCATATCAAACAACCAATTTGGTTTCATGCCTAGAAGATCAACAACAGATGCTATTTTTCTAATTAGGAGGCTTATGGAGAAGTATAGAGAAAGCAAAATAGATCTTCATATGGTTTTTATTGATTTGGAAAAGTCTTATGATCGAGTACCTAGAGAAGTGTAGTGGATGATATAGTTGGGGTACACTAAGGATCCACACTTAGCCCATATATGTTTATTCTTATTATGGATGAGTTGACAAAGAATGTTCATGATGATATTCCTTAGTGAATGTTATTTGCTGAGGATATTGTTATGATTGATGAAACTAAATATGGATTGAATGATAAAGTTGAACGTTGGATAAATGCATTGGAATCAAATGAATTGATGATTAGCAAGAGAAAAACTGAGTATATGCATTGCAATTTCAGCCAATCTCGCAATGTGAATGACGGAGCCAAGTTGGACGGAGTAGATATACCAAAATGTGATAAATTTCATTATCGGGTTCTATTATTCAAATAAATGGGGATGTTCAAAATGACATTTCTCATAGGATCACTGTAGAATGGTTGAAATGGAGGAGTGCAACTGGAGTTTTATGTGATGGGAAGATCCCTCTCAGGTTAAAAAGTAAGTTGTATAGAACAGCTATACGGCCAGTCATGCTCTACAGGAGTGAATGTTGGGCCATGAAGAAATAACGTCTCAATAAGATGAATGTGTCTGAAATGTGTATGTTGAGAAGGATGTGTGGGAAGACAAGAAAATATCGCCTGAGAAATGACTATATCAGGATTAAGGTGGAGGTGGCAAGCATTGAGGACAAGTTGCGCGAGGGCCACCTCAGATGGTACGGACATGTGCAACGCAGAACGACTAATGTGCTTGTACGAAACAATTCTATTGAGTCAAGCACAATAAATAGAAGAAGAGGAAGGCCTAAACTAACATGGGATGAGTTTATAAAGATAGATTTTGAATCTCTACATCTTCACCAAAATCTTGCCCATGATAGAGTTGAATGGAAATGAAGCATCCATGTAGCCGACCCCAATATAGTTGGGATTGAGGCTTAGATGATGATGATGATAATGATGATGATGATGATGATGATGATGATGATGATGATGATGATGATGATGATGATGATGATGATGATGATGATGATGATGATGATGATGATGATGATGATGATGATGATGATGATGATGATGATGATGATGATGATGATGATGATGATGATGATGATGATGATGATGATGATGATGATGATGATGATGATGATGATGATGATGATGATAATGATGATGATGATGATGATGATGATGATGATGATGATGATGATGATGATGATGATGATGATGATGATGATGATGATGATGATGATGATGATGATGATGATGATGATGATGATGATGATGATGATGATGATGATGATGATGATGATGATGATGATGATGATGATGATGATGATGATGATGATGATGATGATGATGATGATGATGATGATGATGATGATGATGATGATGATGATGATGATGATGATGATGATGATGATGATGATGATGATGATGATGATGATGATGATGATGATGATGATGATGATGATGATGATGATGATGATGATGATGATGATGATGATGATGATGATGATGATGATGATGATGATGATGATGATGATGATGATGATGAAATATTTGTTATCATAAAAAAGGGGGAGATTGTTGGATTTTTTATATTCCACACTCATATTTTGATGATGCAAATATTTCCCAAATTACATTACTAACATGTGTATTGAGTATTTAAGGGGATCAAGGAACTAATAAAGATCCAACAACAAAGACCTTGTAAATTTTATATGTCTAGACGCATGGAAATCAAGTTGTACCATGTATTTAACTATACATGTGTGTATTTTGTACAACTTGATGGACATGATGTAAAGACATGTGATGATTTCAAAAACCTACCTAAAACCCTAACCCACACTCAAATGAAGCCTCTAGGGTTGATAGGTTTCATCACATGAGTCATTAGATAGGTTTTCACACTTTTGCCTATTCATTCACAGAGTCTATCTTGGTCAAAATATTTGTCAACCAAAGTCCATTCAGTTGAACACTTTAACTGGAAAATATCCATTGCATAGCTTGTGTTCTGAGTCATTCTTGGTCAAAAAAAATTGTGACCGAGTAGGTCAGTCAAAGAAAAAGCTTGACCAACAAAGAGTCATTGTGCTAGCATGGATGGAGAAGTGAGACCAACAATAAGTCATTAGAGAAACGTGAGCCAAGAGCACTACTTGGTTGAAATCTCTCTCAATCAAGACAGTTTCGGTCAAATAATTTCTCGACCAAAAATGTTCTAGAACCAAAAAAATATTTACGATCAAATTGGTTGTTACAACTTAGTTAGTTTTGTCCTAATGGCTAATTGACATCTAAGAACACTCTAGATTCTCCCCACAGCTTCCCTAACAACTTGTAAACATTTCCTATAAATAAGAGTGGTTTTAAGACACTTAGACACAACAACTGAACCAAAATTGAGATTATATACACATACTTGAGCATACTACATACTTTCCATCATTCTCAAAGAGCTTAGGTCAGTATTTCAAGTTGCTATCATTCTAGCCTAATCCCTTAGCTTAGCTATAGTATCCTCTCCACATAATACTACCTAGCATATACCTTTTTGGAGTGGATCATCATTACATGTCCATTATAAATTGATTTTATATCTTGTGAGCTTATTTTGTTACTTTATTTCTTTGTAATATTTTTTCTTTATTATATTACTCTTGGGCTACTTCTTGTAGTGAAGGATGTCTAAGAACCTATGAGAAGAAGGAGTCTTCTCAACTCAATACTCTTCCATGGGTCGTTAAAGAAGAGGTTATGCAATGGTTCTCTTCTACATCTGTCAAAGAAGAGGTGAAGAGGGTGGCCTTACGTGACCCATCAAAGAAGGTGTGAGTTTTGCTTGAGCTGAAAAGGAGGGTTAGTCTTGCACCACAAAAGACATCGGTAAATTTTGTTTATTGGGTACCATATATAAAAGAAATAATATACATGATTTAAAAATCCTAGTTGGAAACAACTAGGTAGTGGATTGGTGTCATTTGAGGGAACCACTCTAAATTTATGTCCTCTATGATTGCCTCTTTTGCTTTATATTTCTGTTGCACTTTAAGTAAAGTATTTTTTTGGTTGAAATTATCATAAAGCTCTATTCACCCCCCTCGAGATTTTGCCAAACCCCAGCTGACAGTCCTCATGTGCATAGTCTATTTTAGTTGTCGAGTGTCAAAACACATACTTTATTGTCTTATCCTTTATATAAAAGAAAATAAACATTGCTAGAATTTTTATGTTAACTCAGATATCTCCTTTTATATCCTTTATGATTGAGAGAGTTAGGTTGCATATTCACTAATTATATGGCTTGGTCGTCTAAATTCTACTTAATGTTGTTTTTTTTACTATTTAAATTAGATTTTTTTGCCACTTTTGCTAAACGAAATTTCCATCTTGGTGTTTGAGTTGAACTCATGGCTAATAGCATGAACCCATTGATTATTGGTGATTGACTTGATAAAATTCTTTCATTTCATTTAGTTTATACATGTGGTTGACACTTTATTCAATTTTTTATCCATGTTCTTTTTCTTGAGGACAAGAAATGGTCCAATCTTAGGGGGATTTGATGTGCATGATTATGTAGTCTTTTTCCTACTCTTGCACACATTTTGATCCATTTTCTGCCTCAAGTTGCCTCTTATCATGCTAGACTTCCACTTTATTATTATCTTTATTTGTTCTATGGTTTGGATTGTATGTAAAAAAAATTGGCATCAAATATTTAAAAAACCAGTGTTGCTAAAATTGGTTGTGTCACGTCATGTCTAGATTTAACCACAACATGTTCAGAACCAACACATCATGTTGATATTTCAACATGTTGTGTTTCAGTGTAGAACTTGGATACAAAATTCTCTGACATCATACAACATGACGTCTTGAGATATCTACATGTCGTGTTCCCTCATTCTACAATTTTATAGAACTCCCTAACTTGTAGCAACATGTTGTGTTGACCAACCAACATGCCTTATCATCATCGATCAAGATAGTTTGACTTTGATTATCACAACTAACATGTCATGTTGGCTATCTAACATGTTGTGTCACTTGCATATTTCATTTAAATAGATATATAATTGTCGATGTTACATCTCAAGATTTGAAGCCTAAGATAAAATTATCTTAAAAGGAATGATTGGGCTACCCATATCACAAAGGTGCACCTCCTTTTTAGGGATTCCATCTCTAAAGAACTCCTTGGTTAATCATGCTTATCCCAGAGTAATACTAGGATGGGTGACCAGTCAGGACATTTATCCAGGCTTGCGCGTGAGTGAGGACAAAGTGTGCAGTTAAGGCTAGTGGAAGTCTATGGAGACAATCATAATTCTTGAAGATCTACTTGAGCTTTGGACAATGGGCCATGGTGTCAAAAATGATATCAAAGCCAAAATACCTCCAGTAGATGGGGCCCACATGGGCATGTGGCATTCCAGTCTTGATTTGTGCGGTCTAGGCATGTTGGAAAGGGCTATCCATGGTGATATAGACTCCCTTGTATTGGTATTTTGTCATTAGGATCTAGGTGTCCATGAGCTATTGTGGGTCTAAAATGATATGGAGAAATATTTTTAGACCATATAGCTGAGCTTTGATGAGGATGTCAAAAGTCTAGGCGGGCAAGCTTATAACATCCCAGAATTTTAGGACTCATCTATAATGATCTTAAAAGGAATGATTGGACTACCAATATCACCAAGGTGCACCTCCTTTTCATGGAGCATGTCTCTAAAGAACTATGCGGTTAGGAATTCTCAGTCCATATTAGTACTAGGATGGATGACCAGTCAGGAAATTTATCCTGACTTGCTTGTGAGTGAGGACAAAGCATGTCGTTAATGCTAGTGGTGGCCTATGTGGAAATCATCATTCCTGAAACTCAACTAGAGCTTTGTACAGTGTGCCCAAGTGTCACAGACTCACGCTCATATTTATGATCCTAATCCGTCTTGGGATAGTTATCATAGAATATTACAGACACTTTCGAGCATGACCAAAGCCAAGAAGAGCCAGGAGAAGTTGGTGGTGTTTAAGTGGAGAAAAGGTGTTTTTTTACGAGGGAAACTTCATATTCTTCTTCTTCCTTCTTCTCTAATAATTACAGCAAGGATCCCCATCGTTCTCTTCTCTCCACTCTAGAGTGAAGCTTTCTAGAGATTTCCAGTAGAAAGGATGGAATTTTAACTCCTTGATCGGAGTGTTGACTCTTTCCTTCTATTATGATGTCTAGACTTATTCTCTACTACATGTATCTACAATCTATAGCCATGGATGATTAGATTTCATTTTCTCGGGTATGAGGAAGTAACTCTAATGTTTTGAATCTATTGAACATGAATTCCATATACAATGCTATTTATTTCATTGTTCTAAGGTTCATCGGTGTTGATTTCTTCTTACATACTTTGTTGGCCACTTTGTTTGTATGATTTATACTCTATGTATAATCAGGTATGATATACTTAGGAGTAAGGAGATGTACCTTAGCTACACTAACTCGACCATGAGAGTGGTTTAGATGTGTCGGGGAACAAAGGTTTGTAGTCCAAATCTAGGTATATCTACAAGAGTGGTATACAAAGTTAGGACTATTCTATACTACTAAGAGGTGGGTGTAGGATACAAACATCTCTTGTGTCATTTCTAGTATTGTTGATCTTCATTGTTCTTCATATTGTGATGTGGATGTGAAACCCTATTCTCAAGAATTCTCAATCCAATTTGATGCTTGATACAAGTGATTTTTGTCTTAGTTTGTTTTCTTCTAAATTGCATTATTCACGTAGCAAAACCTCTCTTGCTAAAAAGATCTACATTGCTCAAGTTCATTACTCTTGCTTTTAAGAAAGCCTTGCTCAGACAATCTTGAATATACTGCATACATCCATATACTTTTGAAGTAGTGCTCATAGTTATAAATTTAATACTTGTTCACACAACTAACCTTACCCTAGAGTATCATCAATCCATAGAAGGAAATCTACAAATTTTCACTTTAAAATGTCTCTTAAGGCCCTCTAGTCCTTACACAATTTAATTAGATCTCACACGAGCCACATGTTCATTGGGAAAAGTTAGGATGGTCTTTCTCTAGAGTGACATCGAGGTGTAGTAGGAGTTTGAGATTTTTGTGGATTTGAAATGTACCTTTGCCTCCCTAGCCTTCTTTTAAACCTTGTCACCCTTAGGGAAAGGTAGAAAAGAATAGATAAGAAAAACTTCAGCTCTCTTTTAGGGTCTTAAGACTAGACCAAAAAATATAGTTTAAGGTTTAGTCTAGGACAGTATATATGTGTGTGTATATACATGCATATATGCATATATATGTATATATATACATACATATATATACATAAATATATGTATATATACATTATATATATATATATATATATATATGTGTGTGTGTGTGTGTGTGTGTGTGTGTGTGTGAAGATGAAAGCATGTGTGGTTGAGGTTTAGTTCATGGTCTAGGACCTTTGGATATGAAAGTGAAGTTAGTTGTTATGGTCAGGTTTTAAGACATGAAGATGAAACTAGATATGGTCCAATTTTAGGTCATAGTCTAGTATCATTTTCGGGGTAGACGAAGAAGGTGGAACATTTTCTATTAGGCGATATGTTAGTCAAGTTGTAATATCATTTGTATTAGATAGAATAGATATGCATGGGGCATGAGTTTACAATTATCTTTGATTTGGAAGGTGTGTCCATGGTTGAAATTGAGTAGCCTTACATCATTATCGAGAAGCTTTTTTTAAGGAATCAAGTTGAGTGGCATGACGCTTCAAGAATTTAGTGGTTGATCAAACAAGGGTGTGTGTGTAGCTCAGGGCTAAAGCATGTGTTTCTTTGGAAGAAGTTAAATGTGGTTGGTTCATGAAATCAGAGAAGTTGTAAGTAAAGTTGGGAAGCCCTTCTACGCGAGTCTTCATGTTTGAAATTTTCATTTTTAGAATATCAAGGTTCTTGAAGAGGTTTTCTTGAAATGGGTAGCTATCAAGTTTTAAAAAAGCTTTATGCATGAGTGGAGGGATCCAATGATGAGACCACAATTGGGTAGCCATTTGGTATGGATCAAGTCAAAAGATATTTGGGAATGGTTTTCAAACTAAAATATGTATGGAATGATCATTTGAGTAGCCTTCTAAGTAAAAGATGCCATCATAAATATACATATTAACAACTCAAGGTTTTTTTTTAAATTGAAATGTCATTTTACCTTTAAAATTATGTAGGATTTCATATGTGATCCAATCAGGTCATCAATCTATATAAGATCTTAAAAGACATATATTAAAGGTCTACAATACACTTCAACAATAAAATAAGATGTCACATCACATTATAGAATCCAAATGCAATGATAGGGTTTGAAACTAGATTTCATAATTCCAATAGGGATACATCACATTCCATTGGGACTTTAGGCAAAGGAAGGGACAAAAATCATACTGCCGCTTCTTCTAGCAGCTTCTTCACCTTGTTGATGTTGTTACTCATGACTTTTTCCTTTGACTTGCCTTCAATAGCTTTCCAGACATCCCATTTCACACAGTCCCTCTCATTGAAGATTCCAGGCCTGGTGGTGCTTACTGGCCCAACAGTTGCCTACTTGAAAAGTCCATATATTATGAGCAAGTTCTCATTAGTAGCACCAGATGTCAGAGTCTTTGAATTCACAACATATTTGTATAAGTCCTCCTGTAGTCCCATTCTAAACATCTTCTTGTTTCTTCTATACTCCCCAAATTTCCCACCTATTTGATGTTGCTCGGTATGGATTTGCATGCCAACAGCTCACCAACTCAAGGTGAGTTGATCCACAAGGGTATATTTTGGTAGGATAACAATGAGGTGTCATCTATGAAATTTTTGTAAGATGTTCTAACAAAATCTAGGCAGCCTACCGACATATGGTAAGCTGTTTGAAAATATTGGTATGATGAGATCATTGCCTCAAAAAGATTTTTCATAAGATCATTGTAGAAAAGATTGCTTCTTGAAAATACTATTGTGAAAAAACAATGTGAAATTTTTGTTTTGAACAAATTGTTTCAGGAGATTGTTTTTTTGAAAAGGTTGTTTCTTGATATTCTTGTTTTGAAAATATTTTTTTGAAGAATAAAAATATATTTCATGTGATTATTTTTATAAAAATATTTTTATTGAAAGATTTTGTCATGATATTGTTGTTTCAAACTTGAACATGTTAGCCAACCATGAACAATCTATGCAAGATGATTGGAAATCAATAATCTCAAGACATGGAGAAAACAAAAAACTTAGCATAGTATATAATTACCACGATCTTGGCACTATAAATAAAGAAACACTTTTGAAATTTTAAATCAAGAAAAAATATTTGACTTGTACTACAAGCAATAATCTTAAAATGCATATGTGGACGATAAAACTTTGTCATTTACATCCTCACTGAAGCATGAATTGTATAGGAGGGTTTGTTACATATGTTATCTATGGTGTGATGGAGCTTATAGGTCGGGTAACCTGCTTTCTTTGAATTTGGGTACTAATCCAAATGTACCTCATGACTACAATGGAAATAATCAATCATGAGTGTTGGGAGAGGGGGTGTCCTAAAGGTCTTTGAACATCCAACATTGATTTGTATTGCTTCATTTACTAACACCCCCATGCCTTGTATAGGGATCGAACATGAGTGTTGGCACGTGATGCAGAGATGCATAGGTTTATAGGCGTGTGAAGTGTTAATGTACGAGTTTTAAGTTTTTGGAAGTGATCCCATACTAACAAGATAAGGAAAGTAAAGAACTAGAAAATCCTCAAGCAGATGTGTAGTGTTTCAACTTTTCAAAACCAATCTCAACATGAAAAAAGGAGATCATGAATAGAATAAGTAAATAAGCATATTTTATATGAAGGAAGATTTCTTTTTCATTGTCTCTCTCTCATCGTTTCCACATGTATGCATTTTTTCTTTTCTTTTTCTTTCGATAATAAAATTAAACTAGAAAACAAAAGGAAAGTAGACAAAATTATGAAAGGGAAATGGAGGAAACCTAAAAATGAAAGTGGCAGAAGCCCTAAAATGGAAGTGGAGGAAGCCCCAAAAGGAAAGCAGAGGAAGCACTAAAATAGAAGCAGAGGAAATGCTAAAAAGGAAGATGAGGTAACTCTATAAGGAAAGAAGAAGAAATTCCAAAAGGGAAGTAGAGGAAACACTAAAAAGGACGCAAAGGAAACACTAAAAGAGAAGTGGAGGAAACCCTAAAAGTGAAGCATGGGAAACCCGAAAAAGGAAGCATGGGAAACCCTAGAAGAGTAGCATAGTAAACCCTAAAATGGAAGTGATAGAAACCCTAAAAATTAGAAACCAAAGAAAACCTAAACAAGAAAACACAAAAAGAAAACTCAAGAGAATGAAGGAAACAACCTTGATTGTCTAGTACTCCACAAAGAAGTTGGCAAACTATTATACCCACAAGGAGAATTCCTAGAAAAGTTTACACTCAGCGGTCATTGTAATATTCCTTAATATGTCAAAAACATAACATTCAGATTTTCCATTGTGTTATACGTAGAACATAGATATCTCAGGATAAGTTTATATCAACACAAAAAACCAAAAAAGGTCAACTACACACAAGAGTATAGATAAAAGCACAAAAGTCATGGACAAAATACATATTCAATAATCTTATCATGATTGGAGAAGGTGTTAAGAACCCCCATGTAGGTTGTGAAGATGGTATTGCTATTCATTCATCTCAAATTCATTGAGAGTAAACAAAATGAAAAACAAGAAAACATAATTTATATTTGTTAATCATTGGGGATAGAGATGAATATGGATTTCCCATCATCATATGCAATATTCTATTTCTTTTGTTAAGAGATCCCAATATCCTTAGGATCTTCCACAACTGAGATCTATCTTGGGAAACTAGAAAAATTCTAGGAAATAGAGAGAGAAAGAGAGATGACATAGAAGATTCAATCAAAAGAAAGAGTTATGGATATTTGAAAAAATATAACAATAGATATGAACAACTAAACTACATGGTAGTAAATCTCAATGTAGCATTAATGATTATGGAAGTTGTGGCTTAATTGGTCATAGTGGTTAAGTAGTTCATGTTGACAGTTAGGGTAGTTGAATAAGAAACTAGAGCAAATGGATAAGTATTCAAGTAGTTCAAGATAGTAGTTTAAGGGAAACTATTCTAATTATATGAAAAATAGGAAAACATGTTTTCTCCATACCATCTTAACAGCCATTTCACGTTGGAGAATCAGTTGTTCTAGAAGAAAGATGCTCTAGTCACCAAGAAAATTGAATTAAAATAGAGGGATAATTTTCTCTCTATCTTCCGCAGAGTTAAAGGGATGAAAGTGGATGGTGGATGTGGGGGGTATTTATAGTCTGGAACTAGGGTTTGAGGTGCCTAGGATTTCAAAGAGATTCTTTTGGAATAGACCTAGTTGCATTCTACATTCCATGAGGCCATCCACTAGTAGAACAGAAGATTCAACCATGTGGCACCTAGCAAAATGTAGGATTTTTTAGGTCCCCCTAGGTAGGAAAAAAGATATTGTTTCTCTATGTTTGGGTTTCTAAGTGAAGTTTCTATAGAAAAAGTAGTCTGGATTTTGGGATTGAGTTGTATGATGAATAAAACTCTATTAATAAAGGAAGCAAGATTGGATAAAACTTGGGAGCCAAGTTTTCTTTTTTATCATAAGAAACAAATTTTTCCATTAAGGTAATGGAAATTGAATATCCTATTGGATTTCAAAAATGAATATTATAATTAGGGTAATCTAGTCAAGTAAAAATCTTAATGAAAGAAAAACAATTTCTCAAGTATGTAGAAAAAACTTTTCTATAATAACAAATTATGAAAAAGGGAAAATGAGGGGATTGAATAGGTAAATAATTATGAAAATGCATGATAAATGGGATAGATTTCATCATTATCTAGAGTAAAGATGTTGTCTTGATTATTGAATAAATGACCAAATAGTGTGTTAAAAATATGTCACATCATGCTTTAGGTAGGCAGATCTCCTCTTCAATGTGCCAAAGACTCCTTAAACACAATATCTTAGATATACATGTCTATGTTTAAACAAATATAGTTTTTCTTGTACCTTAATTTACACCTTATGTATCATAAATTTAGTACGATGTGTTGTGATTCGCTGCAACAAAATGAGTCGTGTTATCTAAACCACCTTTAACAATGTAGTGTTTCCCATTGGGTATTGTTAAGACATTGTATAATGGTGCTTCTCTCAATACATGCATATTAGGTAAAAAGTTCTTTCCCATCTAGTCATAACATATATAAAATGCAATAACAAAGCTTATAATTGATGTCACATTTAGGGATACAAATCCCATATTGTTATGGTTTCATATACTTGTTGGCTTTTTTGATATACCACATTCTAATTTTGATGATGCAAATATTTCTCATTTATGTTAAAAACATGTGCATTTAGTATCTTAAGTGATCAAGGAACTTAGATGAGATCCAACTTCAAAGAACATGCCATAATATTTGTATTTGGATGTTTATAGGTCAAGTTATACCATGTGTATGCTTTATACAAGTACAGTTTGTACAACTTGCTAGGAATGATGTAAGAGCAAGTGACGTTCATCCTAATCCTATCCTAAACCCTTTTAAATACATAAATAAAGTCTTTAGGACAGTAGGTGTCATTATAAAAATCATTTGACATGTTTTCCAAAATTATAAAATTGATTTACGAGAATATTTGGGTCGAACTCTTCTTCGACCGAAATCCATTTTGGTCGAATTGCACCTCAACTAAGAAAGATTGGTTGTAGGAAAAGATTCATTGTAAACATGTTAGAGAACAAGTATCTTTCATAGTATAGTTTAACTGAGATTTCCTTCAGTCTAAGTTGACCAAGCATTTTTTGCATTCAAAATCCATATTAGTCTTTGAACCATTGTAAACTCAACTTTTGATATTATAACGGCTAGTTTAGCATTTGACTCAGCTTTAACACTTCCAATAGCTAGGTTGACCATTCCTAAGTGTTTCCTATATATAGGAAGTGCCCTATAGACACTTAGAATTCACACTTGAGCATTCTATCACATGTTGTCCTACTCCAAGCATAGAATTATACATTTTTATCTTTAGATCCAAGCCATATCTCAATTGTAAAGAGTGGGACTCGAAAAGGGGATCCACTCAAATGATACAATCCAGGAGCCATGCAATCATAAAGTAGTAGAAACAAAACTATTACACAGTTACAATATATTCCTTGTACAATTGTTTCTCATCATAAAGTGGCATGACAATATAAGAGGTATGCATATAATAACATGTTTGTAGTGGAAAACCCAGTCATTCCAAGATATTCTTAGGTCCAATATCTTGTATAAAATCTTTTTGCATCCTTGTCTTCTAATGTACCTACACCTGGGTGTAAGGGAACATCACCCAGGACATTGGAAATAAGGTATGTGTAGCACCCCAATTTTACAACATGTAAATATCTCTTAGCAGAAGCACTTTACTCAAGGGGGTGTCACAAAATGCTATTCTTTGCAATTTAAAGTAAATGAAACACTTTGAATTAATTGAATCAGATTCATACATAGCTTTGGCAAAAGAAAATCTACATCAAGTTCATCTAATCTACTTTGATAACAAGATGATACATAATATATAAGAAATCAAAACTTTGTATTGGCTTGGTATAAGGCACTCCACTAGGTCTTTTCTTCTTGAAAATTTCTTGACCTATTCCTTGGATGTCAAAAAGAATCTTCCTCCTAAGCTTGCTCCTTACCTGTGGGCATCACACCCCCAACCATGCATAAAACCAATGGTAAGTGGAATTGAATATATTATAATTTAAAGGAAGCATGTAAATTGAAAATAAATTTTGAACATTAAACATTGAAAAAGGGACACAATTGCTTTTCAATTATGTCTTTTATCTTCACCTATATAAGGATCCTTGGGTTATACATAAGTGCCTCTTCTCTTATGCCCTGAAGTGCCTCTTCTCTTATGCACTGAAATTCCTCGTGTTTTCACCAAAGAGCCTCTTCTCTTATGCACTGAAGTGCCTCTTAAAGTTTTCTCTGAGGAACCTCTTAATGAGGACCATATATAAGTTTGCTTTAAACATTATCTTTCTCTTAGAAACTCTTTATTTTCTCTTAAAATTTAATTTTGACTTTACTCTTAATGTTCATGAAGGTGATACAATAATATGAATAGTAAAAGAATAACATTCAATTCAACATAATTTCATTGACTTTAAAAAATTGTAGTAGATAATACATACATAACATTCATTAAATTTCATATACTCATATATGAAATCAAACAACAACTACGTTCAATTAGCATGGAGCATTTACCTTGCACTTAGAGGAGATCTGATTTCTCTTCCTAGGTTTAGTAAACACGAATCATGTCCTTGGGGTTGAAACCCCTAAAAACCATGTTCATAACATTCAACGTATCAATATATATTCCATTCATCACCTAAAACCCTAATTTTGATAACATATGAATTATTAATCTTGAATTTGATCCAAGATGATTTTTTTATCCAAATAGGTTAGACTTTGACTATTAAGATTATTTAAATATATTATGATCATTAAAACTAAGGAATTCGGGTTTTTATTCATTTAACATACTAAAGTTAGAAACTTTAGGAACTTTTAGAATTATAAGTATAATTAGGTATTCGAACTATTTTTATTGAATTCCTTGCATTCTTCTGATCAATTTTCATACATAACTTGTCTTAATTTGATTATCCTAGTAATTACTATAATTTTTATAACATTATCATTAACTGGCCAATGAGAACAAGCCACATTAGAAAAATATACACTGACCTTACTAGGTCACGTGGGCTCGGCATAGCCAATGTCTTGCAGCTACCTCAACCAGGTTGTCCACATGGGCGGCTCTTGATAAAAGTCCCAAAAGACAAAAGGGCCCTTAACTTCCATTGTACGAGTTAAGGTGGTATGTTGGTAATTTTAGTGATCTTCATCATCTACCTCGGTCCGACTCTACCTCACGAGTTGGCGATAAACTGGAAAGTTAACTTCGAGTGTCAGGATCTCCTAGTGGAAATAGAAGGTACCGTCACCTTCATCACACCTCACTAGACTGGAAGTGGTCTTTGATTGCCCAGAGGGGGTCGGTAATGGGAGAACGGGGAGGGGGGAGTTCTCCGATAGGGTTTTGAGAAGTTGAAGAGTGTGGGAAGGTGCTAGCAGAGGAATTGGAGAAATAGAGAGATCCCTCAAGTTTGAAAGAGCCTCATGGAATGAACTGCGTCCTCGCAGGGGGTATCTACCCTTTTATATAGTGTCAGGCTATGGAGGGTGGCCGACGAGGGGCCTACAAATTGGTCAATTGGTCAGTTGTGCACCAAAACATGGAAACTAGGGGTTGGTGAGTCTAGTTCTATTTCACGGATATAACAGTACCCTTTTTAGAAGGGATCATGACCCAGATAGAGAAGGATATCAATATGAAGAGAGTAACTCATTGTATCTGGGTTGCCTAAATAGGGTGGAGGTAGGAGATGAACTGAACGTTGTTTGATTTTGATCCAACAACCACTGGACGTGTGACAAAAATTAAAGGGTCGGGTAAAGTTCTATTGTGAATTGGATATGTGACATTTAATGCATATTTCCATAATCCTCTTCACTTTAGGAAACCTTATTTAATTCATGTCTTTTTCTCCTTAATCCCAATTGGTCCCAAATTGACAACTTTTAATATGTAAATCTATGTGTGGGCAAGATTTGGGCCAAAACATGAAAGGTAGTTATCCTTTTCTTGCCCTAAGAAAGTAACTTATTTGATTTATTTAAGACATAAATTAACCTCCTTTTCCATCCAAACTTGGCAAGCAACCTTATTTAGGTTTGTATTCTCTTGGGTACAAGTTAGGGTTGAATTATTCCCATTGGTTACCCTTAACGTACCTTTTCTAGACATGTCCACACAATTCCTTATTAGTCGTTTAACTTTTGATGCAATGCATTAATACATTAGATAATTGGGGAAATACTTCCCTTTGTGATACCTTGAGTCAAAATCCAAGATAATAACTTCTTGTCCACTCAAAAGTTATTTCACCTTCCTTTTGTACCTTTTAGAGTAAATTCTCTGGAGGATAGAGAAAAGCCAAGAATTATAATTATGATTTTTATTCTGAAAGCTATCAAAGAAAAGAAGGCTACTTGTTCAAGTCATCTAACTCTTCATTTCGAAATATTTGTATTTCTCTTTCTCTTTCATATCTTTTAAACATTTCAAAAATAGGAGAGAGAAAACGAAGATCAACATTTATATCTTTGAGTTAATTGTAACACATGATGCCCCTATGAAAGAAAATTGTACTTTCTACATATTTTACTCTTCTCACTTCATTATCTTTTAAGAAATTTCATTCATGGTCCTTTTTCATTAAGACCCTCAATAATTATTATTTACGAAAATTTTCATTCTAAGGCTTAAATTATTCTTGAAAGTTTCAGATGTTACAGTATGGGTGAGAAAAAGATGAGTATATACATATAATAAACACGTTTGACATTACATTGGATTAAAAGTGTAATAAGAGATGTTCCAACATAAAGGGGCTATTTTCATTTAGGTAAGTTCAAAAGAGTTCTAACAAGAAAAATGAGGCATATTAAAATCCAGAGTAGAAATATGAGAATAAAAGGTCTTTGCATATCAATTAACGACAATTCCAATATAAAATAATAAACTTTTACGTGCATAATAATGTAGACTAAATATACCTAAAATAGGGCCATAACACCATAGGATCATGGCCTAAAAGAAATAAGGGTGGAAACGCACACCCCAAGAGGAATACGCGCACCCTATATAAGTATGGTTTTAGATAAGTACCACTATTCTAGATATTCTGGTCAAACACACAACATGCATAAATAGAGTGGTAAGACTAGTATTCTAGTCAATTTCACAGAAAATGGTAATCATAGCAGGAGGGTCCCAAAGACCTAATATAACATAGTAACTCAACAATCAAAGGAATGTGTACGAATCCAAATCAGGAAATATGAATGCCAACAACTGAGTTTCTAGTAGAATTGATATTCAAGAGATGCCTCATTAAATGAAATATGTTTAAGTCAAATAATGCATAAAATAAAATAGAGGACGTACGTACCTAATCTGCACCGCTAAAGAATAACTCTATTGGTAAATTTTCATCCACAAAGTCAAGTTTCATCCTAGAAACACATTTATTGTGTTCGTCCAACTGAAGTGAATATGTTTATATATTCCTATTATACTTATATATGTATCTCTTCCCTAAATTTGATTCCCTAATGGAATGTTAGGGTTTCCAAACTTACTAGGTGTACATATGATTCCTTAGATATGAATTTTAGTTTTTATGATTAGTTTCAATCACATATATCAAAGTGTGATGAGGTTTCGTATATGAGTGTGTAATAATATGCATTCATTTAATTTAGGTCTTGTAATTTGTTTCACTCTTTATATCAAATATCTTAATTTGGTCAACTAGGCCAAGGATGTGTTACATGAGATATTATTCAAATTCATACCCTAATATGTTACTACTACTAACAAAGTTGATAACATTAGGTTTACAGGAGTTGAATATACTAATATTCATATTTTCATTATGCATAGACCAACATGTATTTGTACGCCATTGTTAAGAAGATTGTCAAATGTTAAGGGCAATTGTTATAGCCAATATTATACCTTATATAATCAAATTACTATGGATACAAAGAATCTAAGTCTATATAGGGGAAGTAAAAAGAGAAAATATGGGGAGAACTGGTCATCGGGTAGAAGATCGAGTTTGCGACTATAGTAGAGATGCAAGAAGCACGGCTAGGGAAGAACCCTGAGACCATGGTAGGAGAAAGGTGACATCACAAAGGGGGAGGAAAGTAAATGAAACCAAACCTAGTTATGGTTTTACTTTTAAAAGGCATAAGTACAAATGAAAGATTATAATTTAATCATTTGGAGCCTATTAACATGAGATTTGTTATGTATGCTAGTTCAGATGTGAAGATCTAAAATTTGCCATCAATTTTACCTTTTGAAGATGTATAATTGTAGATTTCATTATTTGTATATTAACATACACTAATGTATTTAATCATCTTGATTATTTAATTGTGACACTATATTACATAATCATTTCATGTCTTTCATCTTATACCTCTAGGAATATTTTAGGGTGTTTATTGAAAGTCAAGCATCATATTGAGTATATTTGTCCATTAAGTTCATTATTGAAGGTATTAAGTAAATTTATGTATCTATGATACTAATCAACTATAAGGATTCCTAATGTACTCTATATTAGGAGAAAAGGTACTATATGGTAACATAATCAAAGAGGGGCCTACAAGAAGGAAGGTCTAACACATATGTCTAGATTTGATTATGTTAACACACTCCACCCCTTAAAGAGGATTTCATAGTCAAAATCCACCCATTCACATCCTAGTGGACATTGTTTGACTTCTTGACAATTATAGGATCTTAAGTCTTTTTAATGAGGTTAATGTGGTTAACAATTTCATTTTAAATCCTTTTATAAGTAGTTGTATGTGGTAACTTATCAAGCTATCCATCCATGATCTCAATGCATATTTTAATTATACATGTATAGGGTTTTGTTATGATTCTATATTTTCACTTATGTGTATTATCTCATAGGTGGTAATCATATTTGTTTTCTTTGTTCAACATTCCTAAAATAGTTACGTTAGGTCCTAAATTAGATCTATACATTCTATTATCTTTATAGGAAGTTAAGTATAGGGGCCTTGAGTTAAAGGTTTTCCATTTTTTATAAATGTTTACCTTATCTATGTCCTTCATTTTAGATGAATTAATATAAACTTAGAAACTTATTTAGTATCACCAACTAAAGTTCATTTTTGTCAAATTAGTAAGGTTACCCATTAATACTAGCTAAGTGGTAGTGACATATGTTTAACATTAATAGTGTAAATCACTACTGATTCAATTATAGTGTCGACTACTAGGTCAAGATAATCCCTAAGTTAGGTTATACTCCTAACAAATAAATGGCACTAGACTCCACCCATTAAAAGGATTTATCTATAAATCATCTGTAGTGGAAACATGGTGGATCTACTAGGTCTTGAATATCCAAATTTCTTCTTTATACTCATTCATCACACTAAGTCCTAAGGTCTCATGGTTTCTAAAGTCAGTCAAAGGTTTCTTCGCTAAAGGGTTTATCTACTATTCCAATTTTTTTGAGGTGGTGACTTGGTTCCAAAAATCATCAATAACTGCAAGCCAAAAAAATTATAGATAGAGTTTGATAATGAAAACATATTTGGTAATATAAAAAATTTGCAATAGAAACTCAAAAATGGTGCCAAAATTGATATGAAAACCAAATCAGCCACCTTCTACAACACGACATGTGTACTATTATTCTATCACCACTCCCTTCCACTAGAAGGGTATGAACCTATAGATATTTAAAAGGGTATAGAACTACATCTCTAACATGTATAGTATAGGAGGGAGGAGGGTTTCTTATTAGACATGGTCAACCTATATCAAGCTCTTATAACATACCACATCCTCCATTCCCCATATTACTCTTAATATATATTACAATACATCATCTCCATACATAGGAAAACATTTGATCATCCAACCATATTAGGAAGAAATTAGGGTTTCTCATTCACTTGAAGGTTTACAACCATGGTGGCATCATAAGACAAGGTGACTCATTCACTAGGTGATATAATTTCACCATGAAGATCAGATAAGTCAACTCCTCAAAATATTCTATTGAATTAGTAGCTTCCATCCACAAATCCCCATACATGAGGCATAAGAAGCTCAATGAGGATGGTATCATGTCATTAGGTACATGGCCTTGGGCATAGATGTGCTAGGAAACTCCATGTTGAAAGCAAGGCATGTCTAACTATAACTAAGCTAGTCCATATTATCATTTATATCAAGGGGGACATATCAACTCTACAACTTACTCACAATTTGTGTTTGTCTCTCATGCATTCTCAATACCCAAGTGGACATATGTGAGGCATGCTAGAGGAACAACATGGATAGGGCTTAAAGTGAGAATTGGGGTTATGTCTAGATAAGAGTATTCAAATCAACCTACACTTCATGGTTCCCAAGCTAACTTCCTAGAACTTAGGAGAAAAGAATCATAGGATACTAGATTCAACTCCATATGGTGGCATTTTTACATCAATAAAAGGATAGCGTGATTGGGATTACTCAAGATTGAGTCTCAACTACATAGGTAGTTTGGGGAACAAAAGTGACCAACTTAGTCAGGAATTGAAAACCCTAATTGGTATTCTGCTACTAAAAAATAGGTATATCAACAATTTGTAACGGTCACCTCCCTAAATAAGGGTCAACCTAGGATAACTTGAAATAGTCAAGTCACTGACAACTTAGGCTCTAATACCATTTTCTAAAGAGTGGGACCCAAAAAGGGGATCCACTCAAAGGATACAATACAAGAGCCATGTAATTATAAAGTAGCAGAAATAAAACTATTACACAATTACAAAATATTCCTTGTACAATTTATTATCACCATAAAGTGGCATGACAATATAAGAGGTATACATATAATAACATGTAGACAGAGGGCAGCCTAGCCATTCCAAGTTATTCTTAGGTTCAATATCTTGTATATAATCTGTTTGCATCCTTGTGTCTTCTAATGTACATACACCTGGGTGGAAGGTAACATAACCTAGAACATTGGAAACAAGGTATGGTCAGCAAAAGCAGAGTATATACATATAATAAACCTTTTGTATAGTATATAGGGTTGAAAATGTAATAAGAGATTATCCCACAAGAAGGGGCCATTTGCATTTAGGTAAGTTCAAAATAGTTATAACAAGAGAAATGAGGCATATTAAATTTATAGTACAAATATGAGAATAAAAGGTCTTACCATGTAAATTAACCACAATTCTAATGTAAAACAATAAACTTTTTCATGCATAACAATGTACACTAAATATACCTAAAATAGGGCCATAACACCATAGGATCATGGCCGAAAAGAAATAAGGGTGGAAACACACACCCCGGGCAGAATACACACACCCTATATCAGTATGGTTGTACAAAGTATTGCTCTTCTAGATATTCTAGTCAAGCACACAACATGCATAAATAGAGTAACAAGGCTATCATTGTAATAAATTTCACATAAAATGGCAATCAAAGTTGGAGGTGTCCAAAGACCTTGTATAACATAGTAACTCAACAATCACAGGAATGTGTACGAATCCAAATCAGGGAATATGGATTGCAATAATTGAGTTTTAAGTAGAATTAATATTCAAGATATGCACCACAATGTTTATTAGAATAATATAGTTGCTTTTTTGTAACTTGATTAATGTAGCTTGAAAACACTCAATTATCTTAATTAACAAAGTGAAACCTAATCATGTAGTGATATGAGTCGCAGAACTAGTGCAGTGATAAGACTTGTTGGATAGTAACATGAGTGTTCCAGAAGGGAAACTCATAGTCGTATACTATTTATTATATGTGCATGATGGGAGAGTATATTCTTGTCATCCTAATCCTAAGGTTTTGGGGAGTGGTTGAGGCTGTGTCTTGGATGTGTGTGTGTATACATATATATATATATATATATATATATATATATATATATATATATATATATATATATATATATATATATATATCTGTGTGTGTGTGTGTGTGTGTGTGTGTGTGTGTGTGTGATTGAGTGATTGAGGACGGTTACTGTTGTACCTCAAATTTTGGGGTTGAATATCTGAGATTCTAATGTTGTGGTCTATGCACCCAAGGCATACTAGGTTGATTACAGTTGGACTAATATGTCACTAGCGTGGACTTGTACTGAATGAGGGGAAGAGATATTTGGATTTTGGTTTTCCAAAATCTTGTACGGAGCTGATTGTGACTTTGTATTTGTCAGCTTGTAGTTTAAGTGGTACGCCTCAAACTACATAGGGCTTAATAAAATTTGTAATTCAACCATGTAGCATACATGCTAGGCTTATTTAGTGACTCACATTAGATTATGTATAATGCGGTAAGAGAAATCAAATATATATATGGTGTTAGCTTTGTCTTTTCCTTTGAATATTATGTTAACCTTTCAATAGTGTAATATTTTCTACTTACCTATGTAATTACATAATATGATGTAAGCAATAGATATTGTTGAGATTTATATGTGATAAGGATGGTAGAGGATTGAGGCAAGGTGGTGTAGGCATCAGTAGACCCACCAGGGATGTTATGGTAGTAGACTTTGGGGTTGTGATCCTAGCACTTGAATTAGCAGAGGAATGCAAGCTCAAGACGATCGAGGTAGCCATTGATTTCAAAGTTGCAGCACACATGTGAGCCAGACAACCGTCTGGTGTGTCAGGCAGTCGTTTCGACTGCTACAAGTTGTGAAAGTTCTAGAATTGTTGCAAAAGTTTAAATTTGTTGGTCCTTTCACTCCCACATCGACTGGGAACCCTGACCTTGGCATGTACTATAAATAGAGGGGTACTAGGGGCTTCCTAGAACACAACAAAGAAAATTGAGAATCAGTTGCTCTGATAAACATTGTCCTCTCTAGTTGTGGTAAATAAGAGAGCCCAAGCTAGTCCTACCCGACTAGGGAGGGATGTCAAGGGAGAGAACAACTGAGATCATTGTTTTGGGAGAGAAGGTTGGTGACTAGTACGCCACCGGAAGGGACGATTCCTTCATGTATGTACAAGTCGGATGAAAGGAGTTTTAGGAGGTCCGTGAGGACTTCTCTAGAGGTGGGAGGTTGTTGTCTGTTTCTAGGAGGACATCATCAACTAGTAGTCCGTGATGAAAGGATATTTTGTAGAAGATGACGCTCGAGACTGTTGTCTATGGAGGAATAGTCAGACAAGTCTGAGTGCAACTAGGTGTCAAGTTGTGCAACTAAAACAATGAGCATTATCATCGGACTTACTCAAAGACCAGGTATATCCTTAAAACCATCATTTTCATATTATAGTTATTGACATGATCCACTGGTCATGGGAAATATGGTAGATAATTTTTTTTGTTTCTGCTACTTTCTCTGTATCCATATTTCCCTATGGTGGTATCAGAGCCAATGAAAATCTACTATATTATGGGATAATTGATATGATTGGATTTTTGGTTTTCATCATTCTATTATTGCATGTGATGTGAATAATATCTTGTCAAATCCAACACCACAATAATCCCAAACTAATATATATGGTATATATGCAATTTACACATGTTTCCCTAAAAGTGGTTTTGATGGTGGATGTGTAGCATGGTTATCACCAATAACCCCTATTATTTGTGCATGGTTGTGTGGTTGGTTGATCCCTTTATCTTGGTATGTGTACCAAGTCTCTATCTTATCTTCCCAATGTAAAGTTAATTCTCTCCTAACTTTTCTCCCCTCTAGTGTAACTTGAGGTTTCCTTATAATCATATAAAAGTAGGACAGCTGTCGCAGAATTGTTTGTTACCCTGAGTCCACATTCCTAATGGTTGTAGAGAAGTGTGGTGGTTTCTGGTTGGGGGTAGAATGGTGAGGAAAGTTAATCACACTTTCTTGGTGCTAGTTTCAAAGAAGGGGGTTGTAGAGTCCATGAATGATGTGAGACCTAAAGTGTGCTGCTTTGTGGTTTACAAAATCATTGCCAAGCTACTGGTGAATAGGATCAAGAAGATTATGTCGGATATTATATCGCCCTCACAGACATCATTCATTACTGGTAGAGGCATTAATGACAACACCTTACTCACTTCAGAGTTCTTGCTCGACGTTGGGGTGAAAATTGTAGCAAGAAGGCTTGCTTGAAGGTTGATCTAAAAAGGCATATGACAATGTCAAGTGGGAAGCCTTTTGGAAGATTATGGAGGGGATGGGGTTCTCTCACAGGTGGATTGTGCTTATGAAGGAGTGTGTTACCACCACTTCTTTTTCTATCTTGGTGAATGGTGTCCCCTTCGTGCTCTTCCATGCCAAGAACTGCTTGAGACAAGGGGACCCCTTGTCACCCTTACTTTTCACTATTGTCATGGAATCCCTCGCCCATATGATGGACATAGAAGTGCTTGAGAAGAGGATCGACACCTTCAAGCGAGGGGGTGCCAAAGTCATGCCGCATATGATTTTTGTGGATGATGTGTTGTTCTTCCTTGTAGGTAATGTCAAGACTTTAAAAAACTATAGAAGGGTGATGACTAGATTTGGTAAACTCATGGGCCTTTTCCTAAGTGTTATCAAATCTAGGGTTTTCCTCTATAGATCCTATGACACTAGGAGAGGAAGGCTCATAGAAGTGGTGGGTCTCGAGGAGGTGGTCTTCCCTACTCAGTATCTGGGAATTCTGATCTGTGGTGGCAAGTCAAAGGGGTCTGATTTTAGTACATGTGTGGACATCTTCAGGGAGAAAGTGGCGAAGTGGGTTGGGCTGAATATTTCCATGTCTGGAAAATTGGTCTTGGCTAGGTCTGTTCTGACTACCATGGTCGGGTTCTGGTGTATGCAAGTGGAGATCCCAGGGTTTATCCTCAACAAATTTCAGAGCGTCATCACTGCATTTGTTTAGGGAGGCAACTTCCATGTGGTGGCATGGGGCACGGTGGCTAAATGGTTTGAAGAAGGGGTCTTAAACATCCATTATCTCAGTGATTTGGCTGCGGTTTCTACAGTGAAGAGGATTGATGTTTTCTTGAGAAGCACTAAATCGTGTTGGGCGTCTTGGATGAAGAGGTGATACAGTGAGGTGATGGTGGATAATAGGACCAAGAACGAGTCCAGAACTTGGCGGGCGATGTGCAGAATATGGGTGGACATTGCAGGGGAATATCACATAATTGACAATGCTTGGGCGATGGTTAAAACTAGTTTTGTCCCTTGGAGAATCATGCATTACCACATGCCCTAGGTCCCTTGGTTCCAGCTGTTGCGGAATGGCTCTCATATCTTGAAGTGGAGTTGTTGCATGAATAAAAGCATCATGCAGAAGCATCCCACCATGGATTGGCTAATCAGGTGGGGGCTGAACAACAACCTTGTCTGCCTATTGTGTAGGACAGAGGAGGAAACACATCCACACCTTTTCTTCAGTTCTAACTATACCAATTATATGTGGTGTAGGCTATGCCTTAAAATTGGTTGAGGAGGTTGCCCTCCCAAGGATCTATATGAGGGGTTTTTTGGTTGGAGGATAAAATGAAGATTGGCAAAGACTTGTCCAGTTTGGTGGGGGTAGCTGTTACTGGAATGTGCTACTTCATCTGGAGGAAAAGAAACGGTATACTCCATGGAAAAGGAGACACCAATGTTCTACAAATTTTTGATGGTTTCGTTAATAGCCTGGGTTGGGTGATCAAGTCCAAAACTGAGATCACGAAGAATGTTCAGGGCCTAATTCTTAGGCAGAGGGATTTTGTATTTTAGCCCATGTGTATAGTAAATAAGGCCATACCCTCTATACCTTTTGATGTTTAGTAATATTTTACCCGCTCCGAAAAAAAATGACTACACGGCCAAAGGTGAGTGGATCTGGGCATCAATCCCTAGAATGGATCGAATATTTCACACAGGAAATATATATGTAAAAGCAATAACACAAGATATAACAGGATAAAAAAGGGGATAGAGAGACATGTACCCATTTCTAGATTGAAGTATACACGTTTGTATTTCATTGTAGAGCTTAGAGTCTTGAGTGCAGCGGATCTTCATTTGGAAACTACAATTATGATAAACAAAATATATTAATGTTAAAGCATTAAGTAGGATATGCCAAGGCATGTAAATAGTTTAAGAGTACTATAAAAGTTGCTTGGCTAGAAACATCATATAAGCAAGAAGATGAAACAAGGAGAGAACAATTAACAACATTCTTTTATCGATGGCATATTTTAGGAATATTTCCATTATACTAAATAACATATTATGACCATTGACCAGCTTCCCATTGGAAGGGTCCGTAAGCGTGCTCAAGATTAGCTACCCTTTTATCGACATAGTCCGCCTTATCTTGACATCTCAAGTAAGTTGCCCATCATTGTGCCCTTACACCGAGAATATAGGTAGGTACACTAGGTTTGTATAATGGACAAGTTCAATTATGTTAAAGGTATGTTCAATATATTTCAACAAAAATGAATATACTAATCGTAGGGAACAAGTAGCTCAAACAAGTAATTAAGTAGCCAAGCATTTATACGAGCATACATACAAACAAGCCAATACCATAATAGGGTTAAGAGAGTAAGTGTACCTTTTGAGTCATTATTCATGAATATGATTCCTAGATGTGACCAAAACCAGGTGAACCTCGCAAAGAAAAGATATTGCATGGTGTCTTAGATCACTAGGACATGATAATATAATGATCATATGATACATGTGGATGTTCCCCTAGACCTAGGTTTTGAGTATCTCAATCTTAGTTGCAAACAAGCATGCAAGTATTCAATTATAGACCAAAAGTCATACTAACACCATAGGTCTTGGTGATACATTCATATTATGAGTAATACTAGATAAGGATAAGGTATGGTTTGTTGTAGGAGGATCATTAGGTCTAAGTTATCATCATGGTTAACCATTTAAATTCACAATTAGTCGCATTATATCCATTTCATGCAATAGGGTCTTAATTCCAAGTCAAAAAAATTATTAAGTAGACCAAGTTAGGATTATAGAGTACATGCATGACCATTCTACTAATCTAGAGTCACTAAAGGTACCATCGATAGTGTTAGTGCATCATTCTTGTAATATTAGAGTCTAAAAAGCCATGTATGCATTTAGATCTCACTAAAGTGTTATATACCATGTTTGTTTAAGGTCTTATGAGCCTTATGCCAATGTGTAACTCATTTGACCTAAATGCCTTACCTTTGTGCACTTGTGCCTTAAAGGATATCTATGCTCTTATATGCTTGAATCCTTAAAGCCTTATGCAAAAGTGATCCTTAATTTCTCACAACTATATGTAACCTCCAAATCAGGTCCTTTTATGGCTTGTGACACTTAATGCAATGCAATACACTCATGCATTCCTTGACTATATGTAACACTTAGTGAGATCTATACACATATGTGGCTTGTTAGAATCTAATCTTGCAAGAATGATGCTCTAACACCATCCATGATACCTTAGTGACTCTAAATTAGTAGATTTGTTATGCATGTACTCTATAATCCTAACTTGGTCTACTTAATGCTTCTTTGACTTGGAATTAAGACCCTATTGCATGAAATGGATATAATGTGACTAATTGTGAATTTTCATGATTAACCATGATGATAACTTGAACCTTATGCTTCTCCTACTACAAACCAGACCTTATCCTTATCTAGTATTACTCATAATGTGGAGGTATCACCTAGACCTAAGGTGTTAGTATGACTTTTGGTCTATAATTGAATACTTGCATGCTTATTTGCTACTAATATTGAGATACTCAAAACCTATGTATAGGGGAACATCCACATGTATCATATGATGATTAGATTATCATGTCCTAGTGATCTAAGACACCATGCTATATCTTTTCTTTATGAGGTTCACCTGGTTCCGATCACATCTAGGAATCATACTCATGAATAATTACTCAAAAGGTATGCTTACTCTCTTGACCCTACTATGGTATTGGCTTATTTGTATGTATGCTCGTATAAATGCTTGGTTAGTTAATTACTTGTTTAAGCTACTTGTTCCCTACGATTAGTATGTTCATTTTTCTTGAAATAAGTTGAACAAACCTTGAACATAATTGAACTTGTCCATTATACAAACCTAGTGTACCTGCCTATATTCTTGGGGTAAGGGCACAAGGTTGGGCATCTTACTTGAGATGTCAAGATAAGGCAGACCATGTTGATAAAAGGGTAGCTAATCTTGGGCACCCTTACGGACTCTTCCAATGGGAAGCTGGTCAATGGCCATAATATGTTATTAAGTATAATGGAAATACACCTAAAATATGCTTTGGATAAAAGAATGTCATTAATTGTTCTCGCCTTGTTTCATATTCTTGCTTATATGATGTTTCCAGCCAAGAAACGTTTATACAACTCTTAAACTATTTGCATGTCTTTGCATAGTGTATTTAATGCTTTAGCATTAATAAATTTTGTTTATCAAATTTGTAGTTGCCAAATGAAGATCTGTTGCACTCAAGACTCTAAGATCTGAAATGAAATGAAATACAAACAGGTATACTTAAATATAGAAATGGGTACATGTATCTCTATCCCCTATTTGTATCTTGTTACATCTTGTGTTATTGCTTTTACTTATATATTTCCTCTGTGAAATATTTGATCCATTCTAGGGATGGATGCCCAGATCCGCTTGCCTTTGGCTATGTAGCCATTAGGAGTGTGGACTTGGGGTAACAAACAGTTCCATGACAATTGGTTACTTTCTTGTTATGACAAAGATGATGACGTCCCAAACATGAGTCTACAAGATGGAGGACCAAAGAGGACCAGATGGACAAGTCGAACTGATCACTTGGTAGACCCGACCGATCAGCTAGAGGTGCCAGTAGATAGTGGACCGATGGAACCAGACCACTAGTGAAATGACCTAACAACTGGCCAGGAAGCGAGCCGATTGGTTCAAGGGTTAAACCGATCAACTTGGATGGGAAAGAATGGATCTTCATCAACAATAGGTTTTTACATGTGATGTGGACCTTGAATGACGTAATTCCTTGTGGCTCCAAGGAATTACATTAGGCTAACCATAACCATCACTTTTTTTATTGCATATTTTCATTGTAGGATATAGCATGTATATGATACATACTATATATATGTGGTGATTGGATAAAGTATATGTATTTATACAAACTCCCTCAATTGAAATGTTAAGTCTTTGACGCCTTCCATTAGAAACACACATGAAAAGCTTGATCAAACAAGTGTAGATTTGCAAAAAGCATGGTGTGTCGTCTATCTCATGGAAGTGTGATGGTAGATATGCATATTTGCAGGAAGCATGGTGTGTATCTATCATGATGGTTATTAGGTCAGGCTTAACATGTGACTTGGAGAGACCAAGCCCAGAGGGATGCAGATGATCATGGAAAAGAGTTACGCATATCATCTATCCAAGAGTTGCATGTGATGCAATAGGCATGATGGCCTACCTAAATAGTCGAGTTATGGGTAATCGACAAAATCCAACTCATGACTCGAAGAAATATGGATCTTGGCTCACTAGAACATTGTACGCTGCAATATTCCGAATTGATATTGAGGGCTATAAATTTGAATAAAATAGTGGGAGCGATAATAATTAAAGACCTAATTAATATTTCCAAAATTTTCAAATCAAATCAAAAGGTTTTTGACAAAATGCAAGATTTCTTTTGTAGAATCAAATGACAAACAAATTTGAATGGTGATTGGTCCTGAAGAAAGACAAACTTGACGGGACAAATTTCCATGACTCGTTTTGGACTTTGAGAAGGATTCTCAATGAAAAGTGGAATCTCTATGTCATTGACAAACCAGTGCTATAAATACCTGCTCCTGATACACATAGGGCATAAGTGGATGCTTAATGGAAGCATGTCAATGATGCCTTAGAGATAAAGTACCTTATTCTTACCTTCATTGACTATGAGTTGCATGAGATGTGAAAACATGAGTGTTCTTGAGATGGTAACACATCTTAGGAAGGTGACACTTGGTCTTACAAAGCAAGAAAGGGATGATATCATGAAGGTGATGCTTGAGTCAAAGCTGACAGAGGGAACCTCAATAGAAGAACATGTGTTCAATATGACTGAACATGTGTATCATCTTAAAGAACTGAGATGCACCTTGAGCCAAGAGTTGGCCACTAATATGATTCTAAAGACTATGCTAGAATCATATAGCCTCTTTATTACATGTTACCATTGAATAATATGACTGGATAGATGTTAGACTTGCTTGCCATGTTAGATTGGAAAATCTCATGATGGTGATCAATGAAGTCGAGTCGAAGGATCAAAGCAAGACTGAGAAGAGTTTTGAGGTCAAGCCTAAATCCACATAATAAACACTCAAGATAAGGAGAAAGAAAAGTGCAAGAGGATCTCATCATGTGTACTTGAAGGCATTCAACAAGAAGAAGATGGGGATGGTGATCTCAACTTTAGGTATATAAGTTATTGAGTTAAATATATCTACTTCATCGTCATGGGTACTAGATATCAAATGTGGATCTCACACATGTTCTCATATGCGGGATCTGAAAGGAACTAGGCCTTTGGAAAAAGGTGAGGTGGAACTGCGAGTTGCTAATGACACAAGAGTTGCGGCCAACGTAGTTGGGACCTATAGTTTATCTCTACCCATAGGGATTGTAATAGAGTTAAAGAGATCTATTATGTACATGGTATAAATAAAAACATCATTTATGTATCTTGTATGGAAAAGGATGCATTTGAATTCCATACAAAAAATGGTCGATGTTCTATTTCAAAATATGGAATCTTTTATGGAAGTGCCCCAATGTCTTATGGTCTTCATTTGCTAGATCTAAAGACAGATGTTTATAACATATATACCAAAACAGTAAAATTCAACAACTCAAACATGACATACCTTTGGTATTGTCACCTCGGGCACATAAATGAGAATCACATATCTAGACTCCATAAAGATGGTTATCTGGACTCTTTTGATCTCAAATCATTAGAGACATGTGAACCTTATTTGTTGGGCAAGATGGCAAAGACCCCTTTCGTTGGTTACAATGAGAGAGATAATGATCTATTAGGACTCATACATACTAATGTGTGCGAACCTTTTAGAACAACTGCCAGAGGTGGGTGTGAATACTTCATTACCTTCATTGATAACTTCAGTGAAAAACACTAGAGGGGGGGTGAATAGAGTTTTAAAACAATTTTAACAATTATTGAACTCAAATAACCACAATTGAAATTGGAAGAAGGAGACAGGTGTTTAGAGTGGTTCCAACTTTAGCAAATACTAAAGTTGTCAGTCCACTACCCGGTTGCTTACCCAATCGGGATTTTGAAAGTATATATTTTATTACCTTCACAAGGATTTATACAAAATACAATAATTTCCTTTACACCCCTTGAACAGCCTTCACTCGAAGTAGATGCACCAACTTGAGGTAGCCTTCTTGAAGTAACTCCAAGCTTCCCCTTGAAGTAGCCTTCCTCTCTAGAAGTAACCTCCCGTTGCACCAACCTTCTTGAAGTAGCTCAAGGTCTCCTTCTTTACCAAGAAGATCTCCACCCTCTCCAATCTGCAGCCTCCAACCTAGGAGTAGCAAGGAGAGTACAAACAATAATAGAGAACAAGAAAGGAAAAGGAAATTACAACTTATCCTTTTGTAGCACAAGGCTTGATTTGCCTAGATCAAGCATATAGATCTCCTAACCAAAGTGTATGGAATTGTAATTGCAGTGGATAGGAGATGCTAGCCTATAGGACACGAATTATGAGCTAAGGAAGGAAGTAGCCAATTGTCACAATGCTCAATTTTCTCACAAACAGATTGCTCAAAGTATGCTCAAGGATTTCTCAAGTGTAACACGTGAGTTTGAGTGTCCTATGGCTTGTCCTATTTATAGGAATGGCCTAAGGATGCTTAAGGACATTCTAGACAACTTCTAGGGGTTTCTAAGTGCTTAACTAGACGTTAGGTACAAGTTTGTTGCTTTAGCAACGGCTAATTAATTTACTCTGCAGTTGCTGTCAGAGTTTATCTCGGTCGAGGAATGGTCGACCGAGACACCTACTCGGTCGAACTCTTGTCGACCGACAGGCTCTCTGAATCAAGTGTTTTGCAAAGTTTATCTCCAACTACCAACTACCTTGTCAGTTGTGTCTAACGGCTACTTTGGATCTTTCTCGGTCGAGAAGATTGTCGACCGAGAGTGTCTCGGTCGAGGAGTTGGTCGACCGAGATTGACCCTGTTTCAATGTTTCAATTTAGGCACTAATTATATGTATGAGTGTGCATATGTGATCCTATTTGAAGGGGATGACTTATCTAAATGTGGTGTTTAGCTAGGGAAGATCTAACGCTTGATTTACATGAATTCTAAGTACTTGTACATTATATATTTGTACAAGTTTTTACAAAGCGATTCCATTTCATGAAAATATAAATATGTAAGCATATGGATTTCCCTAGTACTTTGTCATCCACCTTGTTCCTGCACACTCAAGTAGCTCGTTAGATCAATAAGAATGAAATGTTTGTCATAATCAAAACAAAGGGATTTATAGATGTCCATTTAGCCAACATTCAGTAGGTAGAGCTATGTTTATTTAATGAAACATAAGTTAGAAAATCTTGACAGGTTCAAGGAGTTTATGAATGAAGTACAAATCCAATTTGGTAAAAGTATTAAGGCACTTCATTCAAATCGAGATGTATAATACTTAAACCAAGAGTTTGAGAACCTTCTTAGAGCCCATGGGATTGTATTCTAGTGGACTCCACCTGGAACACCTCATCATAATGGTGTGACAGAAAGAAGGAACCACACATTACTGGATATGGTGTGATAGATGATGAGTTTAGCTAAGCACCTGACTACCTTCTGGGGGGTATGTTCTACAAACTGCCACATATACACCAAATCGAGTACCATCTAAATTGATTCAAAAGACACCATATGAGATATGGACTGGGAAGTGTCACAAAATGTCTTTTATGAGGATTTGGGGGTGTGAGTGTCCCAAAATGTCTTTTATGAGGATTTGGGGGGTGTGAAGCTTATGTTAAGAAAGTGTTTCCTGAAAAGCTTGACCTAAGATATGATAAATGTTACTTTGTTGGATATCCCAAAGAAACTATGGGATAATACTTGTATAATCCATCTAAAAATAGAGTGTTTATTGCTAGAGATATTACATTCCTAGAAAATAAATTTATTTCCAAAGGAATCAGTGGGAGAAAGTGGAACTCGAAGAGGTTAGAGACCAATAAGAAAATATTGAATCAGTAGTTGTATAAGAGGAACCAAGAGAATCACAAAGTGTTGTGGAATCTCAAATTCATCAGGTAACACAAGAACCTCATAGATCTAATAAGACACGCCTTTAGCCTGAAAGATTTGGATATCTTGTAACTCAGAAAGGTAGTGAATCGGTGATAGATGATGAGACAATATCCTATCAAGATGTTGTTGAGGGACCAGAGTCTGAGAAATGGCTTGAGGCAATGAGATCTGAGATGGAATCCATATATACCAACAACTTATGGACTTTGGAGGATCCACCTGAAGGGGTAAAACCCATAGGGTGCAAGTGGATCTTCAAGAGAAAGACCAACATGGATGGAAAATTTCAAACCTATAAGGCCAGATTGGTTGCAAAGGGTTTTAGACAAGTTCAAGGTGTTGACTATGAAGAAACCTTTTCTCCAGTAGCCATGGTTAAGTCCATCAGGATCATGCTTGCCATTGCAGCTTATCATGACTATGAGATTTGGAAAATGGATGCTAAAGCCACATTCCTTAATGGGAATCTAGTTGAGGATGTGTATATGACACAACCTAAGGGTTTTATAGATCCAAAGTTTGTAAATAAAGTTTGTAAGCTACAAAGGTCAATGTATGGATTGAAGCAAGCATCTGCAAGATGGAATCTTCATTTTTATGAGACAATCAATTAGTTTGGCTTTATTCGAAATGAAGATGAACTTTGTGTGTACAAGAAGGTTAGTGGGAGCATAGTGACATTCCTTATATTGTATGTTGATGACATACTATTAATGAGGAATGACATCCCTACTTTATGAATGGTAAAGACATGGCTGGGGAATATGTTTTCTATGAAAGAAGTGGGAGAAGCATCCTACATCTTGGGGATAAATATCTATAGAGATAGATCCAGAAGGATTCTTGAACTAAGTCGAAGAACATACATTGACAAAGTGTTGAAATAGTTCCACATGGAAAACTCAAAGAAATGAAACCTACCAACATTGCATGGAGTGACCATCTCTAAACATTAGTGTCTCAATTCTTGTGAAGAAAAGGAATGCATGAGTTTGATTCCATATACCTTAACAATTGGATCAATCATGTAGGCTATTTGTGCACCCGTCCATACATCTCGTATGCATTGAGCATTATGAGTGGATATCAGTCAGATACAGGTGATGCTCACTGGATAGCTGTGAAGAACATCCTCAAGTACTTGATAAAGACTAACGAATAGTTCATGGTCTATGGTGCAAAGAAAGAGTTGGTGGTAAAGGGTTACACCCATGCAAGCTTCCAGACTGATCAAGATGATTACAAATTGCAATTAGGATTCATGTTTTTCCTAAACAACAAAGCTATAAGCTGGAAGAGTTCCAAGCAAGAGATAGTTGCTGATTCTACAACATAGGTAGAGTATATTGCTGCATCGAATGGAGCAAAGGGGGTTGTCTGGATCAAGAAGTTCATTATAGAACATGGGGTGGTTCCAAGTATCAAAAACACAATTGAGCTATATTGTGACTACAATGGAGCTATTTCACAAGCTAAGGAACCCAAATCACATTAATGTCAAAGCATATACAACGGCAGTATCATCAATAATGAAAGATTGTACAATGAGGAGATGTAAATATTTGTAAAGTGCTAACTGATAACAATGTTGCCGACCCCTTGACAAAGGCACTTTCACAACAGACACATGACGGTCATGTTATATCACTTGGAATACAATTCGTGGGTGATTGGCTCTAAGTGCAAGTGCAGTCTATTGGTATGTATGCCCAGAGAGCCAAACATGTGATAATTGTAATGGCATAACTTGTAAAAATGATTTGATTATTAATAAAAGGCAAGCTTCCGATTTATTCTATTTAATTTAGTTATGATATAATGATGTGATATTATAAATATCTAGATAACAATATTAGTCAATGTCATATGTCTTCAAATACGTGAGTTGGAAAATGAGATCATACAGATGTTAAGAGTACATATGCATATTCTCATTATGTCCCTGATCAGTTGTTATTGTGGAAGGTTGATAGACAACAATAACACATAAGATCAGAATGTGAGTTGGTTGATGACAGAGTCTCATTAGTCATGATATGACAATATTAAACCAATCACATATATATATGTTAGAGAGAAGTGTATTATACAAACCCATTGTGAGACTGACACATGGAAGCCATGTTCATGGAAGTCACAGTCAACTCTCACACTGATGGTGGTGGTGGTGGTTCTTAGACCTAAAATTGTTACACTCATCACATTTTGTTGGGTATGCGTTGACATCATCAAACACAGTCCTAAAACATGGATTGTTATAAAGGTGATGATTGGTTGACTTTAACACATGGGGATAGCCTGCAAATGATAGAAATGGGATTTGTCCCTCCTACTGGAGTTTGATGTTCTATTCCTCTTGATTAGCAAGACTGAAAAATGCATGGCCATGCACATGTGAGTCAATATGTGATATTGATCTTACATATATGTCAGACAGTCTGCTCTTGGTTCAAGAAACACGATTGAATGATAAAGAGGATGATTTCTCCATGCCTCGAGTTCAATCTAAACTTTAGTGACAAAGGAACTACACAAAACTGTAGGTTGAAGATGTTCTCTAACTTTCCATTTACTTAGGTAGCATTGATGTGAGACTAGGCATTGTTCATTGCTTATGATGTCATAAGTTGTTATGGAAATTCACTGTCAACGTAATATGGGACCTATAGGATCACACATAGGTCTCGACCTAGAAGATGCATTTTTTTAGTAAAGTTGAATTAAGTACTAAAGTGCTTTGGTATTTGATTCATGCAACAAGAAGCCTGACTGCACTGCCAAACACCCATCTCATGGCATGAGGTGGACTTTTGTAGTGACAAACGACCGTCTTAAGGGTTGAGATAGACGTTTGGAGTGTTAGACTGATTTGAGTTGAAATTGGCTATGGATTGAACTGACCAACCTAACTCGGCTCACTAAATGGTCACCTGGGTGAGTGAGAAGGCCGTCTCACTTGGGCGAGATGGCCCAGTTTGAATGAGGGAAGGTTCTATATAATATGGAATATTATATATATCTCTTGGTTCCACGTTACTTGGTGTGCAAGGAATTAATATGGAATATTAATTGGAGATGAATTACCAAATTCATGTGCAACTGGGAAAGTACCATATGACCATTTTGACTGAGCTAGACAACTGTCTGGTGTGTCATATGGCCGTTTAGGCTGTCGCAGGTTGTGAAAATTCTAGAATTGTTGTAAAAAAATTGAGATCTTCCAGTCCCTTCCACTCCTACATTGACTGGGAACCCTAACCATAGCATATACTATAAATAGAGGGTAATCGGCGGTTTTCCAGAACACAACACATACGATTGAGAATCAGTTGCTCTGACAAACATTGTCCTCTCTGGTTGCGGTAACTAAGAGAGTCCAAGCAAGTCCTACCCGACTAGGGAGGGATAGAAAGAGAGAGAACAACTAAGATCATTGTTGTAGGAGAGTAAGTTGGTGACTAGTACGCCAACAGAAGGGACGACTACTTCCTGTCTATTCTAGTAGGATGATATGAGTTCTAGGTGGTTTGTGTAGACTTTGCTAGAGGCAGAAGGTTGTTGTCTGCCGCTAGGAAGACATCGTCAACCAGTAGTCTGTGACGAGAGGATATACTATAGAAGATGATGCTCAAGACTATTGTCTTTGGAGGAATAGTTAGACGAGTCCCAGTGCAACTAGGAGTTAGAGTTGTACAACTACAACAAAGAGAAATGTATTTGGACTTGATCCAGGACTAGGTATATCCTCAAAACCATCCTTCTCATATTATAGTATTGACACAAATTGTTGGTCATGGGGAATATGGTAGATAATTTTTTTTGTTTCAGTTGCCTTCTCTGTAGCCATATTTCCCTACAATTCCAACCCCATCCCCTATACTCTTTCCTATAGTACCCATCTCCTACTGCCACCTCCAGGAATGATGCAACTAGTCTCATAATATTCTTCATTCTCTCTAGACATATTTCCATAACCATAAAACATGGTAAGACATGTTGGATAGATTATGTGAAACATTAACATGTGAAATAGTATATAAAAGACCATCTTTTAGCCTAGTATATATTTTTATCGAAAAATTAACATTATTCTTGTCATAAGTTAGTAAGAATGCATCAAAAGCTGAATCACTCACCCTAAGGGTGAGAAAAACATGCAAACAACAAGAGACCATGAAAAATAAAAGAAATGACTCGATCTTACTCCAAAAGCTACTATCTTCAAGAATGAAGTGTACCTAGACCGAAAAGAGAAGAAATTAGGGTCCTTCAACCATATTCATGAGTTTCCTTCTATAAACACAATGGGTTTCGTCCAGGGAAGAAGAGAGAAGAGAAAATCAACAAGAAAATGGTTAAGAGAGAAGATCTTACATAGAATCCGAACTAAGGGGTGCTTGGTGTCCATGAACGAGGACCGGTGCTAGTTGACGATGAGTCCTTGAGGAAGGGCCATCATCTACTACCAGGCCATGTTGTAGTTAAAGTCTCCTGGCATGAATCATGACCCACCCATGGGCTAGTCATTATGGTGTTGAACTCTTCTAGGGTGAGGTAGTAATCGTTGTTATAAATATGGAACTTTATCTAACCTTTCTCCCAACCTTTCCCATGCTCAGGGATGCATCACATTGACATAGTTGTGATGAACTTGCAAGATAACTCCTAGTAGGTGGTACAATCACCAAAGAAAGGGTAATCACCCACCATACCTCGACTGCTTCAGACTTGGTGAAAACTATTAGTGAACCCATTGTTGTTACAACCCCAATTTTTTGGTTCATTTGGTGAGAAATGTAATTTCTCATATTAAAGATATTTGAACAAATAATGATATAATTTGTTTTGAATACATGGATTTTTTTTACAATAGCCTTGATGTTTCTGTTGTGGGCTTTATTGGCTATTGGGCCCAAATAACAAGAAAATTCAATTAGTGAATGAATAATTGAATTTTTGAGAAAAGAATGAGATGGAAACCTCTAGAAGGCAAATCCAAAGAGGGATTTCGTGCCTCTTGGGTTCCTTCGGTTCCAAGGAGTCTAAATTTGCATAAGGAGTGTAATAAGAAAAGAAAAGATCAATTAAGTATTTCTTTATTAAGAAAGAAATTAAAAATAATGATAAAATGTGGAAAATAAGTGAAAAGAGGTATAATTGAGTTGTCCTTTGTGGAATTTCGTGTCCCAAGGATTCCTAATGATAAAAGGAATACCAATGAGGAAAATAAAAGAGAAATAAAGAGAAATCCTCAAAAGGAAATATTTTAATAAGAATAAAACAAGATAATGAAGAATAATGCATTTAGATGCATCTAGAAGGATAAAGAGTATCCAATAAAAAGGATTTCGAAATAATAGAGTATCTTGGGGTCCAAGGAGCCCCAATAAAAAGGAAAGAAAGAGAAAATACCTAAATTGCAAAATAAAAGGATAATGTGAAACATTATTAATGAATTTTGTGATATTGCTAAAAATAAGTATTGTTTCTATTAAAAGAAAATAGAAATTCCATGGCGAATGGATTAAAAGCTAAGAATAAAGATAATAATTAGAGGGATTTTTGAATTCCTAAATATCCAAATAATAGGAAATATCAAAGGAGAGAGAGAGAGAGAAGAATTGCTTCTATTTGAAGGAAAAGGATTCCTATTAGAAGAGGGACTTCATTTCTTTAAGGAAAGCCATCCCAGGTCTTCGTTGACTTCCCCTATATAAGGGGTAAGACTTGGGGGCGAATCTAGAGGAATTCCACGTAGCTATATCTCCCTTCTTCATCTTCTTCGTCAAAACCCTAACCTTGAGGGTAAGGTTCTATCCTTGGAGCAACGGGGGTGTTTATGGCTTTGTTTGAAGCAAGAAGCATCCATGACCAACCCCAGAAGGTCGTCCATCCTTCCCAGCCTCCTACCACCTGCGATCATCTACAGAAGTAGCTGCACGGCTGCAACGCAGTAGTGGGTTGCGACTCTTCCCCAGCCCAAACCAGTCACGCTAGTGGTGAGCTAACGGGTGCCCCAAGGGTGGAGAAGGGTGGCGGAGCCATTGTAAGGGTCGGCGACAGCTGTTGGGCCCGGTAGGAGAGAGTGCGCACCTACAACCTACTACAGGTCGGCGTCGTTGCTTGTTTTGTGAGGTAGAAGATGACCTCCATGCGTTGGACGGTTCTACCCTCAGCATAGCAGAGGGCGTGCTGGTTAAGTGGAGGGAAGTTTCATCATTCAATTATAATTCCAAATCGGTGGCGAGATGTTGCATGGGAACTTAGCGACATGGCGATCTCTGATTGGCCGGAAGGTATTTTTCTTACAAAATTCATATCTAATAATTGGTAGCTCGAATGGATACGAATAAAATATGTTTTTTGCTCAGAAAAATGAGAAGAATTCAATAAAAATATGTTTAGAAACTAATTCCTCTTTCTATTCGAAAAGTAGTGTAAATTATCATCTTTATGGAATTAAAGATTAAGAAACTCTATTTTGAAATGAATAAAGTGTTTAATAGGGTTTAATGGATCATTAAAGTTGATAATAACTTGTTAAGTGTAAAAAGGTACTTTAAGATCGAAAAGGATGATCTTTGCATGTAATTAGTTTAAATTAGAGATTATGTGCATAAATATGCTTGAAATTTGAAAAGTACATAAAGTTATCATCTTTAATGATTTAATTAATGAAAAACCCTTAGATTTGATTATAGATGGATTTAATGTTGTTCAATGGATAATTCAAGCCAATATTAACCTGTTGTTGATAAATGTGAAGATAGAATCTAAAAAGATGATCTTTTTATATAATTAGCTTAATTTAGGGTTTCATGCATGAATATGCATTAATGAGCTTGAAAACCCTAATTTAGATGAATATGTCTTTTAATTGTTTCAATTGTTTAAATCCATCAATAAATAGGGATATGATGATCCCAAGTTAATTTGGGTATAAAAGACTATTAAAATGGATAATTTGAGCAATTAGGGTTTATATGAGTAGAAAAGAGTATTTTAGGGTTTGTTGACCTAAAAGGGATAAAGTTTGAGGAATTGATCTAAGAAACCCTAATGAAGTTTATGAAACCCTAAAATGGATACAAAAACCCTAGAAAGTGAATCCAAGTCAATAAAGTAGATTCTTGATGAAGTGTGTAATAAATAGAGTACATATTCTTTTTAGGAATTATGTGATGATTGAATTGCTTGCTTGGATTGCATTCTTGGTTGGGTTTGCTTAATGCTTGTGAAATCATCAAATCAGGTATGTGGTTACGCTTATGATTATCCCAACTAGTTTTCTGGGGATTTTATCAGTGTTTCCCTCATGGCTTGAAATAACTATTGGATGCTTTTATTTCATGCAACTATAGAGTGACTATGACTATCACTATGAATATACATGTATAACTGGCTAGATCCGGGACAACTTATGTGGCTTGTAAAGGCTAAAAAGGGGTAACCTAGAGTAAGGTCTAGGTTATCGTGGGTTAGAAATTGGGTTACCAAGTGTAGTGCCATGAGACCCATTAGCCTACCATGAGTTAAGGAGTGGGCTACTTACGAGTAGTGCCATGTGACTCAACCCTAGAAACTGGTTCACCTATAGGTGGGACCATGAGGGGTTTAATGGGGATCTACCATGAGGAAGGTAGTATCCAGGTCCACTATAGGGATAGTACAGAGGATAGGGTACTCGTGGATCATGGAGTTATATTTAAAACATAATCTTTGTTGTTAAATGATTAAGTGAATGATTACGTTGTTATCATAGTTGCACGTGACCGACATTTTGTTTGTCAGCGTTTTAGGTACAAGCCAAAAGAACAAACAGTAAACTGTCATATTGCGAAATACATGAAGTAAAATGCAAGGAGGATTAGTTAGAGTAGAATGAGTACATGGATAGAAGTTTAGAAATCCAAAATTTTCAAAAGGTATGAAAAATTTTATTACAGCTTTTCAGTTTAGATTTTTGAAATTTAATAATTGTTCTTGGTTAAGTGTCGAACCTTTGATCCGGAAGTTATGGGTGCGGCTTCAACCTCTCGATCTCCCTTAATTGGGGGTTATCGGGAGATGGCGTCGTAACATTTGGTATCAGAGCATTGGTTCCTCACTTAACCATTAATAATTATTAAATTTTACAAACTCCATAGAACCCAAGGGAGTTATTAGAGGATTATCTGAAAGATGGAGGTGTCTAGAAAAGGATCACGACCGAGGACTGGCAACATTTTCCTCCGCACTGCTAGTCAGAATACGAGGACTCTCGGATCCGTGTGACTTCCTGGCCGAAGTCTTAGGGTATGATTCGAAATAAGATACCTTTAGGACTCTCTCATCTTATTCATCCCTTCTCAATTCAAATTCTATTAAGGACCTTAAGGATTAGGGTTTTCTCTCTTCTCCTCACCCTCTTGAGGTATGGGTAAGGTTGATAAGGTCTAAGGAATCCTCCATCAAATTAATGAAAAGAATGTAAATGAGATGTCATGGACATAAGCTTAATAGATTAAGTGAAAACTAAAGAATAGATACATGCTTAGGTTGTATGACATATGTTGTCATGCCCTTAGGAGAGACCTGAGAATAGACCTCCTTGTTAGGAGGATAAGTAAATAGAGTTAATCTTGGAGAATAGATATCTCCATTACAAGTAGAGAATGATGTTAACCCTAACCCTAAGTGAAGGTTAGAGAGAGAGATGGCATGATAAGTTAGACCAGGTGTTTGGAAGGACATGCCTTGGATGACATATGTGCCATGAGAGGTTGGATGACCTAGTACCTCTGGCGACCCAACACTAGGAAGGGTCATGCATGTTATAGTGAAGGATAGCTCCTTCCTTGATAAGGATAGAGAAGAACCCATGGAAACCCCATGAGTTGATATGAGCATGGCATAATAGGCACCCAGTAGGCATCAGTGGTGCAAGCAATAGGTTGAAACCCTGGCCGGGAGAGTTTGATGGATAGCTTATGTGACAAGCATAAGAGCTATGAATAACCTTGAGTGAACATGAGTTGAGCATAGGCTTCATCTAGTTAGGGGCATGCTTTTGAGGTTGACCCTTCATGAAGAGAGGACCTCTAATGGTGAGGTTGGTTGTAGGGTTAGCTCTAGAAAGAGAGAGCAGGAACCAATCAAGAAGGTTGGAATCCTAGACTCTGATATATGAGGAAAAGTAGGGAGTTGAGGATGATGTGACCTAAGTGGATGATAGTGGAGGTTGATGATATCTTGGTTGCCTTTAGAAGAACCAAAACCTAGAGAGAGGATGGGGCTTTTGGTACCTATGTGCCTATGGTATAAGTGTTTACCTTTTGAGAAAGGAAGAAGAAGTTTTGTATACCCTAGAGAGGTTTAGTAACAAGTTATGAGGCCTTGTACCTTGTTGTTTGTCCTAGACAAAGACTCAACGTTAAAGTGTCGATCGAGGAAAAAGGATGACCCAATACATGTTTGGTTTGTGGTTAAGAGGTTGAGCATGCAGTTGGAGACCTAAAAGTGAACCTAGGGTTCCTAGGCCTAAGAGGGGAAGTGGTGTGCCTAATGCTCGTAATGAGAGTTGAGTTTCTATAGATGCGGGCATAGAACTTCCTATGTTGAAAGGAAAGGAAAAACCCCTTACGTTTAGGGTATGTTTGGTAAACCCCTCCCAGCTAAGTTGATGACATGAGAAGGTATGATCTTGATCTAATGTTGAGGAATGAGAACCCAGATGACCTAGCCTAGTTTAGTGGTCTGCTTGTGCCTTAATAGCTTACTAGGGTTAAGCATATGGATGTAAACCCTAGACCTAAGGGCGCTTGTGATTGTGTTGTCTAGAGATAGTTTCCTCCCATCCTGGGAGAGGGACCCTTTTGAAGGGAGTACACCAGTTTTTGAGTTAACCTAAAGAGATATCATAGGATCTTGAGAAGCTAAGTGAAAAGTACATGGTATGAGGATGAACCTATAGACCCATAGATAACCATCTCTAAGTTCATATGGATGTGTTACCATGGAGGTAAACCGGTATGGGGCTTGACCAAGGTAGGCAGGTTGCCATGACCCTTATGAAAGGATGAAAGTCAACCCATGAATGCAGAAAGAGAGATGATGAAGGCTTGGGTAAGGTTCTATGTTGGACATGTACAATAATGGAATCCTAAGTTTATCCTAGGGTCAGGTAGGGATAAGACCAATGGAGGTAGGGGTTGCCTAATTCCCTAGTTGCACATGACCATAGGGTCGGGAGGTAACATCTATCATTGTCTGGAGGCCATGGGTTAGGAGATTGATCACCTTCATGAACTCATGGGACCCAAAAGGCAGATGAGTAGGGCACTCTCTGGATGCATAAGGGAAGAGGGATGACCCCAAAAGTGTCGTCACCCTATAGATCTAGAGGAGATGACCAAGGATTGTGAGGTGACCCAAGTAGGTTCAAAACCAGTTTTCCATGGAGGTAACTTGGATATCAAGATGATTGTAATATAGAGGCATAAATGGCACGTTTCGATTTAGAAGGTGTGCTGGCAAGGTGGGATGTACCATCTCTACTCTTGGAACAGGAAGAACTTTGTATTTGGACGGCCGCCAAATGTTTATTTCTTCTTGTTATGGGAGTGAGAGATAGGACAGTACGCATGCCATACACCAAGGATAAAAGATGAGGTGAGTTGGAACGGTGCTATGAGGTATGAGGACAGAGATGATAACATACCCTGGTAAAGTGAATGATACATGGATGGTTTACAAACACAAAAAGGAATGAAGGTAGTCACCTTATGAGAATGTTTTTATCATGAGCTGTGGAATTTACAAGTTATACCAGGTTGAGTTTGATCACCATGATAATGAAATCAGAGAGTGTTCTTAATGAAGATAGACAGAGAGTTTGAGGTGAGACAATAAGTGAAATACATGGAAGCGTATGTCTTCATATTACCTAATACCTAAGGATGTGAAGTGGTAATGGATGCTCTGGTTGATATATAGTTACCTAGTAGGTTGTTTGGCTAACCCTAAGTTTGGTAAGGAGATGTGTTTAGATAACACTCAGATGTAACGAGATATGTTGAAAAGTTAATGGTTGTTTGGTTAGCCAGTCTAGTCCTAGATGTAATGAAGGGATGGTGATAAAACCTCACATACACTGCTTTGGATAGGAAGGTGATGAAACCCTGATGAGAGTGGTTTAGGGTTTCTAAAGAATCGATCTTGAGGAATAATGACATATAAGAGATCATGATTGTAAGATCACCATACATCGTACTATGAAGGTAATAAGTGACAGTAGTACTTTAGATACCTAAGATTATGTTGCATGTGGTATATGTCCATGCAAGCCGAGGGTGAAGGACGAACACCAGTAACCCAGTGTGCGGATATAAAGGATAAAGAGTCCCCAATAGAGAAAAGGGAGTTCATCACTATGGATGTTATTAGTCTCCCCTAGACCAAGGAAGGTCAAGATGTCATATGGGTTATGGTAGATCGCCTTACCTAGATGACATGAGAAAGAAAGAGTACTGTCAAGGGACAGATCGAGTTGAACTACATATGAGAGAGATAGTTCAACTACACCATGAGGTTGGGTATTAAAGTTCTTGAGTTTGATCTAAAGGTTCCCTTCCAAAAGGTGGAAGTAGGTACATGAAGAACTCGATGTTAGCACAGTTTATCACCCCTAACTAATGGTTAGTATGATCTGGACTAAAGGGTCTGATGAGAGCATATGTGCTCATTCAGGGTGATAGCTAGAGACAGCTCTTTTCCTATGAAATATGTGAGGATAACCACCATAGCTAGTATCGAGATTTAAAGAAGCTCTGTACGAGAGGTTGTGTCGGTCACCACTTCAGTAAGGTGATGTTGGTGAAAGGACCACATGATGGTTAGAAAAGGACCACAGTGCGTGTAGATGAAGTCACTTTGATTGTGCAATGGCTGAAAGGAGCCTAGAGACGATGAGAGTTGTGAGCAGATGCAAAGTAGACTGACATGAAGTTCACTGTGGGAGAATATGTGACATGAAAATTCGACACCTCTAAGTTATAGCTAGGAGAGTTGAGTCCCTGATGCATGGGTCCTTTTGACATGGTTTGGTGGAGAAGGTTAAGTTTGACCTTACCCCTCAGGATAAAGTAATGTGTGATGAGTTCCATGTGTCAAATTTAGAACAGTATGTGAGGTGCCCCGACCATGTGCTGAGCAATGAACCTAGTGAGCCCCAAGGGAGGCTGAAATGGCCTGAGTCACCTGTGCAGTTTATAGACACCAGGATAAAAGAACTCAGAGAAAGGAATACGTGATGATAAAGGTTCTTTGGAAGCACCATGAGTACGGTAAAGCCACATAGGGGCCAATGATGGACATGGAAGAGTCTTATCCTGAATTGTTTGTTTACTTGATAGAATTTTGAGGACAAAATTCCTATAAGAGGGGAAGGATGTTACAACCCCAATTTTGTGGTTCATTTGGTGAGATATGTAATTTCTCATATTAAAGATATTTGAACAAATAATTATATAATTTGTTTTCAATACATGGATTTTGTTTACAATAGTCTTGATGTTTCTGTTGTGGGCATTATTGGTTATTGGGCCCAAATAACAAGAAAATTCAATTAGTGAATGAATAAATGAATTTTTGAGAAAAGAATGAGATGGAAACCTCTAGAAGGCAAATCCAAAGAGGTATTTTGTGCCTCTTGGGTTCCTTGGGTTCCAAGGAGTCTAAAGTTGCATAAGGTATGCAATAAGAAAAGAAAAGATTAATGAAATATTTCTTTATTAAGAAAGAAATTAAAAATAATGATAAAATGTGGAAAACAAGTGAAAAGAGGTATAATTGAGTTATCCTTTGTGGAATTTCGTATCCCAAGGATTCCTAATGATTAAAGGAATACCAATGAGGAAAATAAAAGAGAAATAAAGAGAAATCCTCAAAAGGAAATATTTTAATAAGAATAAAACAAGATAATGAAGAATAATGCATTTAGATGCATCTAGAAGGATAAAGAGTATCCAATAAAAAGGATTTCGAAATAATAGAGTTTCTTGGGGTCCAAGGAGCCCCAATAAAAAGGAAAGAAAGAGAAAATACCTAAATTGCAAAAAAAAGGATAATGTGAAACATTATTAATGAATTTTATGATATTGATAAAAAGAAGTATTGTTTCTATTAAAAGAAAATAGAAATTTCGTGGCTAATGGATTAAAATCTAAGAATAAAGATAATAATGAGAGGGATTTTCAAATTCCTAAATATCCAAGTAATAGGAAATATCAAAGGAGAGAGAGTGAGACAAGAATTGCTTCTCTTTGAAGGAAAACGATTCCTATTAGAAGAGGGACTTCGTTACTTTAAGGAAAGCCATCCTAGGGCTTCGTTGACTTCCCCTATATAAGGGGTAAGACTTGGGGACGAATCCAGAGGAAATCCACGCAGCTATATCTCCCTTCTTCATTTTCTTCGTCAAAACCATAACCTTGAGGGTAAGGTTCTATCCTTGGATCAACGGGGTGTGTTTATGGTTTTGTTTGAAGCAGGAAGCATCCACAACCAACCCCAGAAGGTCGGCCATCCTTCCCAGCCTCCTACCACCCACGATCATAGGCAGCAGTAGCCGCACGACTACAACGCAGCAGGGGGTTGCGGCTCTTCCCTAGCCCAAACCAGCCACGCTGGTGGTGAGCTAACTGGTACCCCAAGGGTGGAGAAGGGTGGCAGAGCCATTGTAAGGGTCGGCGGCAGCTGTTGGGCCCGGTAGGAGAGAGTGCACACCTGCAAACTACTGCAGGTCTATGTCGTTGCTTGTTTCGTGAGGTAGAAGATGACATCCATGTGTTGGACGGTTCTACCCTCGGCGAAGCAAAGGGCATGCTGGTTAAGTGGAGGACAATTTCATCATTCAATTATAATTCCAAATCGGTGGTGAGCTATTGCATGGGAACTTAACAACGTGGCGATCTCTGATTGGCTGGAAGGTATTTTTCTTGCAAAATTCATATCTAATAATCGGTAGCTCGGATGGATACGAATAAAATATGTTTTTTGCTCAGAAAAATGAGAGGAATTCAATAAAAATATGTTTAGAAACTAATTCCTCTTTCTATTCGAAAAGTAGTGTAAATTATCATCTTTATCGAATTAAAGATTAAGAAACTCTATTTTGAAATGAATAAAGTGTTTAATAGGGTTTAATCGATCATTAAAGTTGATAATAACTTGTTAAGTGTAAAAAGGTACTTTAAGATCGAAAAGGATAATATTTGCATGTAATTAGTTTAAATTAGAGATTATGTGCATAAATATGCTTGAAATTTGAAAAGTACATAAAGTTATCATCTTTAATGATTTAATTAATGAAAAACCCTTAGATTTGATGATAGATGGATTTAATGTTGTTCAATGGATAATTCAAGCCAATATTAACCTGTTTTTGATAAATGTGAAGATAGAATCTAAAAATATGATCTTTTTATATAATTGGCTTAATTTAGGGTTTCGTGCATGAATATGCATTTATGAGCTTGAAAACCCTAATTTAGATGAATATGTCTTTTAGTTGTTTCAATTGTTTAAATCCATGAATAAATAGGGATATGATGATCCTAAGTCAATTTGGGTATAAAAGACTATTAAAATGGATAATTTGAGCAAGTAGGGTTTATATGAGTAGAATAGAGTATTTTAGGGTTTTTTGACCTAAAAGGGATAAAGTTTGAGGAATTGATCTAAGAAACCCTAATGAAGATTAATGAAACCCTAAAATGGATACAAAACCCCTAGAAAGTGAATCCAAGTCAATAAAGTAGATTCTTGATAAAGTGTGTAATAAATAGAGTACATATTCTTTTTAGGAATTATATGATGATTGAATTGCTTGCTTGGATTGCATTCTTGGTTGGGTTTGCTTAATGCTTGTGAAATCATCAAATCAGGTATGCAGTTACGCTTATGATTATCCCGACTAGTTTTCTGGGGATTTTATCGACGTTTCCCTCGTGGCTTGAAATAACTATTGGATGTTTTTATTTCATGCAACTATAGAGTGACTATGACTATCACTATGAATATACATGTATAAGTGGCAAGATCTGGGACCACTTATGTGGCTTGTAAAGGCTAAAATGGGGTAACCTAGAGTAAGGTCTAGGTTATCGTGGGTTAGAAATTGGGCTACGAAGTGTAGTGCCATGAGACCCATTAGCCTGCCATGAGTTAAGGAGTGGGCTACTTACGAGTAGTGCCATGTGACTCAACCGTAGAAACTGGTTCACCTATAGGTGGGACCATGAGGGGTTTACTGGGGATCTACCATAAGGAAGGTAGTATCCAGGTCCACTGTAGGGATAGCACAGAGGATAGGGTACTCATGGATCGTGGAGTTATATTTAAAATGTAATCTTGGTTTTTAAATGATTAATTGAATGGTTACATTGTTATCATAGTTACACGTTTATTGTTTCCCCCACATACCAGCTCCGGCTGACCGACGTTTTGTTTGTCGGCGTTTTAGGTATAAGCCAAAAGGACAAACAGTAAATCATCATATTGCAAAATGCATGAAGTAAAATGCAAGGAGGATTAGTTAGAGTAGAATGCATACATGGATAGAAGTTTAGAAATCCAAAATTTTCAAAAGGTATGAAAAAAATTATTATAGCTTTTCAGTATAGATTTTTGAAATTTAATAATTGTTCTTGGTTAAGTGCCAAACCTTTGATCCGAAAGTTATGGGTGCGGCTTCAACCTCTCGGTCTCCCTTATTTGGGGTTTATTAGGAGGTGGGGTCATAACAGTTGTTGTCAAGGAATCTATGATCACCATACCATGTGGGTATGATCTTCCTCTTCTTCATGTTGGCAAAGATCTTCTTCTGATCATTGATGGTAAAAGCTACTCAAGATGGTTTCTACACGATCTGCTTGGACACACCTATTGATGAAGCTTATCTCCTTGATGCCATTGGTGTTGAAATTAAAAAGGAGATAGAGAAAGGGAGCTAAGTGTATAATCAGAGATGTAGGGAATCTCATGAAGTCTTTGATAATGTTTGGCACCTTATTGAATGCAAGAAGATTATTTGGGTGCGCTTTGAAATCACCCATTGCCTCCCCTTATATAGACAAGGAATTGCCCTGTCACGTCGTGTCGATGGCACCAAACCTTGGCATCAGTGGTACCAACTTCTGTTGTTATCGATGGGTGTCGATGTCATCCTTTGATACTAAAATCCATGATTTGTTGATGTATTGACCCTTATTCCCTTTAAGTCAAAGGTATCAAATGTTGCCAGTGGTACCAACTTCTTGAATGTGCACCCATATTGGTGCCACTGACTGTTGGATGTTTAAGATCGTGGTCGTTGTTGTCAGTGCCACAAATTCTAGCCTGATCATTTGGTTCCACTGATGACATGTCAATGGTACCAAGCTATATTTTGCTTGCTTTTGACATCTTAAGTTGGTGCCACCAACTTTCTGTGATAGTGGCACTGAGATGTGTCAATTCTTCCATTGTTGAGCTGTGTGAGTCAATACCACGTAGCAGCCTCTCAGTGTATCGACAAAACAATTTCTGATACACTGCACCTTGCTTAAAAACTGTTGGTTCCACCAACCTCCTTGTTGCTAGTATTGACTCCTTACAAACTTTGACCCGATAGGGATTTGATGGTATTGACCCTCCTGTCAGTAGTACCAAGATATTTTGAAACCCCTATTGAACTTTGGTAGACATTCGGTGCCACTCATTGTGAAGTTGGTGCTATTCAAAAAAAATTTTCCTACACACCATAGAAAAGAATCAAGGCACCTTCTCTAAAGTTAATAAAATTCAAAAAAACTAATAAGAAAATTCTAATGAAAACTTCTAAACATATGATTAGAATTAAAAATGCATGGGTTGCCTCCCATAAGCACTTTTTTATAGTCCTAGGCTCAAAAATCAATTTGTTGAAAGCTCAATGAACTTCAAATCCTCCCCCTTATGGACCAACTCTCCTCCATAATAGTGTTTTAGGTGATTTCCATTTGACAAGAAGGTCTTGGTGCATTCACTAATATCTAGTGTGCCATAAAGGAATGCCTTAACAACTACATAGGGTCCACTCCACTTGGACCTCAACTCCCAAGGATGCAAGTTCATCGTAGAGTTAAATAATAAAACCCATTGACCTGGTTGAATAACCCTATGGAGAAAGTGGGAGTCATGCACTTTTTTAGTTCTATCCATGTAGATTCTAGAACTCTCATAGGAACCTAGCCTAATCTCATCTACTTTATTTAGTTTATTTTATACTTCCTATCTGCACAAGAAATATAAAAATTCAATTTCCCCAAGGACCATTTAGCTATATGCTCTAATTCCACAGGAAAATGACATGCCCTCCCATAAACTAGACTATAAGGGGTCATTCTTATGGATGTTGTGACACCTCGTCACGCTAAACGAGATTACTCAAAACACAAAACATGAACAATTACTAATTAATCACATAGTCAAAAATGCAGAATAGTTAAAACCAATTACAACAACGTAAATAAACTCTATAACATTTACATAAAGATCCATCATTCCGTTCTCATATACAGTAAAAATTATTCACATATGGGTCCAAAAACCTCAGTCATATCCTACATATAAAGATATTTCACATGTACATGCCATATATTTACAAACATCGGCATATTACCAAAATCTCGTGTCGATACGAGTATATCATCTGGAAAACACATCCCATACCTGAACCTGAGAGTATAGGGACGACACTAGGACTCTACTACTAACATCTACAACTTGATCAACCTTCTAAATCTATTGATCACTAGGCTATTTCTCTTCCACCGCATGACCTCGACCTCATTTCCTGTGATAACCTAAAAAGATACGGTGACCCATGGGTGAGACCCAGTCCCAGCGAGAGATATAAATCTCTCCAAAAGATATTAATTACAACATATTAATTAACAACAAATAAGTTGAGCAGTTAGAGTAAGAAATATGAGCAGGTTGAACAGTTTAAACATATTAAGCAGTTAAACAAATAAGCTTTAGCATCAAGTTGAATTACTCAAATTTGATAAGTCTACATCATATAAGAACTTTGTAGTATAAAGGTAAGACAAGAGCTATTCAACCAATGTGAGATGTATTTAACCTTAGCAAATATACTACACTACTTATAATACATCTTTTATTATGCCCTAGGGAGTTTGGGTCATACCACTCAAAGCCCAACTGACCACTGCTTGGTCACAATCAGTTCCATATAAGATCAAGGAAGAGTCAGACTCCAATATCTTCTCCATACTCAGTTATTATGAGTCTACACTGTAGTGACATCTCAATCTAACTGTAAAATAGTGGCATATAGTCCTGTAAATAGCTAGACCACCTTGGTATAGGTCATGGCGCTAGAGACCAAGGTATGTAAAGAAAAACCTTTATCACAAGATAATCATCGAGACACGACCACAGTCACTCTTGAAAAGAGGGCTAGGTATGACCATAGTCATACGCCCTATGCACTTGGATTCAGGATGACAAGCACCCCACATACTCAATAGTATGTGCTCTGAGTTTCCCTTAGGAATACTCATTTCACCAGATGGAAAGTTCTTACACTCAGATGGATCTATGGCATAGGTCACTACATGATTAGAATTTTACTTGGTTAATTATTGCCAATTGGGTGAATTAAGGCTTCATCATACAAGTGGACATACAAACCCTAATTCACTTCTATCAAGTGTATAAGAATTGCAAATTTAGAAGATATAAAATGTTTGAGGTATAAATCTCAATCATATTAACATATGCTATCATCCACTACATTGTAATGAACCACATTATCATCATATCATTTCATGATATCCATTTCTTATCACAAGTTCCTAGGTTCAACCCTTATTGGAACATGAAAATGATTTCACCTCAATCAGGGCTCAACATGCCCAAAGGTCATTTTAAGACCATCACATTATTGATATCAAGGTCATCCTCATCATTCTATGCCTTAAACAAGGCTCAAAAGATCATAAGTAATTATGTGTCCATAAGTATTATTATGGTCAAGGCACTATGATGTTCAAATAGCACTATGTTTTGGTTTAAACACTAGAAGAGTGCAGTTCATTTTTACATTAATCATGCAAGAGGGCTTATTATAACCAATCACTATCATTTAATTACATTAAGTTTAGGTATAAAAAACTATATCACATTGAAGTTACACACCCACTTATTAGGGTCATTTATCAAATATAACTATAGAAGAGCAAAGGTATAACAACAAATTAATGATATTGAATGATCAAAATATCATCACTAGGACGCTCCTATAATATCATGGGGCTCATTCTAATCCATTGTATGTTGAAGCATCCAATATCATTCATTGGATCGGATTCATTGTTCAAAGTTCTCAATTGAAGTATAGGTCTAACCATTAGATCAATTGAACTAAGGAGCCATTAGTTTAAGGTTTAGTCAAATCTACAATCACATCCTTAAGTCACCATATGTGGTGACAACTTGATCCACCATTAGTTTTGATCATTAAGTCAACATTGATTGTTAGATCAAGACTATATTCATTTAAGACCATCAGATATTAAGCTAATGTCATCATCGATTGATAACATCATTAAAGAATCAAACCATTGCTCATTGAGATTCCAAGAGAACCTAACACTGACCTAATGTGTGACTATCAATTCACATCATCGTTCATAACCCTTGGTTAGCTCCCTTGGTTGTCATTAAGATGACACCATCGAGTCACGTGTTTAGAGGGGAACATAATCTAGACCTAATATGGACCTTCGATTGATAGGTGCTTAGCACCATAGGTGGTGATGCCAACCTGAACTAAGTCATATAATTCCTTAGGAAGAATGTGTACATGATTAAATGTTCATCTAGAACTGGGGAAAAATAACAAACACCATAAAAATCGAAATCCCAAACAAGCTTAGTTTCTTAATGCTTAAATCACCATTTTTAAGCAAGAACATGAGCTGAAAAGCTTATAGTAACCAATATAAGTAAAGAGGGTTATAAAAATCACCTCTACTGGGAAGAAAAAACTTTTAGAAGCACGAAACTAGGGCCAAGAAGGTAGAAAACCCAATAGGAAGCTCTGAACTCTGCCAAGCATGCACTCTTCTTCACAAGGATTCAAAACCCTAAAAGAAGAAGCAACAACGGTTGGATATTGAGCTCTAAAGCAACTTTTACCATGGAACAATAGATTTCCGACCTGGAGGAATGTCTAAGGAAGGCGAATATCAAGAAAAATGGAGAAGGAAGGAAGAAAACAACTTGCTTTAGTTAAAACCCCTAGAAGATGACCTTAGTAACCCTAGGTAAGGATAGATGGAGCTCTAGGAGACTTTCTTTTCCAAAAAGAGGTTGTATTCTACCTTAGACCACTTTTTTATGCAACCAAATAGAGAAAGGTCCATGCTCTAAGCTAGAGGAAAGAGGGAGTGAGCAATGACTTCAAATTGGCGATAGGAAGGGGTATATATAGCTTCCTGGATAAGGAAGAGGTCAAGCATGAGGTGTCCATGAGCTTTCCATGTGTCCATTGCCTAGAGCTTCCATGTCAATGCAACACCTCCCTCACTTGCCACATGAACTTCCTCTCCTTTATCCATACCCTTATCCTTATCTTTATCCTTATCCTTATCTTGACCCTTATCCTTATCCTTATCTTTACCATTACTCTTATCCTTATCCATAAAGGGGAAAACCCCTAAAATGTCCTTGAAGAGGAACACCTCTAAACCAAGAAAACTAGGAGCCCATAGTCCAAAAATCTCTAGAATGACAAGGAAAATTATAAGGATCGTAATTCTAGTGAAAATATATAAAGAAAATCTCCCAATTGGGTAAATTGCAAAAAAGTCCAGAATGTACATAAAATTTCATAACTTGCTCAAACAATGTCCAAATTGGACCAAATTTGAAACTTAAGCTTGTCTTATGATTCCAAAGCATATCACCAGATTATATTAAGGTTATAAACTTTCAATTCTGGTAATTAAGCTTTTTCAACACTTTAAGCAAGTTCAGGGGCCTTATGGATGTCTTAAAAGTCACTCTATAAGCATATAGATCTTCATTCAGTTGCATGCTCTAGTTAGTTTTATTCATTGAAATGGTCTTTTCTAGATTCATCTTAATTTTTTTATTTGACACCTCAACCTAGACATAGGTATGGGGATGATATGGGATTTCTACACCATGCTTCACTCCATATTTTTTAAATAAAGTTCCAAATTTCCTATTAGTGAAGTGAGATCCCCCATCACTTTTATTAACTTTTGGTACACCAAACTTGCAAAAAATTTAATGCTTCACAAATTTACATACAACATGTGCATCATTGGTGTGGGTTGGAATTGCTTCCATCCATTTTGACAAATAGTCAACTATAAGAAAATGTAAATATTAGAATTATAAGACACAAATGGTCCCATAAAGTCAATTCCCCAAAAATCAAAGACTTCTACTTCTTGGATTGTGTTAATAGTCATTTCAAGTGTCCTTTATATGTTTCCTGACTAATGACACAAGTCACACCTTCACATAAAATCATAGGCATCTTCAAATAATGAGAGCCAATAAAATCCACTCTCTAAAACCTTAGTCTCCATCCAAAATCTAGCATGGTGTCCCTATGGATGAAAAATGACACTAAGAAAGTATGCTCTAAAACTCACACTCTAGAACACACTTCCTCAGACTGCCATCGTTATATTATTGAAGCAAAATAAGGTCATCCAACACATAAAACCTCAAGGAATGGAAGAACATCTTCTTATTTTGATATCCATAGTCTTTCTGTATTTGTCCACATGCTAAATGATATACTATGTGTGAAAACTAGGGATCTTTGTCTTTCAAAGAAAAAAGTTTCTCATCAGAGAAATCCTCAACAATCAGTATCTCTAGCCAAGAAAAATGATCTGCTACTACATTCTCCACTCTAGCCTTATCCTTAATATTTATCGTAAACTCTTGTAGTAGAAAAATTCATCAAATCAACCTCAGTTTAGCGTCCTTTTTTATAAAAGGTACTTAATATATGCATGATCCGTACACACTATAACCTTTCCCCTATTAGATATTGTATCAAAGGCAAAAATAATGGCTAGAAGTTCCTTTTCTATGGTGGTATAGTTAATTTGTGCATCATTTAGGGTTCTAGATGCATACTAAATGACAAAAAGAGCACGATCCTTATGTTGTCTTAGAACAACTCCTACTACAAAATCTGATGTGTCATACATTAATTCAAAATGTTGGCCCTAGTCCAGAGCCACCACCACAGATACAGAGATCAACTTCTCCTTCAAATCTCAAACTCTTTCAAACAATGACCGTCAAAATTAAATCCAACACCCTTTTATAGTAACAGAGAATGTGGCTTTACAATCATCGAATTTTATTATGAAGCGTTAATAAAATTGGGTTTGTCCTAATGTCATTGAGGATGGTGGAGATAGCTTAGAGATCACTTCTATTTTTACCAAATCGACTTTGATCTCCTTGTTGGACACCTTGTGTCCAAACACAATTCATTCACTCGCCATCATGTGGCATTTCTCCCAATTACAAGTGTAACATCCCCGGATTCTGCCGTCTCGAGACTTAGAACGCCCGAGAAGACAAACCTGAAAACATTAACTAATTGTTCAGAGAGCGATGCGGAAGCACAATATGCATACATGAACATACAACCATAACATACTCAACATTCAACATGTATATTTATAAAATATGAATTATTACAAATGATTTACATCACATATTGAATGAAAATTCTACAATCTATAAAAATGTATGCTATCTAGGATCTTAGACAATAGGTACAATTACAACTTGCTCACATCCTATACTTTTATCCCATGCTAGCTCTGAACCGAAAACATATAAGAAATAATAAATCAACACACAAGGTGTCGAGTACATGGGTAGAAAGATACATATATTCATGGTTTTCATAATTTGAAAAGATTTGCAAAAAGTAAGAAGGAAGATCATAGAAAACATTTATTGATTAAGTGAAATACAACAATTTTTATTCATTATTCTAGATGAGTTGCATCATCAAGGTGGACTAGTACCAAAACATATATATTGGGCCCATCACCGTGTACCGAGTACTCTAGGGAAACTCCCCGTACACCGTGTGCTCTAGGGAGGTGTACTAGTCAACATTAATCCATTCCCTCGCAAGGGGGATAATGATCACCTTAAATAATTACAAAACATCTACTCATCATTTATATTTTCAAGTGATAAAACATCGAGTACTATATTGTGCTACTACATCCAATATTTGCAAATAGAAGAGATCATACATACATATCATGATTCAACCAAGAAAACAATAGCCATATACTTAAATAAATCCCACGTAGCTGAGTTCAGAGAATTCTAATCATCTTGGATCATCTAGAACATTATCCATGACCTGATTAAATATAATTGAGCATCATTAATACAAGGTTCATCATTATTAATGGTATTTAGGTCCAATTTAGGGTTTTGACCAAACCTAGGTTTTACTAACTTAGAACATGTTTATGATATTTTTCTACTGATCAGGAGGTCATCATGGGGGTCTGGTCCAAATTTCATATTTTTTTTATGATTGGTCTATTTTCTAGAATTAATATGAGGTTTAAAGTATATAATTATGCATTAATGCAAAAAGAACTAATATTCTAAAATTGTAACTTGATCAGAGTTCATAATTAGTATCCATATAATTTTAAAGTACACATGTGTTTTCTCAGATTTTATCTCCATCATTTGCTAATTATTTCATTCATAAAAACCCTCAAAAGGAGTATTATTATATTATTTAGATATCATCAATTTATATGCATGAAAGGTCTTATCTAAGTATCACTTATTATAGAGAATATTTTTCTAGATCTGAGAATATTTTTAAAATATTTTTAGGTCAAGGGGAGCTATTTACTAGGTGTTTTCTAAGTTTTCAAGAAATACTAAAATGGTAAACTTGCATTTAGCTTTAGGAATTTATTGGAGCCGCTGGATCCTTCTGGTCCATCCTCAGATCGCTACCACATGGCATGGGAGTTCATATGGTCTTCCTAGATGGATCAAGCGAGCCGTCCTGATCATTTTTTAGCCGGGAGGGTCCAGGATTTGGACTGAATTCACTCACATGCGTTCATAGCACCCGATGTTGTGTGATGCACGGCAGACGCCGCCACAGAGCAGGGGACCCGACGTGAGGTTGTTGAGGATGGCACCCCCCCTTCAAATCGTGTAGGTGTCGAGGTGGATTTGGTGGCCTCCCAAGACACTGGGTAGAGGCAGTCTGTTGGATCTCGCTACAAGGGCTCCACCCCACGGTGGAGCAGTCCGCACGGTAGAGGGGATTCATCCCCTGAGCTCTCCTCGCCCTATGTGTTGTTCAACCGAAACCAAAACTGAGGACTCCTCTATGATTCCCTCAAGGTTGTGGCCTCCTTCCATCACTTCAGGCCCTCCAAAGTAGCTGCAAAGTTCTAGGTTTGTGACATCGCTGCCATTGCAAGAGACCCAGGCGAGGCATCATACAAGCTCGCCGCCTCCTCACAACCTGGTCGTGATGGAAATTCCTACACTGGCTCAACGCGCATGCCTCCAACCACTCTGTCATCATCAAAGAGGGAGGGATCGGTCAAGTCGTGAACTCGTCAATTGAGCGCCATTGTGATGAAGATGCTGGCGAGGGGCAACAGGATGCTCAGAGAGGTATTCTTCATGCTCACATCCATATCTCTTGTTGGAGGAAGGTCTAGGACTTGGGAGCGATGAGCTCATCGGCCCTAGTTTGTAAAAACTAGGATCTTGTGGTTGTGGTTGTGTGGCTCTTCTCAGGGGCGAGAGCTCCGCCGTTAGGTCAGGCTCTGGCATGAACATGACCGAGCAATAGACCTCTAGTAGAAGCTTTTTCCATCACTCCTCCTTCTAGGTGTGAGGGGCGAGCTCATCTGAAAGCTTCGAGCGCAAGGCTGGCTAGATTCCTAGAGTGGAGAGGGTCTTGGTGTGGTGGCTGATGGAGATGATGGAGGGGAGGAAGGCTAAAGATCGTAGTCTTGCCACCAGAAATGCTAGATTAGGGTCGTCTTCAGAATCTCCAATCAGATCCAAGATTTGGGGTGAGTTGTTTCATGGATTTCATTGGGGAGTTAGTGTAGACGATTTGTTCACTACGGAGGTGGAGGACGAGGTCAGGTTATGTAGAAATCATCTAACGGCCATATTATATCTTCTCAATTCAACTAATAGATTTCTATGGTCATATGTGTGACCTAGCTAGTATCTAATAAGATGTGCCTAAGAAAATATACTAATTCAGTGATTAAGAAGCTATCCATTGTATTTGAAGTCAAGTAGATCTAATAATCACTCATTGCATCAATGATCACCCTTTTTAAGTGAAAAGAGTCCAAAATTGAATAACTAAATCATCAATTTGGTACTAAATATCTACATAACATTCATGGTCTTCAACTTCTATATGGGGTATCTAAACCCTGAAATCCGAGTTATCACATTCACCCCACCTTATATGGAATTTTGTCCCCAAAATTCAACTTGTGTCATGCTTAAGGTGATACAAAAGTTCCCAATTTCATGAAGGTCACCACTTCTAGGTACCAAAGTCTTCATATTTATGTATGCATCCCAAGTCGACATCTTATGATATAGAGCATATAGAGTGTAGTCACCCCACCTTATATAGATTGAAGCATAACATTTAATGTCTTAGTCACATCATGAAACAAATTTTTTTAGGATTTGCATCCCCATAGTCCCTTAAGGATAAGGGTTTACTCATACAAATGAATTCAAGAAGTTACTACTCAAGGCTTCATGCTTCACCCTATTAATCATATGGTGATGTCAAGTTTCATGCCATCATTTATCATAATTATCAGGCCTAACAACTTATGGTGGTTTATGATCAGCATCATACTAGTATTTTAGCATTAGAGGGGAATTATTTTTCATATTTATATATTAGGGTTTCATCCTATTGTGTGAGAGTTACCCTCAAACTTAGGAGCATAGATTGAGAAAGTTTATGGTTAAGAACTATATTTTGTGATCATGTAACCTATGATCCAAATATGTATTTATGTCCACCTCATGATGTCAAACTATATCTTTCATGTAGGATATAGAGGGAAAGAGAATATACCAAGCCATCTTATCATGATTTTAAACTTGAATATTACATGTATGATACAGTAAGGAAATATAGAATAGGTCAAGCTTATATGAGTGACTCTTCATACATGATCATCCAAATAACTCAAGTGAGGTTTCTAGCATCATATATAAAAAAATATAAGAAGAAGGTACAACATGTATGAGTATCTTATGCACAAGGCATTTTACTCTCAGAACCAGAGTTCATATATCACCTCTTTTGTAGTTAATGATGAGATTCATAAACATATTTCACTCAAGCTAGGACCTAGATCTATCAAAAGGATTGACTTTCTCCTTATGAGTCACCTACCCATTAATTCTTTTTCCCAACTCTCACATCTAGAATTTAGAACAAATGTTTGAATCATACATAAGGACTCAACTCATCTACTTAGGAGTAACCCAGCTTAGGACACATCATTCAAATATATCCTATAATTTTCATATATTGTAGGATAGGTCCTATGACCCTCTCCTTGTGGGTCTCACTCTCTCTGGAGTTCACCACATATCTTGTCCTAACACTGGAGGTCCTCCTTTGTAAAAGATCTTGAGGCTCATGCACATTCAACCTTATCTTAACTTAGGCATTCTTAAGTAAGAAAAGAGTATGCACATTTATCACCTAGACTTATCTTAGAAACTTCAAAATCAGATACAGCTCATATACAACTCAGATCTTTATAAAGAAACATATGCCTCATAGATCGAATTATATTAGATCATCCTTGCTTATATCATCCATCTATTTAGCTACCATCTATTCTGACTATCAATATCTGATACGGCTCTAGACATCTAATCTAGATTACTCTCTCTCTCTCTTCTAGACTGATGTCACTCCCTTTCACTTAGGTTGCATGAACACCTCCTACTCTCCTGTACGAGAGACACACTTTTATATTTACATATATATAGGAAAATATTATATAGTTTTTCCCCGAGAAAGAAGACGTCAGAGAAAACTATCGAGGCTCGAGCAGATTAGAAAACAAAACCAAATCAAAAAAATGAGTGACCCACACACAGTAGATAGTTAGTGTCATGTCACCTAGTGAAATAGTGAGAACAAGGTGTATACCAGTACAGAAACCTTATACATACGAGCTCTATATGGATAGGGTTTCACACACTTGTTTAAACCTAGTTCCCGAACATCTAGGTTCTAACTTAGAGGATAAGTCAAACCTTATTCCTATAGAACAATTTACTAAGTGTCTAGAGTTTTAAATGAAAGGTAAAACTTAGTTTTATGTTTCATGGTGAGAAATGGTCAGGTGTAGCTATTGTTCATGCTTTGATACCAACTATAACGTCCCCAGATTCTGTCGTCTTGAGACTTAGAAGGCCCGAGAAGACAAACCCGAAAACATTAACTAATTGTTCCAGAGAGCGATGCGGAAGCACAATATGCATACATGAACATACAACCATAACATACTCAACATTCAACATGTATATTTATACAATATGAATTATTACAAATGAGTTACAATTACATATTGAATGAAAATTCTACAATCTATAAACATGTATGCTATCTAGGATCTTAGACAACAGGTACAACATGTACAACTTGCTCACATCCTGTACTTTTATCCCATGCTAGCTCTGAACCTAAAACATATAGGAAACAACGAATCAACACACAAGGTGTCGAGTATATGGGTAGAAAGATACATATATTCATGGTTTTCATAATTTGAAAAGATTTGCAAAAAGAAAGAAGGAAGATCATAGAAAACATTTATTGATTAAGTGAAATACAATAATTTTTATTCATTTTTCTAGATGAGTTGCATTATCAAGGTGTACTAGTACCAAAACATATATATTGGGCCCATCCTTGTGTACTGAGTACTCCAGGGAAACTCCATATACACCGTGTGCTCTAGTGAGGTGTACTAGTCAACACTAATCCATTCCCTTGTAAGGGGGATAATGATCACCTTAAATAACTACAAAACATCTACTCATCATTTGTAGTTTCAAATGATAAAACATCGAGTACTATATAATGCTACTACATCCAATATTTGAAAATAGAAGAGAGCATACATGCATATCATGATTCAACCAAGAAAACCATAGTCATATACTTAAATAAATCCCACATACCTAAGCTCAGATAATTTTAATCATCGTGGATCATCTAGAACTTTGTCCATGACCTGATTAAATATAATTGAGCATCATTAATACAAGGTTCATCATTATTAATGGTATTTAGGTCCAATTTAGGGTTTTGATCAAACCTAGGTTTTACTAACTTAGAACATGTTTATGATATTTTTCTACTGATCAGGAGGTCATCATGGGGGTCTGATCCAAATTTCATATTTTTCTGATGATTGGTCTATTTTCTAGAATCAATATGAGGTTTAAAGTATATAATTATGCATTAATGCCAAAAGAACTAATATTCTGAAATTTTAACTTGATCATAGTTCATATTTAGTATCCATATAATTGTAAAGTACATATGTGTTTTCTCATATTTTATCGCCATCATTTGCTAATTATTTCATTCATAAAAACCCTCAAAAGGAGTATTATTATATTATTTAGATATCATCAATTTATATGCATAAAAGGTCTTATCTAAGCATCACATATTATAGAGGATATTTTTATGGATCTAAGAATATTTTTAAAATATTTTTAGGCCAGGGTAGCTATTTACTAGGCATTTTCTAAGTTTCAAGCAATACTGAAATGTTAAAGTTGCATTTACGTTTAGGAATTTATTGGAGTCGATGGATCCTTCTGGTCCATACTCAGATCGCTACCACATGGCAGGGGAGTGCAGATGGTCTACCTAGCTGGATCAATCGAGCTGTCCTGATCATTTTTTAGTCGGGCAGGTCTAGGATTTGGACTGGATTCACTCATACGCGTTCATAGCACACAATGGTGTGTGATGCACAGCGGACGCCACCACAGAGCAGGGTCCCCGATGTGAGGTTGCTGAGGATGGCACCCCCCCTTCACTTCTTGTAGGTGTCGAGTTGGATCTTGTGGCCTCCAAAGACACTGGATAGAGGCGGTCTGTTGGATCTCGCAGCAAGGGCTCCACCCCACGGTGGAGCAGTCCACACGGAAGAGGGGTCTCATCTCCTGAGCTCTCCTTGCCCTATGTCCTATTCAACCGAAACCAAAACTGAGGACTCCTCTATGATTCCCTCAAGGTTGCGGCCTCTTTCCATCACTTCAGGCCCTCCAAAGCAGCTGCAGGCTTCTAGGTTTGTGACCTTGCTGCCGTTCCAAGAGACCCAAGCGAGGCATCATATAAGCTCGCCACCTCCTCGCAACCTGGTTGTGATGGAAATTCCTACGTCGGCTCACCGTGCATGCCTCCAACCACTCTATGATTGTCAAAGAGGGATGGATCGGTCAAGTCGTGAACTTGCCAGTTGAGCGCCACTGTGCTGAAGATGTTGGTGAGGGGCACCAGGATGCTCGGAGAGGTATTCTGCATGCTCACGTTCATATCTCTTATCGGAGGAAAGTCTGGGACTTGGGGGGGATGAGCTCGTCGGCCCTAGTTTGTACAATCGAGGATCTTGTGGTTGTGGTTGTGTGGCTCTTCTCAGGGGCGAGAGTGCCACCGTAAGGTCTGGCTCTGGCATGAACATGACCAAGCAATAGACCTCCAGTAGAAGCTTTCTCCATCGCTCCTCCTTCTAGGTGTGAGGGGCGAGCTCATCCGAAAGCTTCAAGCGCAAGGTTGGCTGGATTCCTAGAGTGGAGAGGGTCTTGGTGTGGTGGCTGATGGAGATGATGGAGGGGAGGAAGGCTAAAGATCGTATTCCTACCACCAGAAAGGCTAGACTAGGGTCGTCTTCAGAATCTCCAATCAGATCTAAGATTTGGGGTGAGTTGTTGCATGGATTTCGTTGGGGAGTTAGTCTAGATGATCCGTTCACTGCGGAGGTGGAGGACGAGGTTAGGTTATGTAGAAATCGTCTAACAACCATACTATATCTTCTCAATTCAACTAATAGATTTCTATGTTTGTATGTATGGCCTAGCTAGTAGCTAATAAGATGTGCCTAAGAAAAGGAAACATGACCGCTGGTTCATAATGGGCCAAACATGAAAAAATTGAAGCCTACTATATATGATAAACCTTAATTTTGAATTTGAATATCTCTCTAGCTACAACCTCAAATCACTTAAAATTTAAAACATAGATTCCCTTTGTATATCATTAACCAATGATCATATGAGACCAAATCAATTATTTGTTCACCCTTCATTTAAGATACTCCAAATTTGTACACATATTAAGATATTGAAGTCAATTATGCATAAAATAACTTATAATATCATCAGCACCAGTTTATTTACTTTATTATCAAACCTCCTTGACCATCAATAAATTATCAAAATCGATGTATACTTTGAGTATATACTTAACTTCATAATTACACTAAGTCGGTGATTAAGAAGCTATCCATTGTATTTGAAGTCAAGTAGATCTAATAATCACTCATTGCATCTATGATCACCCTTTTTAAGTGAAAAGAGTCCAAAATTGAATAACTAACTCATCAATTGGTACTAAATATCTACATAACATTCATTATCTTCAACTTCTATATGGGGTATCTAAACCTTGAAATCTAGGTTATCACAACAAGTATATGGGTCTCCTCACATCTTTGCAAGCTTTGTCAAGACTGTCAAGGTAGTCGTCTAATGACTCTCCACATACTGGAAAATCATCCATAGAAATATCAGGATATCACTCTACCATATTTAAAAAAATAGTGAGCATACATCTTTGAAATGTTGTTGGAGCTTTACAAAAACTGAAAGACATTCAAAGGTAGGAAAAGTTACCATAGGGACAAGTGAATGTGGACTTCTCTTGATCATGTAGCTCAATTGTATCTAACAATAACTAGAGTAACCATCTAAGAAGAAAAAATGTGAGTGGTCGGAGAGCCTCTCAAGAATTTGATCAATGGGAGCTATAAAAAGAACTTTCAAAGTGGAACCATTCTTACTATGATATACAGTAACATCCACCACTCCATCACTAGCTAGTCAAAACTAAATCACTCAGATAATTTGTAGTGAAAGTTATTCCTACCTTCTTAGGAAGAACTTGAGTTGGGCTAACCCATATAGAATCGGAAATAAGTGTAAATTGTACATACCGAGAGAAGCTTTACTACCTCTTTCTTCACCAACTTTGTCATGATAGGGTTTATACACAATTGAGGTTGTGATATAGGTTTTTCTCCTTCTTCGATTCTGATCTTGTGTTGAAATATACTAGGCGAGATCCCCTTGATGTCAGCAATGGACCACCCAAATGTAGCATGGTGGTTCTTTATAACAATAAGCAACTGAGCCTCCTTCAAACTTAGTGATTTATAAATTATTAGTGGAAGTTTGTTGTCCACTGCCAAGAATGTGTACTTAAAATGTGGTGGTAGTGGTTTCAATTTCATCTTAGGAGCACATTGCAAAGAAGGTTCTAAAGGTGGTGGCGGCGGTCCCAAATCTTCATAATGTCTTAAATAGAAGCACAACAATGTCTTCAAAAAAATGGAACACTCCTCCAATGAATGATGTTGTGTTGCAGTCATCCATTAAATTCATGAGACAAGTTTCTAATGGTAGTTGGAGATATATTCTTGTGTGATGGCATAAGAGACTGCATCGGTAACTGTCATTGGGTACACCTCCTCCTCTAGATCATCATGGTACTTGACAGTAGTTGTCAAAGAAATTTGCTTTGTGTGATCCATAATATCAATAGAAAGAGTTCCCTTTTCCACCTTTATCATGACATGTGACATGTCCAGAAATGGTTTTCCCACAGTAGGGATACCTCTTGGCCCAAATGTCTCATCATGTGACCTTGTGCCTTCTCCATTTCTAGTGGTTGATAGTCAGGAAACTTTATATCAAAATGATCATCCTAAATACCCAGTGTCCACATTCCTCATCCCATCTCTAAGATTAAATATGTTGTGGCTTAGAAGGTCCTGTCTAGGAATAGTTCATTGCCATAATCAACTTGCATGTCCATGACTATAAAATCTGTTGGAAATATGAATTTATCAACTATTACTAGAACATCCTCACATATGCCTAATGGCCTCACCAAATGAATAATTCACCAATTGGATTGTCATGGTACCCTTCCTAGGTTTTTTGAGTCTTGGTTTCTTAAATGTAGTCAGTGGCATGAGATTGATCCTTTCCCTAAAATCATATAGTGCATCTCTAAACTTGACCTTGCTATTGTAGAACGGTATGTTGAAACACATGGATCATATCTCTTATGTGGTAGCTTTCTTTGTATCAAAGCAATGGCTTCTTCCCTTTAGACCACTACATTAAAATTAGTTGTCCTCCTCTTCTTGTTGATATTGTCATTCAAGAATTTACCATAAGAGGCAATTTTCTCAATGACATCCATGATCGGTAGATTGATATGAAGTTTCCTAAATGTAACCAAAATATTCTTAAACTGTTGATCAACCTTCTTGACCTTCAACCTATTAGGAAATGGAATCAGAATCACATTTTTGCATTGATGGGGTGGGATGTAGGACTCCTTCTTGGCATGTGACTGCCCAATGTGGGGCTTCCTCTTATGGTGTGGTGTCTTGTGTTTTCTCTAGAAAGATAATATATGTCACTACCCCAGTGTTAGCTGGTGTGGTGCTCTACTTTGTAGTTTATTTCAACTCTTTAATCAACACCTTGCCATTACAAAGAATTATTGCCTTCACATGTTGGTTAGTAGGGGGAATAACTGTATTTATTAGAAATCCATGTTGACCTGGGTTCTTGATGGAAGACACCTCCATTGCCAACTGAGAAATCTAGTTTTCAATGTTGTAGATATGTGCCCCTTAATTCCGTTGCTCCCTCTTTGTATGGTCCAGTAAGGCTTCGTTTTGACTCACTAGTCTGTCTAGCATGTCTTCAATCTTGTCTATCTTATTGGGACTTCTTTCACGTGGATATTGTTGTGACGTGTTGCCTCATTGTTGTTTGGATTGTTGTTCTTGCAAGGGTCCTGATAAAAAATTATTGTGGTCTTTTCACGAGAATTTGAGACCCCTCCTCCATGAATACTCATTGATGCCCTAGTTGTTCTACTTCCGTACAAACATACAGTCCTCTTCCTCACCTCCACACAAGGTGCTAGATTTTTGCTCCAACTTCCTTGCGAGCCTTTCCATATTGCTATTGATTATCATTGGTTCTTCTCTCTCCTAACTCCAAGTCTAGTTTTTAGTCATGTTATTTAAGATCTCATGACATCTTATAGATTTGTTGTTTAAGAAGAAGCCTTCTCCAACACCGTCAATTGTAGTCCTTTAACCTTTGGGGAGACCATAGTAGAATGATTAGCATGTCTGTACAGGTCAATCCCATGATGCGGGACCTTACTGAGAATTTTTTTAATCTCTACCAGACCTTTGAGTATGACTCCTCTACATGTTTCTTGAATTTATTGATCTTTCCCACTAATTTGTTTGTCTTTTGTGGAGGGAAATATCGCTTGAAGAATGTATCAATCATCTCATCCCAAGCTTCTGTCTATTCTGGCGAGAGGCTCAGGAACCATGTATTTGCTTTATATAATAGGGAATAGGGAAACAACTTCATATATATGATTCTATCTAGAACCCTATCCAACTTTAGCATGTCACAGCTGTTGATGAAGTTTTTTATTTGCACCATCAGTTCCTCCATGTTGTGGTTATGGAATGACTAAAATTTGATTAATTTTGCTAGTCTGGGATCTATCTTGTAGCTTCCCACATTGACAAACTAATGTTTGATTGACCCTAATTACGTTATGACTAAAGATGCTTTTATCTTCTCCCAGACTCTCTGTCCCTCAGGCTCTCACTCAACATGTTCTTCATTGTTCCCATCTATATCTACTACTTGTTCCTGATCTACATGTGGTAGTCGGGTTTGAATGAGCTTCTCAACTTAAGCCCCAAACTCTCTCCCCCTATGAAAAATCTCCTCCTAACTTGAACTTGGTAGAGTAGATTCCTAGTAATCTATGGTTCCAGTATGAACCATGCACTAGTACCTCAAACTTAGAAATGGTAATGTGAGATACCAAATAGTAATGAATCGAAAAAAAGATTTTTTTTAATTATGCTCCTATTCAAAGAAAAGATTTAAAATAAATAAAAGGAAAAAATGGCCTAGAGTGGCCGATCACAACATTCATGATGCTTGTGTTGACATATCCCTAAAAAATGTGACCAAAAACTTGAAAAGACAAAATCGTGCATGCAAAATGCAAGTGTATGTGTCGAGTAATATAGGACTATGTGGCCCAAGTGTCAAACTCAAGGAAATGTTTTCTAGAAACTAGTACTAATTGTATACTAATCAGCTAGGCCCATAAAATATAGTTGGTTGGTTGTTTTATAACTAAGAGAAAGAACAAAATCTAAATTAAGTGAATGTGATCAAGAATGGATGGATTCCTTAGGATTATAGTTTCACGACAGCATGCATTGCATTAAAACTTCATTTCATCAATAATTATTCACCCATAGTCCTGGACTAATGACTTGTAGCAAGTATTACCCACTTTTGCAACACAATACACTACCTAAACTAAGACAAACCCCACTTCCGTACAAGTTTCAGAATTATCTAGGTGCATTAACTCTAGGTTATTCTTTCACAACTATAAGCCCTTTCCTGACGCATAATATCATCTATGTAAATCTATAACATTTATAATGCCCAATCCCACTCCCAAAGCAATTAGTGGTCTAATATATTAGTTGTGGTGATCAAGCATAAACAATTCAATAAGAAATTATTGATTCATGTCCAAATTTAAAGGAAATAGATTATTAATTCATAAGAGTTGAATACAAAGCAATAATGGGATGCTTTCAGGTCTTAGGAATATGGGGATTACCCCCAAATTATTTCTATCATAGTATAAAGAAAGAAAGAGGAAGAAAACAAGCTAAACATTACAAAATTAGCAAAAAAACCTCAACGAGGCACTCACGATGATCCTCTCTGGTGGAGACCTTGATCCATGGCATACTGGCTGCAAATCCACCTTCTACAAGTGCCCAGAATGTTTGGTTTCTATCTATCTCCTTTGTCTCCTCCTCTTCTAGCTTCATGCCCAGTTACAATGATGTAGAACATGATATCATCAATTGAACGACATCCCCTTAGGTCATAAGTGGGGCTTAGGCCATCACTAAGTCGCAACTATCAAATTTGTTTTAATTTTCAATATGCACTAATCGTGTAAAGTTGGTACCACCGACTGGATGTCTGTGGCACCGAGTTGTTGGTTGACTCGACACCCTTGAACAATGTGGGTACTACCGACAAGTATGTTGATAGAACTAATTTTCTTTCTAGGAGTTCTGACTTGCTCTATGTGCTAAAGTCAGTACCACTGGCTAGGGTGTTGGTGGAACCAAAGCATTTAATTCTGGTTTTTTATTTTCAATGGATGGTGAGTCGGTAGCATTGACTCCTTTCATCAGTTGAATCGACTCCATACTTGGAAGCATAGCATCGAGATTTTTAGAATTCATTGTTAATATTTCTCATTAAGTCAATACCACCGAATTAAGTGTTAGTAGCACCAAGCTATAATGTACATGCTCAAATTACCTGAAACATGGGAAAATAATATAAGTCTGACTAATAAGTGATTATTTAGCATAATTCAGTAGAACTACTCAATATTTGATACAAGAGTGATTCACAGGATAATAATTATAAACAATACATATGTAAAAAGAACAACTATGTATTAAATGCACAAAAAAATAACATGTGAAAAGTGACTAAAACTCAGTGCATCAATAAGAAGTAAGAAACAAGGAAAGAAGGCTAGATCTAAGGTTTGTAACAACATGCATCCACGACCTTGTAAGGTTTCACCACCAAGAAGTCTCCCCATCGTCAAATGATGGTTTCTCATTGGTATTTAAAAGAAACAACAATTCAGATAGTATGATCATTTGAAAGGACTAGAGAGGGGCATTCATAGAAAAGAGATAAGAAAGAGAAAGTGAAAGTGTCAAAGTAGTGTCCATGAATCAAAGGGTTAGGTTTTCCATCAGTTTGTATGTCAATAATCACCATCAATTTACAACTGTCTAAAAAAACCATTTGTTTACAACCATCCATAAAATCCATTGGTTTATTAATGTGCAAAACATCCATTGGTATGAGAGCACACTGAACAACCTTCACTTGTCATAGCCTTACACCCTGAACAACATGTGTTTGTCACACACTGAAAAACCTCCATTGTTGAACACATAGAATAACCTTTGGTTGTTGAACGTAGAAAAAACATTGATTGTTTAATGCTGAACAACCTTCGGTAGTTGGACAAGAAGAAAAACCTTCAATCATTGAATGCTAGAAGAACCTTTAGTTGTTGAAGATCATTAAGCATAGGTAGGTGCACTTTGGTTGTTGGCGAACAAGGACAACCTTCAATCCTTGAACGCCAGAAGAACCTTTAGTTGTTGAAGATTGGTAAGCATAGGTAGGTGCACTAACCATCACTTCCACCCCAAACTAAGATATGACGTTGATAACTTTATGCAACAATACCAAACAACATCAAAATTAAATAAAATTTTACCAAATAGCCAATATCACCATGTGACAAAATGTACATGTGTCAAAATTGTCGTCAGACCACCATAAATGGAAATATAATTGCAGACCAGCTCATAAAACTATTTAAAATTATGTTACTTGAGAAAACAAAGTCAGAATTGGCTCAATTTGAAACATAGCTTTGTCATATGACACTAAAACATAATATAAAGTTAAATTATGAAACTATGCACCCAATTAGGAGAAAAATACATGATTATAAATTAAACAAGGTTAGGGCCCTTACACACGAGACTCTTTTGCATCAATTTAACATAGTTACACACTTTTTGCAAAAAAGTATCATTTTATAACTCATTCTAATGAAAATTGTTTCAATTTTAGGTTCAAAAAGCATACTCGGTGAAAGTGGGTGCCACTGAGATCCCCTTGGTATCATTGACGTGCATCAAGTTGTGGGACGTTTCAACAAAAAGTTGATAACACTAAGACAAATCTCGATGCCACTAACAGTGCACAGAAGATCCAATAACTTTTTAGTGTCACTAACACCCCTATCAATGGTACCTACATTCTTCTGATTAGAAAAAGGGTTAGAGATGTGAGTGTCACCGACTTTGTCCATGAGATCTATGTGAAAATATTGATGATCAAGATTTTAAACCTAAAATCAATCATCTACATCTTTCTTTGGGCACTTAGGGTTCTATAAAACCCAGGGCATGTTGAGCGTCAATAAGACATCAAAGAGTGATAGGTAAGTTTTCGTAGACTAGAAGGTGAAGGAGGAAAAGGTGGGAATATGGAGAAAAGACCATCTTGAAACCGTAGATGAATGATTTGGAGGACAAACCTTTTTTGTTTGTGTTTACCAATGGAGGAGATCTTCATTATTTACTCTTTCTCAATGCCATCTAATTATTTTCATATTTTGCTTCTGCTATGAAGTCTAGTGTGATACCATGTTCAATATGTGGGGCTAATCCCCCCTTCTATAGGATTCAAGAGTAGTCCTTTATAAATCTATACTTGGTAGTGTCTATCTACAAATAAATTCCATAGCTTGGAGTTTTAATGATTCTATGCTTCATTGTGGCATGGTCTTGACCAATCATTCCGACCATGCTTTGGATGCTTTTTCACTACAAAAGTAGGTTTAAGTATTCTAAAAATTATCATCAACACACTTAATAACATGCTATAAAAGCAGGTGGAGAACTTTTGAGGTTAAGTATCTACATACAGATCATTAATCATTTAATCATTAACTTCTTCATTGTAGAAGTGGGTTTTGACTAGATTGTATAGCCTTTTACACTACATAAGCGAGTAACATAATTTACAAATCCTTGATTCTTTTTAAGAAACATAATTTGTCTTTGATAGATAGAAATCAACTATAAAGTTTACTATGGTGAAATCATTACCCTAGAGAGTGCATCTTCGATTTCACAACTGTATTCTTAATCACTTGTTAATTTTTGTTTTAATTTACTATCAGCCAACTCAGTCTATTCCACCTGCCTAGTTGGTTCGGTCTTAGTTCATAATAGTCTCTTGCTCTGCTATTCCATGAGTTTGACACCTAGAAATCACAATAAATATTACTTTGACACATAAACTTGTGTTTTACATGCATGGTAGATGTGTATCAATAGGAAAACAAGGAGTACAGTGATTGCTCATGTAAAGAACAAAATAAAAATTATTGATGTATGTTACAATCAATTCATCAGACATGTTTTCTTCAAGTGTAAACAAGAAAGATTTCTATAGGTAATAAGACCACTTAAGTGAGCATTTAACTTATCAAAACATATTTTGGATAACAATTGCATCCAAACTAAGGGGAAATTCCAAGAAAATGGCTAAAAAGGAAATTGAAAAAAATTCAAAGAACACACAAACTCAAATTCAAATGAAAACAAACCAAAAATAAAATAGATATAGAAATACACATTGTATACCTAAGCTTATTTTCCTTCCATTTCTTGCAAAGGAAAAGAGAAGGAAGAGTCACTTATCTTTCTTTCATCCATTATAAGGATTGCCTTGATGATGATCCTATGGGTTGAGTTTAGTTTTAAAAGGAAGATCTTAGGACTTTTCTTTTGATTGTTGATGGTAGTGAGTCGTACAAATTGTGTTTCCAATCCTATGATGGAATTGGCTAATTTCATTAAAGTTTAATTGTCTCAATTATGTACATGGAGAAGGTATTATTGAAGTTTTAGAAAGGTCATATGTTGGCTTGTTATCTCCCCAATTTTTTCTAGTTGACACTTGGTTCCTCCACAAAAACTTAGGATGGTTCTTCCACCCGGGGTTGTTGGGATCAGAATATAGATTGTTGTTGTTGTGGTCGACAAAGTTAAATTGTTCTTATACAAACCTATTGGTGGCACCATGTCACATTGGCTAGCAGTGTATGGACCTGTGCACACCCATCGACTTGCTAGATGATGTTGACACATGTTATTTTATTGCTTGGTAAGGCTATCTATCTTGGCATTGAGTGAAGAAACAACCTATATATCATAGATGGCACACTTAGTGTTCCTCCTCTAACCAGCCTTAATATATGAATTAAGATCCACGGTCTCAATCAATGCCCTTCCTTCAATTACATCTTTGTAAAGAAGCATCCACCTATTGATGAATTAAGCATTTTCTTCATCCCAGCATTCAAACAATTATAGAATATGTACACATGATTCCACTCAAGTAGGTCATGGTGAGAACACTTCCTAAAAAATTCCTTAAATTTGTCCTAGTTATTCTTCCAATGATGCCCCATGTTTTTTATATAATCTTGTGATTTGATTGAGGATCTCTACTATTTTTCTTGGTGGATAACTTATTAAATAATTCTGCAATAAGTGCACGCCATGTAGGGATGGATTCCTTGTCCAATCTCTTCACCCTTGCATGGAGTGAGAAGGGAAAAAGATAGAGTTGTAGTCCATCATCTATCATTCAGATTATCTTCATGGTGTCATTCCACTCTAGAAAATTGGTGATGTTGAGGTGAGGATCTTTTGTTTCTAAGTTGAAATTTTGGTTTTGTTGGACAATAGCAATTAGGTTTCTGAAAAATGATAGGTTGCTACCACTGACCTCGCTATGGTTGAGTTTAAAGCTTGCTGTAATTGTGGCATGGTGTAGTCCATTAGAATCTTCTCCATTGTTTGTTTAATGGGTGGGACTTCTTCTGGTTTCTCTTGTGGTGAAGATCACATCTCCATTTCCTTCTTGCATTGTATTTACGGGAGAGGACTAATTACGGATTGTCTAGTACATGGAACAAGACAGTATTGCTTCATCATTTCTCCACAATGTGCTATTTGATAAAAGGATGAAAGAATTTTATTAACACATGAAAATACAAAATCAATTATTTAGTTACTAACACAAATATTTACAAAATTTCTACTCTGACACCATCAAGAAAAAAATCCAAAGCAGTCAATTACACATTGATTCCTTATGAACGAGGCTAAAAATTGTTGTGTACAAAGTGTGTGATCAATTAAATAAAATAAATGGAACACCTTGTCTCCCGCAATAGTATATATCACAAGTAGTATATCATTAGGTAAAATTTTCATTGAATTAATGAGATTTTATAATTTCTCTTAACTATGTTAGAATGTAAAAGATAGTGATTGATTACTTAGTCGTTGATTTGATCTATTTGTAGAAATAAAACCATAAGATTAAAGGTAATTGACAATGGAGAAAAAATGAGGTTCAAGAAATACATATATTTCTTTGAGATTGACATCACATTTTAACATATTATCTATTTAGTCATCCAAACCTTTTAGTTAACATATCAAATATTATGTTATAAATTTTAGAAAATTATTCTTTACGTTTATCAACCCAAGAATTATAGATTAGAGATGAATGATTTCATTTGGTTATCCTACTCTAACCATATTTCAAAATTGAGAATCTTACTCCAATAAATTGATGCACTCACGTATCATAAATCAAATAGTTTCACTTCATTTGTATTATAATTCTTCTGTCTCTTAAATAAAGGAATTATTTATAAATATATAGGGGTTGTCAATCCTAAGAAAAAACAATACAACCATGAACTAGACAGAATAACATTTAACCATGAAATTAAATATATGTAAGAGAAAAATGTTTTTAGGTGACCTGATACAAAGCAATCCACAATTTATGCCAAACATTAAAGATCACAGATAAAATATGAAGGAGATTTTGTTTCTCCCACAAATAAACCATGAACATGGAGTAAACTGAAGAAGGAAGTAGTTACAAGTACAAGAATGAAATGAGAGGTGAACTCAATTTCTACATCCAATCCATGTAGGTAGCACACATATTTCACTTATTTCTTCTTCCTCATCTTTCTCCTTGGACTCCCCCTTTCTTCAGTTTTCTATCATTTCAAGGACGTTTATCACAGCCCCCAAGTAGTGTAATGTGTTTTTGATCCAAAAGTGAATAGAGTTCCTTGCAATTACAATTGTATGAATATATACTCCAACAACCATCTGACACAATGTGTTTCCTATGTTTCTTGAAAAACACACTATGTCTAGGGCTAGACATTATCTCTCTCATATCAATTCTCTTTACATTTGGAGAAGTACGCATCTCTTCTATCATATATAGTTTGTCTAAAAAGTGACACATCGTGTCTGATTATACATGTGGTGTCTAAAAGGTGATACAAAGTGTCCAATTCTACAAAAATAGGGTGGAGTTACCAGGTTCTCACACAACATGTCCACTTATTGATAAGCCATGCCATGCATTAATTGAGTAATTATTTCCTTATTTCTATTCATTGTTTTGACTCCATCTTTGTATGGGAATGGTCCTTGATATATGTATAATGTAATTAACTTGAATTCTACAAGAAACAATACTAATTCATCCTAAGATGATATAAATGTGAAATTCAAGCTAATACACATGTATTTATAGTAAAAGAGCATGATAACTGCATTAATCATAGTAAGAAAATATGGCATGAAATGCACTTATTATTGATATTTAAGAATTAAAATAACGTGTTAAATTATATTACTTCACCGACTTTAGTTATCACATTTTTATACATATATCTAGTGAATGCCTTCTTTCTACGATGTCTTTTATTTCAAACTATAATAGGCGAGACATGTTATTTATCAATGTCATATTTCGATATCAAAGAAAATTCTTAAGGCTCCTATTGGTTTGGTGTAAGTCACAAGTTATGTAGAAATCATTTTTTGAAAATTCCAGTCTAATTTGTCAAACTTAAGTACCATTAATTAATATATGATTGGTTTGTTGTAAGTGTAAATATGGAAACAACTAAAAATATTATGTATTTTTAATGTGTAAGATATAATAAGTAAGGACAACAAAAAAATAATCGTATCCATAAATGATCATAATAATTTTTCATCATAAAACTCTCTACAAGTGGTCATGATGAGGATGTTGCTCCATTAAAAATATTTTAATGTGATATAATTATAATTTTAACAAAAATATTGTTGTTCAAATCACATCATTTTTATTTCACTATGTATGTACAAACTATAGTAATATTATCTACATTTAATATGTTTGTAAATATAAGTTTTGATTCATCAATGTTTTAGAAAATGTACAACGTTACTTTTTGGTATATTTAGCATACAATTACAATAATTTATCATTTCTCACATCATATTATTTAAACATGAAGAATAAAATTATGTTAGATAAATCACAATTTTTATGAAATGGTGTGGTGTGATTATTTTTTATAGTGTGCATATATTTTTTATTTATAGACCACAATGATAATGGTAGTTCTACCATAAAATATTTTATACAATGCTAGTATCTTGTCATATTATGTTATAATTTTGACAATAAATGATATCCACACCGCTAGCATTCCTAGACATAGGTGGGCCGTAGATAGTTGAGCGGTGCGACTCAGTAATCTCCAATGAAGGGAATATAGTTTGACTCTCGGCATCCGTCAAGATTTTTCTTGGTCATAAATATATTACATGTGTCATTTATCAAGAATGAAAAATATAATTTTACACAAAAATGTTGTCAATTGTTCTGATACTCATTTTCTGCTTTTTTAGGAGCAAGTTCAAGAACTCTATTTTGTATGTAACTCCATAACTCACCTGAGTTCTAATACTTATTTTAAACCAATAATAAAAAAACTTTTTTAGGAACCCCAGATCATAAGTTTTCCCAATAAATTACAACAAACCAATCAGAACCTAAAGTAAAGTAAGGGATGCAATATTAAATATAGAAGTATCTAAGCCTCACCAATCAAACACTTTTCAGATCTTGTATGTATGGCAGAGAGTGTATTTTATACTCATCCTATAGAGAGGCATGACAAATTTAAATGCCACAGATTTCTATATTTGGCCACCCTCCTGGCTCGGATTTACTATGTAAGACACATAACACTTCTTTTTACAGAAGTTGTATGATTTTATTGTTCATAAAGATTTGCTACCCTAACTCTTCTGCGATGAGATTTATCTAGAGTAATCTGCCTCTTAATGTAGGATATATTTGTCATATAAAAACGGGATTCTCAGGAAAACCTGTCCGAGAGCCTATACATATGCCGGGTGGACAATAGTTTCTTCGCAGTCTGCCATTGGCTGGATTCCCTCCTCATCATAAAAAAGAGTAAACAAAAAAAATGCCAGCTGGGCCAGGCTTGGGTAAAGTGCATTCGGGAAGGTTGAATCCTGCGTAATCATACAGCTGAGTTTCTGATTCGTACTATTCAACTTAATCGGAAATGATTTGGTCACGGGCAGCAGCTCTCACGCGCGCCCATGAGTGGTTTTGGGTGGTTTTGAGAAAAGTTGGGAAGTTTTGCCTTTTTAAAGGTGATTTTGGTAGGTGGACAAGTAATGACGTGGCGCAGTTTAATTGGACAGGTTGTGGAGGTTATGTAATTGATTAATAAATTTGTTTTGTTTATAACTTTTGAACCGTGATGAATTTTTTGACGAAATAAAAATTATTGGATTCGTTATGAGAAATGCATTCCAACAAGACTAATATTGATATATTTTTAACAAAAAAATATAAAAATAATATTAATATATTAATCTAGATGCCAATGAACCATTTTAGGCGTCAAATAACCATATTTGGGTGTCATTAGCTATTTGTGGGTGTCGTTATAATATTCGGTGTCAATGAATCATTTTCTGCGTCAAATAACCATATTTGGGTGTCACTAGTCATTTATGGGTGTCATTAGCCATTTGTGGGCGTCGTTATAAATTTAGGTGTCAGTGAACTATTTTAGGCGTGGTGTCATTAGCCATTTATGGGTGTCATTAGCTATTTATGAGTGTCGTTATAATTTTAGATGTCAGTGAACCATTTTAGGCGTCAAATAACCATATTTGGGTGTCATTAGCCATTTATAGGTGTCATTAGTCATTTGTGGGCGTTGTTATTATTTTAGGTGCCAGTGAACCATTTTAGGCGTCAAATAACTATATTTGGGTGTCATTGGCCATTTATGGGTGTCATTAGCCATTTATGGAAATGTTGGGCGTCATTTACCTTATTTGGGCGTCATTTTTAACTTTTGGGTGTCAATGAACTATTTTGGGCGTCAATTACCTTATTTGGGTGTCATCTATATACTTCTGGGTGTCATTTTATGCGTTGACTAACCATTTTTGGGTGTCAATAACTATTTATGGGCATCATAATTGGTTGTCAATTAACATATATTTATTATTTTTATATATTTTTTCTTAAAAATATGTCAATATTGGGCTAGTTAGATTTAACCATTTATGGGTGTCATTAGTTTATGTGAGCACCATCTTTATACTTTTGGGTGTAAATACATTATTTTGGGCGTCAATTTATCATTTTTGGGTGTTAATAACTATTTATGGGTATGTGCACCGTAGTAGGTTGTCAATTATCTATCTATATATATATATATATCATTTTTTTATTTTTTTATCTAAAAATATGTCAATATTAGGTTTGTTAGATTGCATTTTTCGTAGCGAAACTAACGGTTTTTGTTTCGTTAAAAAATTCATTACGGGTTCAAAAGTTATAAGTGAAACAAATTTATTGGCCTATTGCAGAGTTTCAAAAAATCGACCCAATGATAATCCGCCACGTGGTGGCTGTTTCCTGCTGGCTGTGGCTGGTTTGGGGCACGCGTGAAACCGCTCACGCGCGGGCGTGAGCGTCCCCAAAACTTAGTCCCAACTTAATTGAGCCGAGATACAGCCACCACCCGAGCAAGGCGGTTCTCATTCATTCAAAGAGGACTTCAGTATACAAAAAAATGTAAAAATACAAAGGAAAGTTAACATTATATTGCTTTTAGGTTGGAACTCATTGATTTAGTCGATGCACAACTCTATTTGTGAGAAAAGGTGTAGGAATACTGCATCTTCTTTCTTTTCTCTTCCCTTTGGCTTCCTCCATAGAGTCTCCTTTCTGTACAATTTCTTTACCAATTTACTATTAGGACGATGGGCTCTCCCCTTTTCTATGCTTCCAAGAATTCAAAACTGTAACAATAATGAAAACAATGACACCTCAAGTTTTAGACCTTGTTCTGCGCGCGGTACATGGTCCACTGCATTTGATTTGGGGCCCGTCACTTTGGGGATATATACGACCCTTGTATCATCAGATCACTTCATGGCAGTATACTTATCATAAAGCATACGGACCGACTTATAATTGAAGATTTCCCTTCCTGATCATAATCCTTAGCAGTTATTACTAAACAAGCTGGCACCAACATGGCGCTATTGTTTTTACATAGTTGAAGACTTGAAGGAAACTTGTCCTCACCTAGTCAATCAACTAGCCCCAACATATGGTACTGATTAACTAGTTAGTCAGACAATCACATTTGGTCCATATCGTGCAATGCCAGTGCGGTTATCTCCTAGCTAACAACATAACTGACAAAATGTATAAGTCAGAAGCGCTGGTGATACTCATCCCTTTCCTGCTGATCAGAATCTAGCGGTGGAAAAATCCAACCCCACCTCTTCAAACAAAAATTGGTCTCTCCCTTCAGTACCTTGGTTACTCATGCATTCATATTCCTCTCGAGGGCTACAACTCTGGTCTGAGGCGCAGCAGGAACAGTGAGCATATTTTGAACTGTAAGAGACAATCCCTACATGTGCATGATAAGACCTCATAATCAGTCTTGTGGATACATATTGCTGCAGCTGTAGGCTCTTCTTTGGAAAGTGCTAATTATAGTAATGTCAATGGTAAGTACTACATATGGTATTAATGAATATTCTTTAGTACTCAACTGTGAGATGTCATCTTACTAGGAGTCTGTAAAGCTCCCTATTAATTACGCTTGTGAGGAATAGAAGGTTAGAGAGAAAAGGAAAAGGACTTAGTTCGATGTAACTGCAAGGAGGCACTCTTTTACTAAGGCGTGAAGAGAGACAAAACATAGATGTTGCACGGCTAAATTTACTCTCCCTTGGATTCCGAGATATGAAAAAAGGGGAACAGCGAGAAGACTACTTGTCTAGGACTTTATGCTTAAAAGCCGACCTGTTGTTTTCAATATATATAGAGGTTTCAGCATCATCTTGGGATCCATTAAAAGGCCGTATGTGTAGCTTTAGAACGCACCTCATTGGATCAGGCAACCCTGGGGACTTTTTCTGCAACGACATTTGCAAGCTTAATTACAAAAGCTTCGCTTATGTGCTCGCTAATATACAGCAGCAGCTCTTGAATTGATTGATCCAGGGTTCAGATCAGATGGTAACAAAACGGTCTCGTAGTTCAACATTGTAGGACGATGATGATAGATGATCGTATAATGAACCATGCCTGTCACTGACAGTTGCGCTGTCTCTACGCTTGTCTGAGTCTTTTTGTGATACTCAACTGGGCCTTTGTACTAAGGAGGAAGTCCCTCATGGACAACTATAAGTGATTCTAGATTCTGAAAACAAACAAGAACAGTATAAGTGCAGAAAAAACTCAAAAACTCTTCAGCTCCTAGACCTGCATAATACCTCCTCGTGTCTAATTTTGCCCCGATCCCTAAAAACTGTTTCATTTCCAGTAGTCTGAGACCGTGCCATCTGAAAGGGACTCAACAACATCGGAGACGGAACTGTCAGAAAATAGTCCCCACAATGTCTCTCTGTTTCGTCTGTCTCCACCCCAATGCGAACATTCCGAGCGACGGTTCCCAAGCTTGCTTAATCAGTTGGCTGATTGGCTGAAGCACTTGTTAGCGAGAAGATGTCTGATTGAGGTGAAACATTCATTATTCCAATGCGGCAGCTAGCAACGTAAGAAGCTACACCTAGTACAGATAACACTTTTAGCGTGGTTAAGTAAGACTTTTGTCCTAGGTTTTGAAGCGACACTCAAGTGGGTGACACTAAAAGTAGACTTCGTCTGCGTCGGTTAATAACTGACGACACAAAGCCACTCCCGATTACAACCCAAAAGCACCAGCAGTCGTCGGTTTCTAGCAAACAACTAACACAATTAAGCATTTGTTGTCGGTTGTTGGTTTTAACCAACGCCGATATTTTTTTTTTCTTATCATCTCTCATGCCTAATGTCCGGCTGGTCAGCAGAATGCAAAGTCTGCAGTTTAGTTCTGAACTACTGGTTTACAACATCCTTTGATTTCAGCCAATAACAAGCCACAAACCTACAAATATTATAACAAGATGTACAATCATATATATTATATGGATCATGTGATTCACATACATGTATAAGCACATTTAATTTCAAATATGATTAATCACACACATGTAGAAAAATGTAGTTCCATTTCATTCCTCCATTTCATATTCACACACATTTAGCTACCTACAGTTCCATTTATTTTCATCTCTTTTCATATTCACACAGAAACATTCATTCATTCCATCTTCACAAACACATGTATATAGATAAGACAATTCAAAAAAAAACATTCAGACAATATAAGTGTCTTTTAAAGTTGAACATGTTACCAAAATACTAATTATGACAACAAAGTTTAGAAAATAACATGACAGTAACTAAACAAGGGGCTTGTTGTACCCCTAAACATGTGCATAACACGGGAAAGTAAATTTATTGCTTGGACCTACTTTGTTGATGTTGTTGTGTCACGAAGCTCGTTGTTGTTAGACGAATATGAACTGATGGTGATAGGGAAATGGACGGTACCAATAGTAGGAATAGAAGGAAAATCCGGTGTGCTCTCCTCATCGAATGAGTCCAAATATGTGCTATCCCCTGTCGAGTACTCAAATCAGACCAAATGATTGGGTGTCTCATTGTTGATGTTAGTTATCCAAATCTTGATGGTATTATGGCCAATTGGACGAAGAAAAAGATTGTCACTACAGCCCACTAGCATCTTCCTAACCCACTCGCACCAACTGGATATGGATACAAGATTCATCAACATCGTACTTAACCTCGATAACAGATGTTGAAGTTATAAAATTTAGGGTCACTTCACCAGCCGTGTAGCTTCTTCCGTTATAGATAACGTCAATGTTTAGGTATAGTGAGTTGTGCTAATGAACGATCGTCTAGAATGATGTCCAACTATTCTTCAACATGGAATAGTAATATTGGGGTAGAGGCCCAAGCCATTATGCCTACAACAATGTAAAATGTTGAGAAAAAATAATATAAATGTAAGTACTAACAACAGACAACAACTTGGGTTATTTCATATTCATGATGGAGAAATAATTGATAATGATGATGATGATGATGATGATGATGATGATGATGATGATGATGATGATGATGATGATGATGATGATGATGATGATGATGATGATGATGATGATGATGATGATGATGATGATGATGATGATGATGATGATGATGATGATGATGATGATGATGATGATGATGATGATGATGATGATGATGATGATGATGATGATGATGATGATGATGATGATGATGATGATGATGATGATGATGATGATGACGAGGATGATGATGATGATGATGAGGATGACAAGAAAGGGAACTCAGCATCCTCATCATCCTCATTATCATCTGCATCATCATCCTCCATCATCCTCATCATTATCTTCATCATTATCCTCATCATCATCCTCACCATCATCAACCTCATCATCCTCATCATTATCCTCATCATCATCCTCATCATTATCCTCATCATCACCCTCATCATCATCATCATCATCACATGAGGAGGATGATGATGATGATGATGATGATGATGATGATGATGATGATGATGATGATGATGATGATGATGATGATGATGATGATGATGATGATGATGATGATGATGATGATGATGATGATGATGATGATGATGATGATGATGATGATGATGATGATGATGATGATGATGATGAATGATTGATGATGAGGATGATGATGATGATGAGGGATGATGATAGGGATGAGGATGAGGATGATGATGATTGATGATGATAATTGATGATGATCATGTAGAATGATGTCCAATTGTTCTTCAATAGGGAACTCATCATCATCATCATCATCCTCATGTGATGATGACGATGATTCCTCATCATCATCCTCATCATTATCCTCATCATCTCATCATCCTCATCATCATCATCACATGATGATGATGATGATGATGATGATGATGATGATGATGATGATGATGATGATGATGATGATGATGATGATGATGATGATGATGATGATGATGATGATGATGATGATGATGATGATGATGATGATGATGATGATGATGATGATGATGATGATGATGATGATGATGATGATGATGATGATGATGATGATGATGATGATGATGATGATGATGAGGAGGAGGAGGAGGAGGAGGAGGATGATGATGATGATGATCTTCATCATCATCATCCCATCATCATCATCATCATCCTCATCATCATCCTCCCATGATGGTGATGATGATGATGATGATGATGATGATGATGATGATGATGATGATGATGATGATGATGATGATGATGATGATGATGATGATGATGATGATGATGATGATGATGATGATGATGATGATGATGATGATGATGATGATGATGATGATGATGATGATGATGATGGATGAGGATCGTCATCATCATCATCATCGTCGTCGTCGTCGTCATCATCCTCATCATCCTCATCATCATCATCATCATCATCATCCTCATCATCATCATCCACATCATCCCCACATGATGATGATGATGATGATGATGATGATGATGATGATGATGATGATGATGATGATGATGATGATGATGATGATGATGATGATGATGATGATGATGATGATGATGATGATGATGATGATGATGATGATGATGATGATGATGATGATGATGATGATGATGATGATGATGATGATGATGATGATGATGATGATGATGATGATGATGATGAGGATCATCATCAGCAGCAGCAGCAGCAACATCCTCATCAATCATCATCATCACCATCATCATCCTCGTCATCCTCATCATCAACATCGTCATCATCATCATCATCCTCATCATGATCACCATCATCCTCATCATCATCATCCCCACCATCAGCATCCTCATCATAATCATCTTATCCATCATTATCATCATCCTCCTCATCCTCATCATCATCCTCATCAATAAATTCAATTCATTCTTCCATTTTATGTTTATTCATTCATTATTAAACCCTAATTCAATATTAATCAACTATACAATCTTAGAGAAACTAAGTGCAAATCTAATTAATTAAGTTCATTAATGCATCATTAACCCTAATCAATAGTAATCAACTATATGGTGGAATTATTAACCCTATGTTCAAATCTAGTACTTATTAAACCACTCACCACACTAGTGGATCGAGCAGGCTGTGGTGGCGGCACCCGGAGGTAGAGGTGGTCAGACTGGAGTTGAAGGTGGCTGACGTTGGAGGTGAGGCAGAGGAGGTGCAGGGGTTGGTCGGTGGCGGTGACTGGAGAAGATGAAGGTGGCTAGAGGAAGGCTCCTCGCTCCGCCTAGAGCAGGTGATGGCGGCGATGAGAGCAGGTGGTGGCAGTCGGTGAATGGATAGCAGCAGCAGCTCCAGCGTGAGTAGCTTCAAGCTCATCATGGTGGTGCGCAAAGGTGGCGAGCAGCTTCAATCTCGTCATGGTAACACGCGGAGGCAGCGAGCAACTTCAAGCTCGTCGTAGCGGCGTACAGAGGCGGTGAGCAGAGAAGGGGAGGTGGTAGAAAAATTGCCATACCTAGCTAGGCGGGAGAAGATCGGGAACTAAATAGTGAAGGGGAAGAGTCTGGCTCGCGTGGGTGCTACTAAGTTAGCACATCCGCGTCAGTTATTCCTCCAAAACTAACGATAAATAAGGGAATGAATTTTGCCTCACGAAGGATATTTAGTCATCAGTTCTTTAAAAAAACTGACGACAAATGAGGGGATAAAAACATTTGTGGGGCTTGGCGTGGAACATGTGTCGTCAGATTTTACACAACAGACGCCAAATTTAAAATTTTTGGAGGTAAATTTTTTTTGCTAAAAATTTGTATTTTACGGGTGATTTTAGACGTCAATTTTGTTTATTAAAAACCGACGTTAAAAAATGATACTCGTGTCTTTTATATATCGGTCAGTCTTTAGATATAGGTGTCAATTGTATTTATAAGCCGACATCTTAGACTATTAGCATTAGGTTTTGTGCACCAACCGACGACATCAAGTGTGACGTTATATGTCATTTCTGTACTAGTGTTAGATTGCATGAAGAATGCCATATAGCCATAGATTGGGATAAATTCTAGACTATAAAATGTGAACTCTACTACACTGGCACTTTCAAAATCTAGATTTTACCATTTGTGCTGTTAGGGAACTGAGCCCACTTCCCGTCTGGATGCATCTGGTAGACAACTTGCATATTGGGATCTAAATTGGGATGCAGAGTAGGGAAAATAACAACTTCTCTCTTACTAATTGGGAATGCAGTGTGTTTGTACACCCAAATTAGGTCGATGATCTACTTAACATCATCATCTTATTTTTAAATGTATCATAATCACACTTCATAGGGTATTCCTCAGAAATTACGATATAGATTTCTTATTTTACATGTTAATACTATCTCATATCCTTTCATAGAGATGAATGCCTTGTTAGATCTTCCAAGTGGCATACAATAGCATGCCTTGGAAAGTTAGCATATGCATATAATTACAAAAGCTTCAAAATCATTTGATATAACATTATATAAACATAGAGCCATTGCATGCACACCTACTCTTTAACACTGAATCCCAAAACATGATTCGTACTGCAATAAAAATGCCACATTTCATATTTTACTTGAAAGCCTGGAACAATGTGCCCAAATCTCAGGCGTGCCCTCCTCTATGGATCTTACATGCCAATGGATCACATTAACTGGGCATAGAGGCGGGAACAGAGAATAGGAATAGAAAGTTTGGTCCCCTATTTCCATTAATTAATGTTTCACTTCTAAAGTTTAAGGAACAAGCATGTAGCATCTCTGCACCATATCCATCCATGGAATTATACTTTGTACTTGGACTTGTACAAAGCCTCTTTCGATCGTTGCTAGTGACTTTCGGCTTGCTCAAAATTTATTTTGATACCCATGGACAACATGAAGTGATATGATATGCCCTCCAAATACTAATAGAAAATGTCACGATGCACCATTAGACCATCAAAAAAGTTTGTGGTAATTTCTTCAGTAAGTTTTTTTGGGTGTTCTACCGGTCTAAGTCCAACTTGCCACGCACATTAATTCACCATATCTAGATAAGATATGTTTTTATCATTGTCCATGGAAATGACATTTACCAAAGATTAACATAAGAAAATAGTACATTTGTTCGTGATAGATACTATCAATTACAACTGAATTACTCACTACAACAAATATCACAAGTAAAAGTTGACCACATATAAAATGAAGTACAAACCATTGAAATTCATACATTATCAACACACACACATTGAAACAACATTTAAGACTTGGTGAGGGTATCCTACTCAAAACCAGTGACCACAACTAGGGGATCACCTATCTCCTTGAGTGTCCTAAAGCTATACAAGGACTTTCAAACCTTCCAGGATAGGAAAGTGTATTCTCTACATGATCTAGTTCTTAACCAAATTATGTTAGGTTCTATAACTAGTTCACGTCCCTATTAGGAAAATGTGGAATTAAAAGTGGGTTAAAAAATATCATCATGAGATATTCGGTTGAACCAAGGGTCTCTAATTGTGAAATCTCATTGAAATTCTTGATTTGGAAATATTGTCATCTCCTTTAGTGATTAGAAGCATGAGTGAATTAGGTCAATCAAGAGAACTAGAGGGCAGACCAAATTTAGGGCTAGAATTCCATTGTAAACTGGTAAATGTAGAGAGTCTCTTTTGTAATTTTAGGTTTCTATTAAAGATAGGACTTGGATCAAGGAAAAGATGCCTACTAGATGCATGATGTTGAATGGGAATGAGGTTCCTACTATAAGTAGGATCTCTAATGAAATAGAAAAGGTTCTTACCCAATATAGTGCTTCATTTGAAAGATGAATGCAATATTGGTTAGCCTTCTAGCATAAGGCTTCTACATAAATGTAGAAAGGAAACCAGATGACTATAAATGTGAGATTTCCCTACTTTTCTTGGATCTTATATTCTACGGTAAAACATTTCATAGGATAGTATTTTTTCTATGAGGAAGGTACATTTTAAGGTAAATATCCAAGACCCAACTGAAGGCACCTACCTGATTTAGGTTTTCTACGAAGCGTAACTAATATCAATTAAGGAATTGGTCTAGGACCCTACAACATTCAATCAGGGAAGACAAAATAGTCAAAGGTCATAGTTTAGGACCCTATGGTACATTTTAATGTCACAATCTAGCACCTCGTGGTACAATTTGAGTCATGCTCCAGAACCCAATGAAAGGAAAACATACATACCTATAATAGGACTTTGCATTTCAGATGACATGTAGCCAGATCTAATCATGCGATTTTGTAATTTATAATCTGGTTGAAACCAAAAGATTTGAAATTGAGAGAGAAATCCCAATCTAGGATTCAGATCCAAAATATGATCAAGCCTCAAAGGCAGTCCAAGAGCTTATATTCCTTGTAATAGTTATTTTTTTAGCTTTTTAGGAAATGTTTGGGTTATTCATATTTTTTAACCATTTTTCACTATTTTCAATTATTTTTCCTAAGTCCCTTTCTATTTTAGAGACCTAATTTTAAATGGGGATATGAAGGGATGGCCCGTTGCGGTAGGAAAGGTAACATTACAATGGTATCTAGGGGTCAGCTTACCTTTTCGAGACTAGTGATTATGGATAGGTATCCATTTTCTCCTTAAGGAATGTGAGATTCCTCTCTCCTCAAGGGAGATTTCATTAGAGAATTACTCAAAAAAGGGCAAGATTGGGTGCTAAACATTTATCTAGGGTTAAGGTAGCCTACTCAAGGCAAATGACTGTATTTGGTTAAACCACCTTCCTACTCCAAGAGCATCATCTACATCATCAAAGGGGTTAAGAAAAAATGGACTTTGAAAGAATAATCTTCACCATTCTAGTTATTACTTAATTTGACCAACTATGTCTTGAATTGAATCCCTATTTAGGAAAGGTGTAAAAAATCATAGATGTGAAATTTTTGGATGAGATTAGGACAATATCTAGGGACAAGGTAATTGATTCAAGACCAGTGACTTAGTCTAAGTATTTATTCGCTCCTCAAGTTTTTTTACACTTCTTTCTCCTTAAGAGAGAGTTCATAAGAGAATTACTTACGAAAAAAATAAATTTTGGTACAATACATCTATCCACAGTTAAGGTTGCCTACTAAAGGTTATTAAATGTAGTGGTTAAACTGCCTACCTACCTTTAGCGTGTCTTTGAGCTTAGTGAAGGGGTCCTAGGCCTTCTAAACTTTGAAAGAATCTCTTGTGCCATTGTAGTTCTTACTTGATTTTGTGAACTCTACGTTGAACCAAATACCAATTATAGAAAAATGGGATGGTCTACCCTATAGTAATAGTGAGCCATTGAAGGAGTTATTTAAAATCATTTTCACCATAGCTCTATAGTAAAGGGGAACAAATCTACCCTAGAGTAAGACTAAGCCATTGAAGGAGTTCAACAATATCATCTTTTATATTGTCTAGAGAAAGGAGCACTACTACAGAAATAACCTTTGGCGTCGGTTATTTAAGGCCTAAGGTGTCAGTTTCCAAGCGACACCCAAGTGGGCGCCGCTAAAAGTTGATACCTTTAGCGTTTGTCCCCCAACCGACGCCATAAACCTTCCCGCCACCAAAAACTTGCCAGAAAGGGGATGATCGGTGTCAGTTCTTAAAGAAAACCGACACGATAACCTTATTAAAAACGTCAGTTATTAAGTAACAACCGACGCCATACCCCTTCCTGCCACCAAAAAGGTGCCAGTAAGGGCATCATCATCATCAGCTTTAATAGGTAACCGATGTCATATCCACAGCCACAACGGTTGTGCTACCCAGAATGACCGTGGTACTTGGACAGAATCTACTAATAACTGACACCATCAGCATCGGTTTGTATACTAATAACCGACGCCATATCTCCTACCACTACGGCCATACTACCCAGCATGGCCGTGTTACCTGGCCGCAATAGGTGTCAGTTGTATGGATAACCGACGCTAGAAGGGTATAAAGACGTCGGTTTTACTCTAACAACCGACACCTATGTGTTTTGTTGGCGGTTTTACACAAATAACCGACGCCTATGTTCTGATTTTTGTTTTGTTATCAGTTTGCAAGCTTGTTGTATGACTGGTCAGTAGGATGCAGAACATGCAGTTCAATTCTGAACTATAGGTTTACAACATCCATTGATATCATCCAACAACAGGCCACAAACCTAAAAAATTAACAAGATATACAATATTATATATTTATCATGTGATTCACACACATGTATAAGCACATTTAATTCATATTATTTTTCATCACACACATGTAGAAACCAGTAGTTCCATTTCAAATGTCCTCCATTTTCACACACATTTAGCAACTTACAGTTCCATTCATTTCATCTCTTTTCACATTCAGACACATGTAGAAACATTCATGTATTGATCATCTTCACATTCACACATATGGTATTTCATAAAAAGTCATTCACATTCACACAAAAATAATTATGAGAACAAAGTTTAGAAATATCATTCTTTATTCATCATCGTCATTATCCCAATTATATTTAAAAATTCCCACTACTTGTAGGACTTCTGCCCATTGTTCTCTTACATCATTTAACTCATCTATCGTATAGGGAATATGTACATCTAATATCTTTTCACATGTAGTGAAGTTAGTTTTAAACACCTGCAAAGAGAATGATGTATATATATAATTAATAATATATAATAAGATTGATATATTTCATATTATCTAATGAGACTACATATAATACTTGATGTATGGTATTGATTTTCATTGTTGCATGTTTGATAATTATGCTCATAAATCACATCACATAGTATGCACATGCCCAGCCGTTGTCTTGTATAGCACACTATCAATTGAAACATACAAAATATTCAAAAATACAAATATGTACAGTTCACATAAATAATATATACATTGGAGTCAAAAATTACTTTCACATTCTGCCAACTTAGTGGCTGGTTCTTTTTCTTGGGGATCTTTCCTCCAGCTTTGGCGTACTCTTTTAAAGCCCTACATGTTAATGTAACACATTAAATTGCATAATTAAATAGTAATGTAATAACAGATGTTAACGGATATAAAAATATGAAATATTTCTCACGGGAATAATTGTCTTTTCATTGTGTGTCCATATATATTCAATTCCTTCCCCGCAGGATCTAGATAATAGACAGTGAACATCTCAGGGACAATAACTAGTAACTCCCAATGCTTACCACTAGAGGTAAGAAAGTTATAAATTAATAACTCAAAAGTTACAATAAAAATGTAATTTTCTTAAGTCCAAATTATAAGAAAAGTAAACTTACCCGACATTGAATGGAGCTATTATCACCGTCTTCTTGTTTTTACCAAAATATTTAAAAACATTACAGCAGTATGAAGTAACTGACCTAGGGTGTTTAACTACAAGACTAATAAAAAATGGCACCAAAAATCTCACATGGAGAAATGAAAAATATGTACATATCGTTTGTAAGTGGCTGCAAAACATGTATTATGTATGCATTAATATATAAGAAACCAGATCACCGTATATAAAACAAGGTATATGGATGTATAAATAAGATCTCACCATATCCACAGCTCTATCATAGATGTGTTCAGCCAATCATAACAAAACAACTCCAAAATATCTTCTATAAATATCTTGTTATAGTATGATTGGCCTACATTAATATGTATGTATTAATACGTATGCAAAATGTGTATTATGTATGCATTAATACGTATACAAAACTTATATAAATAGATTGTTATCGTATGATTGACCTGTAGCTTCCTCCAAGATAGTAACATTTATAGGGAAATTTGGATCATGTTCGCCTATCCAATCTGCCATACCCCTACAATTAGGACCTAACGAGGCATGTAGGTCCTTTGGCAGCCAACTTGGCACTTCAGGAGGTGGAGGTGGAGGCTGAGATGTAGTAGGTGTCTTCCTTTTGACGTGTACGTATAATTTCATATCAATTGACTCATATATACGTACACACTTAAAAATTAACGTAACATAAATTTAGCATACAATATTAGTATAGATGACATCTACTTTGGGCCACAATATCACTCCGCCTTCTGCCTCACCAAGTGTTTCAGAATCTGAGTGGGCATATGGCAATGTAAGATCCCTCCATTTGGGGACTACACTTATCGGACTCACACGAACCGCACCATCTAGTACTGGAGTCCCATGAGACATTTCCCCTGGAAGGGGTGGGTAAGCCGACGCCTCTACAGTGACATATTCTTGACTTTTTAGACAGCATGGCTTCAACCCCTACAAATTTATGTAAAGAATGTTATATGCATATATACACAAACATATCATCTTGAAAAGACTCTGCAAAGACTAGCTACTATGTCATAAAAATACTTACATAGGATGTGCTAGGTGGTGGGTCTACATGATTACTCCCAACCTCTGCAGTAGGAGTAATAGAAGTGCAGCACATCACAAGTACTATTTGAGTGGTCGTCTGAGACGCATACCACTTCACCATTACTTCTTGGATTTTACTCTCAATTAATTCATCTACCTATACATGGATAAAAGAAATGCTAGCTATCAATTATTGAGTTCTCTTTCGTAATAACATTCTAAAAAAGAATAGGTTACCTCAACTTGTGAAAGTCCTGCTTTTGGGGCAGGTTTGCGCTGGGATGGCCCAAAGAACGCTTTGATGCCCACACCAGCGCTTGCACCCCTAACATGTCCAGGATGCTCTGGGTTACCCAGAGTAACTGTCAATTCATCCCGTGTGCCCTCAGGGATGAACTTACCTTCCTCCTACTCGTGCAACTCTTGCTAATCGCCATCAATAGAAATTGGTAAGTAAACATAACAATAATCAATATCGGTTGATTTCTCTAAGAGTTCAATTTTACCATTTTTATAGCCGCCTCAGCAGTTGTGGGTTCGTTACATCTCCCTTCTTTTTTTGCTTCCCAGCTATTCACATAACATGGCGAGGCAGAGGTGCGGGACCAATAGTAGAGGACTCCTAAGTAGCAGCAGACTGAGCAGTAGACTGAGCAGTATACTCAGCCTATAGTCTTTGGCGAATGCCTGCATAGAGTCTTGGACCCATTGTGTGGTCATGTACATTCAGTGCACGCCTTGATCTTTGAGCATCGTTGATAGTCTTGTTAGTAAGCACATTGATTTGGTTAGTAAAACTAAAGGTTAATCTTGAATAGGTGAATACATAAGAACGTATATTAACTAAATTGGGAGTTGTGCTTAATACCTTGAATTCATATGTTTTTCTTTGGAGCCAACATAGCACTTGGCCAGTTATGTTTGTTATATACAATCTTCCTCCCTGGTTGTGTATGAAAAATAAGTATGTTACGATGTCGTTGTTGATATTGGGCCCTAAACAACCTGGCAATGATATTGATGTTTATCTTGAACCTCTGATTGATGACTTGAAGAAACTCTGGGGTGAAGGTGTGATGACCTATGATGCTTCACAAAGAGAGACATGTTGTTTGCACGCTATGTTGTTTTGCACTGTGAATGACTTTCCAGCATATGGGAATTTATCTAGATATAGTGTCAAAGGATCTAAAGTGTGTCCTATATGTAATGAGAACACTGATTCAATACAACTATAACACAGCGGAAAGACTGTATATCTTGGTCATTGAAGGTTTCTTCCAAAATTCCATCGGTATCGTAGGTTGCACAAAGCATTCAATGGATGGAATGAGGAGTGGAGTGCACCTAAACATATACCAGGGGAAGATGTTTATGAAAGAGTAAAAGACAATGCCAATGAATCTGGTAAGAGATCACAATGTACGATGGCCACATAGAGTGACAAATCTTTATTCAAGAAGAAGTCAATAATTTGGGATCTTCCTTATTGGAGTTCTTTGGCAGTCAGGCATTGTATTGATGTCATGCACATTGAGAAAAATGTCTGTGATAGCGCCATCGATACTCTGTTGAATATAGCAGGTAAGACTAAAGATGGGATAAAATCCAGAATGGACCTACATGAAATGGGAATAAGGATAGAATTAACAGAAGTAGTTAGTAGCAATCAAAGAACATACTTACCTCCCACTTGTTACACGTTGTCTAGAAAGGAGAAGAAAGCTTTTTGTGAATGCTTGGTAAATGTTAAGGTGCCATAAGGTTACTCATCCAACATCTGTAGATTGGTATCAATGAAAGATATGAAGTTGATAGGTCTTAAATCTCATGATTGTCACACTCTAATGCAACAAATATTGCCCATGGAAATTCGATCAATATTGCCAAAGCATGTAAGGTTTGCAATCACCAGACTTTGTTTCCTTTTCAATAGTCTATGCAGCAAAGTTATTGACCCTCATACTCTTGATAAATTGCAAAGAGAAGTGGTTGTTACCCTATGTCATCTTGAGATGTATTTTCCTCCTTCGTTCTTTGATATCATGGTACATCTTATTGTCCACTTGACTAGGGAAGTGAAAATGTTGGGACCAGATTTCTTGCATTGGATGTATCCCATTGAACGATACATGAGCATTTTTAAAGGTGATGTTCAAAACCGTTATTGGCCTAAAGGGAGTATTATTGAAGGTTATGTGGTGAGAGAGGCTATGGATTTTCACAATGACTTTTTGAGTGCTAATGATGCTCATGTTAATCATAAGAATATTGAGGAGCATTTTGGCAAAGGAATTTTGGGATCACAAATGAAATTAATCAGCCATGAGCAGTTGGAACAAGGTCACTTGTATATTTTACACAACATCTATGAAGTGAGTGTTTATATCGAGGAACATACCAATTTCATCAAGAGACAATATCCTCAATCCAATTCAATGTGGCTTGCTAGAGAGCATAACAAGACAAGACATTTATTAAGTGGTTTTAAGATAAAGTCTTACATCAACTATCTCAAACACTAGATAATCTTACTGAAATTATCAAGTGCCTCACTTTTAAACCAAAATTGAATGTTAGTCTTATGAAGGGTTTGACATAAATGAATTCTCATATTACACAAAGCGTCAAGATGATAAGAGTGTTGTCCAAAACAGTGGGGTCACTCTTCAAGCGTCTTCATTGTTTTTTGCAAGTGCAAAGGATAAGAGTCCATGTGAAGCTAAAATGTTATATTACGATGCCATTGAAGACATATGGGAGTTTGACTACGTAGATTTTAGAATTCTGCTCTTTAAATGTAATTGGGTTGGTAACACCAAAGGAGTTATAGTGGATGAATTGGGTTTCACATTAGTGAACTTTGAAAAGATTAGCGAGAAGGGTGAACCATTCATATTGGCATCACAAGTGAAACAAGTATTTTATATCAATGATCCTACAAATGATAAATGGTTGGTTGCTCATCATGGTAAATGATAGTTCATTGAAGATCCTATAGATGAAGAATAGTACTATGATAAGTATGATGACTCCAGTCCATTCTCAGTTGGGTTGCCAACACCACCAAATATTGAAGCTAATGATGACTTGTATGTGTACAGAGATCACAATGAAGGATTTGTAATTGATAAAAGATCACAATATTAGAGGCATGCATGTTTATATTTTTTTATATGTTTTATTTGTTTGAATGTGAACTTTACAATGTGAATGTGAACTTTACAATGTGAATTACTTTACAATGTGAATGTGAACTTTACAATGTGAATTACTTTACAATGTGAACTTCACAATCTGAATGTGAACTTTCAGATGGTTGAGCATTTATATGATGACCGTGTTGATGATTATTGTGAGGGTGAGGATGTCAATGCACCACCTCACAATGTAGCTTTTAAAAATATATACCACCTCACATTTATAGTTATATATTGTAAGTGTATTTCTTTGTCAAATTTTAGGTTGGCGATGTACCCCCCGAAGAAATTGGGACACTTGATGAGCAGAAAAAAATTTGAGAAAGTGAGGGGCATCACAATTATGAACAAGTTACTACAGTAAAGGGGCAATGGACCCAAACTAGCTGTGGATTTTGATCATGCAGGAAATCCAGTTGGAGTGAACCACAACTCATTTATTTCATATCTTGGGGTTCTCACTCACAGCCATTGTAGTCCTATTTTTGAATCCTGGCATAGAGTTCCTAAGGGGAAGAAATACTTAATCTGGAAGGAACTATGTGTGAGTTATCATTATTTGCAATTCTATTTTTGTAGATTACTAATTTTAGGATACTAGTTAATAACAATTCTATTTTGGAGAGTAAATTTGATCTGGATGAAAAGTTGCATCATAAATGTGCGATGCAACGTTGTGGGAGGGTCCTAAGGAACTATAGGACAAATCTCACCCGAGATTACATACGTGATGCTGAGAAGAGGTTCTTGATTGATTTCCAATTCTAGACATTGATCAATTTTTTACCAACTCTACATTAATAATTTTTGTTTGAAAGATTCATCCCATTTGTACAAAGCCCAAGTCTTAGATTCCTGACTTCTTCACCGAATTCAGGGTATAATAAATCAATCTTATTCCACTGGGGAATTAGACACGTCTTAGGATCCCATCATTATTTTTCTTAACATCTGCATGCCACCTCAAATTCTTTACATCTATCGGATTGTCAAACAAGTGTTGAAACTGTGGTATTATAGGTAGATACCACATCACCTTGGTAGGAGAACCAGTTTTGGACTCCCCCGAAGTCGTCAATTTATACCTTGACGCACCACATTTGGGACAATATTTCAAATCCACATAGTCCTTTTGAAATAATACACAATCATTCAAGCATGTGTGTATCTACTTGGCCTCCATTCCCATTGGGCACAACAATCTCTTTAACCGGTATGTTGAGATTGGCAGCTCGTTTCCTTCAGGAAGAATTTCTTTCAACAAAGACAACAATGACATTAAGCTTTTGTCGCTCCATCTATTGTTAGCTTTCGGCTTATACAATCTCAACACAGTGCTAAGCTTCGTCAACTTACAGCCTGTGTATAATGGTATATCAACATCATGCACAATGTTTCTAAACATGGGAGGTGGATCGATGTGCGCTATCCCACAACTATTCAGTATCGCATCAATGATGTCTACTGGAACTAGTTCGTTCACATCTACGTCATCGGAGGCAATTTCTTCTTCCACACAAGCACTGCTATCGACATCCACTAATTTCAGGTTTGAAATCTCTCCATGCCAGTACCATTCTGTATAGCCTTGTACAATCCCGTTGCACATGACATGACTTTTGATTTCGTCACCAATGCTGACTTTCAAGTTGTTATCGCAGGGCCTACATGGACAGTAGAACCTATCTCCAGGTCATTTCCTATGTTCCTCGGAAAATCTAATAAATTGATCGAGACCATAAATAAACTACGGGGTGCAGCAATTTGGAATGGACATCCATGATCTATCCATTCTATGATCAAAGATAAAACAAGTATATATTAGAACAATATTAGGGTCTAGGGTTAACAGATTAGAGTTTATGGTTAAAACTTTAGGGTTTAAGGTCTTATATATAATTAATGATTAAAACATCCTAAGTGAGATTAGGTGTTCAAGAACAGTCCCAAACCGGGGACTATCCAAGATTTACTCCTAATGAGTAAATCTTGGACGGGTTTCTAGGCCAACAAATACATGTGTTGTCATTCTTATATATAATAAATGTGTACCACCTATCCCATTCTTGAACACCTAATCTCACTAGTAAGTATATAATGTGTATTGTATTTTCAAGAAAATTTTGGCAGCATTTCCCCGCTGTTCTCCAAGTACATATGTACTTAGAGAACAAACGGGGAAATACTACTGAAATTTTCTTGAAAACCCAATACACATTATACACTTACATCCTAAGTGAGATTAGGTGTTCAAGAACAGTCCCAAACCGGGGACTATCCAAGATTTACTCCTAATGAGTAAATCTTGGACAGGTTTCTAGGCCAACATAATATAACACCAGTCCCTTGTTCACAACCCCATTCAACACACAATTTTCTTATAAAAACACTTGTGGACAACAATAACAACATATCAATGCTTCCTAAATTAATCAATGTATTATTTTATAACACAAATCTGGTGGGTATAACATAGCAAAAAACTCAACATGTCACAACAGAAACATGTCCTTAACCTAATATACAGATATTTGTAGCAAAACTCATTAGGAAGAGAGACCATGATCTATATCCTCATGACATTAATTGATATGATGTAAGGTATGTGCATAAACTTATTCTTTCTTTAGTGTGTTGATCATTACATGATCATATCATTAAACTAATAAGAATTAGTTATAAGAATAGGAATTGATTAATACAACAAACAACATGAAATAATATAATCAGAGATCATCGTTATCATGATTTCTTCAATAACTTGAAATTCAAAGCAAAGTCTTAAATCAAACATAACAATCCCTGGGATGCAAGGGCAAAATCATAAAAACGATGATGCCTGGGATTCGAACAAGTAATGGCTTTAACCAAAGATCTAAATGTATTTTTCTTGGGATTAGGTTTCTCATTCCAAGGAAGTTGTACCTTAGTTTTAAATCATCCACAAATAATGACTTCAATCCAAAACAAGCCTAAAGCCCAAAACAATGAAGTGAAAGTTTAGTGTGGAAGAAAGGCATGAGTCGAGAGAAACTAGTTTTCCACCAAGAATCAATTTCCTCACAAAATGGTGTAATAGGGAGCGTAGCCTGCAAAAAATGATTCTCAGAGAGGATCTATGAAGAGATGGTACATGTGTTGTGAAAAAAAGCCCAAGATGACAGAGGCAGAAGGGTACCTGTGTCGAGTGGTGGCGGCGGTGGCGAGAAGGTGAGTGGCAGTCGGAGCAGGCGAGCGGCGGTCGGAGCAGGCGAGCGGAGGTCGGAGTAGGAGAGCGGCGGTCAAAGAAGGCGAGCGGCGGCAGTGGTGGCAAGCAGGCGAGCAGCGGTGGCGACAGCGGTAGGCGTGGCGGCTGTGAGCAGTGGTGGCAGAGCACTAGGAGTAGGGAATCGCCAAACCTAAAGATCAATCAGGAATGAAACAGAGAAAGGAAAAGAGTTTTCCTTGCGCAGGTGCTATTAAGTTAACAATCAGCGTCGGTTATTAAAACCAACCGATGGTTATAACAATAGGCGTCAGTAACCACACAAAAACAGACACCTATGCTCAATTATAGTCATTGGTTTCTACTAGAAAAACAGACGTCTATCTACATATGCCAACAAAAATAAAATGTTCTCGAATTTTGACCATAGTCGTCGGTTGCCGTAGAAAACTGACGCCAAAGGGGGGTGAAAATTTTCACAGGGACAGCGAGTGAAAACACATCGGCATCGGTTATTGCAAGAAAACCGACGATAAAAATGGGCCCAATTTCTGTCTCATGAAAAACCTTTAGTCGTCGGTTGTTTTGTTAACAACTGACGTTGCATGTAAAATTTTGGAGGTAATTTTTTTCCATTGGAAATTTTGGATTTAGCGGTCGATCTTAGGCATCAGTTGATTATTAAGGAATTGATGCTAAATAAAAAGTGATACTCGTGTCTGGCCACTCTTCATAGATAGATGTCGGTTTGTGTATTCAATCGACATTATAGGGTTTATGTGTCGGTTCTTGTATACAATCGATGCCAGTAAATGTGACGTTATAAGCCATTTATGTAGTAGTGGAGGAATTATCTACCCTATACTAATGTCAAACCATCAAGGGAGTTCTTCAACTACATCTTCTTTTCTACTCTATGGAAAAGGCCAAACACTCTATCTTAAAGTGGCATCAATTCAACGAAGGATTTCCTAATTTTGTGCTTTAAAACACCATTATGCCTTCCTTATTCTTATCCAATCGATTAGATCCCAAGGTATATGAAGATGTAGGGCCTACTCTAACATTTTAGACTTGACCCATAACCTATAGATATTGAAGTGAAAGTAGGTGTGGTCATTTGAAAATTTCTACCATACGCAGGGATTGAAAGGTGTGATGCATGTTCAGGATAAGGTCGGTATGTAAGAACAATTTGATCTTCCCATACTAGGTAGGTCTTAAATACATGAATGAGAATAGGTTTTCCTAGTTGGAATAGGGCTTAAGTGTATTAAAAACGTTTTCCAACTATAGATAGGGATTTTATGTAGAAAATGAATGGGTTTCCTACTTAGGGTAGGGCTTGAAGCATGGTTCCTATTTAAGATAGGACTTAGAAAGAAAGAGGCATGTTCATGATAGCTCTTTAGCAACATAAGATCTCTATTCATGAGAGGGAAATAGAAACATGAGGTGCCTATTTAGAATAAGGCTTTGAATGATGAGTCTCTACATTGGATATGGATTTTGTAGACAATACCTACAACACATAAGGTTTTAGTTGAGTTGTCTATTTGTTCATAGGGATTCTTGCAGGTGGTGCCTACTTGACTATAGGGATTTGCCAAGGTGCCTATCTAAACATAGGAATTTAAAGAATGTACCTATTTGTACATACATCTTTGAGAGATGTTTCTATCTAAACATAGGTCTTTAGAAAGAAGTGTTTGCCTAAATGTAGGGCTTTTTCATGCTACCTACCTGAAGATAGAGCTTTAAAGAATGTGCCCATTTTGAGTGTAGGGTTTAATTGAGTTTCCTATATGAACATTGGTCTTTAGCAATTGGTTCCTACTTGAAGGTAGTGATATGTTGAGTGTGCCTACATGAATGTAGGTCTTGATTTGAATGAGATGCCCATTGGGGATAGGGCTTGAATACAAAAGCCTATTCAAGATCAATGACTAAAAAAAGCCTATTCAAGATAGGGCTTGGATTAGGAAGAATTCCTATTTGAAATAGGGTTGTTCAATTGTAGAAAGTGATTGAGATATGCCTATTATAGATTTTGATTTAGCATGGATTCCTACCTGAGTGTAGGACTTTTTTTGGAAAGAGAATGCATACATGAATGTAGGACTTTAATCAAGAGGATGTCATTTTAGGATAGGGTTTAGAAGCAGGGGCTACCTGAGTATAGGGCTTTGATTGGGATACCTACCTAAGAATAGGGCTTTGATCAAGGTGTATATCTAAGCGAGGGAATTTATCTTTAAGGTGAGCCTATATGATAGGCTCTAGAGGGTCTTATACTATTCAAGATATGGCTTTAGCATGAGGTAGTACCCATTGAAAATAGGGATATGGTGAAGATGTTTGTTGGATCACAAGACTTGAATCAAAGTGCCTACACATATATAGGGTTTTACAAGTTATGCCTACCTAGAGTATGATTGTCAACAAAACTACCTACCTAAGAATAGGCCTTATGAAAGTTCCCTATATTGAAGTAAGGTATGCCAATAGTGCCTACTAGGGATTGCAACTCGTATGGAGTACCTACTTGATGTAGGGCTTGGAAAATGGTGTCTTGTTGGGCTTGGAAACTGGTGTCTTCTTGGGAGTAGGAATTACACTAGATTATCTACTAAAGCTTAGGGTTTTTATTAGGGTGCCTATCATAGGGCTTTGAGACAAATACCTACCTGAGTATAGGTTGTTCTACATAATTGTATACTTGAGCATATGTCTTAAGTTATACGAAATGTCTATTTGGCATAGGGATTTGATGAAGATGCCTACTAGGTGTTTAGATTCAAAATTTATGTCTACTTGAGTGTAGGTATTTGAAAGTTTCATGTCTGAGTGTAGGGATTTGAAGGAGATGCCTAACTAAATGTAGGGCTTGCAAGTGATGCCTACCTAATAGTATGACTTTTCTAGAGAGATGCGGACATGAATGTATGGCTTTTTTGGGAGTGTTGATGTAGAATGGGGCTTAATGTAATGCCTACCTGAATGTAGGGCTTTAAAAGAGTGAATTCCTACATGAGTGTAGAGTTTTTATCAGAAGTGGGAATCAATATCAAAGTGCCAACTTGGCACATGATTTATATTGGGATGCCTACTTGGATGTAGATCTAGATCATGTAGATGCCTACCTAAATGTAGAACTTGAGAGATGGGGTATTGCATATGCTTACCAAAAGTAGGAATTTGGTTTACCTCAGTTTAGGGCTTGGTTTTTATGGATGCCTATTTAGGATAGGGATTTTTATGGAGTATGAATTTTGATTTGGAGTGCCTACTTAGTGCAGGGCATAAAAGGGGGCGGCCTATTCAAGATAAGGCTCACGTGTAAAATGATCTAAAAAAGGTAAGATGCCTACTCAAGATAAGGTCTTTGAAAGGGAAAATATCTACTCAATAGGTCTTTAACAATCAAGGTGCCTACCCAAGGTAGAGATTTTAAAATTAATGTGAGGTACCTAATCAGGATGCGAATTTTAAAAGAATGGTGCCTACTCAATGTAGGGTTTTGAAATTCCATATGCCTATCCATCGTAGGGCTTTTAATAGAAAGGATGACTACTGGGAGTGGGGATTTCAAAAGAAAGGGTGCCTACATAGGATGGGGCTTGAAAATGAAAGTTCTTACTCAACGTAGGGCTTTAAAATGAAAGGGGTACCTACTTAGGGTATGGATTTGAAATGAAAAGGTGCCAACTAAGGGTAGGCCTTGAATGTAAGGTGTGTAACATACTAAAGCTCCATGTAACCCTTTTTCCAAGTTTCCCTTTCATTTATGTCCTTTATGTCATTCATGTTTAATTAGTGGAATTTATAGTGGTTTGGTGAACATTTACTCACTATTTGTACCAATAAAAGGGGTTATGCACAAATACCTTAGTGAAAGTCTATTTAAGGACTTTATTAATATTCCAAACCTTAATCTAACTTTTTTATGTGTTTTGAAATCATAAAATGAGACTAGGTTTCAAATTTGGTTCAATTTGAATGTTGTTTGTGCAAGTTATGCAATTTTAGGAACATTCTGGACTATTATGCAAATTACCCAATTGGTAAGTTTTCTTTGCAAATTATTACATCCACTGTAATCCTTAGATATTCCCTTACCATTCTCGAGCTTTGAACCATGGGGCACCTGGTTGCACCTTGGTTTGAAGGTGTTTCTCTCCAAGGGTATTTTAGGGATTACCCTCTTTATAAATGAGCTTATCTTTAAAAGGTATTAAATAATGAGGTTGTTTTTTTTATTGGAGGATGGTGTAGATGGCCTAGAAGTCTCCATGGGCTTTTAGGACCAACATTTGATATACAAAAAGTCTCTATGATATGTCCTCTTGCATGACCATGAAGCCCTAGCCTAAGGACACATGGAAAGTCCCATACACACATCATGCTTGCCCCCTTCTATATAAAGCCATGCCTACCCCTTCCCACCTCCCAATCCAAGAAAAAATTCTCTCATTCTCTTTCCCTCATCTTAGATCATCGTTCCTACTCTATTTGGCCATGAAGGTGATGTCCCAAGGTAAAAGAGAGTGCTTACCTTGGTGAAGAAGGCTCCTAGGGTTCCAAATTTGCTCTATTTAGGGTTTCTAAAGCTCCTTCTTCGTGATTTTGACCAAAAATAGTAAGTTTCCTCCTTTCCTTCTCTGTTTTCATGTTGTTAGTCTTCCTCCTACCTTCTTACAGGTCAGAATTATAGCCTTCCATGGTGAAACCCCACCTAGAGCCTTAAACACCTCATCTCCATGTTCTTTTTCTAGGGTTTTTCACCTCTAAAGTGGAGAAGGTACTTCTTGCTCGAGATATGAGCTTTGTTGGAGAAACTAGCCTCTCTATCTCAGGAATCTTTCTACTTTAACTTTTCCACCTTCCCTAGATGCAAGTTTTGTTAACCCCCTTCTCATATATTGCTTACTACATGCTTAAAACCCATGCTTCTGTGTTTAAAATTGATGATCTCCATCTCTATTTATCATGTTCTTCTAGGGTTTTGGTTTCTTGTTGTTTTACCTTCTCTAGAAGCTCTTATTTGGTTACCTATGCAACTTCAAACCTGATCTTGGGTCAAATGGTGTTTTCTCCATCTCTCTCTCTCTTCAATAATCTCGATCAGTTTGATGATGTGGCAATTTCCTATTGGTCAGTATTAAAAAATATGTATCTTCTGATCCTCTTATCCAAATTTGACAAATAAATATGTTTTGGAATTTGAAAATTAATTTATATCTAATAAAATTATTTTAAAGGTCTGATTTTTTGGTTTGATGAAGGGTGATTTTTGTAAAATTAATTTAATGCATAAAATCCATAAAAAATACATCTTAATCATCATTACTCCAAAATTAACATAAAAATATGTTTCTTGTTCAAGAGAACCTAATAAGTTCATTGGTGATATTTTCAAAATCTAAATCAGGAGAACCTAACATAAAAAAAACTATGAAATTAGGGTTTCTATACATTAGTGTGCATTATGTACTCTAATACATGTTAATACATTGAAAATAGGCAAAGTGGAACTTGGACTCAATTAAAGTGATGAAACTTAGCAATTGATATACGTAAGAGAGGTGTGTGCAATACCTATTTATTTATGTGCATTCTTACACCCTCAGTAGGGATATTTTCAAACTAAACCCTATATTTTCCTAATAAGGCTTTAACGAACCATATTCCCTCTATTCATGATTCTTTTGTTAAATTGCCTCAAAATCAGTAATGATATTCTTTTTCTTGGGTCTTGTACCCCAATTCCATGTTTTAATTGATATGATGCTTTTACTTTCCATGAATTCTTTCCTAGCATGATGATTTTATGGACTATTCATCTATAGTAGTGGTACTTATGTACAACCACCCATAGATAGGGCATGTATTAATTCACCCTGGTGTGTGTCTTACTCTCCCCCATAAAAATATGTGTAGGTGACTGGGAATGTATTAATTCTTCCCTCACCTATAGGTTGAGGTCCAGTAGGTGCCTCAACCATACTTAGTTAAGGTAGTCATAATTATCATTCATGCAAGCTTTTATTATATTTTGTTTATGGAAAGCATCTATTTAAAAATAGTCTCATACTCTTGAAATCTTAATCTTATGATAAAAACTAGCCTTTATTTACATGTTTTCTTTACCTTGATATCCTATTCATACTTGTTGACACATACTTTGTTTTCCTTTCCCTTTTGCTGGGTGTTTTCCCAACCACCCAGGTGTTGAGCAAGGTGAAGAGCAAGTCCAAGGAAATTGACACCAGGAGTAGATCTCAAGTTTTCTTCTGAAGAACATCTAGGTTGCTAAAGCTAGATCCCTAGTTTTCTTATCTTTTTCTTCTGAAAAACTTATGTAGTGAACTATGATGAAAGCCATGTAATAACTTTATTTCATTGTTTTTTTGCTGCTATTGACATTCTATATGTATCTGGTGGATGCTTATTTACTTGGAATATTATACATACATCCCTCAATATCTTTTGTCTTTCTAAAAAGATGGATGTTTTGTACTTCCTGAATTTTAGTAAGGAGGTGATCTCGCCTCTTTACAAGGAGCCTACTCAAGATAGGGATTGAAAATGAAAAAGGTTCCTACTCAAGGTAGTGTTTTATAATGTAGGTTGCCTACACTTGGTAGGAGTTTTGAGTTATTTGCCTCATTAGCTAGGAATTACAATTCAAAGTGCAAACTCAACCTCGAGCTTGGATGTAGGATTTTGTACCTATGCAGTTCTTTAAATTTGGGTTGGTATATTTTAAAGTATTAATCCAAGCCCAAAAGAGGTTTATGAAATGGTCTTAGAAGGTGGTCTAGTTCAAGGCCTTCATGCAAGACCCAAAGAGGCTCACGAGATGGTTTCATATGGTGGTTGAGTCTAAGCTCTTTTCCGGGACCTGGTTCATGAGATGTTTTAGAAGGTGGTCAAGTTTAAGGTATTATTCTAGGACCCAAAGAGGTTTAAGAGATGGTTCTAGAAGGTGCCTAGTTTAAGGTCTTGGTTTAGGACCCAAAGAAGTGAAATTTATTATACATAAATGGGAAATTTAATTAAGGATTCCCTATAAGATAGTAGGATTTTTTAATCAAATTAAAGGCTCACCATGATGTACTCCCATTGGTTATTTATAATTGATGACTCTAGGCCATGTCCAAATCATCCCATATGTGAAATCTAAAAGCTATTTTGGATTTTGAATATCTCATTTCAAACTACTTTGGAATCAAGAAATATCATCACGAAAGAGCTAATTTTAGAAGTGCTCTTTAACCAAATTTCAGCATATTGCTCACTATCTTTTAGGGATGTATAACTGGTGCTTATCACTTAACTTAACTTTTGACATGTAGCTATCTACTTTACCATTGCTTCATAGTTGGAGTTGTGAGGCATGTAGTTTCTCAGTAGTTGACATCAGTGGGCTTGGTATCATTCTATGTTTGTTATGATACAAATTTTTTAAGGTGCAATGAGCTCATCACAACTAACCATTTAGTCTACAAGGTCACTGGACTAGACATCCTTTGTTGATTCAATGGTCACTATGCAGAGAGCATGTTGTCTCATTCTTTATTGTGTTCATGCCCAGGTGAGACCACATTAAACGATAGGAGGTAACTCATGTAGATCTTTCCTAGATTGCAGGTCAGGTCTTCATTATATTACGATATGGTATTCCTTGTTAGACTCTTTCTCTAGATATTAAAGCAAGCATTGTTGGAGCTATATTTGTGTTAGACATTGTATCTGATCTAAAGTAGTCTAACTGATCATCATCGCTTTGCTTTGTAAAACCTTTTATCCATAGATTTGTGATAGATTTTGGCGGTAAAGAAATTAGTGATTGTCTAATGAAGTCATCTTTATGTTTGAAATAAATTGTGATAATAAAGAAAGGTAAGCCATTATCATCAAAGATTTTCTACTTTCTTTATCTTTGTCTAGGTGCAAGATTATCATGATTTAATATATCACAATAGCATTTTTCTCCTTTTATTTGTTTCAGTTTTTAGGATTCTTCTTTTGACATTAATGCATCCGTGGTAGTCCATAAGAAAGTTCTTTGAGGTTGATATTTCAATCCAGCGGGCATCGCACCCCCAACCATGTATAAAACCAATGGTAAGTGAATTGAACATATTATAATTTAAAGGAAGCATGTAAATTGAAAATAAATTTTGAACATTAAACATTGAAAAGGGGACACAATTGCTTTTAAATTATATCTTTTATCTTCACCTATATAAGGATCCTCGGGTTGCACATAAATGCCTCTTCTCTTATGCCATGTAATGCCTCTTCTCTTATGCACCAAAATTCCTCGTGGTTTGCCCCGAAGTGCCTCTTCCTTATATACCGAAGTGCCTCTTAAAGTTTGCTCTGAGGAGCCTCTTAATGAGGACCTTATATAAGTTTGCTTTATACATTATCTCTCTTAGAAACTCTTTATTTGCTCTTAAAACTTAATTTTGGCTTCACTCTTAATGTTCATGAAAGCAATACAATAATATGAATAATAAAAGAATAATATTCAATTCAACATAACTTCATTGACTTTAAACAATTGCAATAGTAGATAATACATGCATAACATTCATTGAATTTCATATACTCATATATGAAATCAAACAATAGCTATGTTCAATTAGCATGTAGCACTTACCTTGCACTTAGAGGAGATCTGATTTCTCTTCCTAGGTTCAGTAAACCCTAATCACGTCCTTGGGGTTGAAAACCCTAAACACCATGTTCATAACATTCAACGTATCAATCTATATTCCATTTGTCACCTAAAACCCTAATTTTTTATAACATATGAATTATTAATCTTGAATTTGATCCAAGATGATTTTTTATCCAAATAGGTTGGATTTTGACTATTAAGATTATTTAAACACATTATGATCATTAAAACTAAGGAATTAGGGTTTTTATTCATTTAACATACTAAAGTTAGAAACTTTAGGAACTTTTAGAATTAGAAGTAGAATTAGGTATTAGAAATATTTTTATTGAATTCCTTGCATTCTTCTGATCAATTCTTGTACATAACTCGTCTTAATCTGATTATTCTAGTAATTACTATAATTTTTGTAAGAATATCATTAATTGGCCAATGAGAACAAGCCACACTAGAAAAATATACAATTACCTTACAAGGCCACATGGGCTCGGAGTAGCCAATGGCTTGCAGCTACCTCAGCCAGGTTGTCCACGTGGGCGGCTCTTGATAAAAGTCCCAAAAGGCAAAAGGGTCATTAACTTCCATTGTACGAGTTAAGGTGGTATGTTGGTAATTTTAGTGATCTTCGTCATCTACCTCGGTCCGACTCTACCTCATGAGTAGACGATCAACTAGAAAGTTGACTTCGAGTGCCAGGCTCTCCTAGTGGCAAGAGAAGGCACTAGAACCTTCATCACACCTCACTAGACTCGAAGGTGGTCTTTGATTTCCCAGAGGGGGTCGGTGAAGGGAGAACAATGAGGGGAGTTCTCCGATAGGGTTTTGAGAAGCTGAAGGGCGTGGGAAGGTGCTAGCAGAGGAATCGGAGAAATAAATAGGTCCCTCAAGTGTGAAAGAGTCTCACAGAATGAGTTTCATCCTTGTAGGGGGTATCTACCCTTTTATATAGCATCAGGCTATGGAGGGTGGCAGGCGAGGGGCCTACAAATTGGGCAATTGGTCAATTGTGCACCAAAACTATGAAATTAGGGTTTGGTGAGTCTGGTTCTATCTCATGGATATACTGATACCCTTTTTAGAAGGGATCATGACCCAGATAGAGAAGGATATCAATATGAAGAGAGTAAATCAATGTATCTGGGTTGCCTAAATAGGGTGGAGGTAGGAGATGACCTGAACATTGTTTAATTTTGATCCAACAGTCACTGGGCCACTTGACAAAAATTAAAGGGTCAGGTAAAGTTCTATTGTGAATAGGATATGTGACATTTAATGCATATTTTCATAATCCTCTTCACTTTAGGAAACCTTATTTAATTCATGTCTTTTTCTCCTTAATCCCAATTGGCCCCAAATTTTAAAGGACAACTTTTAATATGTAAATCTATGTGTGGGAAAGATTTGGGCCAAAACAAGAAAGGAAGTTATCCTTTTCTTACCCCTTAATAGAGTAACTTATTTGATTTATTTAAGACATAAATTAACCTCCTTTTCGATCCAAACTTGGCAAGCAACCATATTTAGGTTTATATTCTCTTGGGTGCAAGTTAGGGTCGAATTATTCCCATTGGTTACCCTCAACGTACCTTTTCTAGACATGTCCACACAATTCCTTATTAGTCATTTAACTTTTAATGCAATGCATTAATACATTTGATAATTGAGGAAATACTTCCCTTTATGATACCTTGAGTCAAAATCCAAGATAATAACTTGTTGTCCACTCAAAAGTTATTTCATCTTCCTTTTGTGCCTTTTAGAGTAACTTCTCTGGAGGAGAGAGAAAAGTCATGAATTATAATTATGATTTTATTTTGAAAGCTATCAAAGAAAAGAAGGCTACATGTTCAAGTCATATTACTCTTCATTTCAAAATATTTGTATTTATCTTTCTCTTTCATCTCTTTTAAACATTTTCAAGAATAGGAGAGAGAAAAGGAAGATCAACATTTATATCTTTGAGTTAATTATAACACATGATTCCTGTATGAAAGAAAATTGTACTTTATGCATATTTTACTCTTCTCACTTCATTATCTTTTAAGAAATTTCATTCATGGTCCTTTTGCATTAAGACCCTCAATAATTATTATTTAATAAAATTTTCATTCTAAGGCTTAAATTATTCTTGAAAGATTTAGATGTTATAGTAAGGGTGAGAAAAAGATGAGTATATACATATAATAAACATGTTCAACATTACATTGGATTAAAAATGTAATAAGAGATTTTCCAACAGAAAGGGGCTATTTGCATTTAGGTAATTTCAAAAGAGTTCTAACAAGAAAAATGGAGGCACATTAAAATCCAGAGTAGAAAGATGAGAATAAAAGGTCTTTGTATATCAATTAACCACAATTCCAATATAAAACAATAAACTTTTACATGCATAATAATGTAGACTAAATATACCTAAAACAGGGCCATAACACCAAAGGATCATGGTCTAAAAGAAATAAGGGTGGAAACGCCCCTCCTGGGAGGAATACGCGCACCCTATATAAGTATAGTTGTAGATAAGTACCACTATTCCAGATATTCTAGTCAAACATGCAGCATGCATAAATAGAGTGGTAAGACTAGTATTTTAGTCAATTTCACATAAAATGGTAATCATAGCAGGAGGGGCCCAAAGACCCAGTATAACATAGTAACTCAACAATCACAGGAATGTGTACGAATCCAAATCAAGAAATATGAATGCCAACAATTGAGTTTCTAGTAGAATTGATATTCAAGAGATGCCTCATTAAATGAAATATGTTTAAGTCAAATAATGCCCAAAATAAAATAGAGGATGTACATACCTGATCTGCATCACTAAATAATAACTATATTGGTACAGTTTTGTCCACAAAGTCAAGTTTCATCCTAGAAACACATTTAGTGTGTTCGTCCAACTGAAGTGAAATGTTTACACATTCATATTATACTTATTTGTGTATCTCTTCCCTAAATTTGATTGCCTAATGGAATTTTAGGGTTTACAAACTTATTAGGTGTACATATGATTCCTTAGATATGAATTTTAGTTTTTATGTCTAGTTCCAATCACATATATCAAAGTGTGATAAGGTTACATATATGAGTGTCTAATAATATGCATTCATTTAATTTAGGTCTTGTAATTCGTTTCACTCTTTATATCAAATATTTTTATTTGGTCAACTAGGTCAAGGATGTGTTACATGAGATATTATTCAAATTCATACCCTAATATGTTACTACTACTAATAAAGTTGATAACATTAGGTTTATAGGAATTGAATATACCAATATTCATATTTTCATTACGCATATACCAACATGAATTTGCATGCCATTGTTAAGCAGATTGTAAAATGATAAGGGAAATTATTATAGACAATATTATAACTTATATAATCAAATTACTATGGATACAAAGAATATAAGTCTATAAAGGGGAAGCAAAAAGGAGAAAATATGGGAAGAACTGGTCATCGGGTAATAGATCGAGTTTGCGGGTATAGTGGCGATGCAAGAAGCGCGGCCAGGGAATAACCCTGAGACCATGGTAGGAGAAAGGTGACTTCACAGAGGGGGAGGAAATTAAATGAAATTGAACTTAGTTATAGTTTTTCTTTTAAAAGGCATTAGTATCATATGAAAGCTTATAATTTAATCATTAGGATGGAAGTGTAAACAATGGCCTATTAACATGAGATTTATTATGTATGCTAATTCAGATGTGAAGATCCTAAATTTGCCATCAATTTCACCTTTTGAAGGTGTATAATTGTAGATTTCATTGTTTGTATATTAACATACACTAATGTATTTACACATCTTGATTATTTAATTGTGACACTATATTACATAATCATTTCATGTCTTTCATCTTATACCTCTAGGAATATTTTAGGGTGTTTATTTAAAGTCAAGCATGATATTGAGTATATTTGTCCATTAAGTTTGTTATTGAAGGTATTAAGGACATTTATGTATCTATGATACTAATCAACTATAAGGATTCCTAGTGTACTTTATATTAGGAGAAAATGTACTATATGTTAACATAATCAAAGAGGGGCCCGGAAGAAGGAAGGTATAACACATATGTCTAGATTTGATTATGTTAACACACTTCACCCCTTAAAGAGGATTTCATAGTCGAAATCCACCCATTCATATCCTAGTGTACATTGTTTGGCGTCTTGATAATTATAGGATCCTAAGTGTTTTTAATGAGGTTAATATAGTTAAAAAATTCATTTTAAATCCTTTTATAAGTAGTTGTATGTGGTAACTTATCAAGCTAGCCATCCATGATCTCAATGCATATTTTAATTACACATGTGTATAGGGTTGTGTTATGATTCTATTTTTTCACTTGTGTGTATTATCTCATAGGTCGTAAGCATATTTATTTTCTTTGTTCAACATTCCTAACATAGTTACCTTAGATCCTAAATTAGATTTACACATTCTATTATCTTTATTGGAAGTTAAGTATAGGGGCCTTGAGTTAAAGGTTTTGCATTTTTTTATAAATTTTTACCTTATCTATGTCCTTCATTTTAGATGAATTAATATAAACTTAGAAACTTATTTAGTATCACCAACTAAAGTTCATGGTTGTCAAATTAGTAACATTACCCATTAATACTGGCTAAGTGGTAGTCACATATGTTTAACATTGATAGTGTAAATGACTATTGATTCAATTATTGTGTCCACTACTAGGTCAAGATAATCCCTAAGTTTGGTTATACTCCCAACAAATAAATGGCACTAGACTCCACCCAATAAAAGGATTTATTTATAAATTATCTATTACAGAAACATGGTTGATCTACTAGGTCTTGAATATCCAAACGTCTTCTTTGTACTCATTCATCACACTAAGTCCTTAGGTCTCATTGATTCTCAAGTCTGTCAAAGGTTTCTTCGCTAAAGGATTTCTCTACTATTCCAACTTTGTTATGGTGGTGACTTGGTTCCAAAAATCATCGATAACTGCAAGCCAAAAAAATAATAGATGGTTTGATAATGAAAAAAAATTTGGCAATAAAAACTTTGCAATAGAAACCCAAAATGGCGCCAAAATAGATATGAAAACCAAATCAGCCACCTTATACAACACGAAATGTATACTATTATTCTATCACCACTCCCTTCCACTAGAAGGGCCTGAACCTACAAATATTTAAAAGGGTATATAACTATATCTCTAACATGTATAGTATAGGAGGGAGGAGGGTTTCTTATTACACATGGTCAACCTATGTCAAGCCCTTATAACATACCACATCCACCATTCCCCATATTACTCTTAATATATATTACAATACATCTCTCAAGACATAGGAAAACATATGATCATCCAACCAGATTAGGAATAAATTAGGGTTTTTCATTCACTTGATGGTTTACAACCATGGTGGCATCATAATACAAGGTGACTCATTCACTAGGTAATCTAATTTCACTTTGGAGATGAGATAAGTCAACTCCTCAGAATATTATATTGAATTAGCAGCTTCCATCCACTAATCCCCATACATGAGGCATAAGAAGCTCAATGAGGATGGTATCATGTCATTAGGTACATGGCCTTGGACATATATGTGCTAGGAAACTCCATGTTGAAATCAAGGCATGTCTAACTATAACTAAGCTAGTCCATATTAGCATTTATATCAAGGGGAACATCTCAACTGTACAACTTACTCACAATTTGTGTTTGTCATTCATGCATTCTCTGTAACGCCCGAGCCTACTGCCCAAGGATCTAGTAGAGTTTCAGGAATGACGACTGGCCCCACAAACCACCACTAGCCTTAACTGCGCACTTTGTCCACACTGACGTGCAAGCCAGGATCAACTTCCCGACTGGTCACCCATCCTAGTACTACTCCAAGTTGAGCATGCTTAACTATGGAGTTCTTTAGTGATGGGCTCCCAGAAAAGGAGGTGCACCTTGGTGATATGGGTAGTCCAATCATTCCTTTTAAGATCATGTTATCTGCTTAACGATGGCGTGTGTCACTACATTCTCAATACCCAAGTGGACATATGTGAGGCATGCTAGAGGAACAACATGGATAGGGCTTAAAGTGAGAACTAGGGTAATGTCTAGCTAAGAGTATTCAAATCAACCTACACTTCATGGTGCTCAAGCTAACTTCCAAGAACTTTGGAGAAAAGAATCATATGATACTAGAGTCAACTCCATATGGTGACATATTTACATCAATAAAAGGCTAAGGGGATTGGGATTATTCAAGATCGAGTCTCAACTACATAGGTAGTATGGGGAACAAAAGTGACCAACTTAGTCTGGAATTGAAAACCCTAATTGGTATTCTGCTACTAAGAAATAGGTATATCAACATCCTCTAAGGGTCACCCCCCTAAATAAGGGCCAACCTAGGATAACTTGAAATAGTCAAGTCACCGACAACTTAGGCTCTAATACCATTTTGTAAAGAGTGGGACCCAAAAAGGGGATCCACTCAAAGGATACAATACAAGAGCCATGTAATCATAAAGCAGTAGAAAAAAAAACTATTACACAGTTACAAAATATATCTTGTACAATTGATTCACCATAAAGTGGCATGACAATATAAGAGGTATACATATAATAACATGTAGACAGAGGGCAACCTAGCCATTCCAAGTTATTCTTAGGTTCAATATCTTGTATACAATCTTTGTGCATCCTTGTGTCTTCCAATGTACATACACATGTGCATCCTTGTGTCTTCCTGTGACTCACATAGGGGAAGGACTGTAAAATGAAACCAAACTTAGCTACATTTTCTTTTAAAAGGCATTAGTATCAAATTAAAGCTTATAATTTAATCATTTGAATGAAAGTGTAAACAATTGAGATTTGGCATGTATTCTAATTAGGATTTGACAATCCAAAAATATGCCATCAATTTCACCTTTTGAAGATGTATAATTGTAGATTTCATTGTTTGTATATTAACATAGATTAATGTATTTACGCATCTTGATTAATTAATTGTGACAATATATTACATATTCATTTGATGTCTTTCATCTTATACCTATAGGAATATTTTTGGGTGTTTATTTAGAGTCAAGCATGATATTAAGTATATTTGTCCATTAAGTTTGTTATTGAAGGTATTAAGGATATTTATGTATCTATGGTACTAATAAAACTCCAAAGATTCCTAATGTACTTTGTATTAAGAGAAAAGTACTATATGTTAACATAATAAAAGATGGACCTAGAAGAAGGAAGGTCTAACACTTATGTCTAGATTTGATTATGTTACAACATTCCACCCCTTAAAGAGGATTTTGTCCCCGAAATCCACCCATTTACATCCTAGTGTACATTGTCATGCTTCTTGACAATTATAGGATCCTAAGTCTTTTTAATAAGGTTAATGTGGTTAACAAATTCATTTTAAATCCTTTAATAAGTAGTTTTTGTGGTAACTTATCAAGCTAACCATCCATGAGATGCATATTTTAATTACACATTTGTATAGGATTGTGTTATGATTCTATGTTTTCACTTTTGTTTATTATCTCATAGGTGATAAGCATCTTTGTTTTCTTTTTTCAACATTCCTAAGATAGTTAGCTTAGGTCCTAAATTAGATTTATATATTCTATTATTTTTATAGGATGTTAATTATAGGGGCCTTGAGTTCAAGGTTTTTTATTATTTTTATAATTTTTTACCTTATCTATGTCCTTTATTTTAGATGAATTAATACAAACATGGAAACTTATTTAACATCATCAACTAACGTTCATGGATGTCAAACTAGTAAGGTTACCCATTAATACTTGATAAGTGGTAGTCACATATGTTTAACATTGATAATGTAAATCGCTACTGAGTCAATTATTGTGTCCGTTACTAGGTCAAGATAATCCTTAAGTTATGTTATACTCCAAACAAATACAGGACATTGGACTGCACCCATTAAAAGGATTTATCTACAAATTATCTATAGGGTCAATGGGTAGGATCCATTAGGTCTTGTATATCCAAATTTCTTCTTTGTACTCATCTATCACACTAAGACCTGAGGTCTCATGGTTGCTCAAGTCAGTCAAAGGTGTCTTTGCTAAAGGGTTTCTCTACTATTCCAACTTGCTTGTGGTGGTGACTTGGTTCCAAAAATCATCGGCAACTGCAAGCAATAAAACTGTAGATATAGTTTAGTAATGAAAATAAATTTGGCAATGAAAACTTTGCAATAGAAATCCAAAAATGGCAGCAAAATCGATACGAGAACCAAATCATCCACCTTCTACAACACGACATGTATACTATTATTCTATCATCACTTCCTTCCACTAGAAGGGTCTAACCCTACAAATATCTAAAAGGGCATACAACTGCATCTCTAACATGTATAATATAGGAGGGAGGAGGGTTTATTATTATCCATGGTCAACCTATATCAAGCCCTTATAACATACCACATCCACCATTCCCCATGTTACTCTAAATATATATTACAATACATAATTTCAAGACATAGGGAAACATATGGTCGTCCAACCTGTTTAGGAAGAAATTAAGGTTTCTCATTTACTAGATGGTTTACAACCATGGTGGAATCATAAGACAAGGTGACTTGTTAACTAGGTAATATAATTTCACTGTGGATATGAGATGAGTCAACTCCTCAGAATATTTTATTAAATTAGTAGGTTCCATCCACTAATCCCCATGCATGAGGCATAAGAAGCTCAATGAGGATGACATCATGTCATTAGGTAAATGGCCTTGGGGATATATATGTAGGGAAACTCCATGTTGAAAGCAAGGCATGTCTAACTATAACTAAGGCAGTTTAGATTATCATTTATATCAAGGGGGGCATCTCAACTCTAAAACTTACTCACAATTTGTGTTTGTCATTCGTGCATGCTCAGTACCCAAGTGGACATATGTGAGGCATGCTAGAGGAATAACAAGGATAGGTTTTAAACTGAGAACTAGGGTTATGTCAATCTAAGAGTATTCAAGTCAACCTATAGATCATGGTTCTCAAACTAATTTTCTAGAACTTAGGAGACAAGAATCATATGATGAATCAACTCCATGTGTTGACATATTTACTTCCATAGAAGGCTAGGGTGATTGGGATTACTCAATATTGAGTCTCAACTACATAGGTTGTTTGGGGAACAACAGTCATCAACTTAGTCAGGAATTGAAAACCCTAATTGGTATTCTACTACTAAGCAATATGTATATCAACAACCTCTAAGGGTCACCTCCCTAAATAAGGTCCAACTTAGGATAATTTGAAATTGTCAAGTCACTGACTGGTTAGGCTTTTATACCATTTTGTAAAGAGTGGGACCCAAAAAGGGGATCCACTCAAATGATACAATCCAAGATCCATTTAATCATAAAGAAGCGGAAACAAAACTATTACATAGTTGCAAAATATTCCTTGTATAATTGTTTCTCACCATAAAGTGGCATGACTATATAAGAGGTATACATATAATAACATGTAGGCAGAGGGCAACCCAACCATTCCAAGCTATTCTTAGGTCTAATATCTTGTATAAAATATTTGTACATCCTTGTCTTATAATGTACCTACACCTGGGTGGATGGGAACTTCACTTAGAACATCAGAAACAAGGTATGGGTCAGATAAAGTGGAGTATATACATATAATAAACACTTTGGGCATTATGTTGGGTTAAGAGGGTAATAAGAGGCATTCCTACAAGAATAGGATATTTGCATTTAGATAAGTTCAAAAGAGCCATAAAAAGAGAAATGAGGCATATTAAAATTCATAGTACAAATATGAGAATAAAAGTTCTTGCCATATGAATTGACCAAAATTCAATTATAAAACAATAAACTTTTGCATACACAATAATGTAGACTAAATATACCTAAAACATGGCCATAACACCATAGGATCATGGCCTAAAATACATAAGGGCGGAAACACACACTCTAAGTGGAATATGTGTGCCCTATGTAAGTATAGTTGTACATAAGTACCACTGTTCTAGATATTCTAGTCAAACACACAACATGCATAAATAGAGTTGCAAGACTAGCATTCTAGACACTTTCATATAAATTGGCAATCATAGCGGGAGGGGTCTAAAGACCATGTATAATAGAGTAACTCAATAATCACAGGAATGTATACAAATCCAAATTAAGAAATATGAATTCCAACAATTGAGTTTCAAGTAAAATTGATATTCAGGAGATGCCTCATTAAATAAAATAGGTTTAAGTCAAATAATGCCCAAAATAAAATAGACGATGTACATACCTTATCTTCACTGCTAAATAATAGTTTCATCCACAAAGTCAAGTTTCATCCTAGAAAGACATTTGGTGTGTTAGCCCAACTGAAGTGAATATGTTTATACATTCCTATTATACTTATATATGTATCTCTTCCCTAAAGTTGATCGCCTAATGGAATTTCAGGGTTTACAAACTTATTTGGTGTACATATGATTCCTTAGATTTGAATTTTAGTTTTATGTCTAGTTTCAATCACATATATCAAAGTGTGATCGGGTTATGTATATGAGTGTGTAATAATATGCATTCGTTTAATTTAGGTCTTGTAATTTGTTTCCCTCTTTATATCATATATCTTAATTAGGTCAACTAGGCCAAGGATGTGTTACATGAGATATTATTCAAATTCATACCCTAATATGTTACTACTACTGATCAATCTGATAACATTAGGTTTAAAGGAATTGAATATACCCATATTCATATTTCCATTACACATAGACCAACATGTATTTGTACGACCATTATTAAGAAGATTGTCATATGATAAGGGCAATTGTTATAGCCAATATTATACCTTATATTATCCAATTACTATGGATAAGAAGAGTCTAAGTCTATATGAATTATTGCCTCACTGGTACAATGTATATGTGTGTATACTAAAAAGATAAAATATGTATAGCATAATGACTTATCCAATATGTAACTATATATCTGAATATTTAGATTATCTTCACAGTATACTATCTAACATATCACTATCTTATAAACTAGTTTATGAAGAACTAAAATGCAGTTATGACTATACTTACCTATGAGGTTATGCATACACTCTAGATTTCCAGGTCTAGTTGCTTTGAACTGGTGATATTTAGGTGGATCATAATGAAAAGACAAGTCAACGCCACCCTACCTTCTATATCCGTCGACTATGCATTGCCAACATGAGGAAGAGGAGGCAAGGCTGAGGAGAACTAAGGCATGGCCCAATCATATTTGGCGTCCTGATTATATTTTAGTGACCTGGTGATCTATGTCTACTAGTTTGCGAGTGATCTATAGGTCTATCAAAGACCATCATAGCATATGTCAAGGACTCCGTCGGCAGCCTACTACACTAGGAAGATGGAGGAGGTGATGGTGTTCTCTCAGCCATGGTGGGGTTTGTAGATGAAGGGTTGAAGGAGATCGAGGGTGTTGATGATGATGATATGAAGGTTGTGATTTCATGGAAATAGGTGGCCACTATGTCTTCAGTTGACCATCTGTAGTAGGTGGCAATAGGTCTGCATGCCATGGTGGTCAGGTACATAATTAGAGCGAAAAATCAGATGCTAGGGTGTTACAGAGACCTGGATGAAGATGGAAGGAAGATAAGATGAGGAGGCAAGCAAGTATGTTGCTTCCAGTTGCAAGGGGAAGGAGGAAAGGCCTCAGGGTATCTCTAAGAGTTGCAGATACCATCAATGGATTCTAGATTTTCAAGCATTGGATCCAATCATCGGGGAAAGGATGGTGGCAGTTGCCTGCCATGGTAAGATCAACAGAGGTGGATTGTAGTGTTTTTGTTTGCATTAGGGTAGACATTCCAGGTTGTTGATGAAGATGAATGCAAGACTAGTTGGAACTTAAGAAGCCCAGTCTGCATCTCATGTGAATCATGTGGAAGAGGTTCAACAGACTGACTACCCTCCTTGAAGGTCAACTTCATGGAGAACATAGACTTTTTAGCCTGTGATGACGGTAGCAAGGAGATTGTGGAGGTTTCAAACATAATCACACATTCATCCATGAGGAAGGAAAGCTAGGTTACATGATTATTTTGTTGTTTCATAGACTAGGGAGGAAGAAGATGAAGAATAAATGAGAGGATCAGAGAAGGATCGGCTAGGTCTAGGGGAGTTTGAATATATGAGGAGGAGGAAGTATAGGATCAGATTAAGGTTGTCAACCTGGGCACCTACATACCTTTAGGAAACTACAAGTCATGGAGGCAACCATACCCGCTGGGCATAGGGAGAGGGAGCATCAGAGGTTAGGTATAGATGGGGAAGAGTACCAGAGGGGGTGGAAGAGGAGGTAACATCAGTTTCACACATTGTGAGGGCTCATCTTAGTATCATGGTGGTGGAGGGTGAGCATCGTGAACTGAGTCTAGCCGCACCATTTTTTGTCTGGTGAACGGTGGGCTATTTGGGTGGTGATGGGGATTACTAATGAGGATAAGAGGGAGTATCTAGAGGAAGAGGAAGTGAAGAGGAGAAAATAGGGGAAGAATTGGTCGTCATATGCAAGATTGAGTCTGCAGCTATGGTATCGGTGCAAGAAGCACAACCATGGTAGGAGAACGGTGACGTCAGGGGAGGAAACTAAATGAAACCAAACTTATTTATAGTTTTTCTTTAAAAGGCATTACTATTAAATTAAATCTTAAAATTTAATCATTTGAATGGTAGTATAAACAATGGCCTATTAACATGAGATTTGGCATGTATGCTAATTAGGATGTGACAATCCTAAATTTTCCATCAACTTTACCTTTTGAACATGTATAATTGTAGATTTCATTATTTTTATATTAACATACATTAATGTATTTACTCATCTTGATTAATTGATTGTGGCACTATATTACATATTCATTTGATGTCTTTCATCTTATACCTCTGGTAATATTTTTGGGTGTTTGTTTAGAGTCAAGCATGATATTTAGTATATGTGTCCATTAAGTTTGTTATTGAAGGTATTAAGGACATTACATGTATTTGTGATACTATACAACTCCAAGGATACTTGATGTACTCTGTATTAGGAGAAAATGTACTATATGTTAACATAATTAAAGAAGGGCCTATAATAATGAAGGTCTAACACCTATGTCTAGATTTGATTATATTACATCAATAATAGTGTCCTACTTCACCAAATACAGCCTATCCTAATCCTTGTGGAGAGTCAAGCATAATGTGTTCATAGTGAGCTACAAATCATATATCTTGTGAGAGTTGTAATATCTTCTTTCTCTCTTGTTCTCTTTACCTGTTCTTATTGCTTCCAACTACTTCTTGTGAGAAGGTTGTGGGGAAGCTTCATGGAGATACTTCTTGTGAGAAGGCTTCTACCAAGGTGGGAGGTTTATTGTGATGTACTCCGTTGTGCAAGTTCTCTTTGAGATAGGAAAGAAGGGTTGTTTTGACCCACAAAAGATATCAGTTATTTTATGTATTTTGTGTCAGTACATAATAGGAGTAAAGTACTTGTTGGAAATTCTGAATGGAAACAACTAGGTAGTGGACTGACATCTTTTCATAGAACCACTCTATATCTTGTGTTTTGTGTCATTGCTTTTATTGTCAAATGACTTTCATCATTATCTTTAAGCAAGTAGAAATTCACCTTCTTTTGTGTTTGAAACTGCAAGATTTTATTATTAGATCTATTCAACCCCCCTCTAGAGCACATCAATTGGTATTATAGTAGGGTTCTAGGAGCTTTAACAAGTCTTGAAGATGGGGGGAAACTACTCGTGCCAACTCAATCTTGAAGGTACCCAAGTTACTTGGCCAACAATATTTGATGACTCTAACTACTCATATCGAAAGATACCAATACTTTATCCAAGGTTTGAGTTTTGAACTTTGGGAAATTGTTGTCTTACCATATGAACCACCAAATATGGAGATGAAGTATGGGATTCAGATACGATAAGAAAGGAAACTCTAAATGATGGAGCAATAAGTACTTTATACTCTTATCTATCTCATGGTGAATTTAATAGAATATCTTCTTGTGAAACCACATATGATATTTTGATAAAATTTTTAGTTACACATGAACTCAATAAATTAAGAGTACAAAGATTAATATGTTGAAGCACATATTTTAATTATTTTGTATGTAAAATAATGAGAATATTTCTGAAGTGTATGCTAGATTTTCTACTCTTATAAATGGTTTAAGTGCTTCAAGAAAGCATATAAGTGGTGAGTAATAGATCTTCAAGATTCTTAGGTCCTTTCCATCTAAGTTCATAGAAAAGGTAACTTCTATAGAAGAATCTAATGACCTTTCTAAAATGTTAATGGAGCAACTCATTGGAAACTTGGAGACACATGAAGTGAAGTTTCAAGAAGAGGCTAAAGTAGAGGCAGGAGAAAAACTTGTTGAGGAAAAGGGTGTGGCATTCAAAACAAGAGCTTCAAGGTTATATTCTTCTAGTGGATTATCTAGCGGTGAAGAAGAAGTACATCATAAAGGTAGAAATATATGCATTCTTCTTCTAACAAAAATATTAGATCTTTTTCTACTAGATGTTGCATATGTGGAGAGAGAATATTGGAAGGATGAATTCTCAAAACTCAAGAGGAATAAGAAGAAGGCATATCGTGGTACTTGGGATGATTCTTTAAAATTGGAGGCAAATTATGAAGAAATATGTCATCATGTAGTTGAATGCCTCATTGTCAAACATTGAAGACAATGATGAATAAAAACAAGAAGGTGCACAACTAATCACGATGAGGTATCACTCTTAATTTTTTATAAAAGAAGACCTTATTGAACTTACATCATATAAATTTGATAAGTACAAGAAAACAAAATAAATTGTCAAACATTGTTGATTCTGTAAATGATGAACTTCATGAGCTAAATGATCAATATGGTAGTGACAAGAAAAGAACATATGAGCTTGTTTCTCAAAAATACTTCCTCATAAACTCAAGTTTCCATACTTTAATCTAAATTGAGTAATATGGAGAAACGACATTTGTTGCTCACATTTTTATTATGATCTTATCCTTTATATGAATGATGGGTTAAATGTTAAAATTGATATATTTGAAGAGAACATTGCTAGTACTAGAAAATATTTAATTTCTAATTCTAAAAACTCTTTGATGGTTTCCAAGAAAAGTGAAATCTTAAGAGATCTTTGGATAAATTTTTATACAATAGAATATATTGCATTCTCACAATGGTCATGCAAGTACAAGTGGTCTTGATTTATATTCCAAGAAAGGAATATAGGAAGAAGAACCAAGGACCTACATTTTCAAAATTAAATACTATTTGTTCTCTTTCAAATAACTATGTTACATGTTTTCTTGTGGAAGATTTGGTCACTATGATTTCTCATGCCCTTTCAGGAGAAAAAAATGCCAATAACATGGTTTGGAGACATGAACCTTTCTCTAGAGGAAAAGTTATATGATAATGGGCCGGCTTCATTGGATATTATTTATTGATAATAACATTTTTATCATTGCTCTATCTTTAAGTGATTACGTTTTCATATGTTGTTAATTGGTAAAGATGTATTTTTTCTTGATTAATTTATTTTGGCATACTATCTATCTATCAAAATAGAGTGTGACTGGGGGGTTTTTTAGTTGAAATACAGATCGACCAAGGTACTAACTGTCACGTTTAAATTTAGTTATCTTTCTGTTAGTATTTGAAGTCTGTTTGCTACATGTTTATTTGGTCTTGTATGTCTGAAATAACTTATTTTACATGTTGCAAACATGGTCTTTGATCTTAAATAGAAATATTTACTTGATATATAGTTTTCTTTGTTTGAACTCACTTTTTTTTAGTATGGGATTAAGGGGGAGCTCAAATCATGAGATTTATAATTCACCTTTGTTCTATTATTTTTGTGGACAGCTTCTCTATATCAATTATGGGCTTAATATCCCTTAAATTTGGTCTAGAGGTTCTATTTTGACCTTTTTTTGGTTTTTATGGCAATCTCTATATTATGGAGGACTTCATATTTCTTGCACTGATATTGAAATGTTCTTTAGAAAATTGGTGAATTTCATGGCATATCTATATCAATGGTGGACTTAACATTCATTACCATTGTATAAGAGTATTATGTTGATGTACTATACTTAATGGGGTCTTTTTATCATAAAGGACTCATTGATAATTAGAAAAATTGTGTTCTTTAAACAAACATGACTTTTTGTCTATACAATGTACCCTTTTTCAATTGGTTTTTTCATATTGGTTTCTCGATTCAATCAGTACATCCTTATGTTTCCTCTCCAAAATGACTATCTTCTTAAGGGGGGTGTCCTTGAGGGGGTGTATTGGTAAGTATCACCATTTTTAATTTGACAAAGGGAGAGAAAAATCCATGAAGATAAATATAGATATCTATAACAATTTAAAGGTATGATGCCCTAAACTATCAACTTTTAAATTATCTTATGGAAATATTTGTCATCTTCAAAAAGGGGGAGATTGTTGGCTTTTTTTAGATACCACACTCTAATTTTGATGATATAAATATTTCCCATCTGTGTCATTAACATGTGCATTATGTATTTTAGGTGATCAAGGAACTTAGACAAGATCCAACATCAAAGAATATGTCATAATATATGTGTTTGGATGCTTGTAGGTCTAGTTATACTATGTATATGCTTTGTGCAATTCCACTTTGTAGAACTTGCTTGGAATGATGTAAGACCAAGTAATGATCGACCTACTCCTATCCTAAACCTTTTTCCACATGTATATCAAGTCTTGAGGATAGTTAGGTGTCATCAGAAAAATCATTTGATATGTATTCCAAAAATATAGAACTAGTTTATAGGGAATATTTCAGTCAAACTCTGCTCTGACCGAAATCTAGTTTGGTCAAACTACACCTTGATCGATAAAGAATCATTATAGAGAAAGAGTCTGTGCAAACATGTTTAAGAATAACTTTTAGAAAAAATATAGTTTGACTGAGATTTCCTTTGGTCGAAACAAAATTTGATCAAGGATTTTCTGCAGTTATAATTTGTATTAGCTTTCTAGCCATTGTAAGGTCATCTTTTGAATTCTAATGGCTAGTATAGAAATTAACTCGGCCTAAACACTCCCAATAGTTATATTGACCATTCCTAAGTATTACCTATAAATAGGAGTGTCCTATTGACACTTAGAATACGCACATGAGCAATCTATGATATGCTATCCTACTCCAAGTGTTGAATTCTATATAATTATGTTCAAATCCAAGCCATAGTTCAATAGTAGTGTCCTACTATACTAAATGCATCCTTGCCTAATCCTTGTGGAGAGTCAATCATCACTTGTTCATACAGAGCTACAAATTGTATATCTTGTGAGAGTTGTAATTTCTTCTTCTTCTCTTATTCTCTTTACTTGTTCTTGTTTCTTACAACTACTTTTTGCAAGAAGGTTATGGGGAAGCTTCTTGGAGATACATCTTGAAAGAAGGTTGCAACCAAGGTGGGTTGTTTACTGCAATATACTCTATTGTGCAAAATTTCCTTGAACTAGAAAAGTATGATTGACTTGAGCCACAAAAGACGTCAGTTATTTTGTGTATTTTGTATCGGTAAAGAAAAGGAATAAAATACATGTTGGAAATTCTGGTTGGCTAGAACAAGGAAGTGGACTGACTTCCTTAACAGAACCACTATATATCTTGAGTTTTGTGTGGTTTCTTTGATTGCCAAATTACTTTCTCTATATTTATGTTACATAATAATTTAAGCAAGTTGCAATTAACCTACCTTTGTTTTTTAAATTGCATAAGTTTATTTTTAGCTCTATTTAACCCCCCACTAGATAACTTCAATTGGTATCACAACACGCTTCAAGGAGCATTAAAAAGTCTTGAAGATGGGGGAAAAGTGATTGTGCCAACTCAATCATGAAGAAACCCAAGTCAGTCGGCCGACACTCTTCAATCATTCTAACTGCACATATTGGAAGAGACACATCAAATACTTTATCTAAGTTTTGATTTTTCATCTTTATAAAATGATTGACTTACCATGTGAACCTCAAAAGATAGAGATGGAGGGATGGGATCTGCTTATGGTAAGAAAGGCAACTCTAAATGCAAGAGCAGTAAGTATTTTATACTCTTATCTATGTATTGGTTAATTTAATAGAATCTCTTCTTGTAAAATTACATATGATATATGTAGAAAACTTTTTATTACACACAAAAGAACCCAACAGGTTAGGCGTACAAAGATAAATATTTTGAAGCACAAACTTGAATTATTTCAAATGCAAAATAATGAGACTAATTTTGGAATGTATGCTAGATTGTCTACTCTTGTAAATGATTTAAGTGTTGTATGAAAGCAAATAAGTGATGAGGAATATATATCCAAGGTTCTTATGTCCTTTCCACCTAAGTTAAAATAAAAGGTAATTGCTATAGAAGAATCTAGCGACCTTTCTAATTGTTAATGGAGCAGCTCATTGAAAACTTCATAACACGTTAATTGAAGCTTCAAGAAGAGGCCAAAGTAGAGGTAGAAGATAAACTTGCTGAGGAAAAGGGTGTGTCATTCAAAGCAAGAGATTCAAAGTCATACTCTTCTAGTGGCTCATCTAGTGGTACAGAAGAAGTACTAATAAAGATAAAAATGCATGCATTCTTCTTCTAGCAAAAATATTAGATTTTTTTCTACCAGATGTCACATATTTGGAGATAAAAGACTTTGAAAGAATGAATGCCCAGAACTCAAGAAGAAGGAGAAACTCTAAGGACAAGAAGAATAAGGCATATCATGCTACTTTGGATGGTTCCTCAAACTCGGAGGCAAGTGATGAAGAAGTATGTCATCATGAAGTTGAATGCCTCATTTCCAAACATGAATACAATGATGAACAACAAGAAGAAGAAGGTGCATAAGGTAATGACGATGAGGTATCTCTCTTAGCTTTTTCAAAAGAAGAACTTATTGAACGTGTTGAACTTACTTCGAAGAAAGTTGGAAAGTGTAGCAAAAATAAATTGGCAAAAATTGTTGATTATTTAAATGAATAATTTAATGATCTAAATGATCAATATGATAGTGAAAAAAAAGAAAAAAAATGTATCTTAAAACACGTCCTTGCAAACTCCGGCTTCTACTCCTTTAGATAAGTCAAGTACTATGGAGAAACAATCTATTTGTTTCTCACCTTTTGATTATGATATTATCCTTGAAATAAATGATGGGTAAAATAATAAAATTGATATACTTGAAGATGACATTGTTAGTACTAGAAAATGTTTAATTTATACTACTAAAGACTCTATGATGCTTGCCAAGGAAAACCAAAATACTACAAGATCTTTAGATAAGTTTTCATACAATAGAAACATGTAGAAAATATCTTGCATTCTCATAATGGTCATGTAGGTACAAGTGGTCTTAGTTATATTCAAAGAAAGGAAAATATGAAGAAGAAGAAATGCCCTAGACTTGTAAAATCAAATACTAATTCTTCTTTCAATTAACCATGTTACATATTATTCTTGTGGAAGATTTGGTCACTATGATTTTTCATGCCCTTTCTAGAGAAAAAGTGACAACAACATGGTTTGGGTGCTAAGAACTTCCCTCAAGAGGAAATTTTATATGATTAAGGGATTCATTGGAAATTACTTTTTTATCATAACTTTTTGAATTATTTTATCATTGAATGCTTATTTTTTAGTTTGTATCAACATATGTTGTTAATTGGTATATTTTTGATGGATTAAAATTTTCAAACAGACTGTCTCTCGATTAAAATAGAGTTTGACTGAGGGATTGTTTAGTCAAAATACAGTTCGACACAAATACTAATTGTCAAGTTTTAACTTGGCTATCTTATTTTTAGTATCTAGAGTCAATTTGCTACATGCTTATTTGGTGTTTCATGTATGAAATGACTTGTTTTACATCTTGTACACATGGTATTTTCTCTTAAATGGATATTTTTATCTTGGTAGATAGTTTTTTTTTTAATCTTTATTTTTGTGAGTATGAGATAAAGGGGATCACATATCATGAGATTTATATGGCCTACTTTGTTATATTATGTTCTTAACAGTTTCTATATATTAATTATGTTCTTAAAATCCCTTAAATTTGGTTCAGTATTCTTTGTCACCTTATTTGGGTTTTTGTGGCAATCTCTATGTGATGGAGGATTTCACATTCCTCACATTGATATTAAGACATACTTTAGAAAATCGGTATTTTCAATGAAGACATTATAACAATGGTAGACTTAACATTCTTTACCATTGGCTTAGATTATATATTTGATGTATTGTGCTTAATGGGATCTTTTTATCATGAAGTACTTAACATTCCTCTCATTGGTAATTGGACAATATTTTATTCCTTAATCAAATATGGCTTTTTATCTATACAATGTACCCTTTTTCAATTGGTGTATTCATATCGGTTTCTCGATTCAATTGGTGCATTCTTATTTTTCCTCTCCAAAATGACTATCTTCTTGAGGAAGAGTGTGACAACCTAACCTAACTTTATCTCACCTTGATTATGATCCTTCTCTCTCCTTAGTGAATTGTATCACTCAATTGAACTTCAATTTCATGACTTTACTGTGTTGAGGACCCATTTTGATCACTATATGCTTGATATTAATATTTGTGACATAATTTTCTTATAGACCTAAGCTTTAAGCTATTAACATATCACTCTCTTGAAAGAAATTTTGAACCTATTCAAAGTGAAATTTGTGTTCCCTATTATATTCTAAGTGGTAGAGCTCTCAATTCTAAATCAAACAGTGCAAAAATTGTCTCAATCAGACCTTCAGAGGTCAAGTCATGAACTAATGTAGTTGGAGTTAGCTTACATTTGATTTAATCAATTTTTAGAGTTTTAACTCTAATTGGGCCTAATATTTGGCATGTGTGGCCCATTGGCATGGTCCTCCCTTCTAAAGCCACGTATCCACTCACCAACTTCATGTTTCTTGGCCTTCATATCTAATCCCATGGATCCACCCCTATGCATCCAACGAATGTAAGGGTGTCACCTTCGTTCGTACAATGCTGGCAGGGATGGCATTGCAGCCACCCCCACCACCTCCCTGGTGATAGCCAATAACACCATTCTTGCCTCCTTTTCAACATCTATACCTATATTCGGCTATAAAACTTCATTCCCAACCATTAGTTCTTATTTTATCATAGTTTCTTGCCCTCTAGCCCTAGTTCCTCCTCCTTATTCAACCTCTGAAACCCTAAAACACCCTAGTCGCCACCCCTTTTTTGAGCTCCTAGATGGGTGCCAATGATGCCCCACCTCCAACCGTGGCCACAAACGCCATCGCGAGGAATGGGCAGCCCTCAACACCACACGTTCGAGCGGTTTCGTGGGCCACTGACGGCCACCACCACACCCCACCATTGCTAGAGAAGAGGGTAGCTTTACACAACAATGATTGGTCTAGGATGAGTGATAGTCGTCTGATTGAAGGCAGGTCAGGCCCCAAGGGTGTATATGCACTGGCACAGCTATGAGTCCATGAAGCCCCAGTCAAAGATGATCAGACGCAGGCAAACCAAATTGTTACACCCACATCCCACGATTACCACTAATCATGAGATTAGGGCATAAGTTTTAGGATTATACTTAATACAAAGTTCACTCCCAATTTTTTTCTTTTGTTTCAAACTCTTTGTTTTCTCGCATCCAATCACATAAACAAACTTTATAAGAGAAATAAACTTTGATTACTCTAATATGATCTCAACATTAATGATACACATCCATACATTCATTTTATTTATCACACTTCCATGTACATATGACATGATTACTAGATACATACTCTATTACTAAGGAATCAAAGTTACACAGCATCATTAACAACTCTCTCACTTCTCTACAAGGACCTAGAGTGACAGGGACCGACTGAACTCAACTAATCCCATACTTAACTCTTTTGGTAGATCTATGTTGATGCAATGACATCTTTAGGTCCACGTGGTTTCCCTAAAAAATTGTGGGCAGAGGGGTGAGCCTACTCGCTCAGTGAATGAGTACTTCAAAGAAATAGTTTCAAGCACTTATATAATTATAGATATATTGTCGAGCAACTGATATAAATTATAACAACAATATTCTTTAAAGAGTCTAATCATTCAAAAATAAATATGACAGGATACTCTATATATCTACAAGAGTGAAACAATATATGAAATGCTTGATTGATCATAAAGAGAACTAGTAATTCAGAAATTTACAAAGACTAATTGAATAAATGCACACACTTGTTTAACCACTCATTCATCTTATTATGCCATGAACCCACATGAGGTGTACCACAACATGTGAAAGAATCGCAGCAAGCTACAATCTCACTATATAAGGCTTAGAAGCATGCCCGGATTCCTAAGCCTATCTCTTGAGTAAGACCCCGTCTACAGTGGGCCTTGGCACGTCTACCTCTCGGCGGCTAATGGGAGTGGTCAGATATATCATACTCCACATCTCAACCTAGGTACTCAGGCGGTGAGTCAAAGCCCTCACGCTTATTGTGCATCAGTGGACCTACTGACCATTGATCACGCAACATGTAACGCAGGTACCATCAGCATCCCCGGTTGGTGTTGGGTACCACACAACTGTAAGGAGTCATCCCTATTGGTCAAGACCCCCGCACCCTACTGGTGTGCTCTGGCTTACCTCGATCTGGACTACCTCCAGTCGGGAAACCACTTCCTCCTCCCAGTGCAGGCCTCATCATGTGAGGATTCTACAGTGTTTAGGGAATCTTCATGTCTAATTCACTCTTTAAATTCACAATTCAATCATCATATCAACATATCTTAGTTCAGCTTTGTAAACCTTTCATTTCATAAACCATCTGATAACATTTACCACAATTGAACTATTAAGCATAACCACATCTCATATTGAGAAACATTAATATCACAATACTTGATTCACTGAACACCCTATCCTTAGGGTTTCATTTACCTCATTCACTTACCACATGACTCGCATAAGGATTTAATACAAACTGAACTAGGGTTTCCTTGCCATTTACTAAAGCATCATACATCAAAAAGAGTAACACTGAATCAAGATGTCTATTTGCAAACCTCCAACTTTCCATTCATTCAGGGTGTCACCCTCCTTACTGATATATCAAGCAAACATTGATATCATCAAATGAAATGCAAGATCTTATTTGACATATATGTAATATGCATACAAATAAAACAATCATTCGTAAGCAAGGAGATTCATCTAGGCAAACTTCTTTATTCAATTATATAACAATTTCAGTCATAGCCAAATACCCAAAATTTTAGTTTACTCTTATAACTTCTACAAATACTTTAAGAATTATAATTTAGATGGATTGTACCCATTTCTAATATGATTTCATCATCTAAAATTCATCACAACAGATAAATAATCCATTTCATATCAACTTGCAAAAGCTAGATCAAATAGATCATTTAAGGTTTGTATTTGCATACTAAGCAATTGAACATTATTGACGATTTAACTCATTTTTGTGCAATCTACTATTTAAAGTAAGTACCCACTCACCCTAAGGTGTGAAAACACATTAAAAACGCAGCACATGTCTAAAAATCTCGAATCCATATCAAGATCCTAGAAAATCACCAGTTTCCTCTTCCTTTCAACCATAAACGAGGTCTGATGTAGGTAGAACATGAAGGTCAGAGGTTAACCCAAACCTCAAATTCGATGGATCAAGGGTTTCGAGAAAGGGGAAATGAAGAGAAGGAAGAATCACGGTTAAAACTACTTACCAAGTTGAATCTATGGCAACCCCCTTTGGATTTCCGTCATTCTTCATGTTCTTCCCCAAAAATCTCCTCAGAAACCACCTTCCAAGTTGCCCTCTCATGGTTCCAACGCACTTCATTTCGTTGGAAACGGATAAGTATAGCCCAAGATATGATCATTTTATGATCGGCTATCCTAGGCGGCATTCGTCGCGGTCATGACACAGTGTCGCGGTCGCGGCACATGACGCAGCGTCGTGCGTCGTGGCACACGACACAGCCTCACAGTCGTGACACTCAGTACATATTTACTAAAAAGGGTATAACTCATTCATTTTAACTCTGATTTGGTTTATTATTTTTTTTGTCGGATTCATAAATGAATTCTCTACAATTCTTAAATATTATTTTGATAATATTCTCAGAAAAAAAAATTAGTTATTAATTATTTCCTTCAATGTCATTAACTCTCTTCTTGCATACATGTATGGGTTAATGCTACATTACTCCAATTCGGATCTTTATTGTAACGACCCCGCCTCCCGGTAACCCCCAATTAAGGGAGACCAAAAGGTCAGAGCCATTAACCCAATTAACATGATCAATGGTTCGACAAATAATCAATAATAATTATGAAATTCTACCAACTAAACTGAAATCTGATATAAACTAAAACTTTGCATACCTTTTAAAACTTTGGTAATCTATTCTATCCACATCTTGGATCTATTCTATCCAATCCTCCTTGCACTTTATTTCTTATTTCCATAATGTGACATTTTATTGCTTGTTCTTTTCAACTTTGTACCTAAAATGCCGACAAACAAAATGTCAGTCAGCATATCGAAATATGTCAATATGTGGGGACAACTAAAAGTTCACAAATATGGCTAACAAACTAATTATCACAACCAAGGTAATTAACAAGTAAATTTACATTTTCAATGTGTCAATCTCCACCGCTTTTTCCCTAACCCTGGAATACCCTCTCTAGGGTTTCTCTTTTGCCATTGACTTAAGGCCACCTTCTCAATCTCGAGCTTGGTATCTGGGGTCACCCTTCATGGTGCCCTTTAGTCATGCAATATCATAGGCCACCTTCTCAATCCCGAGCTTGGTGCCCGGGATCACCTCTCATGGTGCCCATTGGTCTTCCCTCTTAGGATTGACCTTTTTGCGTCATCCATCAGGGTGGCATGTAGATGCGAGAATACACATTTATATTACAAGTGTGATAATCATAGTGACTTTATAATTTGCAAGAATGAACATCCAATTGATAGGTTGCATTCAATGCGATTAATCATTTGGAAATCCTTCGGGAAACTATTGTGATTAATCATAATTAACCACATACCTGTCAAGATGACTTGAATATAGAAATAATTCAACCAATCAAGAAACCAAGCAAGCACACACAAGTTGATCCTAAAAAAGGCATCCAATTTTTCTATCATTAATCATGTCATCATGATCTATTAATCCTAGTTGTTTCCTAGGGTTATTATTCCTTTTTAGGGTTTTGATCATAATTAGGATTCCACTTCATTTTTATTACTTTAAACCCTAATTTTATAAAATCACTTACAAACCCTAATTTTAGATTATAAGTACTTTTCTTTTCCTTTTCTCTTATTCAGGGTTTCTAAGCATATTAATCATCATATTAGGTTTAAAACCCTAAACCTTGCAATTTTATCATCAAAACAGTTTAAAATCCATCTTTATCATTAAACAAGTTAATAATGCTCAAATTAACTTATTTGCAAGATTAAATCTATCATTTTTCAACAATTAGGGTTTCTAACCACAAATTAATACTTTTTCCATCAAATTATATACGTTTGCAAAAAAGATATTGATTTAGGTTCTCAAACCATTTTTAACATATCCTTTGTATTTTTCTGATCAATTTTCATGTATTAACGTTCCTCATCCGAGTTTTCTATCAAAAGATACGATTTTAATAAGAAAATCCCTTTTTCTAATTTATTTGCTATTTTTGGAAAAACAAGGATCGTTAGATTCGTGATCCGCTGGACCACTCAAGATCCAACGACCAGGGATGTGCGCGCCTAATATTTGCAATCAAAAGAACACGAAGGACAAAACTGCCCTTACCTATACTGAAGGCATCGAGGGGCAGGTTGGTAATTCCGTGGGGCACCTTCTTCAACCTCGTGCCTTTCCTTTAGCGTTAGCGATGGTCAACCTTGGGGTTGACTCCTTGATCCAGTCGACCTACGAGCGTTCCAAGGGTCCAGAAGGCTTCATCTTCCTCTGTCAAACTTGCATGTGGGCTTAATTGCTCACCCAGAACTCGCCAAGACCTCCCTCTACTTGCTGGACTCCGACGAGGTTTGTAGAGGTGTCGAGAGTGCAGGTCAGGGTGATCGGGAAAATTGAAGGCACAAAGACAATCCTTGTGCTCTGCCACAGAGGTTGGGGTAGCAATTTTTCATGTTGGTACCCTCACTCACCCTCCCCTATATATAGGGTAGAGACAGATGCGTGAGAATTGGGAACTTCCCCAATAGGTGGCCAAACCTCGACAAAGTAGGGATGAACCTCTGCGGTTTCCTCTCCTGAGTCCAAAGGAATCAACAATGGATTTGCACACTCACTGGATCGCGAGAAATCCGAGAGGGAAAATCCCTTTGTAACTCGCAGAGTCCCACTCCTTGTGGGACTTAGACTATGAGTACCAGGCATTGGATCAAGATCCAACGGCCCTCGTTGCACGCGATCAACCAAAAGGAAATACATTTTCCTATTTGCCAAATTAATGCTAGATTTTGGAGATAATTTGAGAAATTCATATCTCCTAAACCATAACTCCTCTTTGTCTCAAATTTTAAGGAAACGTTCTTCTTGACATTATCTAGCTATTTAAAAAAAATTGGGAAACAAATTCCAATGGATGAGAAGGTTTCCTTCCCTCCCAAGTTATCCTTTAATTAATTCCAAATTAATTAGTATTCCTTTTCCCTTTGCCATTATCTTGTTACATTAGGTCCCTTGGACCTCAAGAAAACCTAAAGGCATGAATTCCCATATTGGAGAATATTTACTTGCCTTTATACTATTATCTATTTCTATTTCACATATTCTCCTTTTATTTAATTAAATCATTTTCCTTTTTATTTCTCTTTTCTTTTCAATTGGGCTCAATGGCTAACAAAGCCCATTATCAATCAATCAAGGCCATTTCACACGAAATCCATCACAAATCAAAGAAATAGATTTCATTTATTCTTTAAAAGAGAGTTACACTTTTCATTCTATACTCAGGAAATTGAGGTTATAACATCCTCCCCTCCTTATAGGAATTTTGCCCTCAAATTTCCATCAAGCAACCAAACAATTTAGGACAAAACTTTTCTATGTCCATCATCGGCCCCTATGTGGCTTTACCCTATCCATGGTGCTTCCAAAGAACCTTCATCATCTCATATTATTTCATTTGAGTTCTTTCTCTCATTGGTATATAGTACCCTCATAGGTGACTCGGGACATTTCAACGTCTCACAAAGCTGAATAGGTTCATGGCTCAGCACATGGCTTGGGTACCTCACATAGTGCTCTAGATCGGACTCATGGAATACATTATACATCATGTTATCCTGAGGGGTAGACTAAACACAACCATCTCCACCAATCCATCTCGAATGGACCCATATATTGGGGACTCAACTTTCTCAGCTATAGCTATAACTTAGAGGGGTCGGATTTTCACATCACATACTCTCCCACAGTAAACTGCATGTTAGGGTTCTTTGCATCAGCTCATGACTCATGTCCCCCCTGGGCTATCTTTCAGCCATTTCACGATCAAAGTGACTTCATCTGTGCACATTGTGGTCCTTTTTTGACCTTCGTGAGGCCCCTTCACCAACATCATCTTAATGAAGTGGTGATTGACACAACCTCCCTTGCAGAGCTTCTTTACATCCCGATACTAGCTATGGTGGTTATCATCGCATCTTACAAAAGATAAGAACTGTCTCCATGTATCACCCTGATCAAGCTCACGTGCTCTCATCAGACCCTCTAGTCTAGATTATACTAACCATTAGTCAAGGGTGATAAGCTCTACCAACATCGAGTTCTTCATGTATCTACTTCCACTGCATGGAAGTGAATCTTTAGGTTATACTCAAGAACTTTTGAACTTGCATCATGGTGTAGTTGAACCATCTCTCTCTCATATGTAGTTCAACCATATCCTTCCCTTGAGTATCCTTTCTCTCTCATGCCATCTAGGTAAGGTGATCTACCATAACCCCTATTACATATTGACCTTCCTTGGTCCAGGGGAGACTTACCACAACATCCATAGTGATGAACTCCCATTCCCTCTCGGGGACTCTTTATCAACTCATTGGGTTACTAGTGGTCGTTCTTCACCTCCTAGTTTGCATGGCGACAAGCCACGTGCAACTTCATCTTAAGCATCTCAAGTACTACTGTCACTTACTATCTTCGTAGTACCATGGTGTATGGCGATCCTAAATTCATGATCTCATGTATGTCTTGATTCCTCAAGATTGATTTCTTTGAAACCCTAAACCACCCTAATTAGGGTTTTATTGCCTTCTTTTCCAAAGAAGTGCATCTAAGGTTCCTCAACCATCCTTTTATCATGATAAGCCCTAGGCTGGCTAACTAAGCAACCACTAGATCGATCAACGATCTTATTACATCTGAGTGTTAGCCAAACATATCTCTTTTTCCAACTTAAGGATAACCTAACAGACTCATATAGCCTCTAGCTATATTAGATAACTACCTCTCAACAAGAGCATCCATTACCACTTCACATCTATATGTGTTAGGTAACATTGAAGACATACACATCTGTGTATTCTAATTATCGTCTCACCTCAAACTCTAAGTCTATCTTCATCAAGAAACTATGAGCTCATCCTCTTGGTTTTCAAACTCAACCTTGTGTTACTCATAGCTCATGATAAAACATCCTCAAAAGATGACCACCTTAGTTCTCTTGATGTTTGTAAACCATCTACATATCACTTACTCCACGAGGGTATGTTATCATCTTTGTCCTCATACCTCATAGCAACGTTCCAACTCACTTCATCTTTTATCCTTGGTGTATGGCATGCGTACTGTCCTATCTCTCACTCCCATAACAAGAGGAAATAAGCATTTTGGCTGCAGTCCAAATACAGAGTTCTTCCTGTTCCAAGAGTAGAGATGGTACATCCCACATTGCCATTACACTTTCAAATCTAAGTTGAAACGTGCAACATATGTCTCTACACCACAAACATCATGATATCAAAGTTACTTCCATGGGAAACTCGAACCTACTTAGGTCGCCACACAATCCTTTGTCATTTCCTCTAGGTCTGTAGGGTGCTGGCACTTTTGGGGTCATCCCTCTTCCCTTATGCATCCAGAGAGTGCCCTACTCATCTGCCCTTTGGGTCCCATGAGTTCATGAAGGTGATCAATCTCTTAACCCATGGCCCTCAGACAATGATAGTTGTTACCTCCTGACCCTATGGTCATGTGCAACTAGGGAATTAGGCAACTCCTACTTCCATCGGTCTTATCCCTACCTGTCCCTAGGATAGACTTAGGATTCTAACATAGTACATGTCCAACTCAGAACCTTACCCAAGTCTCCATCATCTCTCTCTGCATTCATGGGTTGTCTTTCATCCTTTCATAGGGGTCATGGCGACCTGCCTACCTTGGGCAGGCCCCATACCGGTTACCTCCATGGTAACACATCCACATGCACTTAGAGATGGTTATCCATGGGTCGACAGGTTCATTCTCATACTATGTAATTTTCACTTAGCTTCTCAAGATTTTATGAGACCTCTTTAGGTTACCTCAAAACAAAACTGGTATACCCTCTACAAGAGGATCTCTCTCCCAGAATGGGTCGTACTTGTTCTCTTTCCTCACCATAGGACCAAGAGCAAACCTTCTCATGTCACTGCCTTAGCTGTGAGGGTTTCATCAAGCATACCTTAAACTTAAGGGGTTTCCCTTTCCTCTAAACATGAGTAGTACTATGCTCGAATCTATAAAAACTCAAATCACATCATGAGCATCAGGTGCACCACCCCCCTCTTAGGTCTAGGAGCCCTAGGTTCACTTTTCTACAAAAGATGTCCAACTAAGTGCTCAACCTTTCCACCACAAACCAAGCATGTATAAGGTATGGCATTCACTTCTATTATTCTTTTACTCGAGCAACACCATAGAGTGGATTCCGCCTCAAGGAAAACCAACAAGGTACAAGTTTTGAAAACTTGCTACTAAACCTCTTCATGGTCGTAAGGAACTCTTCTTCTTAACTCTGAAGGTAAACACCTATACCATAGGCACATAGGTACCAGCAACCTCATCCACTCTTCATGGTTCGGTTCCTCTAAAGGCAGCTAAGATACCATTAGCCTCCAGGGATCATGCATGAGGCAAGCGCAACCATTCACTTAGGTCACAACATCCTCAACTTCCCATTATTCCTCATATCTTGGAGTCTAAGCTTCCAACCTTCTTTCTTGGGTCCTGCTCTCTCTCTCTCTAGAGCTAACCCTACAAACATCCTTACTACTAGAGGTTCTTTCTTCGTGAAGGATTGAGCTCACAAGCATACCCCTACATGGGTGAAGCCTATGTTCAACTTATGTTTGCTCAAGATTATCCATAGCTCTTTATGCTTATCTCACAAGCTATCCATCATACTCTCCTGGCTATGGTTTTAGCCTACTGTGAGCACTATTGACATACTCTGGGTGCATGCTATGCCCTACTCGCATAAGCCCATAGGGTTTCTATAGGTTCTTCTCTAACCTCATTAATGAAGGAGCTATCCTTCACTCTAACATGCACGATCTTTTCAGAGTTGGGTCGTCAAAGGTACTAGGTCCTCCAACCTCACATGACTCTTATCATCATGGGCATCCAAAAGCATGTCCACACACCTGGTCTATTCTGATATCTAACTCATCATGTCATCTCTTTCTCTAACCACCACTTAGGGTCAGGGTTAGCATCATCCTCAAAGGATGTTCCAGGTCTCTACTTATAATGGAGGTCTCTACCTCCAAGACTAACTTTCTCCACTCATCCTCCTGACAAGGAGGTCTAGCCTCATGTCTCTCCTGAGGGCATGACAACTTATGTCATATGACCCAAGTATGTATCTATTCTTACACTTAATCTAGTAAGCTTATGTCCATGACATCTTATTTACATGATTTTCATTAATTTGGTGGAGGATTCCTTAAACCTTATCAACATTACCCATACCTCATGAGGGTGAGGAAAAGAGAGAAAACCCTAATCCTTAAGGTCCTTAACAGCATTTGAGTTGAGAAGGGATGAACAAATGAGAGAGTCCTACATGTAACTTATTTCGAGTCAATTCTTGAGACATTGGCCAGGCAGTCACACTAATCTGGGAGTCCTCATATTCCGACTAGCGGTGCGGAGGAAAATCTTGAAACCCCCATATGTGATCCTTTTCTAAACACCTCTGTCTTTCAGAAGATCCTCTAATAACTGCCTTGGGTTCTATAGAGTTTGTAAAATTTAATAATTATTAAATATTAGATGAGGAACCTATGCTCTGATACCAATTGTAACGACCCCACCTCCTGGTAACCCCCAATTAAGGGAGACCAAAAGGTCAGAGCCATTAACCCAATTAACAGGATCAAAGGTTTAACAAATAATCAATAATTATTATGAAATTCTACCAACTAAACTAAAATCTGGTATAAACTAAAACTTTGCATACCTTTTAAAACATTGGTAATATATTCTATCCACAACTTGGATCTATTCTATCTAATCCTCCTTGCACTTTATTTCTTATTTCCATAATGTGACATTTTACTGCTTGTTCTTTTCAACTTTGTACCTAAAACGCCGACAAACAAAATGTCAGTCAACATATTGAAATATGCCGGTATGTGGGGACAACCAAAAGTTCACAAATATGGCTAACAAACTAATTATCACAACCAAGGTAATTAATAAGTCAATTTACATTTTCAATGTGTCAATCTCCACCGCTTTTTCCCTAACCCTAGAATACCCTCTCTAGGGTTTCTCTTTTGCCATTGACTTAAGGCCACCTTCACAATCCCGAGCTTGGTGCCTGGGGTCACCCTTCATGGTGCCCTTTAGTCATGCAATATCATAGGCCACCTTCTCAAACCCGAGCTTGGTGCCTGGAGTCACCTCTCATGGTGCCCATTGGTATTCCCTCCTGGGCTTGACCTTTTTGCATCATCCATCAGGGTGGCATGTAGGTGCGAGAATACACATTTATATTACAAGTGTGATAATCATAGTGACTTTATAATTTGCAAGAATGAACATCCAACTGATAGGTTGCATTCAATGTGATTAATCATTCGGAAATCCTTCGGGAAACTATTATGATTAATCATAATTAACCACATACATGTCAAGATGACTTGAATGCAGAAATAATTCAACCAATCAAGAAACTAAGCAAGCACACACAAGTTGATCCTGAAAAAGGCATCCAATTTTTCTATCAATAATCATGTCATCATGATCTATTAATCCTAGTTGTTTCTTAGGGTTATTAGTCCTTTTTAGGGTTTTGAGCATAATTAGGGTTCCACTTCATTTTTATTACTTTAAACCCTAATTTTATAAAATCACTTACAAACCCTAATTTTAGATTATAAGTACTTTTCTTTTCCTTTTCTCTTATTTAGGGTTTCTAAGCATATTAATCATCATATTAGGTTTAAAACCCTAAACCTTGCACATTTATCATCAAAACAGATTAAAGTCCATCTTTATCATTAAACAAGTTAATAATGCTCGAATTAACTTATTTGCAAGATTAAATCTATCATTTGTCAACAATTAGGGTTTTAACCACAAATTAATACTTTTTCCATCAAAATTATATACTTTTGCAATAATATACTGAATTAGGTTCTCAAACCATTTTTAATGTATCCCTTGTATTTTCTGATCAATTTTCATGCATTAACTTTCCTCATCTGAGTTTTCTATCAAAAGATACAATTTTAACAAGAAAATCCCTTTTTTTATTTATTTGCTAATTTCAGAAAAATAAGGATCGTTAGATTCGTGGTGCACTGGTCCACTCATGATCCAACGATCAGGGATGTGCATGCCTAATCTTTGCGATCAAAAGAATGTGAAGGACAAAATTGCCCTTACTTGTACTGAAGGCACCGAGGGGTAGGTTGGTAATTCCACAGGGCACCTTCTTTAACCTCGCGCCTTTCCTACAGCATTCACGATGGTCAACCTTGGGGTTGACTCCTTGATCCATTCGACATGTGAGCATGCCAAGGGGGCAGGAGGCTTTGTCTTCCTCCGTTGAACTTGCTTGCGGGCTCAATTGCTCGCTCGGAACTCGTCAAGACCTCCCCCTACTCGCCGGACTCCGACGAGGTTTGTGGAGGTGTCGAGAGTGTAGGTCAGGGTGATCGGGGATATTGAAGGCACGAAGACAATCCTTGCGCTCTACCACAGAGTTTGGGGTAGAAATTTGTCATTCGGGTGCCCTCACGTACCCTCCCCTGTATATAGGGTAGATACAGATGTGCGAGAATTGGGAACTTCCCCAATAGGCGGCCAAACCTCGACAAAGTAGGGATGAACCTTTGTGGTTTCCTCTCCTGAATCCAAAGGAATCAACAATGGATTTGCACACTCTCTGGATCGTGAGAAATTTGAGAGGGAAAATCCCTCTATAACTCACAGAGTCCTAGTCCATGTGGGACTTAGAGCGCCAGGCATTGGATCAAGATCCAACGGCCCTCGTTGCACGCGATCAACCAAAAGGAAATACATTTTCCTATTTGCCAACTTATGCTAGATTTTGGAGATAATTTGAGAAATTCATATCTCCTAAACCATAACTCCTCTTTATCTCAAATTTTAAGGGAAAGTTCGTCTTGACAATATCTATTTATTTACGAAATTTGGGAAACAAATTCCAATGGATGAGAAGGTTTCCTTCCCTCCCAAGTTATCCTTTAATTAACCCAAAATTAATTAGTATTCCTTTTCCCTTTGCCATTATCCTATTACTTTAGGTCCCTTGGACCTCAAGAAAACCTAAAGGCACAAATTCCCATATTGGAGAATATTTACTTACCTTTATCCTCTTATCTATTTCTATTTCACATATTCTCCTTTTATTTTATTAAATCCTTTTCCATTTTATTTATCTTTTCTTTTCAATTAGGCTAAATGGCCAACAAAGCCCATTATCAATCAATCAAGGCCATTTCACACAAAATACATCACAAATCAAAGAAATAGATTTCATTTATTCTTTAAAAGAGAGTTACACTTTTCATTATATACTCAGGAAATTAAGGTTATAACATTTATTGTAGGCTTAAGTCATGAATATGAGTTATCCAAACAAGTATTTAAGGTTACCAAAGTTAAGATAAAACACAACATAGAATATTGCTAATAGAAGTATGCCAAGCATTAAGTTCATCTAAATCTTTAGGATTACCAACAAAGCTAGGAACGGGATGTAACATGAATGATGCCACATGGAAAGAGGGACCCGCCTAGGATGCATGGGTGAGCATCTGGTTGTGGCCACCCGATCAAAGATCAAGGGCTTGGAGCCACCCACAAATTATATGTAACGCCCTATCTTGATTTCTATATAGTTCTATTTTAAAACTTTGAATAAGGATATCTCCCTCCTCCCTTGTCCAAATAGGGAAAACTAATATATCATATTGATCATTTTGATGAGCCCCACACAATGAACAACTTCTCAGACCTTAAATCTTCTTCTAACTCTCATTTTTTCTAAAGATGTGATCTTTGAGTACTTTGACCATGTTTAATCCATGTTTATGATTAAATCTTGGAAATTTGATGCATATCTTCCCTCCTAACCATCAAATCAGTAACTTATAAGTTCTTATGAACATGTATGAAGCTTCTCATCACCCCCTTGCATACTTGATGACACTATATGCACACATGTGTTGTTTCTGTACACATTAGTGTTATACCTTGCCCTAGATTTCTATCTTTGCATCCAATATGGATTCTAGTCTCATATTAACTTGGTATTCAGTAGCTTGTGCTATGTTACAATGCAAACATCCACTCTAGCCCTCATTTTACTATGGTTCAATCATAGGATACCTAAATGCATGAATATGATCCCTTTTGGTGGTGCATGTTTATAGTGTGTACCCTTGGTCTTCCGAGATATCAAAACTTCTTATATCCTTGAAATAACTATCCCTGTGATTTTTTAATATACCAATGTGCATGATCTCCGTATTTTGTGTTATGATGTTACATGTGACTCTAACTCCACTGGCGGTGACCTAGTGTGACATATATGACTTGTTTGCCTTGCTTGTGCCTAATATCATGTGCATATGGTTTTTATGCACTCCATATAATCTGATTTGAATCTATTAGTTTTGTTTGCCCTTGATGTGGATGTCCACCTAAATCACATGTGAACCTTGTTGGCATATGAACTATGTTAATGTTAACATCGATGTTGAGATGTTGACATCCAAGGTTGGGAATATAATACATAAACCCTAGGGGACATCCAACTATATTAGAACGTGATTCTCATGTCCATACTTTCTTGATATCAATCATGTTTGATGCTTGGATCGCTTGTCTTGTTTGGACCATGATCTTGTATGCCCTATAATGAGTCTTTGACCCTATAATGTGCATTAGTGACTCAAAACTTGAAATGACCATAAAAATGAATGGAACATCATAATGACATGAGACTTGAAACCCACATTCAAGATGACCTCTAGAGAAATTAAATACCATCTAATGAACTAATAAGAAACTTAGAACCTAGCTTGGCCAAAACCCTAAAATGAAGCTAGTTAGGGTTAATGATGATAAAGAAATGCATGTATGTAATCTTATGCTTAACGAGGCAGTTGCTTGTGATCTAGATGGTCAAGAATACAATATTAAATTACTAAATTCAATTATGGGTTTTAATCATTATAATAATATGGATTTCTTGCTTGAAAGTGATACATATGTGTGCTTGTTTACCTGCTCAAATATTGTCATGTAGTACTCTAGTATTATACTCGATGTTTGTCTTGTACTGATGTTTTATAACTTGCAAACATAATATAAAAACTCCATTATACAAACCTTGTGCACCTTCTGGTATTCTTGGGGTAAGGACACAAGGTTTGTCATCCTACTTGAGTTGTCAAGTTAGGGCGGACCATGTCAAAAAAGGGTTAGCTAATCTTGAGCACCCTGACATACTCTTTTGATGGGAAGTAGTCAAAGGTGTTATGTTGTTATTAGAGTTAAATGATACAAAACATGGGTTCTCGCTTTTCTAAATACTTAACTAGTTCATTCTTGTTTGTTACTTCTATAAATATTTTCAAATTATGCAAAGTTTATGTATATGTATCCTTTAGCCCTGTACTCAACACCTCGTGTGCTTGACTCACCTTGTTTCATATATTTTATAGGTTCAGAGATGGCAAGAAGTGATCGACTTGGTGAGCTATGTCAGTTGTATTTGTTGTAAGATCCATAGTGTACATGAGTAGACTTGTAAAATTATACTCTTGAATAGTTTAATTGAAAATTAGTAATAAACAATGTTGCTTAATATATCTTGTTCATTGTTGAGATCATGATTGGTGCATTTATCTTGTTATATATTCATGTATGCTAAGATTTACACTTCCTCATTCACGCTTTGAGAATACCATGCTAGGGATGCATGCCTAGGTCGTCTCACCATTGACTTTATATCATTTGAAGTTAGGATTTGGGTAACAAATAGTTTCATGAGAGATGGTATCAGAGCATAAACAATAACTACACCAACATTGCTCACATGAAACACAAACTAAAATTGCCTTACATCTCAACTCTAGAATCTTAATAAGATATCCTTTGTGGACTATGTTGACTTAGCCTCTAGGTTAGAACCTAGATGTTATAGAACTAGGTGTAGACTTTTGTAATCCCTAGAACCTTTCTTCCGCATCCTTCTATCCTGTAGTATGAGTTGTAGGTTTAGGAAGGTGAGAAAAGGGAGTTCTTATTACAACCCTAGACATATGTTATGGGCATGTGCTTAGGGTAGCTACACATATATGCAATGTGTTCTTGCTAGTTCTCTAGGTTTCATAGTACTAGACTACCTAATGAGTGTGGTAACTCATATTGGTTTGGTTTTATTCGAATGGAGTATGGTCATTTTCATCACATGTTTCAACGTTAGAGAAAAACCTATTTCAAGTATTAGTATACGTACATATGAAAATGTCACCACACGTAGAAAGGCAGTGAGTGTCCATGTAACCTAAGATAAAGAGATGTAACATCAAGTCTAGATGAAATTATTTTGATGCTATTTGTAGTCTCTAGAGTTGTCTAGAGACATGAAAAATGTTAGGCTAGTAAGTATCCTAGATTACCTATGTTGATAATGATGGTGATGATGATGACAACCATGATGATGATGATGACGTGGATAATGATGTCGATGTTGATGAAAAAATTCCTTCATGGTGACCTATGTTTGATGTACGATGATTCAAGTATGCTTGAAAATATGGAATGAGTTTTGAACATGCAACCCTAGCTAAACCTAGCACTTTGTATGATACATGTGACTTGGTCGATGTGCTAAACATAGCTAGTGGGTTGGCACACTTGCTTGTGCCTAGTCTTGTATATATATGTTGAGATATGCTACATGTGATGTGATTTGAGACCAACATAGGCCTCATTCTCTTTACAAAGAAGGACCTCTAGCATGGGATATACGAAAAGGGTGAACTCTTTATATGGGTCAACCTGACATGGGAAAAGGTCAGAGTACCTAACCTCCAACACGTATGAAATGTTGAAAAATATGCACGATGAAATATATGATGATGTGTCCCTTGCTAGAATACTTCTAAGTATATGAGTTGAGTCACCTAGTGTGTGGTTCCCTTGAAAATGTTGAGCCCTAGATTCCCCATGAAAAAAATCTAATTCTAGAGAAAGAGGCAATTGAATATATGATGTTTGATATATATATGAGGGAGATGTCCCAAGACCCTAAGATGATGTACATGATGTGTGATCTCCATGATGAACCTCATACACAGGTTAGTGGTCAAATGTAAAGGAATCAGTGGTTTCTCTCATTGAATATGTTGGGTCAAAGTATGGTATGGGTAGATGCTGGTGGTTAGCACCCTTTGCCTTGACATAGATAGGTCTTAGCTTGAGCAGCTTGATCTTGTCGAGATCTTTCTAGATACAAGTGAGATAATTATGAAACCTCGATGTTGATGATAATGTTGTCCCTTATATGATAAATAATACATGAAATAATCTCACTTAAGTTGAAATTTTAATCTGTATAATAAGTTACTCTCATAAGCTAGATCTAATATAAAATAATATCATATAAAAAAGATGTAAGTTTGAAATCATGAACTTGATATGATGATGCCTAGAGATCTCATCTTGAATAATTAGGGATACCATGCCTAATCTCATACCCAAATGGAAAATGAATGACTCGATATGACGATACTCTTGGGGTCTTAAATCGAATAACATGATGAATAATTTTTTGGATTTCTGAGCTAATGAAGGTTAATGAACATAATTAGTGATGAGTAACATAACTCGGGGAAAACTAAAATAGGCATCAAATCTAGTATAATGATGAAATACAAGTCCAATGATAACCTTTCTTGAAAATGATGATAACGAACACATACTTTAGAGAAATGATAACATAGTCTCTGATGACACACCTCGAGCTTGATGTATACATGAACAAAAACACTAATGTAATAGGGATAAGGACTTGGGAACCCTAATGTAAAGATGGGGTCATAATGTGTTGGAACACCAAGTTATATGTATATAATTAGGATGGGTACACCCTTGATGATGACAACCTATGTGCGCACCCCATTATGGGGGATGAGTTTAAATCTATGGGATGGTTGTGGCACATGATAAATATGAAGTTTGACTCTTGTCTCTAAGCTTGGACAAATTCTGAGGATGAAATTTATTTTAAGGAGAGAAGGATGTGGCAATCTGACTTTCTCTCACCTTGATTGTTCTCCTTCTCTCTCCTTTGTGAATTGTATTAGTCAACTAAACTTCAACTTCATGACTTGACTATGTTGAGCACCCATTTTTATCATGATATGCTTGATACTCTCATTTGTGACATAATTTGCTCATAGACCTAAGTTTTAAGCTATTAACATTTCACTCTCTTGCACCTAATTTTGAACCTATTCAATATGAAATTCTTGTTCCCTATTATATTCCAAGTGTTAAAGATCTCAATTCTGAATCTAACGGCACAAAAATTTCCCCAATGGGACCTTCAGAGGTCAAGTTATGAACTAAGAAGTTGAAATCAATTTACATGTGATTTAATTGATTTTATGAGTTTTGACTCTAACTGGGCCTAATCTTTGGCAAGAATGGCCCATTGGCATGGCCCTTCCTTCTCAATCCATGGATCCACTCACTAGCTCCATGTTTCTTGGCCTTCAGATCAAATCCCACGGATCCACCCCTATGCATCTAACGATTGTAAGGGTGTCACCTTCCACCGTACAAAATCGATGGGGATGCCATTGCAGCCACCCCCACCACCTCCTTGGTGACAACCATTAGCACAGTTTTTGCCTCCTTTTCAACATCTAAACCTATATTCACCTATAAAACTTCATTACCAACCATTTGCTCCTATTTTCTTGCACTTTCCTTCCCTCTAGCCCTAGTTCCTCCTCCTTCATCAACCTCCAAAACCCTAAAAAACCATGGCCGCCTCCCATTTTTTGAGATCCTATCTGGGTGCCAAGGACACCCCACCTCCAATTGTGGCCACAGACGCCATCGCGGGGGATGGGAGGCCCTTCAACACCATGTTTTGTAACGGTTTTATGGGCCACTGAAGGCCAACAATGCACCCTACTGTTGCTAGAGCAGAGGGAAGCTTCGCACAACAACATTGGATGAAGGACGAGTAGTAGATATCCGATCGAAGGTGGCTTGGGCTGCAAGGGTGGAGATGTTATGGTGCACTCATGGAGTCTAAAAAGCCCCAGTCAAGGAAGACTATGCGTGATTGAACCAAATGACACCATGTGGAAAGAGGGACTCACATGGGTGCATGGATGAGCATCTAGTCACGACCAGCCATCAAAGATCAAGGGTCTGGAGCCACCCTCAAATTATATGTAATGCCCTATCTTGATTTCTCTATAGTTCTATTTTAAAACTTTGAATAATGATATCTCCCTCCTCCTTTGGCCAAAAGAGGGAAATCCAATATATCAAATTGATCAGCTTGACGAGGCCCACACAATGAACATGTTCTCAGACCATGAATCTTATTCTAACTCCTATTTTTGCTAAAGATGTGATCTTTGACTACTTTGACCATGTTTAATGCATGTTTATGATTAAATATTGTAACTTTGATGCATCTCTACCCTCATAACTATCAAATCAGTAACTTATAAGTTCTTCTGTACACGTATGAAGCTCCTCATCACCCCCTTGCACACTTGATGACACTAAATGCACACGTGTTAGTTTCTTTGAACATTAGTGTTATACCTTGCACGAGATTTCTATATTTGCATATAATATGTATTCTAGTCTCATATTAACTTGGAAATCATTATATTTGTGCTATCTTATAACATCCACTATTGACCTCCTTTTGCTATGATTCAATCATAGGATACTTACATGCATGACTATGAGCCCTTTGGGTGATGCATGTTTACAGTGTGGAACCTTGGTCTTCCAAGATATCAAACCCTCTTATATCCTTGAAATCAGTATCCCTATGTTTTTTTAATATAATAATGTGCATGATCTCCCTATTTTCTATTATGATGTTACATGTGACTCTAAGTCCACTAGTGGTGACCTAGTGGGACACATATGACTTGTTTGCCTTGCTTGTGCCCTAATTTCATGTGAGTATGGTTTTTATGCACTCCCTATAATATGATTTGAATATATTAGTTTTGTTTTCCCTTGATGTGGATGTCCATATAAGTCACATGTGAACCTCATTGGCATATGAACTATGTTAATGTTGGCACAGATGTTGAGATGTTGACACCCAACCTCTGTCCCATTGCATCCCATCTGTACACTCCCATGTGGAAGCATGATGAATGCATTGTTGTTCTTTCTTGATCTAAATCATGCTTGATGCTTGGATCCCTTGTCTTGTTTGGATCATGACGTTGTATGCCCTATAACGTGCATTAGTGACTTAAACCTTGAAATAACCATATAAAATGAATGGAACATCATAAAGACATGAGACTTGAAACCCACCTTCATGATGACCTCTAAAGTAATAAAAGACCATCTAATGAACTAATAAGAAACTTCAAACCTAGATTGTCCAAAACCCTAAAATGAATCTATGTGGGGTTAATGATGATAATCTAATGCATGTATGTAATCTTATGCTTAACCAGGTGGTTTCTTGTGATCTAGATGGTAAAAAATAGGATATAAAATATCTAAAATTAGATACATGCTTTAATATTTATATGACTATGGCTTTATTTCTTGAAAGTGATGCATATGTATGCTTGTTTACTTGCTCAAATATTGCCATGTAGGCCTCTAGTATTGTACTCGATGTTTGTCTTGTACTTATGTTTTATAACTTGCAAACATAATATGAAACTCCATTATACAAACCTTGTGCACCTTATTGTATTCTTGGGGTAAGGACACAAGGTTTGGAATCCTACTTGAGTTTTCAAGTTAGGGCAGTCCATGTCAAGGAAAGGGCTAGCTAATCTTGAGCACCCTTATGGACTCTTCTGATGGGAAGTAGTCAAAGTCCTTATGATGTATGATATTGTTAGTATAATTGGAGTTAAATGATACAAAACATGGGCTCTCATTTTGCTAATTACTTAACTTGTTCATTCTTGTTTGTTACTTCTACAAATCTTTTCAAATTATGATACAAAGTTTATGTATATGTAGCTTTTAGCCTTGCACTCATCACCTCGTGTGCTTGACCTGCCTTGTTTCACATATTTTATAGGTTCAGAGATGGCTAGAAGTGATGGCCCTGGTGGCTATGTTAAGTGTACTTGTTGTAAGATCCATAGTATACATGAGCAGACTTGTAAAATTGTACTCTTGAATATGTGATTTAAAGCTTGTAATAACAATCTTGCTTAATATATCTTGTTGATTGTTGAGATCATGATTGGTGTCTTTATCTTGTTATCTATTCATGTATGCTAAGATTTATGTTGCCGCATTTGCACTTTAGTAATACCATGCTAGGGATGGGCACCTAGGTCCTATCGCCATTGACTTTATAGTCATTTAGAATTAGGATTTGGGTAACAAATACTTTTGTGACAGATGGTATCTGAGCATGAACAATAACTACACCAACATTGCTCACATGAAACACAAACTAAACTCACCTTACATCTCAACTCTAGAAACTTAATAAGATGTCCCTTGTGGACTAAGTTGACTTAGCATCTAGGTTAGAACCTAGATGTTTTTGAACTATGTGTATACTTGTGTAATCCTTATAACCTTTCTTTCCTCCTCCTTCTATCATGTAGTATGGAATGTAGGTTTAGGAGGGTGAGAAAAGAGAGTTCTTATTACAACCCTAGACATATGTTCTAGGCATGTACTTCGGGTAGCTACACATGTATGCATCGTGTTCTTGTTGGTTCTCTAGGTTTCATGGTACTAGACTGCCTAATGAGTGTGGTAACTCATTTGGTTTGGTTTTATTCAAATGGAGTATGGTGGTTTCATTTCCTGTTTCAACATTGCAGAATAACTTATTTCAAGTATTAGTATACGTACATATGAAAATGTTACCACACGTAGAAAGGCAGTGAGTTTCCACATAGCCTAAGAGAAAGAGATATAACATAAAGTCTAGATGAGAGTGTTTGGATGCTAGTTGTATTCTCTACAGTTGTATAGATCCATGATAAAGGTTAGGCCAGTAAGTAGCCTAGATGACCTATGTTTATAATGATGATGATGATGATGATGATGATTGTTGTTATTATTATTATTATTATTATTATTATTATTATTATTATTATTATGTGGATAATGATGTCGATGTTGATGAATGAATTAGCTTCATGTTGACCTATGTTTGATATAGGATGATTCAAGAATGCTCAAAAATACAGAATTAGTTTTGACCATGGAACCCTAGATAAACCTAGAATTATGTATGATACATGTGACTTGGACGATGCACTAAACATAGCTAGTGCGTTGGCATGCTTGCTTGTGCCTAGTTTTGTATATGTTGAGATATGCTACATGAGATGTGATTCGAGACCAACATAGACTCAATCTCTTTACAAATAAGGACCTCTAGCATGGGACATATGAAAAGAGTGAACTTTTTATATGGGTCAACCTGACATGGGAAAAGGTCAGTGTACCTAACCTCCAACATGTATGAAATGTTGACAAATATGCATGATGAAATATATGATGATGAGTCCCTTGCAAGACTACTAAGTATATGAGTTGAGTCGCTTAGTGTGTGGTTCCCTTGAAAATGTTGAACCCTAGATTCCCCACAAAAAAAATCTAACCCTAGAGAAAGAGGCAATTGAATATATGATGTTTGCTATATAGGTGAGGGAGATGTCCCAAACCCCTAAGATGATGTACATGATGTGTGATTCCCATGACGAGCCTCGTACTTAGGTTAGTGGTTGGATGTAAAGGAATCTATTAGTTTCTTTCGTTGGGTATGTTGGGTCAAAGTATGGTATGGGTAGATGTTGGTGGTTAGCACGCTTTGCCTTGACATATATAGGTCTTAGATTGAGTGGCTCGAGCTTGTGGAGCTCTTTCTAGATACAAGTGAGATAATTACAAAACCTCAATGTTGATGATAGTATTGTCCCTCATATGATGAATGATACATGAAATAATCTCACTTAAGTTGAAAATTTAATATGTATGATAAGTCAGTCTCATAAGATAGACCTAATATTAAAAAATATCATACATGAATGATGCGAGTATGAAATCAAGAACTTGATATGATGATGCCTAGAGATCTCTGCTTGAATAATCAAGGGTAACATGCCTAATCTCATACCTAAATGGAAAAAGAATGATTTGATATGATGATGCTCTTGGGGTCTTAAATCAAATAACACGATGAAAAACATGCTGAATTTCAGAGCTAATGAGGGGTAATGAACATAATTAGTGATGAGTAACATAACTCAGGGAAAACTAAACCAGGCATGAAATCTAGTGTAATGATAAAATACAAGTCCAATGATAACCTTGCTTGAAAGTCATTATAGCAAACATGTATGTTGGAGAAATGATAACATAGCTTCTGATGACACACCTCGAGCTTGATGTATACATGAATAAAAACATTAATGTGGTATGGATAAGGGCTTGGGAACCTAATGTAAACATGGGGTCATAATGTTTTGGAACACCAAGTTATATGTGTATAATCAGGATGGGTACACCCTTGATGATGACAACCTATGTGCGCACCCCATTATGGGGGATGAGTTGAATTATATGGGATGGTTGTGGCACATGATAAATATGAACTTTGGCTCTTGTCTATGATTGTGGATGAATATTTAGGATGAAATTTCTTTTATGGAGGGAAGGATGTGACAACTTGACTTTCTATCACCTTGATTATGCTCCTTCTCTCTCCTTTGTGAATTGTATCACTCAATTGAACTTCATTTTCATGAGGACCCATTTTGATCACTATATGCTTGATATTCTCATTTGTGACATAATTTGCTCATAGATATAAGTTTTATGCTATTCACATATCATTCGCTTGCAAGCAATTTTGAGCATATTCAATATGAAATTCTTGTTCCCTACTATATTCCAAGTGGTAGAATTCTGAATCTAACGGCACAAAAATCACCTCAATTGGACCTTTAGAGGTCAAGTTATGAACTCATGAAGTTGGAATCAGTTTACATGTGATTTAATTGATTTTATGAGTTTTGACTCTAACTAGGCCTAATATTTGGCGCGCGTTGCCCATTGGCGTGGCCCTCCCTTCTCAATCCATGGATCCACTCACCAGATCCATGATTCTTGGCCTTCATATTGAATCCCGCGGATCCACCCCTACACATCCAACGGTTGTAAGTGCATCACCTTCCTCTGTACAGTGCCCAACGGGGATGGCACTGCAAACAACCACACCACCTCCTTGGAGACAGCCAATAGCATCGTTCTTTCCTCCTTTTCAACATCTAAACCTATCCTACCCTATAAAACTTCATTCCCAATCATTTGATCTTATTTTCTCACACTTTCCTGCCCTCTAGCCCTAGTTCTTCCTCCTTCTTCATCCTTAATAATCCCAAAATACCCTAGTTGTCACCCCTTTTTTTTGAGCTCCTAGATGGGTGTCAATGACGTCCCACCTCCATCCATAGCTACAGATGCCATCATGGGGCATGGGCAGCCCTTCAGCGCCATGCGTTGGAGTAGTTGCATAGGCCATCTATGGACACCATTGCACCCAGTTGTTGTTAGAGTAGAGGGTGGCTTTACATAGCAATGATGGGTGGAGGACATGAGGTAGCCATCTGATTAAAGGCGGGTCAGGCCCCAAGGGTGGAGATGTGTTGGCACACTCATAGAGTCCATGAAGCTTTGGTCAAGGATGACCAGGCATAGGAAAACTAAACAACACCACATGGGGAGAGGGGCTTGCAGGGGACGCATGGGTGATGATCTGGTCGCGGCCACCTGATCAAAGATCAAGGGCCTAGATCCTCCCTCAAATTATATGTAACACCTTATCTTGATTTCTCTATAGTTCTATTTCAAAACTTTGAATAATAATATATATCTCCTCACTTGGCCAAATAGGACAAACCAATATATCAAATTGATCATCTTAATGAGCCCCACACAATGAACATGTTCTTACACCCTGAATCTTTTACTAAAACCAATTTTGGTAAAGATGTGATCTTTGACTACTTTGACCGTGTTTAATGCATGTTTATGATTAAATCTTAGAACTTTGATGCATCTCTACCCTTCTAACCATAAAATCACTTATAAGTTCTTATGAACATGTATGAAGATCCTCATCACCCCCTTACACACTTGATGACACTAAATGCACACATGTGTTATTTCTTTACACATTAGTGTTATACCTTGCCCTAGATTGCTATCTTTGCATCTAATATGGATTTTAGTCTCATATTAACTTGGAAATCAATAGCTTTATGCTATCTTATAGTGCATACATCCACTCTTTCCCTCCTTTTACTATGGTTCAATCATAGGATACCTAAATGCATGAATATGAGCCCTTTTGATGATGCATGCTTATAGTGTGGAACCTTGATCTTCTAAGATATCAAACCCTCTTAGATACTTGAAATCTATGATGTCTGAATATACTAATGTGCATGATATCCCTATTTTGTGTTATGATGTTACATGTGACTCTAAATCCACTAGTGGAAAATTAGTGTGTCACATATGACTTGTTTGTCGTGATTGTACCCTAATCTAATGTGAATGTGGTTTTTATACACTCCCTTTAATCTGATTTGAATCTATTATATTTGTTTTCCCTTTATTTGGATGTCTCCTTAAGTCACATGTGAACCTTGTTGGCATATGAACTATGTTAATGTTGGCATGGATGTTGAGATGTTGACACCCAAGTTGGGAATATGATGCCTAAACCCTACGGGACATCCACCCATATTAGAACGTGATTCTCATGTACATACTTTATTGATATCAATCATTCTTGATGCTTGGATCCCTTTTCTAGTTTGGATCATGACCTTGTATGCCATATATATGAGTCTTTGACCCTATAATGTGCATTAGTGACTCAAACCTTGAAATTATTGTATAAAATGAATGGAACATCAGAATGACATGAGACTTGAGCCCCACCTTCACCATGACCTTGAAAGAAATAAAAGACCATCTAATGAACTAATAAGAAACTTAGAACCTAGCTTTCCCAAAACCGTAAAATGAAGCTAGTTAGGGTTAATGATGATAAAAAAATGCATGTATGTAATCTTATGCTTAACCATGTGGTTGCTTGTGATCTAGATGGTCAAAGATACGATTTGAAATCACTGAAGTCAGGTACGAGTTTTAATAATTATATGATTATGACTTTCTTTCTTGAAAATGATACATATGTATGCTTGTTTACTTGCTCAAATATTGCCATGTAGTACTCTAGTATTGTACTCAATGTTTGTCTCATACTAATGTTTTATAACTTGCAAACATAATGTAGAAACTTTGTTATATAAACCTTATGCACCTACTTGTATTCTCGGGGTAAGGACATGAGGTTGGTCATCCTACTTGAGTTGTCAAGTTAGGGCGGACCATGTCGAAAAAAGGGTTAGCTAATCTTGAGCACCCTTACAAACTCTTCTGATGGGAAGTAGTCAAAGGCCTTATGATATATGATATTGTTAGTGTAATTGGAGTTAAATGATACAAAACACGAGCTCTCTCTTTGCTAAATACTTCTACAAATCTTTTCAAATTATGCAAACTTTATGTATATGTATCTTTTAGCCTTGTACTCAACACCTCGCGTGTTTGACCCACCTTGTTTCACGTATATTATAGGTTCAGAAATGGCTAGAAGTTATGCCCTTAGTGAGCTATGTCAGGTGTACTTGTTGTAAGATGCATAGTGTACATGAGCATACTTGTAAAATTGTACTCTTGAATATGAAATTGAAAGCTTGTAATAAATAATCTCGCTTAATATATATTATTGATTGTTGAGATCATGATTGATGTTTTTATCTTGTTACCTGTTCATGTATGCTAAGCTTTACTCTTCCATATTCATGCTTTGATAATACCAAGATAGGTATGGATGCCTAGGTCCTATCACTGTTGACTTTATAGTCATTTGGAGTTAGGATTTGGGTAATAAATAGTTTTGTGACAGGGAGTGTCCTTGAGGAGGAGCATTGGTAAGTACTAAACTTTTTGACTTCAACAAAGGGGGAGAAAAATCCATTAAGATAAATTTGTGTATCTACATAAAATTAAAGGTATGATTCTCTAAATTGTCTACTTTCAAATTATTTTATTAAAATATCTGTCATCATCAAAAAGGCAGAGATTGTTGGCTTTTTGGATTTACCACACTCTAATTTTGACGATGCAAACATTTCCCTTTTCTGTCACTAACATGTGCATCTAGTATTTTAGGTGATCAAGGAACTTAGAAAAGATCCAACATCAAATATTATTTCATAATATATATGTTTGGATGTGTGTTGGTAAATTTGTACATGTATATGCTTTACACAAGTACATTTTGTACAACTTTCTAGGAATGATGTAAGAATAAGCGGTGGTCGGCCTAATCCTATCCTAAACTCTTTTCCATACTTATATCAAGTCTTTTGGATAGTTAGGTTCATTAGAAAAATCATTTGATAACTTTTCTAAAATATAGAACTGATTTCTAGAGAATATTCAGATCAAACTTATCTTCTACCGAAATTGATTTCAGTCGAACTACACCTCAACTGAGAAAGAGTCTTGGTACAAAAAAAAAGCATTTTCAAGCATACATGAGAACAACTCGTGGTCAAAGTACATTTTGGCCAAGATTTCCTCTGGTCAAAGTATAGTTTGACAATATTCATATCTGTAGTCAAATATGTATTAGTTTTCTAACCATTATAAACTTAAATTTTGACATTCTAATGGCTTGTTTAGAATTTAACACGGCCTAAAAACTCCTAACATCTCTATTGACCATTCATAAGTATTTTCTACATATAGGAAGTGTCGTCTTGACACTTAGAATTCATACTTAAGCAATCTATTACATGATATCCTACTCTAAGCTTAGATTTATACATTGTTATCTTCAAATTTAAGCCATGCTTAATAGTAGTGTCCTACTCCACAAAATATAGCCTTATATAATCCTTTTGAAGAGTCAATAATCACTTGTTCATAAAGAGCTACCAATTTTATATCTAGTTGTAATTTCTTCTTCCTCTCTTATTCCCTTTACTTGTTCTTGTTGCCTCCAACTACTTTTTGCAAGAAGGCTATGTGGAAGCTTCTTGGAGCTACTTCTTTTGATAAATTTACGACCATGGTGGGAGGTTGATCGCAATCTACTTTGTTGTGCAAGTTTTCCTTGAGCTAGAAAAGGAGGGTTGTCTTGAGCCACAAAAGACACCAATGATTTTGTGTGTTTTGTATCGATAAAGAGTAAAATATAGGTTGGAAATCTTGGTTGGCAACAAACAGGTAGTGGACTGACACCTTTTGATAGAACCACTCTACATCTTGTGTTTTGTGTGGTTTCTTCATTATCAAATTACTTTCTTTATATCTCCACTGCATTATCTTGTAAGCAAATTGCAATTAACCTTCCTTTGGGTTTGAAATTGCATATGTTTTAACATTAGATCTATTAACTCCCCTCCCTAGAGAACTTCAATATTATGTCTCTCCTCACTTATATTGGAATATTAGTATCATATATAGCACCAAAAGGCATCCTAATCAGAAGAAATGGACTCTCATTGAATAAACATTATTCATAATCTAGAATCTAACTTCCACACCTCGATGAATGAGGGTTTTATTTGATTATGTGACGTGTCACACTTGTTTTTGATGTACAAACATATAATCATAACACAAGAAACCTTCATCCTCAAGTAAATTGTTGACATAATAGTTAATCATTCACAAGAATGGACATAGTTCTCATTTATTCAATAGTCTTATGTTTGTTCCCAACAAATTGCAAAAGGTAACATACTTTCTCAATGACGGATGCACATACAATGTTTTCCATCTAACCTTGTCGTGCAAGGTGCTAACTAGGCTTTTTATGCATGAAAGTATCATTTGTTACATGTTATATGCTCTTTGAGGATCTATTAGCATGAATCTTTTGACCTTTTGAAGTCATTCATAAGATATTTTGGCATATGCCATTGAGGATGCCTCTCATCATATTATTCATTATAATTATATCTAATTGATTGTACATTTGGATTCACAAGTGGACTATGAATTTCAGCTCAATGATTAGCATTTTATGATCAAAGCCATTAGGGTCAACTGTGTGTGTGATTAAACCTACAACAAAATTGATATCGACACGCAATAGAAGAAAATAACACAACACAAGAATCCAATGATTAAGAATTTATGTCAAATACTATGCAAAAGATAAACTATTGTAGAGTCGAGATAAGGCATGATAATGTTGAGAGTGGTCAATAACTTGAAATGAGAAAAGTATTCTTGAAGAAGATGCATGAAAAGCCTACAACAATTGGCCAAAATTGTAGATAAAATAATGTAAGAAACTATTTCATGGCTATACATGTTCTTTGAAATAGTTACTATGTTAAATGAATAAATAAATTTCATAAATTTTGGAATTTATATTGCAGCTTCCAAGTTGTAGGGAATCTATGAATCGGTGGCCAACTCTATATCCTAGCACTCCAAAGAGTGGAACATATAGAATAAAAGTTGGGAATCATTGTATGGTTGAGGGTATGTCATATTGGATAGGCACACGATATTAGTAGAAACGTTTTATTGAATTTTTTTGGTGAAGTGGGTGATGCTATCAAAGATATAGTCCCATTCCCCATGAACAAACTCATTATCTTATTTGTGAGAGAATCCAAAATAATAGTTGGTTACTAAGTTTCTTTACCAATAAAAGGAAGACTTATTTTTGGTGATATATGTTTATCTATATTATAACCCCGAACTTAGGATTTTGACACTTTGACTTTTTATTATCTTCTACAGATGAAGATATAAGAAGGTGATGGAAGAAGTGTAGGAAAAAAACTACTCTTTATGCAACTCATATTTGAATTAAGTGCATTGAGAGCATCATATGTTGTATCAATTAATTCTGAGTTATACAAAATCTCTCATATGTTGTATCAATTAATTCTGAGTTATACAACACCAAGAAATTTTTCAAGTTAATCTAGCTCTAGATAAGGAAGCATTGTTTTTTAATCCTATTTGTCCTCTAAATCTTGCCATCTTTTCTAAGGAATGATGTAAATTAAGATCCTAGGTGATCGGATAATTTCCATCAATGGTGGATTTTATCATTTATGTTACAAAAGAAGTTACATCATTCAAGGGGGTATATTGATAAATATGCATATCATCATGTATGGCTAGATAAAGGCTTGGATGATTAGATAATGGACAAAACTAAAGGAAAATATTGAAAAAAATTAAAGCTAAACTATATAACACAATAGAAATTGCAAGAAATTTAAGATAGAACGGATGGAATGAGTATATATCATCCACCTCCACCCCGAACTTAAAATTTTGCTCAACTCATGCAAAAATTAAATCCAGAATGGAGGGGAGAAAAGTGAGAATATCACCATGGCCCCGGTAGCTCAAAGAACGTCCAACTGAATGGAATATGTGTGAGGGATGGAACCTTAATTGGAAGAGCTTCATAGTGCACCTAATGGTTGGGTGGTCGTGAAAACTCAGAGGGGTCTTCATATTGCCTTTCACCTCATAGTCCCTCCAGTAGGATCCACATATCTTCCTTCAACAATGAAGGAAGTGTTGGTGATGAATGTTGTTATGACCGTATCCGAGCTTAATTGGTAAACTAAGGTTTAATTGGACGATTATATGCCTAATTGGATTGATCATTTCTTAAATCTAATTAATGATGATAATTTAATTATGATATTTTAAACCTAATAAGAATGTTAAGTGTTCTATTGTTTGAGAAATTAGGGTTTGAGAAATATAAACCCTAGTTGGCTGAAATTAGGGTTTTGATGGTACATGAGTATGGAATTTTATCAAGATAGTAGTACAGTAAATAATTTATCATATTTTCTATATAATTTAGATTTAATTGAAATTTGGATGTAATATTTATAAATAAATCGTGCATTTCATTGAAAAAATTCAGAATTTTTTGATGTTCTATAAAATTCATTCTCGGTCGAGATATATTTCAACCGACCATGTTGATAGAATGTTGTTCAATAGTATATTTTTTATTTTTAATTATTTATTGGTAAATCCAAATGATTTGAAATTTTAACTGGAGATCTTAAATTCAATAATAAATAATATGTAAAATTTTCATAATTTTTAGATGCATTTATACCTTATCAGTAGATGAATTATAGTAACTGACATTTTTGTAGAATTCTGGATAGCAGTGCACTATTCGATTTTTAGTTATTTAATGGGAGTTTGGAATGATCTAAAATTTTAAGTGAATATTTTTAACTCAATTATACATAGAATTATAAATTCTCAAAATTTTTGGAAGAGGCTTTATCTCTGAAATATACGAATTTACAAAAACTTTTTTATGACAAAATTTTTTGGTGAAATAAGAAAAAGTATAGTAAGGGGTTAAAGTGCAATTGACCCAATCACATCAATTGCTCTATATGGTAAACCTAACACACAAGGAGATCTCATAATTCGTGATTCAATCCAAAGAATCGAAATCCTAGAGAGAGAGAGTTAGGGTTTGAGAGGAGAAATTGATGGAGATGCTAACCTAGGGTTTTGCGGTTCGAGGAATGATAAATCATGTAAGTTTAACTTCTTTGGATATAGTTTCAGGGTGAATCTTCACTCACATGTCAAAATTCCGTCCCTCCTCTGATTTGATCCAAAATGGTATCAAAACTTCCCCTTTTCTCACTCTTTCTTTATAATCCCTCATTTTAGGGTTTCTGAGTTGAAAGGAAGAAGAATCGGGTGAATTGCTAGGGATTTGATATGGATTCGAGATTTTAAGATATGGGATACGTTTTTAAGGTGTTTTCACACCATAGGGTGAGTGGGAAATTCCTTTAAACAGTATATTGCATGAAAATTGGTTAATTCATCCATAATCTTTAATTGCTAGTATGCGACTACAAACCCTGAATTGTCTATTTATTCTAAGTTGTTGCAAAATGATATGAAATGGATTCTTTGTCTATTTAGATGAAGTTCATATGATAAAACCATATTATAAATGTATACAATACATCCTAATGAGAATTCCCTAAGTATTTGTATAGGTTATAAGAGTAAACTGAAATAAAGGGAATTTGTCTATGACTGAAATTTGTTGTATAAGTAAATAGAGAAATTTTTTTTATCTAGATCCCCTTGGTTATGAATGATTGTTTATCTAAATTCATAGTATATATATGTCATATACAATCTTGTATTTTGTTCAAAGTGAATAGTGTTTGTTTGATATCTCAGTAAAGCGGGTGAAACCCTAGATGTGAGGAAAGTTGGATATTTTCGAATAGATATCGTGAAATCCATTTGAAGGGATTTTCTTGACATCATAGATTTTATTTATTCAATGTTATTATTGGTGCATGATATCCTAGTAAATGGCATGGAATCCCAAATTCAACTCAGTTCCAAGGTTTCATACATATATTGATTTTATATGATTTGTTGATAGTAGTGTTTATTTAATAAATGTTTATGTCGCATGAAATCTTTATGAGAGCCATGTGAATAAGTTGTTGCCTAGTGAGAGGTGACAAGATGTGTGATGGCCTTGTGAGCCATGAGAATACTTGTACAACCAGTGAAATGAATACCTTGGTCTAAGGGCCTAGAGGTAATGGTTACCTATTACAGAGGTAACAATACGATGTGATGATTAAGGATTTGAATACCCAGATCCAGTAATCATGATAATGATGTGAAGGGATGAGAATTCTCAGTAATGTGATAAGGGATTGAGATCCCAGGTATCATGTGTTTTAAAGATTTGAAAAGTACGTGATAGATGTATTACACCTTTCTTTGTAGCATTTGTGGTGATTAAATGAAACCCTAAGGGTAGGGTGTTCAATGAATCAAGTATTGTGATATCAATGTTATCATTTATTATTAATAATTATTGTCATGATAAGTAATTAACTCTTAATTGATTTATGAGATGCACAACTCAAGATTTGGGTTGATATGCACAATTCTAGTGTGTACATGCCAAGTGGACATGAAATCTGCTTATTTAAGAATTTTAGTCTGCATGCATGTATAGAATGTTGATTACTCAATATATTATAATGTTTTGAATATATTGCTCTACCAAGTTTAGAATGATATACATGTTGTATTATAACTTCAAATAAGTAAACGTGACACCATAGAGATATTAGAGTCAAGTATAAGTAAGAGAAGGGTACAATGTAGAAAGAGTTTTCTAGGAATTATAAAATAATAGACTTAGGAGCCCTAAACACCGTAGAACCCCTATGTGAGGTATGCGCCTTAGGGGTGAAACAACCTAACCCTGGAAGCATCCAGTATATGAGGGTCATAATGTGCTATCAGGTGGCATGGGGGACGAAGCCCTAGTGGAAGCCTCCTTAAATTATAGTTTGCAGTGTCCAACATCAACCAAAAGTCCTGGTGGCACTAGAGTACAGAAAAGCCAAGAGGTAACTTGACTCTCCACATGTGTGTTCAGGTTAGAGGAGTCTAGTTTAGGCCAGAGAGCCATTTCCCTATTGTAGACTAGGAGAGTAGTCAGACTTAGCATTTCCCTGGTGTGTCCGCTAAGTCTTGTACGGTGTGATCGTAGTACACTATGAGTCTTCATATGTAGAGTACACTGCATATGATCAGGGCATAATAAAATGAATGAGAGGTCAAACAAGTGTGTACAGTTATTAAATTATTCTTTGTATGTTTCTGAATTATTAGTTCTCTTTATGATCGATCAAGCATTTCATATATTGATTCACTCTTATAGATATCTAGAGTATACGACCATATTTATGATTGTCAATTATTAGACTTTTTAAAGCTTACTACTATTATAATTGATATCAGTTGCTCAAAAGTATATCTGTAATTATATTAGTGCTTTAGAAAGTTTCTTCGAAGTACTCATTCACTGAGCAAGTGGGATCACCCCTCTACTCAAAATTTTTAGGGAAATCACATCGACTTGAAGAAGATATCATTGCATCAGAGTAGATCTTCCACAAGAGTTAAGTCTGAGTATAGTTATGTTCAGTCGGTCCCTGTCACTCTAGGTCCTAGTATAGATGTGAGAGAGTTGTAAATGATGCTTTGTATGTTTGTTTCCTTAATAAGAGAGAATGCAAATGATAGTCATGTCGTATGTACATGAAAGTGTGAGAAACATAATGCATGTATGGATGTGTATCATTAATGCTAAGATTACATTAGAGAAATAAAAGTTTAATTCTCTTGTAAAGTTAGTTTATGTGGTTCAATGAGAGAAAACAAAGAGTTTGAAAAAGAAGAAAAAGTTAAGGGTGATCTTTGTATTACGTTAAATCATCAATTTATGCCCTAATCTCATGATTAGTGGTAATTGTGAGATCAGGGTGTAACAGCTTTGGTATCAGAGCTTAGGCTGAGTTGTTAGGGACCATTAAGTTAGTAAGTTAAAGTCATAAGTGTGGTAGATAGGAGATGTTATGATGTTAGCTCTGGGGATTTGAGTATTTGGATATCCTAGCCCGGCATCTGAGTACTTAGATCAACCAGTATCAAGCTACTTTGTCTATTCTTTCATGTATACCCTGTCCAGGTATACAGTGGAAGGATGGGTTAGAGAGGAACCCTAGAAATATTAGGGTTAGAAACAAGATAAGTAACATGAATTAAGAGCATAAATATAAAATGAGATAGAACTTTCATTTCATATTGTTGTTTTATTTGAGATGAATAGAAAAGCTCTTATATGTTTGAATTCAGATATTCAATATTTTGAAATATATATGGGTCTTTAAGATTTTTTGTACACTATGCAGTTGTAGCATTTATTGATTACGTTCTTTGTATCAAGAAGACTAGGAATGATCTTTGAATGAGCTTTCCTAAGTGGATATTCTTTCCACATGTTTGAGATTAATAGTAGTTAGTTAATCTTGAGCAGCTCTTGGCTTCAGGACTGCAGGTTTGGCCTGGTCCGGCTGGCAGGATGCGTTACTAGGATCTAATGAATCCTATTGAAAATATGATAAGAGTAGACTTCGAATAAATTAGACCCACATCATAGTGAGAATGTACATATAATAAGATGTTGAAACATATGGGAAAGATTAGAATAGCTAAGAATCAGTTGGAACTGATATCTGAGATCCAACTTTGAGGCCTCATATGAGAAATCCTTAATTGGGAATAAAGGAACATGACATAAGGTTCTGATTAAGTTTAATCATTAGCATTATATGAACTCTAAATATGAAATATGGAAAAGATATGATAAAAGTATGTAAGGGCCAAGATAGTAAGAATCAATCATGAGGAATGGATTATATAATAGAGTACAATGTTTTTATGTACTCCAAAGCAAAGGGAAAATAGAAGAAAAGAGTTAAGTATTCGATAATTACATAGAAGTGAAGAGTCTTTAGAAGAGTTAAAGTGAAGAGAACTAGATGAGCATGTAAATCATAAAACTAGGATAAGAAACTTAGTTGAAACAAAGAGAAATGTTGGAAATAATGAGCTTGATTAAGGAATGATGGTTATGATATAATTGAGAGAATGGAATGTATACCTTTATTGTGAAGTTAATACATTTATACATTCATCCATACTGCCTTTGGATTCTAAGTCTCTATAGAACAACAAATTAATTTCTAAAAGAAGAACAAAAGTGTAGCTAAATAAATGAATAAGTCATACAAAGGTAGACTATATTCAGGAAGGAAAAACTTGATTGAAAGAGAAATTATGTTTCACCCATGCATGAGCCATTTGATTTAAAATGAAGAATATGTAATGTATAAAACATGAGTTGAAACTAGTAGGGAGATTATTGATTTAGAATTTCAACTTCACATTAGTAGAAGGATAAAAAGAAATATATGCAACATGGTATACATGATCATACACCTAAAAGAAGCAACATGATCATAAAAGAAAACTAGAAATTAAAGATGACATGTGGAATAGCAGTATATGGTAAGGGGATTATGGAAAGTAAGGAATGGTTTGAAACATAATGGAGTAATATCAATTATAAAAGAAAGAGGTTGTGAGATTTAAGAAAGTGCTAATTATTCAAGTATCCTTGTTGATAACTAATTAAACCTACATATGAGAAATGTATTAATGAATGTTTGAAGATAAGAATTCTACATCTCAGAATCATCTTCTCTTTCATATCTTCCTTAATTAGAGCAATGTGGGAACACTACTATAGAACATGTCTTTGGCGTCGGTTGTTTAACCCCTTTTAGCGACGGTTCTCAAGCGACGCCTATGTGGGCGCTGCTAAAGGTCGAACTCTTCGACGTCGGTTTTATAACCGATGCCAAAAGGGTTCACGCCACAAAAAGGGCGCCATCTAGGACACTTTCTGCGTCGGTTTGCAACTAAATAACCGACGCCATAGTTCCAGACGCCACGGCCGTGCTTCCCTGCACGGCCGTGTTTAGTACTATAGGCATCGGTTTTATACTAATCACCAAAGCTTTTTCCTCCACGGTCGTGCTTTCTTGCACGGTCGGATTGTTTGTCATATTAGGCAGCGGTTTTTATCCACTAACCGATGGTGTAAGCCTTTGATGATGGTGTTATATAAATAACCGACGCCTATGTTTTAATATTTTTTTTCTAATCAGTTTGTAGGCCTGATGTGGCTGGTTAGCAGGATGAGAACCTGTAGTTCAGTTTTCTGAACTACAGGTTACGACATCCATTGATATCATCCTACAAACAGGCCACAAACCTACAAAATCAACATATATACTTTTCACACAAGTAGATACATTCAGACATCAATTCAATTCTCACATTCACATGTGTAGAAATATTCAAATATATTTAGAAACATTCAGACATGTATAAATATTCAGAAATATTCATTTACAAAATATCATTCAACATCGCTATCAGTATCCCAATTATATTTTACAATCGCCACTGTTTGTATGGCTCTTGCCCATTCTTCTCTTACTTCATTTAATGCTTCCATCGTATATGGAGCATGTACATCTTTTAAGTGTTTACCTATAATGTGGTCAGTTTTAAACACCTGCAAAGAGAATGATGTATATATATAAGTAATAATATAAAAATAAGATTAATATATTTCATACTAACTAATGAGACTATATATAATACCTCATGTATGGCATTGATGTCCAATGCGGCATATCGGATAATCATCTGCATAAATCGCATCACATAGTATGCGCATACCCAACCGTTGTCTTGTGTAGAGCACTATAAATTAAAACATACAAAATATTAAAAAATACAACTAAGCACAGTTCACATAAATAATATATACATTGGAGTCGGGATCTTACTTTTACGTTCTCCCAAATTATTGGCTGGTTCTTTTTCCTTGGGACCTTTCCTCCAGCCTTTTTGAATGCATCTAAACCCCTACATGTTAATGGAACACAGTAAATTGCATAATTAAATAGTAATGTAATAATAGATGTTAACGGATATAAAAATGAAATATTTCTCACCAGAATAATGGCATTCTCATTACGTGTCCAAATTTAGTATTCAATGTACTCCCCACAGGATCTAGATAATAAACAGTGAACGTCCCGGGGAGAATAACTAGTAACGCCCAATGCCTACTGCTAGAGGTAAAAAAAGTTAAAAATTAATAACTCAAAATCCACAATAAAAATGTAATTTTCTTAAGTCCAAATTATAAATAAAGTAAACTTACTTGACATTGAATGGAGCTATTATTATCGTCTTCTTTTGCTGACCGAAAATTGTAAAAGCATCTATATAGTATTGTTGAACACTATCAGGGTCTTTAGCTACCATACTAATCAATGATGGAATAAAAAATCCCACATGATCAAATGCAAATTGTTTGCATTGATCTTTGACTAAATAGCTGCAAAACATGTATTACGTATGCATTAATATATAAGAAACCAGATCACCAGATCTTACACAAGGTATATGGATGTATAAACAAGATCTCACCTTATCCATGTCTCTATCATTGATGTATTCAGCCAATCATACATAAACAGCTCAATAATATCTTGTATAAATAAAGAGCTTTCGTATGATTGACCTGCATAATTTGCTTCTAAAGAAACAATTATAGGGCAATGTATATTATGTTTCCATAGCCAACATTCCATTCCCCTACAAGCAGGACCTAACGGGTATTTTAGGTCAGTTGGAACCCAACTTGGTAATGCAGGAAGTGGAGGTGGAGGCCTAGGTGCTCCGAGTGTCTTCTTTTTAACCTGTATTTATAATTTTAGATCAGTTGAACTCATATATACACATTAACAATCTAAAGTAATGTAAATTTATCTTACAATTTCAGTAGTGTAGACGACGTCTGCTTTGGGCCACAATATCACCCCTCCTTCTGCCTCAACAAGTGTATCAATATCCGGGTGGGGATATGGCAATGTAGCTTCCCTCCAATCGGGTAATACACGTATCGGGCTCACACAAACATAGCCCTGTGGCATTGGAGTCCCGTGAAATGTTGCCCCAGGAAGGGATGGGTAAGCATGCACCTCTACAACAACATAGTCTTATATTTTTATGCGGCATGGCTTCAATGCCTACAAATTTACATAAAGAATATTATACATATATACATATCATCTTGAAAAGACTAGCTACAATGTCATAAACAATACTTACAGTAGACGTGTTAGGTGGTGGGTCTACCGGATTACTCTCAGTCTGTGCATCAGGAGAAGAGTGGGTCGCCATAGGCTAATTGGAAGCTTGAGATGCCTGCCACCGTACTATTTCTTCCTTGACCTTCTCAACAACTATATCATTGACCTTCTTAGCAACTATATCCCCGACTCTCTTATTCTCCTATACATGGATAAAAGAAACATTAGCTTCTTATTATTGAATTTCCTTTTGCAGTAACATTCTAAAAAAAGAATACGTTACCTCTTCTTGTGAAAGTCCCGCTCTGGGTTTGCGTTGGGATGGCCCAAAGAAGGATTTGATGCCCACACCAGCGCCTGCACCCCTAACATGTCCAGGATGCTCTGGGTTACCCAGATCAACTGTCAATTCATCCCTTGTGCCCTGAGGGATGAACATGCCTTGTTTCCTCTTCTTGTGCAGCTCTCGCTAATCACCATCAACAGAAATTGGTAAGTTAACACCACAAATAATCAATATTCAAACGATTGCTCTAAGAGTTGTATTTTACCATTTTTGCAGCCGCCTCAGCAGTTGCGGGCTTCCTTATTTCTCCCTTCTTATTTTGCCTCCCAGCTATCCAAACATCATGGAAAGGCAGAGGTGTGCTACCTATAGTAGAGGACTCCTGAGTAGCAGTAGACTCCGCCTGTAGTCTTTGGTGAATGCTTACATAGCCCTTTGGACCCATAGTGTGGTCATGCACATTCAGTGCATGCCTTGCTTTTTGCGCCTCACTGAGGGCCTAGTTAGTATGCACATTAATGATTTGGTTAGTAGCACTAAATGTTAATCCTGAATAGGTGAATACAACATATATTAATTCAATTGGGAGTGACGCCTAATACCTTGAATTCTTCAGATTTTCTTGAAGCAACAAACATGTCCCAATCTTCTTTGTCCAAGAAGTTCCACTATTCAAGGGCTGACTTCTTCTTCTTATCACCATCTTTTATGTATTCTCTGTTGAGATTTGTCCTATAGTTCCTTAGCATCTTTCCAGCACGTTGCATCATGCTTTTACGATGCAGCTTCTCATCCAATGCAAACAGATTCTGTAAAATAGAATTCTTATTAACTAGTATCCAAAAATAGAATTGCAAATAATAGAATTTGTAATCTACAAAATAGAATTCCAAATAATAATAACTCACGCATAAATCCTTCCATATCAAGTCTTTCTTCTCCTGAGGAACTTTATGCCAATTATCATACTTAACACCACAATGGCTTCGAGTGACAACCCCAAGATAGTTTACAAAATTATTGTGGTTCACTCCAATTCATTTCCTCCATTATCAAACTCCACAACCAATCTGGATCCACTGCCACTTAGTGCTATTAACTTCTTCAACAGAGTGATGCCCCTTTTCTTGTTAAGTGTTTGGTGCTGCGCATCAAGTTCCTCCAGTGCTTCAGTGGGTACATGTGCATCATAAACCTAAAATTTGACAAAAATAAACACACTGAATTAGTGCAATATAGAAATATGGGATATATGACATAACTAGAAGATAATGAATTTTATAGAAATATAGGATATGGTTTTATAACTTACATTGGTATCCTCGCCATGCTCATCATGGACAACATGCTCATCATGGACTTCATGCTCATCATGGACATCATGCTCATCATGGTTAGCCATCTGAAAATGTCATTAAAAAGGCAAACATTTAGCATATGAAGATAATGAAACATCAAATCTAAAAATGATATTGATATTAAAAAAGCAAACATTTAGCTTCAATAAAAAAAATATAAACATGCATGCCTCTAAAATTGTGATCTTTTATCAAATAATAATCCTTCATTGTGATCTCCGTGCACATATAAGTCATCATTGGCTTCAATATTTTGTGGAGTTGGCAACAACAAAAGGGCATAAACAACCGACTCCAAAGACATGTTCTATAGTAGTGAAATTCAGGGCATAAACACATGTGATGTCATTCTGATATATAATAAATTTGTACCACCTATCCCATCCTTGAACACCTAATCTCACTAGTAAGTGTATAATGTGTATTGGGTTTTCAAAAAAAATTCGACAACATTTTCCCGTTGTTCTCTAAGTACATATGTACTTAGAGAACAAACGGGGAAATCCTACTGAAATTTTCTCGAAAACCCAATACACATTATACACTTACATCCTAAGTGAGATTAGGTGTTCAAGAACAGTCCCAAACCGGGGACTATCCAAGATTTACTCCTAATGAGTAAATCGTGGACGGGTTTCTAGGCCAACAAACACAATAATAGATAGGTACATGTTAGGGTTTCATCACAATAATAGCTTTTGTCTCTCCATCTATTGTTAGCTTTCAACTTATACAATCTCAACACAACGCTAAGCTTCGTAAACTTATCACATCATGTGTATAATGGTATCTCAGTGTTAAGCTTCATAAACTTAGAACAGTCTGTGTATAACAGTGAGATTAGGAGGTACAATGAAGCCGAACTCCATACAAATAGTATATAATTTAGTGATTGTTCATTCTAATTTATACCAATGTACAAGTAATATAAAGAACAATGATTGTTCACTTTCTAGGCCAACAAACACATGTGATGTCATTCTTATATATAATAAATGTGTACCACCTATCCCATCCTTGAACACCTAATCTCACTAGTAAGTGTATAATGTGTATTGGGTTTTCAAGAAAATTTTGGCAGCATTTTCCCGTTGTTCTCTAAGTACATATGTACTTAGAGAACAAATAGGGAAATGCTACTAAAATTTTCTCGAAAACCCAATACACATTATACACTTACATCCTAAGTGAGATTAGGTGTTCAAGAACAGTCCTAAATCGGGGACTGTCTAAGATTTACTCCTAATGAGTAAATCTTGGACGGGTTTCTAGGCCAACAAACACAATAATAGATATGTAAATCATATCATTAAGAACATGGTTTCATGTTTGGTCATCATAGGTCATAATAATCCACTAGAATGAGAAAAAAATGTCTCATGGTGTTAAAATAGCATAAGAGTATTAGATCTTGATTCTAGAGTGTACAAGACATAATAGTGACTACTGATTTTGTGGGGTGATATCATTTCATAGGATTTATAGATTCAAATTTAACAAGTGTACAAGTTGCATCATTTTAATACTCTAAAGGTGACTAGTGGGTCATAACACATAAAAGATGGAATTACAAGGAAAGTAAGCAGACTAGATCAATTAACACTCGTCTCAAGGGAACATTAGTTACTGAAGGGACCAGGAAAGAGTGCTTTTAATCACTAGGATCATACAAGTAGCAATGTTGATTAAGTCTATGTGATTAAAGATCAAGCAGTGTAATAAAATAGGGTTTACCTCTGTTTGAGCCCAGTTGGGCGTCAGTAGGGAGAGAGGGTGAGACGGAGGGTAGGCGAGTAGGCAGGAAAGCAGGTAGGTGAGCAGGCGACGGGCAGGGAGACGGCGGGAAGCAATAGATGATCAATTAATTCCTGAAACAATACATAAATAAATACAAATCAGTACATAAATAAACACAAATCAATAAATAACTTAATTTAAAAAAATACACCCAGCATCATTGTGCCTTGGCGCAACCCAAGCATCGCCCAGGCATCCCAGAGGCCTAACTAGGATGGGCGCTTGGGTTTGGGACCCTAGGTGAATGCCTGGCCACCTAGGCGCACATGGGTGCCGCCTGGGTAGGTCGGCATGTACTTGGGCAAGCGAGCAGGGCGAGGTCGAGGTGAGGTGAGGTCGAGTAGGTTGAGCAGGTCGGCGAAGAGGAGAATGGCGGTGGTGGGCGGCGACGAGAAAAGAACACCGGCGAGCTCCAGGTTCGCCGGCGCAGGGCAGGAAGGTAGCCGCAGGGCAGGAAGGCGCATGGACCGCCGACGCGGCGACTAGGACCGGAGACGGTGGAGCAGAAGGAGTAGGGAGTGGCGGTGGTGCACAAGCAACAGTAGCGGCAGGTGGGGGTTGAGTCAGGCGGCAACAGCAGCGGGGGAGAATTCTTGCAATGAAACAGAAGAAAGGGGAAGAGTCGGGTGATCGTGGGTATTAAGTTCATAAAAGGCGTCGATTGTCTACAAAACCGACACCTAAACATCTTCAGTGTCGGTTGATCGTAAAAACCGATGTCCAATTGGACAATATTTCCCCTAAATTATTTGGCGGGAACCATTATCAACGTCGGTTATCAAAGGATAAACGATACTGTATGTGACACTTTTCACGCAAATTCTCATCATACATAGTTATCGGTTTGTATCTAAAAAACCGACGTTGTATGTGACACTTTTTCTTTTCACTCGAAATTTGGATTTCGCGGGCAATTTTAGGCGTCAGTTTGGTTTACCTAGCCGACGCTGAATACAAAGTGGTACCCATGTCTGGATGGTCTTCAAATATAGACTTCGGACTTACTAAATAGCCAACGTGGAATGTTATAGGCGTCAGTTTTTGTAAATAATCGACACCCAGAAAAGCGACATTGAATGATGTTTCTGTAGTAGTGGAATGAAGTGATAAGAAAATGAATCATATATGATGCATAACCACCATGGTAGAGGCATCTAGTGAATGTAATAATGACATACAACATGATGATGAAACCCTAGCAGGGTAAATTGAGAATGTAATCTATCTGAATGGCCAAGTAAGAGAAAGGAAATTCAACTGATAAGATAAGGAAGACTTTAGTAAAACTTGTGAGATCCAAAATTTGACTTTCAAATTAAAGGAGCAAAGTTACTGTAACATACTAGAATTACAACCCTATCCTATTAGTTTTACCCTTTTGTCTTAGCCAAACAAGAATAAACTAATGCATGTAATTAAGGGAATACAAAATACTTTGTGCTTAATAATAACTCATTTAGATGATAATAAGAAATTAAAGAACTTAGTTGGATAAATACCTCCCCATATATTCTTAATATAGGGTTGTATGTACATAAACACCAAATTGGTTTCAATTAATGGGGTTGAAGTATAAATTGTCACTAAGTAATAGAAATCATAAAATATTTCGTCTTAGAACTTTCTAGCACTTCCTAAAATAAGAGAATTAGGAGAAAATCCGAATTTTATATAAAGCAGAAGATAAATGCAATAATTAAAGGTAATATGGGAATTAATGGGTAAAGAAGATAAATAGAAAGATATTGCACCAAAATTATAATTTGAAACCCATCAGGATAATTTGACACTCAAATTCGTTTTCTTGACCAAAAAGTAACTTAAGGGCCAAGTATCATTTCAAGTGGAACATAAATATAAATATTAATGACATTAACAAAATAAAATAGGAAATAGGCCAATAAAGTGATATAAAATATTTAATGACCTCAAATTAGAAAAACTAACTCCAATTTCGTAATATAAACATAAAAATAAGCCTTTGGGCAAAATTGCAACTAATTTGGATAATGTTTGATTAATAGGTAATTATAGGAGAGAGAAAATGCCTAAAAGGTGTAATTAATGAATAAATGTAAATCATGACACTAAAAGTTGGAAATAAAGGCAAATTCATATTCAACACATTAAATATGACTTGTGCATCAAGTTTCATAAAATTTGGATAATCCTAAAGCCATAAATGAAGAAAGATAGAGAAATGATATTTGATTTATTTAACCCATTAAAGGTTTCCAAAAGGCAAAACTAAGAGTATATTCGAAATCTACACATTTAACTTAATTTATGTGCAAATTTTGGTTTTATTTGGATGATTCTAGAACCCTTAAATGAGGAAAGAGAAAATACATGCATTATTGGTTTACACTTTGGATAATTCGAATTATTTTTCCTATTTTCACAACAAAGTCGCTGTCACGCGCCCTTTACAGATATTTGATGATTTATGACCGTCAGATGTGCACTCCGACGGCTGTGGGTCGTCTCCTACCTTGGGTAGGAGTCTGCTCGACTTAGAACAGTAGCTGTGAGTTTCCATTTTCCGTTCTCTCTCGATTCTCAGTGAAATCTTCTGATTTTTCTTCTAAAAGTTTCCTTATGTGATTCTGATCCCATTGATCCATAACTTGACCCCTAAAACCCTATAAAGATGGAATCCCCAATTTCTGCTTCTCCAGCGATTTTTGCAGCCGCTCTTTTTGTGCTCATCCAACCCGCACAAACACTCAGAAAGAACCCCCTACCATCCTTCTCTTCAACCCTGACTTCAATTGGACCGCGAAGCGCAAGGTGCAACCGGGCCTACTCAGTTTCTTTTTCGGCAACCTCGGCAACACCTCGTCCAACTCTGCCACCTCCGATCCAATTCGTTCTCCGGTGAGCATCCCTCGACCTTCCTCTTCCTTTTTCATTCTTACTCTTTCATCTGCGGATGTTTCTATCTCCCGGTCGACAAGCTTGGGTTGGGCTTGGTTTCTGGTCGTTTCCGGCCAGGTCCCTGCTCGCCCTCCTCGCGTTTTTGGCTTCGTTTTAGCTTGAGCACCTTCGGTCAAGTGTTCTCTTCTTTTTTCTGGCCTCGAATCACCACCAGATCTTCCCAGCCTCGCTCTCATTTTTCCTTGACCACCTGGTGATGGCGGAAGGTGGTTATGGCGTTTCTGGTTGTCGTTCAAGCTGTAGCCTAGGTTGTTAGCTAGGTTTTGGGCTTGCGAACTCGCTGGTGTGGTCGTTTTCTCAAAACTACCTCCTTTGATCGGATTTTGGTCGGGGCCATGAGCTTCTGCTGGCCGACTTCGTGCTTGAGCAGCGAAGAACAAAGGCACCTGCACTTTGTCCTCTCTACCCCTCAGTCTGGTCTGTGTTTTAGTTTTACGACCGAAGGGTAATTTGGTCTTTTCGCGCACTCCTCTTCCTTTTGTTTAGCGCTTGGGTCCGCTGACTTGGCTTGAGATGTCCGCTGACATGGGCGGCTCTGATTGGCCTGCCGAGGTCCGCGTGGACCTTCTCTGCCCTCTATCTACGATCGGATTATTTGTAATTATCTGATTGGTCAGTAGTTAAAAATTGATAACTAATTATCAGATGATAAGAAAATTATGGAAAATATTCGTTGGAATCAAAAAAATAAGATCTAGCTAATGGTATAAGTTTTGATAACTGGATCCAAATATTAAAAATATGTGTTTTTCTGTGGATCTAATTTATGATAATTAACTTGTAAAAATCATAACTAATAATATATAAGTCAGAAAGATATAATAAAATATGTTTTAGACTCGTAATAACATAACCTAAAATATGGAATAGTTTTCATAACCTAATTCACATAATAATAAAAAGGTAGTTTTTAGGGTTTGGTCTTTATGTATGAAATTGACATAAAATCGGTATATGTGTTTAATAGGCTCTTTGGTGACTAGTTTTGGATCTAGAAGTGCTTTGGACCTGTTGGACTTTGATACTAAGGTATGTTGTATCCCCTATTACTCAATGTTGAGCAATTCACCTATCTTTTCTTGAAATTGAGCCTACACAATATGTCTTATCTCTTGTTATCATGGTTCATGTGAACTATCTTGATTATTGTGATCTTGGATAATATCTTGGCATCTTATCTTGTGACATGGTATATTATGATCTTATTGATGGTATATGTCAACTATGTTGTGGAGTTTTATTGGTGGTTTCATATGTTGTGCATTGTGTGATATGGCAAATCTTGTATAAAGATGACTATACTTTACTACTTGCCTCTACATTTACCTGCTATGTGATTCAGTAACCCTAGAGTAGTATAATTGCATTGGTTTTGTCTCATTATCATTTGTGTCAATATTGTAATATTTTTGGATGGTGGATGTGTGATTCCCCATGCTAGGGCAGGATGTGTGATTCCTGGCCCATGTTATATATTTTGGATGGTGGATGTGTGATTCATGGCCCATGTTATATATTTTGGATGGTGGATGTGTGATTCCCCATGCCAGGGCAGGATGTGTGATTCCTGGCCCATGTTATAAATATTTGGATGGTGGATGTGTGATTTCCCATGCCAGGGCAAGATGTGTGATTCTTGGCCCATGTCTCACCAGGTTCAAGATGTGTGATTCTGGACCGCCTTTGTGTTTTATAATATTCTATTGTTATGCTTATCTCACATGTATGCAGGATGTTGGTCATGATATGTGCATGTGGCACTTCTTTATTGTTTTACATATGACAAGTATCTCTTTGGTTATGAATCTTATCTTTTATGCCCATGTGGGTAGTCCTTTTCTTTTGCATGGGAAGCATTCATACTTGATGTCCATAATGTCATATATTTCTCAAGCTTTTCTTTAGAATTCACATACCAACTTTTGTTGATGTATTTCTCTTTTCTTCTTCTTTTGTCGGGGTATGCTTCCAACCCCAGGTTAGATCGAGGAGAGTGAACTTCAACAACAACCTTATAGCTGATCTTCAGGAGGCTTGAAGAGGTGGTTAGATGACCCTCGGCTTAGTCCTTGGCTTTATGTTTAGTTTTCCTTTAGATTACCTTATGTGGTGAAGTGTTGTAACAAGCTTTGTAAATTGTTAGATAAAACTTCTTTTTCCGCTACTACTCATTGTGTAATGATACATACATGTTGAATGAATTGATCGCTATCCCTTTGGTGAAAACTTTTACGTGGTGTTTGGGATGTGGTCTTTTCTTTCTAGTAGAGGAGTGGTTTCACTTCTTTACAGTTACACACAACAACGTCATGCTACTGATAAGGACCAAACCCAAGAATGTTTAGAGTTGTAGTAGTTCAAGGGCTGTCACTAGTGATTTGACATTGAATACTAGAATCACTATAAAACAAGATCATGAGATTTGCACTATGAGAAGTAAAGTAGCACTGATAGTAATCCAGGGTTTAAAGATAGCTAACCGGAAAGGTAGATAAACAATATGGAAATGATTCAGAGTAAAGAGTAAGATATAAATTTGAAATGTAAAGCAAAGAGTTTGAAAAAGAAGAAAAAGTTAAGGGTGATCTTTGTATTACGTTAAATCCTCAATTTATACCCTAATCTCATGATTAGTGGTAGTTGTGAGATCGGGGTGTAATATTTTTGGTATCACACCTTAGGCTAAGTTGTCAGGGACTATTAAGTTAGTAAGTTAGAGTCATAAGTGTGGCGGATAGGAGATGTTATGATGTTAGCTCTGGGGATTTGAGTATTTGGATATCCTGGCCCAGTATCTGAGTACTTGGATCAACCAGTATCAAGCTACTCTATCTATTCTTTCATGTATACCCTGGCCAGGTATACAATGGAAGAATGGACTAGAGAGAAACCCTAGAAATATTAGGGTTAGAAACAAGATAAGTAACATGAATTAAGAGCATAAATATAAAATGAGATAGAACTTTCATTTATATTGTTGTTTTATTTGAGATGAATAGAAAAGCTCTTATATGTTTGAATTCAGATATTCAATATTTTGAAATATATATGGATCTTTAAGATTTGTTGTACACTATGCAATTGTAGCATTTATTGATTACATTCTTTGTATCAAGAAGACTAGAAATGATCTTTGAATGAGCTTTCCTAAGTGGATATTCTTTCCGCATGTTTGAGATTAATAGGAGTTAGTTAATCTTGAGCAACTCTTGGCTTCAGGACTTTAGGTTTGGCCTGGTCTGGCTGGTAGGATGTGTTACTAGGATCTAATGACTCCTATTGAAAATATAATAAGAGTAGACTGCGGATAAATTAGACCCACATCATAGTGAGAATGTACATATAATAAGATGTTGAAACATATGGGAAAGATTAGAATAGCTAAGAATCAGTTGGAAATGATATCTGAGATCCAACTTTGAGAACTCATATGAGAAACCCTTAATTGGGAATAAAGGAACACACCATAAGGTTCTGATTAAGTTTAATCATTAGTATTATATGAACTCTAAATATGAAATATGGAAAAGATAAGAGAAAAGTATGTAAGGGCCAAGATAGTAAGAATAAATCATGAGGAATGGATTATATAATCGAGTACAATGTTTTTATGTACTCCAAATCAAAGGGGAAATAGAAGAACAGAGTTAAGCATTCGATAAGTACATAGAAGTGAAGAGTCTTCAGAAGAGTTAAAGTGAAGAGAACTAGATGAGCATGTAAATCATAAAACTAGGATAAGAAACTTAGTTGAAACAAAGAGAAATGTTGGGAATAATAAGCTTGATTAAGGAATGAGGGTTATGATATAATTGAGAGCATAGAATGTATACCTTTATTGTGAAGTTAATACATTCATCCTTACTACCTTTGGATTCTAAGTCTCTATGAATAACAAACTAATTTCTAAAAGAAGAACAAAAGTTTAGCTAAATAAATGAATAAGTCTTACAAAGGTAGACTATATTCAGGAAGGAAAAACTTGATTGAAAGTGAAACTGTGTTTCACCCATGCATGAGTCGTTTGATTTAAAATGAAGAATATGTAATGTATTAAACATGAGTTGAAACTAGTAGGGAGATTATTGATTTAGAATTGCAACTTCATATTAGTAGAAGGATAAAAAGAAATATATGCAACATGGTATACATGATCATACACCTAAAAGAAACAACATGATCATAAGAGAAAACTAGAAGTTAAAGATGACATGTGGAATAGCAGTATATGGTAAGGGGATTATGGAAAGTAAGGAAGGGTTTGAAACATCATGGAGTATTATAGATTATAAAAGAAAGAGGTTGCAAGATTTAAGAATGTGGTAATTAGTCATGTATCCATGTTGATAAATAATTAAACCTACATATGAGAAATTTATTAATGAATGTTTGAAGATAAGAATTCTAAGTCTCAGAATCATCTTCTCTTTCACATCTTCCTTAATTAGAGCAATGTGGGAATGAAGTGATAACAAAATGAATCATATATGATGCATAACCACCATGGTAGAGGCATCTAGTGAATGTAACAATGACATACAATATGATGATGAAACCCTTACAGGGTAAATTGAGAATGTAATCTATCTGAATGGCCAAGTAAGAGAAAGGAAATTGAATTGATAAGATAAGGAAGACTTTAGTAAAACTTGTGAGATCCAAAGTTTGACTTTCAAATTAAGGGAGCAAAGTTACACACAACAACGTCATGCTACTGATAAGGACTAAAACCTAGAATGTTTAGAGTTGTAGTAGTTCAAGGGTTGTCACTAGTAATTTGACCTTGAATACTAGCATCTCTGTAAAACAAGATCATGAGATTTGCACTATGAGAAGTAAACTAGTACTAATAGTAATCCAAAGTTTAAAGATATCTAATCTGAAAGGTAGATAAACAATATGGAAATGATTTGGAGTAAAGAGTAAGATATAAATTTGAATGTAACAAGTGTGTTTTGAACAAAAGGAGAAATACAATATGAGTGAAGTGCGATATGAGATAAATTCTTGCAGTGATATCAAGAATGATGAATAATCTATTTGTACCTTGTATGTTTCAATTTTAGGGATGTTTAATCTACATGATTAAAACGAGAAGGATAAGTAGCAAAAAGTAAGTAGTAATGAATGAGAAGAGAGATAAGAGAAAACAATGGCTTTTAGTAATATGTGAATTTATTTTAGAATTATAATTTGTTGAAGGTATATTAAGGGATGTAAATTGGTTCTACGTATGATTTCAGTGTACATGTGCAAGCAATATGTTAATTAAAGGTGTCTGATAGTTGTAGTCATTCATACTAGTAATTTGTCTTAGTATTATACGATTGTTGTATGGTGATATAGTTCAAATGATAATAAAACAAATGGAGGGTTACCCTGAATAAGGTAGTCGTACCTATTCACTCATATGAATAGAAGGGATGATAACCATATTGTATTGATATGTAACCCTAATGATGTATAGATTTTTATACCTAACTTTAATATAATTAAGTGATGGTAATTGGGTATGAATAGTCCTTGAATGACTAATACAATTGAAACCGTAGTACGCTATAACCCCATGGTTACACCTTGAATTATGTGTGGGCTCATACTTGAGAATAGTATGGAATGTAATGGTAATGCTTCACCTTATGCATCCATGATCCAATGGGGATGTCGTGAGTAGTATTATACAATTGTTGTTGAATCTAGTCTTCCAACTCAAGACTATTTTGCAATTTGAGTAGCATAATAGTAAAAATTCAAAACAACATGGTGAACTCTCTTTTGTGATTTAGAGGTAATACATAACAATAGTACATATTGAGCCGTATGAATTGAGATAGTTGGATCAGATTATCAATGTTGAGGTAACGCCTCAAGAGTATAAAAAATATTGAAATGTTTGTTTCTCTCTCTCTGCTATGATTGATTGTGGCATAGAGAATTTTTTTGTTATCATTGAGAATTGTTTTAACAAGTTGTGATTAGAAAAGAAATAAAGGACTTAACGTTGAAAACTACATTCAAGTATGAAATAAAAGAATATAATGACATCTAAGATTTCAGAAGCTTAAAATAAACCTTGAAAGTACTTTTCTTGCACGTTTATGTTTCAGGGACGAAACCTTTTAGGGGGGGAATTGTTATGACCGTATCCGAGCTTAATTGTTAAACTAGGGTTTACCTGGATGATTATATGCTTAATTAGATTGATCATTTCTTAAATCTAATTAATGATGATAATTCAATTATGATGTTTTAAACCTAATAAGAACATTAAGTGTTCTATTGTTTGAGAAATTAGGGTTTGAGAAATATAAACCCTAGTTGGCTGAAATTAGGGTTTTGATGGTATATGAGTATGGAATTTGATCAAGATAGTAGTACGGTAAATAATTTATCATATTTTATATGTAATTTGGATTTAATTGAAATTTGGATATAATATTTATAACTCAATCTTGCATTTCAATGAAAAATTTCAGAATTTTTGGATTTTCTTTAAAATTCATTCTCGATCGAGATATATTTCAACCAACCATGCTGATAGAATGTTGTTTAGCAGCATATTTTTTATTTTTATTTATTTATTGGTATATCCAAATGATATGAAATTTAAATTAGAGATCTAAAACTCAATTATAAACAACATGTAAAGTTTTCATAATTTTTAGATGCGTTTAGACCATATCAGTAAATGAAATTACAGTAATTGACATTTCTACAAAATTCTGGATAGTAGTGCACTATTCAATTTTTAATTATTTAATGGGGGCTTGGAATGATATAAAATTTTAATTTAAGCTTTGTAACTCAATTATAAAGAACATGCTAAATTATCATAATTTTGGGAGGAGGTTTTATCTCTAAAATATACGAATTTACATAATACTTTTTATGACAAAAAAATTTGCTGAAATAAGAAAAAGTATAGTAAGGGGTCAAAGTGCAATTGACCCAAGTAGCTCAATTGCTCTATATGGTCAACCTAACATCCAAAGAGCTCTCATAATTCGTGATTCAATCCAGAGAAATGAAATCCTAGAGAGAGAATTAGGGTTTGAGAAGAGAAATTGATGGAGATGCTGACTTTGGGTTTTGCGGTCTGAGGAATGATGAAATCATGTAAGTTTAACTTCTTTGGATATAGTTTCATGGTGAATCTTTTATCACATGTAAAAATTCCATCCCTCCTCTTATTTGATCCAAAATGGTATCAAAACTTTCTCCTTTCTCACTCTTTCTTCATAATCCCTCATTTTTAGGGTTTCCAAGTTGAAAGGAAGAAGAATCAGGTGAATTGCTAGGCATTTGATATGGATTCGAGATTTTCAGATATGGGATATGTTTTTAAGGTGCTTTCACACCTTAGGGTGAGTGTGTATTTTCTTTAAATAGTATATTGCACGAAAATTGGTTAATTCATCCATAATCTTTAATTGCTAGTATGCGACTACAAACCCTGAATTGTCTATTTGTTCTAAGTTGTTGCAAAATGATATGAAATGGATTCTTCATCTATTTGGATGAAGTTCAGATGATAAAATCATATTATAAATGTATAAAATACATCCTAATGAGAATTCCCTAAGTATTCACAGAGATTATAAGAGTAAACTGAAATATAGGGAATTTGTCTATGACTGAAATTTGCTGTATAAGTAAATAGAGAAAATTGCTTATCTTGACCCCATTGGTTATGAATGATTATTTATCTAAATTCATAGTACATATATGTCAGATACTATCTTGGATTTTGTTCAAAATTTATAGTGTTTGTTTGATATCTCAGTAAAGAGGGTGAAACCCTAGATGCGAGGAAAGTTGGATATTTGTGAATAGATATCGTGAAATCCATTTGAAGGGATTTTATTGACATGATAGAATTTATTTATTCAATGTTATTATTGATACATGATATCCTAGTGAATGGCATGGAAACCCAAATTCAACTCAGTTCCAAGGTTTCATACATGTATTTATTTTATATGATTTGTTGATAGTAGTCGTTAATAAATGTTTATGTCGCATGAAATCTTTATGGGAGCCATGTGAATAAGTTGTTTCCTAGTGAGAGGTGACAAGATGTGTGATGGCCTTGTGAGCCATGAGAATACTTGTACAACCAATGAAATGAATACCTTGGTCTAAGGACCTAGGGGTAATGGTTACCTGTTACAGAGGTAACAATTATATGTGACGATCTAAGTGTTTGAATACCCATATCCAGTAACCATGATAATGATGTGAAGGGATGAGAATTCCCAATAATGTGATAAGGGATTGATATCCCAGGTATCATGTGTTTTAAAGATTTGAAAAGTACGTGATAGATGTATTACACCTTTCTTTGTAGCATTTGTGGTGATTAAATGAAACCCTAATGGTAGGGTGTTCAATGAATCAAGTATTGTGATATCGATGTTCTCAGTTATTATTAATAATTCTTGTCATGATAAGTAATTAACTCTTAATTGAGTTATGAGATGCACAACTAAATATTTGGGTTGATATGCATGATTCTAGTGTGTATGTGCCAAGTAGACATGGAATCTGTTTATTTAAGAATTTAGTCTACCTACATGTATAACATGTTGATTACTCAATATATTATAGCGTTTTGAATATACTTCTCTACCAAGTTTAGAATGATATACGTGTTGTATTATAACTTCAAATAAGTAGACACAATACCAAAGAGATAGCAGAGTCAAGTATAAGTAAAAGAAGGGTACAATGTAGAAAGAGTTTTCTAGGAATAATAAAATAATAGACTTAGGAACCATGAACATCGTAGAACCCCTATGTGAGGTATGCGCCTTAGGGGTCAAATGACCTAACCCTGGAAGCGTACAATATACGGGGGTCAGAACGTGCTATCAGGTGGCACGGGGGATGAAGCCCTAGTGGAAGTCTCCTTAAATTATAGTTTGCAGTGTCCAACATCAACTAGAAGTCCTGGTGGCACTAGAGTATAGAAAAGCCAAGAGGTGGCTTGACTCTCTACCTGTGTGCTCAAGTTAGAGGAGGAGTCCAGTTTAGGCCAGAGAGCCATTTTCCTATTTCAGACCAGGAGAGTAGTCGGACTTAGCATTTCCCGGGTGTGTTCGCTAAGTCTTGTATGGTGTGATCGTAGTGCACTACGAGTCTTCATATGTAGAGTACATTGCATATGATTAAGGCATAATAAAATGAATGAGAGGTCAAACAAGTGTGTATAATTATTCAATTATTCTTTGTATGTTTCTGAATTATTAGTTCTCTTTATGATCAATCGAGCATTTCATATATTGATTCACTCTTATAGATATCTAGAGAATCCTACCATATTTAGGATTGTCAATTATTAGACTCTTTAAAGCTTACTGTTGTTATAATTGATATCAGTTTCTCAAAAGTATATATGTAATTATATTAGTTCTTTAGACTATTTCTTTGAAGTACTCATTCATTGACCGTGTAGGATCACCCCTCTACTCAAAATTTTTAGGGAAATCACATGGACTTGAAGAAGATATCATTACATCAGAGTAGATCTGCCATAAGAGTTAAGTCTGAGTATAGTTAAGTTCAGTCGGTCCCTATCACTCTAGGTCCTTGTATAGATGTGAGAGAGTTGTAAATGATGTTTTGTATGTTTGTTTCCTTAATAAGAGAGAATGCAAATGATTGTCATGTCGTATGTACATGAAAGTGTGTGAAACATAATGAATGTATGGATGTGTGTCATTAATGCTGAGGTTACATTAGAGAAATAAAAGTTTAATTCTCTTGTAAAGTTAGTTTATGTGGTTCAATGTGAGAAAATAAAGAGTTTGAAAATGAAGAAAAAGTTAAGGGTGATCTTTGTATTACGTTAAATCCTCAATTTATACCCTAATCTCATGATTAGTGGTAATTGTGAGATCGAGGTGTAACAAATGTAGACTGGGGGAGATTGGGGGTGTCAGAATGGTAGCACATGTAGTGTTGACTATGTTGGATAAGGCGGAGGATTTGGCTCTGGTTCCCCCCATCATGTTGATTTGCCTATAGGAGAACTGGTGCTGATATTAAAGGAACAATTGGATCTAAATCAAGATCATAAATATATTTTTTCTCCTAAAAAATCATGCAATCAACATTATGGTAGGTGGGATTAGTGGGTTTCCTTATTGATATAGCATGTGCCTCAAGTTCCTCTATGCAAGATGTTCCCAAGGGTTAAGGAGTAAACAAAATGGGAATATCATATTTACATTCAAGGATTGGGGGCGTGTGACTTTCTTCACGTGGTGGTGGCTCCCCATCTAGATCAACCATATGTGACAGAGAAACTGACTATGGTGGAATGTAAGGCTCTTGATGAGGAAGCCTTTATCCAGAAATATCTACTAATTTATCATGGAAGGATGGTGGTTCACTATCTAGAAAAGATTCAACCCAAGTGGATTGGTCATTTATAACTTTTGGATCTATGTCTATGATAGGAGGAGTTGTTGGAGATTCAAGATAAGGACGACACTCTTGCTGTGACTTTTTCATACTCAAGTAATAAAGCATCCAACGGAAATATCAGAATACATGTGTGCTCATCACAAGAAGAATGTGACTCCTTGGTCTATGCTATTTCAGTAGGATCCAACATAAGTGATATAAATATGGGATCATCATCGTCATTGAGGGGAAAAATCATCTTAGGCTAACCTAACTTCTCCAAGAGTCTCTTTGATTGACCCTCTAGTAAAGTAGATAATAAAGCTTTTTGCTTTTCTAATGTTTCTTGTTGCTCCTCTACTGTTCTTTTAGAGCTTTAATCTATTCCTCCGGTAGATAAGTATATTAGTTTTCACAATAAGATTCATACTCCCCAAAATTGTGTTGGTTATCCTCACCATACCCCCCATAACATTCTTGGTCATATCATCCCTCATATTGATATGTGTAGCATTGTTCCTCATAATAGTCTTCAGAAGTTTGTTGGTTCTAATTTTCATTATATCCACTTTGGTAAGAAGACTTGATATTACAAGGTGCCACCATAGTATTAGGGGACTTATTTGGACAATCTAGTGATGTATGTTTGTGATAAACACACAATTTACATTGTGAACCATAATGTGTTGAGCACTCCATTTGAAAATATCTTTTTCAAAGAAATAAATTACAAAAAGGAATCTAAGATAAAAATGAAGGAAAAAGATCTAAATTAGAAAAAACTAAAAACAATGAAAAGAAACTAAATTTACAAAACAAGCTAAGAATTAACTAGAAATTACAAAAGAACTAAAAATTACAAAGATAAGCGAAGAAATTATAAACAAAATTTTTTGGAAAGATTTTTTTTACCACTCCATTTGGAAATATTTTTTTTGGAAATATTTTTTACTACTCCACCTTCTAAGCTACTAGAAAGTTTTCTATAATTTTTAGTTTAGATCTTTATATAATTAGCATAATCAAACTCCTAGCTAATTTTATAATTTTAGTTTCTTCTAGTTTAGTTTCTTTTTATAATTAACCTTTTAAAGAGGCAGTCAATTTATTGCAGGCAACAAATCAACTTTTCTGGTAGTAAGGTATCAATCCAAGGGATGGTAAAAAGATGGTTAAAATCCAAAACCAATCACGAGAATAAGAAGGAAAATCAGATTTATTGAGAGTTTGATTATGCTAATAACAGAAAGTAAAATTGTACAAATAATTTAGCTAATCAAATGATAAAATAAACTTGGAGTCTAGAGGAACGCCATCAAAACCCATGTTCTACATTAACCAATCCAACTCCATATTTTAATGACCAAATCAGGATTATGTGAAGTTATTCTCATGGGAGTATAAATCACACAATGGTCAGACTTCTCTCAAACCTAAGGTCACTATGTTTGAGGATCCTCGTCCTACCACCAAACAAAATCTATTAGGTGATCGTGTCAAGAATTTGTGATTCCTATTCTGAGGTTCTAACCCATGGATTAGGTGATCGTGTCATCATAGGTTATAATAAATAAGACAACTAAAAAAAATCTAAACCAAGTGATTGCATCAAAAGATTATGTGTTTGTTCTTATTGAGACATGAGATCTCGACATCCCCACAACATATAATATTTTTAACTAGAAAACAAGTTTATATCATAAAGATAAAAGATCATGCAAGAATTTGTGTATTCATTCTTCTTAGGATCTGAGATCTTGGTACCCCCATAGAATATATATATATATATATATATATATATATATATATATATATATATATATATATATATATATATATATATATGGGTATATCTTCACTACCCGTGCGGGTAACTAAGATTCGCTACCCGTGCATCAGTTTTGTAATGGGAAGGTATGCATTTGTAATGAGACAATCCAAATTTGTAATGAGACGACCGAAATTGTAATACAAAGACTCATTTTGTATTACATTGTTGTTACAGTAATAAATATATATTTATTACTGTAACAGCGCTGTAATACAAAACGAGTTTTTGTATTACAATTTCGGTCGTCTCATTACAAATTTGGTTGTCTCATTACATATATGTGTCATCCCGTTACAAAATTGATGCATGGGTAGCGAATCTTAGTTACCCGCACGGGTAGCGAAGATATACCCTATATATATATTCTTTGATCGAAGCAGAAATAGTTTGGGAAGTATCCTTTCGTTAAAATGATGAAGTCAATATAACTGATATAGAGATCTGGTTATGGGGATACTCCCCATGCGTCAGAAGAGAACTATTCAAGCATGATGTAAAGGAGCAATATTATAATAGAATTCCATAGGAATAGGTAAGAAAAGTGATCCTTTTGAATTGGAGTCCCTCCTCCTTTTATAGGGAGAATGGAAGTGTAAACATCTAGAAATAAGGCTTTGTAGGGGTGGTGGATGTTGGATCTACTTTGACTAAAGTTTGACTGTAATAATGGCCTTCTTAATTCAAATTTTGACTAGATCTATTCGTGAGTCGGTCGGATCATGATCTGAGTCAGTCGACTCATGATATGAGTCAATCGACGCTTGAGACATGGTTTTATTCTTAATTGGTTTACTTGCAAGCTCGTTGCAGTGCCCCGCTCCCTTGATAGCTATATTTTCCCATGTGCTCAGTAGGTATATGTCTCTCCATATAATTATATGCCTTTACTCCAAATGTAACAACAATTTTCATTGCCCCAATTGCCTTACAGACAATGCGACGGGAGTGAGAAGGCATGCAATTGTAGGATTAAATAATGAAAAGGAAAATAATTACTAGAATTATGGCAGCATATGAGATGATAAACGAGATAAAAAGGAGATAAAATAGTTGTTTGACCAAGTCTTGTGGTAGTATTAATCCATTACTTTGATAGATTTTTACCTTCTATCTTGGTTGCTTCTTGCCCAATCAAAATAATAATGTTATGAACATTAAATGTCAGTTGCTTTTCCAAATTTGCATCATGTCCACCGGTTAAGGAAACTATTTAATTAGTTGTCTTGGCACTCATTCAAAGAAATAAGTCGATGGCACATAAATGAATTCCTTCTCTTGATAAATGAAGAAATTCTATGGATGGCTTTAATTGTCTTGATTTTTCCTTGATTAAATTGTGATTGTTACAATTAAATCTTTAACATTGCAACACTCCCTGTATAAAACAAAAGTAATGTCATTAGTAAAATTTTTGTACTCTCAACAAAAGAGGCAAAATTTTAGATTTAAGTAAAACATCCATAGATTGTTTAAAAGATGGAAAAACTAAATTATTAACAATTATTAGAGTGGAATCCTAATGAACTAAATTATGGCATAAAATTCTACATTAGATGTAAAGTTAGTCTAAGAAATACAATAAACTTGGATGAATGTTCATTCATCATTCACCCTAAAGCTATAATCCCATGGGATTTACAATTTTTCTAAACCAAACCCTTGATTAAAAATCATGTATTAACTTTCTTATTACTTTTTGACCTCCAAACTTTCATGCAAAAGATATTTTTATTGATGTTTTATTACTTGCCTCTTCACCTATTATTTTTTTAATTATGGTTGAGAGTGAAACTTCACTCAGTAAGCATGTGCATCACACTCCATTGAGCAACAATTCTAAGTATGAAACCAGTCATGGGAAGAGAATCTAGGTGAAGTCTATCTACAATTCCTTGAGTAGATATATATGGTTTTTGTAACACTGATAGTAGTAGTTTTTTCGGTCTCTATTCATTGGGCTTCTGGGAATGAGAGTAGAAGAACTTTGTACTTGTATGTTGTACCCTTGTTCACTCCCCATTTTTTAGTATGTCTGATCTAATTGTTGGATGAGTAAACTTGTGACAAATGTTAATCAAAATCATTAATGAATTACATAAATGTATGCAAACAAACTTCAAAATGGAGACATATTTGGCAATGAACCATGGACATGATTGTAGACTCCAAAATTTTGTTGAGAGGTTCTAAAGGTCAACATGGAGTGAGAGGAAGCAATACAAACACCTTAGGCCCGTGAGTAATGTATTGAGGGACGTAGGGATAGATAAAGATGATTTGATTTGATAGATGATAAATCCAACTGATCATGAAAATTCTAAATAGATCAATGATCAATTCTAAAAATAGAATTTGGGGATCAATAAGATTGCCAACCACTAAATAAATTATAAAAATGATCCTAAATCTTTCATGACTAGAGGTCATATTTGTATATATAAATTCCAATGAGTGGGATGACTATCGAGTGGAACATGCTTCCAACTGATGGGTGTTTGCCTGTGGAATACCATGCTTGGATTTTGTAATAGAGTCCCTAACTCGAGGTAGTTCCATTACCTAGTCAGCGTCACCCATGATGAGTTGTTTAGCTTAAACCCATGCTCTACATCCCAAACATGCACCTTTTGGTGATCACTGATCATATCCAAGCCCAAATGCCACCACATCCTGACTAAGCTCCTGCAAGGATTGGGTTTCAGTGTAGTGTATATCAAGAACACACACGACTTTAAGAGATCAAATACCATCACAATTAGTCTATGTTTTGTCTATTCAAGCCCTAAAATATAGGGAGCACACCAGGTACATGCCCCATCCTCTCAACTTTTATTATTTAGTGAAATTATTGTCAAATGTGCTTGGAAGAATCTAGAAGATGGGATGTCACCAAGCACACTCCATCCCCCCTGCTTGGATTGTTCAATGAAATTATATTCAAACATACTCAAAAGAATTTATATGGCAGGTAGCCTACCTAGCATGTGTCCCTCCACTTCTCAACTGCCTCTCGACTTGGGAAAGGCTCTTCTTAAACCCTAACCCTAGTTAACCACTTAGCACCTACGAAAACAACCCCCTAGCTACAATTAATTGAGAGGATCTGATCTGCCAGATTCTCACTTTGAGATATTAAGCCCCATTGACAGAGGATGGCACCTTATCAAAGCCTACCCATATGATTCAAGCTTAGAGAGTTAGCCCCAAGAACAAAAATATGCACCTTACTCCTCAAGTTGATAAATTAGCCACCCTACCCACACACCTAGATCACCTTCAAAGCCTGAAAAGGGAAACCTTCATGGATCCAATCTGCATGTCATGGTACAAAAAAAGATGAAAACGGTCCTAACTTACGACATACCATGTCTAAGAAAGGTAGTTTCACTATATCCTCACTTGCTAGAGACCATGTCTGACCAAGGTAATTTGGGTCTAAAAACAATATAGATCTCATTCCCTCCTCCCCATTTAAAATGCCATGACGGTGTAGTGATATGAGCACCTAAGATTGATAATCTCCCTTACCATATTTTAGTTCTAAATCCTTTCTTGCAGAGCATTCAAAATTATTTTGAACATATAGTCCAATTTTGTAAAATAAAATCTAGTTCACATTATCAGGGTTTGCAATACCAAAAGGGTATCTTAGGGTTCCTAACACCTTTTCCATGTATAATGTAAAACCGTAGCCTTATTGTTGGTTTACCATTTTCCTTATGTATCTTAGGGTTCCTAACACCTTCTCCATGTATAATGTAAAACCTTAGCCTTATTGTTAGTTTACCATTTGCCTTATGCACCCACATTTTCATAGCTCTTACTAGTTTTCCTTATTTTACTCATAAACTTAGTTGTGACTATATTTACATAGCCCGACCTTCGACATCCACCCATGGTTTCCCAAAAATATTCCAAAACCACAACCCCTTGTCCTGGTGAACGTTGTATTAAATTTGATGGTTTGTTAATTTTGTAACAAGTTCTAAGTAAACAAGAATGGAACAATGCTTAACTTCTTGCATATTTTTTCACTTAGCACATATTTCAAATAACCGCTCAAAACAATATTAGAGAAATAAAAAATCTCATTACTTCTTAGTTCATTTTTGAAAATTTGGCTTAGAATAACCATCCACGTGCCACTTCATATCAGGTATATATATATATATATATATATATATATATATATATATATATATATATATATATATATTAAAAAAATTGGCAATTCATTCATCCCATCATCGGGGCTCAAACTCATGACCTCTCGGTCTTACAACATCACTTTAACCACTCGGGTGCCACTTTATTGGTTGTCTGTGTGTGTTGTGGTCACCATACCCACTAAGGAGGTGAGAATACTCTTCCCTAGGACCCTTTGGACATGGACAGCTATATATATAACATAAATACTTAAAATAGACAAAATAAAGTTTCAACACCACATTAGTTTAAACTATACTTCATAAATGAGCTAAAATCAATCCAATTTTCATCACTTTACATCTTTTATTAAATTACCAAACTCAAAAGAAAATTAATCACAATTTATTTTATAGACGATATATAAAAATTCATGTTGTCATAATGAAAGATATAAAGATGAGACCCCTCAACTAAATTTAGTATAAAAATAAATTATATATTCTATGTTGTTAGGAAAAAGGACATGTTGATCATTACTTTCCGTAATACATGCATACTCACTCACATATCCCCATATTCAATTTATGTATGCCACTTTTCAATTCATATGTGCATTATTAGATGCAATCTATATCGTTCTACAAAAGGATTTGGTTTAGGGTTTTAAAAATGATTGGAAAATGTATAGATCTCAGGAAGCACAACAATAAGTCTAGTGTGAAAAAGTTCAAGAATTTATTGACTTCTCCTCCTCCTACTCCTTCTCCTTCTCCTTCACCTCCTCCTCCTCCTCCTCCTCCTCCTCCTTTTTCTTCTTCTTCTTCTTCCATATTGTCATACGGGATAGGTCAACATGGGCCACGACAATGATGGTAGACTACAATAGGGTCAGATGTTGCAATGACAAGGATGGCAACAATACTTATGGTGGCGCAATGGCCTTCATAGCAGAGTAGGAAAACAAGAAGGAGAAAGAAAAGAAAGAGAATTTGGAGCATACATGGCCCAACATTGCGACATAACATAATAAAATTTAGGGTTGGACAATGTGATTTTTTGAAAGAATAGGATAATGCCTCTCATTGTAATACCTCATGCATCATGGAATAACACACAATCCCTATATGAAAACAACAATTTACCACTATTTTTTTTTTGTATCTTCCTATTTTAAGACACAGAATCTGCCTCCTAGCCCCCTACTCGGCCCTCCCCACCAATCTAGGCTTGCTATTCTGGAACAGAAAACGTTCCTTTCGCCTGAACTGAGACGCTTGACAGACCTGGGGCTGACCCCCGTTTCATCTCACTAGTCTACTTCTGTCCGTCCTTTTCACATCTCCGCCTCTTTCCTCCCCGTCAAATTTCAGCACACGCTCTCGAATTCGCCGTAATCCTCCCCACTTTTGCTTATTATAGTTACTTCTTCCCCAGCTCGGAGACTGGGTGGACAGTCGACAGTGGCGACCTACAACTACAAGCAGCCGCTTCTGTCCTATGGAGTGAGTACCAGTCACCGCCACCACCGGCGGCGATAGAAGCCGCACCTAGCAGCGATCCCAACTGGCTAACCCGCAGTGATCCGCCGCCGGGTTAAATCGACCGTACATTATGCGCACCGTCGCCTCCTCCGCCTTCCCGCCGGAGCACCTCCGCGGGCCACCTCTCCACCCGGACCAGTACCCTCCCCCACCCCCTCCTCCGAGCTTCCACCGCCTCTCCTCCTGCGACCGCCACCCTGAGAGGCCCATCACTGGCTTCTGCGCTTCGTGCCTCCGCGAACGTCTCGCCGGCCTCGATTCCAACGCCGCCGCTGGTTTCTCGTCCTCTTCCTCCCGCCGCAGCACCTCAAGACCTCCGACCAACTCCTCGTCCGCAGCTGCTGCCCTCAGGTCCGCCCTTTCCCGGCTCTCTGGCCAGAACTCCTCCTTCGAGCTTCGCCGCTGCAGGTCTTTCTCCGGGAGTCGAGGTCCCGGTGCCTCCGCATTTGAGCCGCAGCGCCGGTCCTGCGACGTGCGTGGCAGGAGTACCGCCAACAGCCTCTGGTCCCTCTTCCACATTGACGACCGGGACCAGCCGCTCGATGAGGCTGGCGAGATCCAGGCCGACCAGCGGCCCAATTTAGGGTTTTTCCCAATGCCACTCGCTGCTGCCGACGGCCCGATGCTCGAGTCCAAGGTAGATGAAATGGAAGAGAATCAGGAAGAGGAGGAGGAATTTCAGGAGGCGCAGGCGGTTGTGGAAGATGAAGGGATCGTAGAAGAAGAACAAGACGAAGACGAATTGGGCGGAGGAGCTAATGAGATCGCGGTTTTCCCAAACGCCGAGCCAGCTCTCTTCGTCGAGGAGTCGCCCGAGGGGATCAATGAAGAGGCGGAAGAGCCGAGGCCCATGAAGGAGCACATAGATCTCGACGGCGGTGCCGCCCCGAGCAAAAAGCCTCCTCACCTCGACTTCAAGGAGATTGCTGGCAGCTTTTGGCTGGCTGCGTCAGTCTTCAGCAAGAAACTCCAAAAGTGGCGCCGGAAGCAGAAGCTCAAGAAGCAAAATCAGCACCAAACGGCCCGCAATATGCCTTCAGCATTCACACCGGCTCGCACCAAGAGGCCGTTCCCCCGCTCACGGAGGTCAAGAGAAACACAGTCGGAGTTCTCGGAGGATGTGTTTGGTCGGCGATCCTGTGACACGGACCCAAGGATTTCCCTGGACGCTGGCCGGATGTCATTTGACGATGTCAGGTTCTCTGTGGACGAACCCAGGGCTTCGTGGGATGGCTACCTTTTTGGCAGCGGTGGTGGCAGGTCTGCAATGATTCCAAGGCTTCCACCAATGCTTGCTGTGGTTGAGGACGCCCCAATTCCCTCCGTCCAGAGGTCGGATGGGTTGATCCCCGTCGAGGCAGACCTGGTAACCCCTGGCGGCACATTACAGACAAGGGAATATTATTCAGACTCCTCACAACGCAGACGGAGGAGCCTTGACAGGTCCAGCTCAGTTAGGAGGCAACTGGTTGTCGACCAGAATGATACTAGGCTAGCATCCAATGCTAAGGTGACTCCGGCATCTGGCAACGAGTTCTTCCACCATGTTAGCAAGGTTGAAAGAGATTTCAGAGACTCTAACTTGAACTCTGGGAGAGATGACAGCTCCGAGAGCTTAGAATCAAACTACATTGAGGCAACTGCCAAGAAGGGGCTTCCAAAGAAGACTAGAAGATGGAGCAAGGCGTTGAATTTGTTGGGTTTCATACATAGGAGGAGTAAAGGGAATTCAGTGGAGCGCTCATGGTCGGAATCATGGACGGATCACCACAGGAATGCATCATCCAGTGGGAGGTTCTTGCGGAGCAACAGCAGTGTAAGCTCCAGACATTCCTTCAGTGGAAACAATGGGCTTGGGAGCCTGAGAAGAAGTGGTTTTGAGACTAATGGGCGAGGAAAGAAGAGGAGAGACGACTTTGTGCTGGAGAGAAACAGGAGTGCCAGATTCTCACCAGCGCATGTTGACAATGGCTTGTTGAGGTTTTACCTGACACCAATGCGTAGCAGCAGGCGCAACAGCACCTCAGGGAAGAGCAGCCATGATAGATCCAGTTTGTTCTCAAGGAATGTGTTGCGGCTGTACTGACTGCAGAACATATTAGACCAATTGCTCACTAGAACTGTAAGCTTCGCTTAACTTTAGGATCTCTTACCGCATTTGTAAACATGCATAAATTTATATTGCCCCTCATTAAGTTATCTGTTTCTGGTTACTGATATATTGTAGACAATGTAATCTCTGCTGGCTGAAACTTCCAGAAATGGATTCACTATACATTTATTGTTTGCAAGTACATTTTGACTGGTTGAAACTGCCAGAAGATGATTTACAACAAACTTAGAAACCCAAGCTTAGCTTTGTTGATATCAAATACCATTGAAGTTAAGGTCTGCCCGGTTACAGGTCTTACAGCTTATATTCTTAACTGCATTCCACATTTCTACTGCAATTTAGTTGATTGGCTATCACCACATAGTAATAGCTAAAGAGTGCCTTCTTACATATCGGATAGGTTATGCTTTATGTTGTGAATGTCATATTTGAGCATCATTTCCCCCCTTCAAGTCTCAACCTCACCGAGAGCAGTGCAAAGACATTTCATTATCCTTCTACCTCACTTTTATATAAGGGTATTTTTCTAATAATTTGACTGCTATATGTACTGTTGCTAAACAACGAACTGCTGCATTATTGGTATACCAAATTAGCATCGTCTATTATATACCAAACTGATTGTTGCTTATATTACTCTTACCTTGAACATATTTCTGTCTAATGGGCCTGCATTGTGCGTACATGAAGTATACCTGCTCCATCCATGTTTATTATATTTTCATGAACAGAACTATTCAATATTAGCACAAGGTCCAGAAGATCTTGGATTGTAATCTCCTCTTCCGTTCATGATTGTCCAGGTGGCATGGTGTTTGTTTACTCTCTTTAACTGGTTTTTACTGTAATCCCCGGCTTGTGATAAGCTTGGCTATTTCATCAAATATTTTCTTAATAATATCAATGCATTTAGCTCGGTTACAACTGCCAGCATTCCTTTGTCTGTCTCTCTAGAATATATTATATTTAGATTGTTCCTCGTTTTCAATGAACGACACCATAGATGACTCTCTTGTCACTGTTGAATCTTTTGGTGTTTGTGGAAACACGCATAGATATGGTTCCACGAGCTTTTCTTTATGTTTTTTACTGTTGTTGAAACAACAGTTGCAATGTTTTTGACCATGGGCTTAAGTGGGTATATGCCTAAATCGGTGCTTTTGTACCACTCAATCTTTTGTTGGATTTTCTAAAATTTATTACATTGAATCCCTTAGTAACATTTTTCCTATATATTCAGGATCTCAGGCCCAACTTTCCACCCTCCTAACTAAATCTTCCTTAATGATGTCGACTCTTTCCTAGCATGTGCTTCTTTAGGCCTGACCCCATCTGTCAATTGACTTGAAACTTTTTTTATAAATACAAGTTTACTAGTAAACTCGAGTCAGAATGGTCCATAAGAATCTTGTGAAGTAAAATGGAAATACTCGTTATATATTTCATGCTTTCCTTTTTGGAAGACGAAGTGAAGCCAGGGCACTGAGTTTTCTCTGCGTCCTATGTGCTTAATGTCATTCTCCTGAAATGTTATATTTGTTACCATACCTGGGTAGAAGTGTGGTTACGTTCATAATTGAAAATATGTGCATTTTATTTTCACCTAATCAGTCATGTTTTATTTTCAAAGTATCTTACTCACATTTTTTTTAATCATTAAATCTCTTCCAACAAAAAAAGGGTCTAGGCTTGTTTTTTCATCAGACTGTGTTTATCCGCTTCTGCATATCTAGGGTCTGCCAACTCGAAATTTTGCTGTTTATCAGTGTGCAGAAGGATGCTTGATTCTTCAATTCTGTGAAACAAACCTAATGGACCCACTTGAAGTAGTGAACCAGCTTTCCAGATTAGTTTTCTGTCAGTTCATTTTTTATGACTTTTTCAATGGTTAGCATGCATATATAAAGACCCGAGGTCTAGAGAAAACAAGAGAGAAGATGACGGGTAGATATCTTAATGGTATTGGTTTCATTCAGCCTTTCCCAACCAATGCTGTGAAGCACAATTTCAAGCATAACTGTTCAGCTCAGATTAGTTATGTTTTGTACTCCTGTTTGGATCAATATAGTTGTTGTGAACATCCAGGTTTGACTAGCTCCTGTTTCTTTCCCTCTTTGTTATATATAAATAATATTTCAAAATTGATTTTCCCTACAATGTTCATGGGTTGAAATAATGGGTCAACTCAACATGGTTATGGTGTGACTGCCTCTTATATCCCTCGGTGTTAGCAGTGGAAAAGCCTATTATTATCTTTTGCGCAGGAGCATGCTTTTGAAAGCAGGATCTTTTCTTTCTCGTGGTCCATGTGTATCGCTAGAAGCATTTAGTCATAAGCCTGAAGACTCTGCAGTTAATGCGATTTCTTAGATCTCTGCGGCTTATCCGTATTGAGAGAAAATGAAAAAGCTAAACACGTGGTGCATTTGTATAATTTTCACAGTTGCTCCGTGTTCCAGAAACCCTGTATGCGTGTATGAATTACTACATTTGCTAATGTATTAGGTAATGCCGAGCGTCATTTCCCCCTGTTGAGGCTTGTACCACTATCAACCAGGTTGCCTTGCAGAGGTTGTTTAGTTAATATCCATAGTTGTGATCACCGAGGTTTAAAAGTTTAGAAGATTCTTCTTCTTCTTGTTTGTCTTGTTATATCGAAAGATTGTCTTTGTCTTCATGGGTTAATATAATGTCTAACTTGAGATGGTTGCGGTATGGCTCAGTGTCAACGTCATATTGAATATAGGATCTTTTTGTATTGCTAGAAGATCGAAGCCCCCGGCCTGTAACCAATGCTAATTCTTAGGATTCTAACATGAACTTATCCATTGTAAAAAAAAAACGAAACTCTTGGTGATGCTTGTCTCTGTATTATTACCCTGTGTGGTGTATAGTTTTCAAGGACTCCCCATGCTGTTCTGGAAACCCTGTATGCCAATGATCCTATATGCCTCAAGTGGTCTAGGCTAGAGCTATGTCTCGTCTGCCTCAAGTGGTAGCAATACCCGCGGCCCGCTTCATCTTCACGGAATGTAAGATTTGTTCCAGGTCTACTCCCCCGAGTGCAGTAGAGCCGAGCTGTAGCAATGCCCATAATAAGGCTTCTTATTGTTCATAAGTTCGGCTCAACCCATTATGATCTTTGATTCCTTTTTTCCTCTGTCCCGTATCATGGTCTTTTCCCCCTTTTAGGTGGACGTCCCTTGTGATGTGTCTTTATATAGACCCATCTATGCTAGAATCTCACCTACTAAAAACGTTCCTCTCCCATCTATGCTGGAATTTTGCATGTAGGCCTTATCAGGTGATGGTACTACTCTACCAGCTGGGACAATGAGATGGTGGGCCATTGCTGCTGGGTATTGGTATGATGAGCAAGAATTATATGATTTTATTGCAGGGTGTGAACCCTACCATTAATGAGGAAAAGCAAAGTTTTTCTGTATGGGTATGAGGGAGATCATTCAAAACCTGTGAATGCAAGCACCCCTCCCCTACTTTTTTTTCTTCCCCTTCCTTTAATTAAAGCTGTGTGGACCAAGGGGCAACTTCACTTCACCCCTTGTAATTAATAAGATGAGAAAAAAAAAAGAGGGGCATGGGCGTCCCACGAAATGAATTGCAATGATGGGAAAAGTAAATGAACCCCAACCTTTGTTGCTTTTACAGCCAAGATGAGGGAAGAGAGATTGAGACAGGAGGGAGGGAAGAGAAGAGGGAGGCATCTTTTATGGCTTCCGCGGATGAACCTTGTGGTTTAACTTTTTCCTTTTGTAAAGCTGGCTGAGCTAAAAGCCCGCCCGTGTATAGTCTTTGCATTTTGGGAGATCTGGGCATCAAAGCGTGCGGTTCCTGCCCTCGCATCATTTTTGTTGGTGTATGGCATTGGTACTGGCAGCTGAGCTCAGCTCAGCTGGACGGGTGAGGGTGCCAAAAGGCGTCGGCTTTTCTATATCTTGTTTGTTGAACCACGCCGTTAGAACTTGTTTTTTTTTTTTTTCCTCTTCAAAAGAATAGGTAAAATGAGGTTTCACTATTCAATATCAAGTTTCTCTACGCTGTGCAATAATACGTTCCTCGTCATGTACACAAACTATGGCGATACAACTCGCTACATTCCCCTCTCGTTTCACATGTGTGAAATAGACAAACCACGATCTTGTTACAGGAAGATCTTACCAAGGCAACTTGATGATCAAACGATGTGCATTACTTCTCAAGGATGGCGTTGGTAGAGTTCGGCTGAGTTCCTATTCGTAGACTGAAGCTTGCCATATGCTAAGTGGGATGGTAATTATGATCCTTGCACCATTTTGTCCAAGTGACGGTTAAGCACCTCCAAGTCACGACTACTGGGCTCTTCGTTAATGATGATATCAATTGTTAAGAGAACGTCTTCAATATTTGTTGTGCTTCTTTAAATAGAAGTGAATCTCCTAAATACTTCTTCAATGCTGATATCAATTGTTAGAGCCATGCATCACCCAAAACATTCTTTTTATCGTTACTGTCCAATCCTTTCATGGAACCTTTTCGTCGAAATGGGTATACCATCCCTCATAGTCATACTTCCCCATAAAAAGGTTAGATTGTAGCCCGCAATGGTTTCCAAGCTGTTGGAATTTTCGTAGTGGCTAGCAACACCCTGCTCACCAGTGTCTCTTCATTGTTCGCTAACCTCCAACTTTGTTTGGCTAAACAAACATGGTTAAAAATTTCCAAGTCTGAAAACCCCATAACGGCTTGGTTCTTAGGTAGGAACAACCTTTCCCATGTCCTCCAATGCAACTATTTTGACCTCTTTTTGGACCCCCACCAATACTTTGCAATAAGAGAGCGCATTTCCTACCAATCCACTTGGAAATATCAACGTACTCCTCAAGTATGTTGGATTTGTCAGTGCCATGGCCTTTACAAGGATCCATTTTTCCAATCTGGTGAGCTCTTACTCATTCTATCCATGGGCATGTTTTCAAATGTTTTCCTTGATATATGCAAAGATAACATTTCCGATCTCCCTGTACTCTTTTGCTAAAGGTAACCTTCGGGTTGGATATGCCGATCTTAATCTCTCATTAATATATTAATAATATCAATAATCTCATAGAATTCTTTCAGTGTTTCTTTATTAAAGATAATAGTGTCATGAGATTAAATGGGAGAAATTTTTGGTGCCCCTTAAGAACATTGCAACACCATGGATTTCTCTTGTATGTGAGGCTTTGAGAAGTACTATCAAGAAAGATTATGTGCACATGAAGAGATAAGGGACTATTGGATCACCTTTATGTATTGTCGTCTGTGACTTTAGGTTCCTTATTCTATTGTCATTGATTACAAAGGATCATGAACCATTCTTGATACAGCTATGTACTATGTCTATACATTATGTTTCCAAAGCCCATTGCTTATGATGTTGCTTCTGGAAGTTGCTTTCTATGATGCCATATGCCTTGCTCATGTCTAGCTTCAATGCTAGGGTGCTTTGCTTTTCCATCCTTATCTCTTCACGGAATGGGATGTCGTAGACCACCAAAATGCCTTTTCGGATCATCCTACCTAGCTTAAGAGCATGCCATCTCTTATATACTACTTTGGAGAGGAAATATCAATATGTACTTTAGAAGCTATTTTGTATAGGACATTGCAAGGACTCTCAAGAATGTACTCTTAGTTGCTATATTTGACTCATTATATTCTAGGATGTGAAAAAAAAATGCTCTACTGATGCCATTCATGTCCATTTCTTTAGTCCTCCATCATTAGATGTTTGTCACTATGCATTTTCCAACATTTTCTAGAATCTCCACTTAAAGATGAAGTGCATTATGTATGGGCATCACACTTCTTTTGGATGTATTTGTTGTAGTTCCTAGTGGATTCACTCCTTCATCCATGTCGCCTCTGGGATAAAGCTTTCTTACTCATCTACTTTGCTTGTCATACCCTTACATGCTCTTCCTATGCCATTTAGATCAATTGATTGAAAGAGATCATTGGAGAAATTGAAAATAATTCTCTCTACCTATTTATGTTTTGTTTGACACAATCCTCCCTCTTTTCAATACTCATACAAATGAGATGTTTCCACTAGTTCTCTTTGTCGCGGGAAACAGTTCTGTTCTCATTGACACAATATACATTATCTTACCATTTGAAGCAATGCCACTCCCATTTTAGGTAGAGGTCTCATTGACAGACAACAACGTGATCGCATCTTCACAATGTATGCATCTAAAAGCGTGTCTTGCTCCTTTGACCTTTCTAAGCATGTCCTCCTTCTCCTTTATTTTTCTTTTTATGTCTTTAAACTTGCTTTTCTCCTAGCTTGAATCATTTCATGTGTGGGTCTTTATATCCCTCACTTAGGACACACTTTTCTTTATACATGACTCCCTTCATATTACTTTATACTCCTCTTTTGTAACCAGTGTGAGTTCAAATAAAAAAAGCTTACATGAGACACCTCCCATGCCCATACCATGTAATAATCATGTATCCCTGACATACTAGGGGCACACAGAGAGGCCAAATAACCAACTAGTACCTAAACATGCCAACAAATATATATGATTTTGCCGCCTTAGTAATGAGTATTTTCCAATCATAAGTAGAAACATGAAGGTAAGGCCACACATATCAAATAAGTGTTAAACAAAATATTTGAACTAGACAATTGCAGTTTAAGCATGGAAGAAATGCTAAGTAGACAGTTCTACTAGACACTTAGGCATACTAGTAGATTTAACATAACTTCGCATGTTATTCAATTAGGTATATAAAACGAGCTGCATGATGAGCTACCCTAATTTGAAACAATAAATTTTGGAAGGATTCCTCTCCTCTTTCACAGTCCAATCATGATTCGAGCACCAAGTCTGCAAACTTCAAATATAGAGCATAGAAAGCACAATCAATCCATATGGCTGTCATATCACTCTAGGTAAACCGTTTCATGGCAGCCAAGGTAAAAAATGACTAATTTTTTTGTTTTACATTCATGCATTCAATCTCATATGTCTATCCACACTAAGTAATCCACGTGGCTGCAAAAAAGGGCAAAATGAGCTAGGTTTGATGTTTCTTAGCTCCATGGGCATGCAAAAGGAAGAAAGGATTGCAATAAGATTTTGGAGTGCTTTTACACACTCATCTTTTCTTTATTTAGATGCTCTTAAACAACCAGTGATCTATGTTTATGTGCCCGTTCCAACAGTGAGGGCGACCCTGGAGGAGGGCAATCCATATTCCTATGTGAATCTAGCATTCATATATTATAAGTAGACATACAACATGCCATCCATAATACATGATAGTCAACTATCCACAACATCAAGCGATGGACATGGATGCAACTACATTTCCCACTTTGCATGCAGACCATCAAAGCACATCATATCCAAAACAACTTTCTTCCTATAAGGATGTTATGGTTGAATCTATCCTTAATGAAAATAACATCATCTCTATCTATGTCGAGCACGTTAACTTGAACAAACACCAACTGATCTCATCATTTCAAACATCACAGGAGAACATGTGTCCAAAGTGAAGGAAGTGGGCATGGAAGCTCTATTATGACCCTAACAGTTCAAGGTGGTAGTCAAGATTCTCTCAAGAGGCCTTGGGTTCATGACACCCAGAGACAAGATCCAACTAGTGTGGAGAATATCAGTGTGATCCATTCTATTAACTCTAGAGAACAATTACTTCCTTGTGCAATTATAGAAGAAGGAAGGTTATCTCAACACCTTGAATGAAGGACCATGGCCCTTGTTCGAATCATATCTAGTATCTCTTAGTGAGATCCCTCTTTCTTTCCTGAGGCCATCATGTCTTCTCATTTCATTGTCTGGTTATGGATCCCTAAGCCTTTGATATATCTCTATTAAAACATTTCCCCAAATGGGTGGGGGACCAAATTGGGAAAACAATAGTGTTGATGTGAACACACTATGTCATAAAGATGGACAATTTACCAAGATAGTAGTCCAACATGATATAAGGAAGCCTCTTAGTCATCTTTGTGAATGGATTAAAATACCAACTTGAATATGAGAACATACCATACATACCTTTGTTGTAGGAGGGTAGGACACACCATTCGAAAGTGCATGGAACAACCCAACATGTCCTCAAATGAATGAGAAGATGGTCACTCTGCTTGATAAAAAACACTCAAAGACCTAATGATGGATACCCATGCTTAGCCACTACCCTGAAAATTGAGGAACCCACAGTCTCAATAGATAGATAAAGAAGTTGATCTAAGCAATCACTAAGCCTCTTCGGGAAACAAAGATGGCAATGAGTGAATACTGAGGAAGTAGCAAGAAACATTATAGGGAATAAATTGGAGTCAAAGGAGAAAAAGACTTCATGAAGTCTGACAAAGAAATAAGGATAATTCTTGAAGGATCCCTCTTGGATCATTGAAAGCACCAATCGTGTCCCTCCCCAAGAATAATAGTAATGTTATCACCTTAGAGGCAAGGATAATGGCCATATTGTGGTGAACCATACATGAGATGAGATAGTTAATCCAACATGCACTTCTAAACATCATAATGAAAACCCATTCCTCATCTTCTCCTTCAATGTGGGGAAATTTCAACCTTTTAAGACCCGAAACAAGAATAGCATTGTAGCTATTTATCTTTTTAATAGGAAGAAAATGGTCAATCCGGATCACCATGATACCTCTAGCTCAAGGAATCACATGAAGCAAGCTCATGATGATACGTAGCATGTGGAACTCAATTCCATAGAAGAGGGATTGGGCAAACCTCTCAAAAGATAATTCTATGAACTTTATAGCATTGACTGTACATGGTAAATCTGTTTGAATACCCACAAGGTACAACAAAGGAGTTAAGAAAGCATTACAAAACTAACTTGTTTGCATTTTTAGAAACTTAGATCAGTGGTGATTGGCCTCCAAGATCATTAGAAGTCCAAGCTTTAATTAGTTTCGCATAGCCTAAGCTTGTTGTTTTAGGGGAGGGATATGGATTCCTAACATGATTTATGCATAGTTGATATCCTACAATGTGATAAGCAATTAGTACACCACAAAGTGAACAACTAGTCTCTTACCACTTTTGCATATGAAAGTACCGCCCATGTGGGATGTAGTTTGTTTGGTAATGTCCTAAGAATATTCCTAGCTCATATAATCTCCATTGGGTTGTTTGACGGGACTTTGATGTTTATGTACATCCTTGCGAGAGTATCAGTAGTGGCATTTATTACATGAGCAACTCTAATGACTTCACTCATGGTCTGCGTAATTGTAAACAATATGGGTACTAGAATTCCCTGTCTTACTTTCAAGAGAGACATTCTTCAAGAATGCCTCAATTAGACCGTTGCAGATCAAGAATAAATGGAAGTTTATCCTAAAAGCATGATTATGGTGCTCCCTCAGATTATCTCAGATCTTTGATTCTAGTGTCACTATTTCTCAAAAACAAAAGATCTTGTTTCATTTTAAAAATAACGTTGTTTGGAAGGAGAGGGATTCATTTCATAATCTCATATATAGGGAGTGGAAAGTAGACCTTTACTTTAAGCAATAAACCAATATATTCATGGAGAAACCTAAAAGATGAGACTATCTAGACATGAAATCTCTGAGATGGCACAAAGAATCCATTCAAACACGTTTGAGATTGCAACAAACTCAACTAGACGTTCATTATATCCAAATCATTGATAATAACATTACAACCTACAACAATAATATACCAAGATCCTTATCTAGGAAGAATCTTGCAAAGACAGAAAACTCATTGCAATAGGATCAACTTTGGGATGACAATAACACGTATTTCCACTGTATCCTTCAGACAAGATGTTGGAGAAACAAAATCACTAAGTTGAAGAAAGAACTAAGGATTTGGTTAGTGATGTGATTGAACTTAAAAATTTAATTAGAGCTTATTTTAAATATCTTTCCACTCGTATCCATGCCGGCACCAAATCTAGGAAATGCACTAATTTTATTGTAAAATTTTCAAACCTCGGTCCTTTGAATATTTTGAGAATGGGGAGATCACCTAATGAATGCATCACACACTAACCTCATGACTCCTTTCAGGGCCCTGGACTTGATGGGATTGATGCCTTTTCCCTACACAATAATTGGTTCCATGTCAAGAGATTTATCTAAGATCAATATATGATTTATTATCAGGTGTAGAAATGATGATGTGTTAAAGTCAACAATTGTTCTCATTTCTAAGACTATTCATCCTAAATCATGTAATCACCTAAGGCCGATCCCTCTCAAGAATGCATGCCTTAAGCTTCCTCTAAGATCATTGTTGAGAGCCCTTCATTGATAGATGGATCTCTCTCCTACAAAGTAGCTTCATACTAAAGAGAAACATTTAAGATAATATAAATCTAGTTTAAGAGATCATACATTCCATGAGAAGGAAATCAAACAAGAAACACATGACGACCATAAAATTCAATCTATCAAAGGCTGATGATAAAATGAGTTGGGAATTCATCATGGATACTTTACAATATACATAAATTCCTACCAATATTGTATATGTCATAATTGATAATATCAGTATTGCTCAGAGATCTATTGCATGGAATGGTAATATTCTTGACCCCTTTAAACCTTATTGCGATGTTAGACAAGGGGATCCTTTGTCTCTGTATCTTCTTTCTTTGCCTTGACTAGACCTATCAAATTGGGTAAAAATCCATAGACACCCATGGGTCAACCTGTTTAAGTTGGGTTTGGGGGATGAAACTTGCCACCCACTACAAATTATCAAACTCATACCCACCCGTTTAGTTCACAAGTTTCACAGGTGGCCCATGGGAACTTGCGGGTGACCCTCTTAAACTGAAATAATTGCATTAAAAATATATTTATCTACTACTATTTAAAATTAAAAAATTATCTAGTATTACCAATTAATTTGTTGAGGAATTTTAGTTTAAACTCTAACTCATCCGAGAAGAGAAAATATTTGAGCAAGAGAAATCAGGACAATTAAATCATGTCTATTATATTTTATAATTGCTCTATCAAACTTTATATGAAGTTGTACAATAAGTTACTAACTATAGTCCATCGAGCATAATCATACATTATATAACTTTACCAGAAAAGGTATATGGTTGAATGGTTGTAAAACAACAAGCTCTTTTGTTTGATAGTTACAATGATAGTATTTGGTTGGTTGTTTGTGCTATATTTAATGTACAAACTCTATAGAACACTTCTTTTTTACATTTATATTAGAATATTGCAGAGCATTTTTATTGAACACATGTTATATGGGTCACCCATGGGTCATCCCACAGCCCAATGGGTTGGGATTGGGTTTGTCTTTGGTCCATCCATTTAGAACTGGGTCTTTTTAACTTCACATGTGAGACCCAAACCCATATGATCCAACCCAAACCCAAGCCACCACCCGTTTGATAAGTCTAGCCTTAATAGATAAAGTCAAAAACTCAAGACAAGAACAATTCAAACTAGAATCCTATTAGTTTAACTAGAATCAGTATGGACTTTACTCATATCTGTGTCACATACGATATAATTCTCTTTGAAGAAGCTTCTATAGTTCAAGCCAAAGTTATGATGAAATGTTTGTAACTTTTTGAGAATACCTCTAGGTAGAATCTCTCAAAGGAGAAATCTCAAGTCTTTTTCTCATTTAAGACTTCTAGGTGCTAAATAAGATCTACAGAGTACCAAATATTGCTATGACTGAAAACTATGGTCGATACCTTGGTGCACCTATCTTGCATAACAATATTGCAAAGAATACTTAATATGAAATTGTGTTGAACGATCAACAAAATGAATTGCTGTATGAACAAAACTTTATCTCTAGATAGTCTAATTACTTTGGCCAAGTCAATTCTCACTACTTTGCCCAACTTTGCTATGCAAACTGCTAAGATGCATGTCTCTACTTACAACAAAATTGATCAACTGATTCACAACTTTCTAAGGAGTGGTATGAGTGAGAGATCCAAGATGATCATGGTGCCTTGATAAAAGTCATCTCTTTGACTCTGGTGAGTGTCCTACATATCATAACGATGCAAGACGTTAGTGACACAGTTATAATGAAGACAATCTGGAATTCTAGAGAAGAAGGAATATTCACTGGAGAGATTTGATGGAATCTACGTAGTGCAAAAATTGTTTATACAAAGATAATGACAACCCAATTTGAAACATAAACACTTTTTAGGGATAATATCACCAAGACCATCATGATTAGTGTCTCTACTTCTTTCTAGTCTGATGCTTGGTTACCTAAAGGTAAGAGGCATTTGGTTAAGAAAAACCTCATGATACCTACTATTCAATTTGATCTATAAGTTAGTAGTATGGTAAATTTGGAAGGGGAGTGGGATTATGATGTCATTCTTAACCAATTTAAGATATTTCTACTCAAAATATCCTACAAGTTCTACATCCATCACCTTTATATCTGGAACATGACTAGACTTGAAATCATACTCCTTATGGTCATTTCCCTACAAATTATTCTTACAATATCTTGATCAATGAAAAAGCCAAGCTATTCGATAGAAATTGATTTTATATCTAGAAAATCAATGTCGCTAAAAGAGACTATGATATGGTCACTGAAACATGACAATCTTCTCACCATTAACATAATATTAATAAGGAAGCTTTGTGATTAGGAGAGTTGCCCTAGGTGTGGAACTACAACTCAAACTAATCTCCATAGTATACAATATTGTTGCAACATAATCTAACTTTTGAGGAATATTATACCCGATAATGCAATGAATTTCTTCAATGCCACTATTGTTGGTGTATATGCCCTAAAATCCAACCATTGGTTGATGTCTACATGGATACTTTGTACTTTATTTGACTTATAAAGGCAATTACATTTATTGATGCACATTTGATTATTGTGATGCTAATGTAAATTATGGATCTCCTTAGAATGATTGGTTCAAAGTCATGACACTTCAAACATGTGACTTGAACATGACATGCTAATCTGTCTAAGAAAAATATTATTAAGAGTACTTATTCAAGCATTACTGTGGATTGAAAATAATAATGCACATGAGGTGAGGCTAGTATGTGTGGTGACTGATGACCATGTCTCATGGGTCATAGGTATTGTATACGAAATCAAGCACAAATGCACTTGTTAGAAAATGAGTGTAACAAGACCGACCCTCCTTGATAGTGATTCATGGACTGTTATATGATAGTCATAATCGAATATCAAATTGCAACAGTGGCATTGTAGACCTTCAAAGTGAACTCACTAAAATGGTGATATAATAATCCTCATGCTTTGATACTGACCAATGTAATCTTGAAGAAGGTTGCCATACATATAGTAATTGGGTGTGATGATAGTCATGCTACACATTGTGAGTGATGTAGAAGGAATTTATCCCTCTCATATGACATGATCGATACCATGCCTTTTAATGAGTGAGACTAGAGAAATGGCCATAATCATGTGAGTTAATGTATGATACTGAGCTCATATATATCTTGTTATTCTACTTGGAGATCAAGGAACTCAGATTACACGTGATGAAGATGACATACCTATGCCTCTAGTTCGATTAGATATATGTGACAAAAGGGTTATACAACACTATAACACTAGTCATTGATGGTTTAGTATTGTACAACTAATCCTACTACTTGGGTAGCAATGATGGTATCCAGACTTTGTTCATTGCCTATGGATCTTAATATTGATTAATGAATCCACTGCCAACATAGAAAGGTGCCTACAAGGTCACACACAAATATGATTAAAGGCTGACTTTGACATTCTTGTAATTATTACAAATATAGGGACCTAAAATCAAGTTTCAAGGACCTCAAATGAAATATGGATGTAAACTTTAGAAATTTCTTTCTTGAAGTTAGGGACCCGCCCCTGAAGGAAATAAGTAAGTCACATTGCACAAGGACTCATGGAAAGATGTGTTCTGTGGGACCTACTACATGGTGAAATCCGTTATTTTGTGAGAGAGCCTTATCTTAATCAATTAGGGTTTGAGAGACCCTACCCTCTCTCTTCCTCTATATACATGATATGATATGATAGGAGGCTCTCCAGATAAATCATCTTATTTTCTCATTGTTGCCTTTGAGGATTGGGAAACCCTAAGAGAAACTAAGAGAGAAAGAGAGGGAGGATACTAGTGACTTTAGACCTTCATCTTCAAGTTCTCATGTGGATATGTTCTAGACGAGATTGTACACTAGATTTGTTTTGAACGTGCAACTTCAATCGACAGAAAGATCTTCAAGGAGAAGGTCTCCTGAGAGGAACATGACATTCTTCCGCATCCTCTACCCGTGGAACATGGTGTTCTTCCATAGGAGATGGCGATCATTGCCTTACATTTGTAGATAGATACCACATGTAGAGCAACACCTTCCATGGATTGACATCAATCATGGAGCGACAAATTTAGGGTCATACTGGAATCAATAGAGCCACCTTTCCCACCTTGGAATTTGTTCCCCTCTATGGAGGAAAGGGATGTTCTACCACTAAATTCATCTGTGGAATCCCTTGTTCTATCACATAAAATCAGTTCTCTGCATGCATCCTGAGGTAGAATTCTTAGTGCTAGAAGCACCAGAAATAAGTTCTGATTGCTTATCTGATGAGATTTCAAAGTGACATGGATTGGATGGTCCAAATATACCCAAAGCATTGCAAGTGAATTGTTGGAATTCCACAATAATATATAAATTGTAACCATAATCTAGTATTGGTTTCATTCTCAGGAAATTATTTTGTTTCTGTTGTGTTTTCTGCTCCCAAAAACCCAAAAGTGGTAACATAGCTACCTCTAACGTTCATCATTTGCTTTTTCAATTATGAATAAAGGTTTTGTCGTTGGATGTTGATAGGGTGAATATTTCATACATAGAAATTGATTCATGTGAATATTTGATTAATGCAGACAACCTAATTAATATTTCCATAATAATATCATGTTATGATATTATATATCTATATATATGAAAATCTAAAGCAAAGCCTAACTGATTATTTTTTGTTTGATGATGATTATGGCCAGACCCTAATTGTGATTTATTCTATTACTTGTGGTTAATAGTTTGTAGTTCTTGATATGGCTTGCATACCTTACCTTCTCCATTGATTCCGTATGTATGGCTTCCCACCTTATTCCCCTCGAATGTAACTCGAGGCTTGTCTGACACATGATGTAATAGTTCATGATAGACTAGAATATTTGATATCGTACATGGTGGACATGATGAATAATGAATGAAGAGCACTCATCAACAATGATGGATCATCCATGGTGTGTGCTTGTGATTGAAGAAGCCAAAGATTAGGGGTTGTCATCTATTGTATATGCATATAATGCTGGAAACCCTAGATGACCCCATTTTTCAATTATCTTATAAAAATTGTGCTAGGAGATCATAATTATCACATTTTATCCATAACTCTCGTGACACATATTTATATACATGATAGATACAATGTGCATATATGTTGATTGGATATGTATATGTAATATACTAAATTCCTTATTCAATATTAAGTTTAAGATGCTTTCTAACACATGATACACATGAAGGGCTCAATTAATTTATGTGGACTATCCTAATCAAGGTGCATTATCCATATTAGCGAGGTGTGAGGTGAACACATGGGTCCGCCGAAGCAGGGTAACCATCTTATCATTACCAATGTGTGGGTTCATCTTAAGTAGGTAACCTTAATTGGATTAAGTGCCAAGAGGTATACAAATGGATGTTCATATGATACAACTAAACAATGGTCATTCCCCATCCATCCAATGGTTGCATGAGATGCGACTGGGAAAGCTGCACAACTAAATAATTGAGTTGTGAGTGCTTCACCAAAGTTGACTCGTGATTGAATGGTATATGGACTATGGCCCACTAGAAAGTCCTTCACTGTAACTTTTTAGATTAGTAGTGAGGGATATCAATTCAAAAAATAGTAGGAGAAAAAATTTAGTTAAAGACCTACATAAATACAAAGATTTTTTCAAAAAAAACTCGTAAATTCCTGTATGTTGTAGAATCAAAACATGAAACACTTGTTGTTGTGGTCAGTCCTTGAGAATACACACTTGGTGACACAAATTGGACTATCACATGAACTTGAGAAATATTCTCAAGTATAACATAATCTCATTGTATTGGATCATGCTTACCTCATGAGCCCACTCCCATTAGATCCTAGGATACAAAAATGAGTTGAAATATGAAGGAACTAGAGATTATGGAACTTCCCTTGGATAAAAGTTGACCCATGAAGTTGAGCATGCAAATTTTGTGGATACTAGATAGCCAATCATTATGAATGATGTGGTTAGATAATTTCTAGTATGTCTCACTATACTATGAATGACTGAGACAAATTCTTACAGGCTATACTCATATTCAATTTTGAGGGTGAAAATGAGAAGTTGGAGGATAACTGGAAAGGTTAAGACTAAGATGGGATCTAAGTCAAGTTCAAATCAACTCCTTTTATAAAATATGTAAAGGGAACTGTGGACATCATACTTGTTAAGGCGGTGAGGCGACACGACGTTGGGGTTGGACGCCTTGCACCAAGGCGTCGCCTAAGCGACCTTTAAAAAAACAATTTATGTATATATTTTATGTATATATACATGTGTCATGGTTTTTCCCCAGTCATATACACACTTTGTATAGTTATATATGTAGTTATCTACATATTTATAGTCGATCTCCCCATATATATATTTTATTGTATGAAAAAAATAACCAATCATATTTCTAATATATTATCATTGACAATAATGTCAAGGACACAAACAGAATTATTGTAAAGAATGTAAGAGAGTGATCAACAAATAAATATATATATTTATTGTCATACATAGCTACAAGTAATAAGCAATGTAATCACTATCCTTCATAGCATAACTACTTAGTACAATCTGAGTTGAAGGTGCAAACTAAGAAAAATCAAATGTGTACTAAGAGTATTAGATCCAGTCAAACAAAAAAAGAGTATTAGATCCAGTGAAACCAAAAAAAGAGTATTAGATCCAATTAAAAGTGATACTTGGTACACAAAATAGGCAACACTATTAATTTTGAACATTGGTGTAGCCATATCAAACATTAAAATAAGTGAATATACAACCAGACCCATAAAATTAGGTCATTGTAACATTATAAATGATGTGTCCTCGCCTAGGTGCAGCCCTGGGACACCTTGACAAGTATGGTGGACATATAAGGAAACTTATTTATGTTGGATACGAGATGTTGCCCATCTTACCTAGAGGAACATTGATGGGTACAAGGAGATAGAGATCTTCACCTCGTGTAGCGATATTATTGAGATAAATTCAATTACTTCTTAAGCATGTGTATATGATACGATATGAGAGTCTTAATGAATGTAAGACGATAAGATATAAGTAGATCCTTAGAGAAGGAATATGTGTTACCAAAAGTGGCAAGTGAGGCAAGAGTTATTGTTGCTACTATAAAAACACATAGTTTATTTCTACAAATTGGGTATGTAATATAATAGAGAATGTTTATTACTCTTACACCATTAAGTTCTTGTTTGGACAAGAATGAGTAATTAATTCCTTGTAAAACAATTGTTGTTTACTTTACTAGGACTACTTCATATATGGCATTTCCTGATGTCTCATGATGTCGAATATTGAGAAACATGTATACAACATAAATAACAAAAGACATGAAGTACATGACTCAAACATGACATATGTTTAGCATTTTTGCTTGGGACTTATAATGACATGTGAATTTCTAAACTCCATATGGATGGATATCTAGACTCAATTGATTTTGATCTCTCAAGACATGTGAATCATGTTTGTTGGCATGATTGCAAATGTGTATTTTATTAGAAGTAGTGATAGGGAAACAAAAGATCTAAAAATCATGCATATAGATGTATGTGGTCCCTTTTGTTGAACAACTAGACGATGGTATAAGTTTTTCATCACATTGCCTATTGTATGAATTGGATTTGGATTTTTTTGTAAAATACAACTTATAATCCCTTGAAAATATCAAGGAATTCAAGAATTAAGTGTAGAAACAAGTTGGCAAGAATATTAAGATTCTTTAATAAGTTATAGGTGGCAAGTATTTATGCCAAGAGTTTGAGGACCTTCTCAGAGAGTTTGATATTTATCACAACTGACTCTACGTGGAATATCACAACATAATGGTGTTCAAAGAGAAGGAGTTTCACATTATTGGATATGATATGGCCCATGTTGATATTAACTAAACTTCATAATTCTTTTTGGAGGAATGCTCTACAAAGCTATATGTTTACGCTTAACACTGTTCCTTATATATAAGTTCTAAAGACACCATATAAGATATGGAATGTGAAGCATACCAATATGCCTTTCTTACATGTTTAAGTTGTGTAGATTCAATGAAATGTTTATTTCGTGAGAAATAAGACTCCAATTTGACAAGTTGTTGTTTTGTGAGGTATTAAGCATACTCCCTCTTAGAAAAAGTGTTTTTTTCTAGAAGTGATATTATTATGGAGAATGAATTAAACTCAAGATTTACAAGTGGGAGGATTGAACTCAAAAATAATTTGAGATACACAAAAAGATAATGAACCTAAAGAGGAACATGAGGAGGCATCACAAGTTGTTGTGGCATAGTCTCCCCCTCAATAAAAACAAGAACCTCATAATTCCAGTTGGACTGACCATGATCTAGCGTGATTTTGGACTTCTCATGGCTCAAGATGGTGAGGTGTTGGCCATGAATCAAGATGATCCATCCATATACAAGGAGGCTATGGAGGGACTACAATCAGGTAAATTGTAACAAGCCTGACCTGGGTTATATTCTAACCCTAGATGTTTTGCCTAAATAAGATTGAGTATATGCTTAATATTATCTTGGGAAAAGTAACTAGGGCTCATGAGAAACTTATGTTTCAATTTTGGTCTTGTTTGAACAATGTTGAAACATTGTTTTGTTAATTTTGGACTAAAGTGAAAATTACCCAAGTTGAGGGGTTAAATTGCAAATGTTGCATGATAAGATGTTCCTATGATGTGGAGACATCATAAGAATGAAGATGAGGTAGTGGTATGATTTTTACAAGATTGGGCACCAAGATTAAGCTTGTAAAGCAGTCCTTGTGCATTAAAACCTAGTTTTGGTATAATGTGCAATTTACCCAAAACCTAGGGTTCAAAATGCAAATTACCACTTTAATAAGGTCCTTAATGTTTCTTGGAATCATGTAGAGAAAAGAAAATGAGAGGGGCATCTCATTTGAATTAAGTTGGAGGAGAGAGAATCTTGATATTAAAATAATCAAGATTTAATCTTAAGTGAAACCCTAATCCAATTTAGGGCAAAAATGAATGTATTAATTAAAGGGCCTTCAACCAAAATTAAAATGGTTGGATTCATATGTGTGAGGATAAGCCTAAAGCCTTGCAAACGCATGAGCATATCCTAAGGAGGTGAAATTCCACTCACCATTATTATAAGAAAAAGAATTTCCACTCAAATATGGATATTCTTATTATAAGGGTTAAGGTGCTTAATTTCTTTTCCCTTAATTCATGGATAATGGAAGGGATTTCGGTGGGTATAGAGATGCCCTTGCATGCAAGAAACTAAGGGGGAAGTGGTGGCAACAATTTTGGAATTAAAAGACTTTTATAAAGTATCTTCTCTCTCATCAATTTCCTTATAAAAGTACCCTTTCCAAGCCAAAACAAAGGCTTTTTCGGATTTCTTTCTTTCCCTTGCTTGCAAAACCGACCAAGGAGCTAGGGAGGAGCAGGAGGACGACCCCCAACCTGTTGGTAAGCCCTTGACCTTCGTTCTCCTTGATTCCATGGTGGAAATCGAAAATAAATCATTGATTTCTTCTTATTTCGATCTCCTCTTCAACCCTAGCCAACTTTTACAACCAAAAGTTTGAGGACGAGCCTAAGGGGGAGTTTCAAAAGCTTCATCCACCATTGATGTCGTGATCTTGGAGCTTTGGAGCTCAATTGGAGGTGGGTTTTATAACTTAAACCCATAATCATTGCTATTGCATCAATTCTTTATGCTTTGTTGATTGTTTTCTTCAATTTGATACACTTTTGTTTCTTTGCTGCAATTTCCATCAAGAACGATTGCTGTTCTTGATTTAACGAAGGAAGGTGATGATGACATCATCCTAGATGCTTATCCAAAGAAAAGTACCAAGCCAAACGGTTTTTATAGCTACTCCAAATTGTTTTAATTTGATTGGTTATGCGGTTTCAACAAACCATTTAAGGGCAAACGGTTTGAAACCATTTGGGAGAAAACAGTTTCAAAACCGTTTGAGATGGTTGACCAAGCATTGACCGTTTGGGAATTTTGTTCCTAATTATGTAGGATCATAACCCACCAAATTTGAGGGATTAACGCCCAAGGAATCGAGAGTTGAAGGCTAATCAATTAGACAATTGAATTGAATTAAGTGCTGATTTTCAATCTGATTAACTTGACCTTTTTGGGAAAACGGTTTCAAAACCATTTGAGATGGTTTACCAAGCGTTGACCGTTTGGGATTACTGTTCCTAATTATGTTGGTTAATGACTCGCCAAATATTAGGGATTAACTCCAAAGGAATCGTGAGTTGAAGGCTAATCAATTAAGGAAACCTAATTGAATTAAGTGCTGATTTTCAATCTGATTAACTTGACCTTTTTGGGAAAACGGTTTCAAAACCATTTGAGATGGTTGACCAAGCATTTACCGTTTAGGATTACTGTTCCTAATGATGTTGGTTAATGACTCACCAAATTTGATGGATTAATTCCAAACGAGTCATGAGTTGAAGGCTAATCAATTGGGCAAACCCTAATTGAAATCAGTGCTGAAATTCCAATGAGTTAATTAGAGATTTTGGGTTGATTAGCCCAAACGGTTTCAAAACCATTTGGGGATCACCCAAACGGTTTCAAGACCATTTGGGGATCACCCAAGACCGTTTGGAGGTCTGGGGTTAAGTATAGCAATTGAAGATCCATTGTCACTAAGTTGAAGTGTAATCAATTGCTGATTTGGTGATCAATCTAATGATCCAAACCTTAATTGGATGGATTGGATTTGAGTGATATGATGGGCAACGGTCTCAAGACCGTTTGGAGGTCATCCAAACGACCTCAAGACCGTTTGGGGTCAGGTCATACCCAATTTGAATGATGGTTCAATGGTTTCAAAGTAACTAGTCTTACATTGATTAGTATTGAAGGATCATCGATTCCAAACCCTAATTCAATTGATGCAAACCCTATTTGATAATCAATTGAGGGTCAAATCAGTTGAAGGTTGACCTATTAAACTCAATTGAAGTATGAGCATAGGTCCCATTAAGGATTGGTTCCATGAATTCAATGGTTGAAGGTCCAATGCAATCAATTGAAACACAATTAGTAGTTTGATTGATGATCAACTTCAAAGCTCTAATTGGTGATTATAAACCCTAATACCATTGAAATCAGACCCTAATTGAAGTCCCAATTGAGGTGTGAGTTCATGATTCAATTGATGATTGAATTGATTATCCAATTGATTGAAGTTCCATTGATTGGAATTGAGTGTTGTTGAAGTCTTGATTGACTTTTTGGTTCATGCGGTTTTGAGAGGTTTGGACCCAACGGTCTCAAGACCGTTTGAGTCCAAACGGTCTCACAAATGGTCTCAAACCGTTTGAGACCCATGCGGTTTCAAGTCCATGCGGTTTCAAAGCTTTTTGCTTAAACGGTTTCAAACTGTTTGTGGATCAATTCGGTTAATTCAATTGGATGCCTAATGCAATTGAAGGATCAATTGGTTAATCCAATTGATTACCTAATGTAATTGAAGGAATAATGGATTGATCCAATTGAGTACCCAATGAAATTAAAGACTCAATTGACTAATCCAAATGGATACCTAGTGCAATTGAAGGTTCCATTGATCAATCGTTTTGGATACCTCATGTTATTGAAGGTCTAATTGATCAAACCTTTTTGGAAACCTAATGCAATTAGGTGAGAGATACCCTTAATGGTACTAATCAATAATGCATAACAAATGCATGGATCAAATACATGATGTAAACCCTAATTGAGGTTGAGTCCATGTATAACCCTAATATAGGGTTGTGCTACTAATTCTATGTGAAGTTCTATCACTGGGTGATGTGTTGTGAAATCCTAAATTCACATAATACTAGGTGAAACCCTGATATAGAAGGATGATTATATGAAACTCTATTGAAGAGTAATACTATGTGAAATCCACAGATGGATGGAATATGCTATGTGAATCCTCAAACTATAAGTATGGATAATGCTATTCCTATAGTGGAATATTGATTAATGTTATGGCAAATGTAACACCTAGAGAGGTTGATAATGGGTATCATTATACTAATATTCCCTGACTAAAATGGTGAGTCTATATCATTGGCAATGGTTACATATTCTAAGTGAGTGACTAATGACCAATACTTTACATGATAAATGTGATGAACTGGTGCATAAAGTATTAGGATGGGGAATACCCTAATACAAGCTAAGTGTATAAACTCAAGTAAGATAAGGTGTTGAGGGAAGTGATATATCAAGATATGATAGATATCACATCCAACACCCCAATGCTAGTATACCTTGATGAGTTATAAGTCTAGGATAATTGGATGAATGACACATGAGATGTGTCATGTCAATGGTTACATTGTAATGTAATGCACTCTGTTGAATGTAGGCTAACATGCCTTATGTAAGGGTTAGTTCAAACCTATAAACTATGATGTGATCATATTCTGATAAAGATGAGAGAGAATCTCATGATGTGTGTTGATAATTCATTCAATGATGAATGATGAAAATAAATAAGTATGATTGAATACTTATGTTATCCATATTGATTCCTTGCTATGTGAACCCTAATATAGGGTAATGCTATATGAAACCCTAATATAGGGTAATGCTATGTGAAAACCTAATACAAGGTACTTCTATGTGAAATCCTAATACAAAGTGATGCTATGTGAAGTTCCAACACAGAGTAATCCTGTGTGAAGCTCAATTACAGACTAATGTGTTATGAATGTAATAAGATAACCCTTGTATTGCATATTACTGATATGTAATGGCATCGTGATCACTGATCATGCAGGTATGTTGAGATGATGAGCATAGCCAAGTATGAGCTATGATGTTCTGTATACTGAAAATGTTTTATAGGCCTTATAAGCTTCATATGCTTTGTGTGGTAAGAATCATTGAACTTTGTGTACTATGTGCAATACTTTGCGTAGAAAGATTTATAATGTCTTTGGTCAGATGACCTGAAGGTATGAAGTTATCTAATAACTGGTAACAAGTGTTCTATGATGAGATAAGGGTTTAAATACCCAGATTCTATAATCATGATAATGAACTTGTTAAGAAGTGGAAATGTACTTGATGAGATGAGGGACTAAGATCCCAGCACTGTGTGAAAAGAGTATGGCTACAGGCCATGACTCCCCAATAACAATGCCAAGCATTAGATATATGATCTAAGCCTGAAGAGAGTAAATGATGTGGTAATGATTCTTTAATGAATAAATGTTATACATGTTCTTCATATTCTTTAAAGGATAAGTAACATGTTGTTCTATCAAATCATAGCTATAATGCTTTTGATAAGAATAATGTTCTAATCTGTTAGACATGAAAATATCTGCCACCAAACAAATATAATTCCTTTGTGTATATTTATCTTCTTAAGATGCAATAATAATGTTTCTGGCAGAGAGTTATATCTCTCGCTGGGGCAATTTACAATTGTCTCACCCCCGTGGGAATCACATTTTTAGGTGGACGCGGGCAAGGAGGCAGGAATCCTTCAATAGGTGAAGGGCAACAACAGCAGCAACAGAGACAGCAGTGAAGTCTTAGGTGGAGACACTGGCTGTTATGCCTTGTATAGATGTAAATAGAGTCCTATGTGTCGTCTCTGTACTCTCAGGTCCTCGGAGTAATAGTTAGTGCTTTCGAGATTTTGGCTTAGAGCCTCGAGATTTTATACTGCCTGTGTTTAGCTTAACAAGACAGTTAATGCTTGTAATTCTCAAAAGGAGATGATACAGAATATGTACCTGTGAACAAGAATGTAATTATGTTACTTTGGTTCTATGTGAGAAAGTTTCCTTCAATGGATCTTTTGATAAAAAGGTTTTAATTTTTAGTGATTTTTGGTAATCCGCTGCTTAGTGAACGCTTCTGCATTAGTTAATCTTGTTTTCGTGAGACAGACGTCACAATTTAGTGGTATCAGAGCTCTAGGTTCGCTGAGTCTACAGAGACATATGAATAAGGTTGTAGAGTCTGTTTTAAGTGTCTTCCAGTTTATTTGATAGTATCTTCTGCTCACATAGGAGAAGAAGAACTTGAAAATGACTGGAGAACACAAGGAACACATGGCTAAGGGCAATGTTGTTGCACCAGGAGAGGGTGCATGGGACCAGGCAAGAGGAGAACAAGTACTTGAGAATTTCCATCTTGATCTAATCAGGATAGAGAATCCTATTTTATGCTCTTGAAGGGTAGGATAGGACAACTGTAATGCATATAGAAGACTGGATACTGGTATTACAACCTAGGTCACCAGTCCTCAATGTAGAAACTTTGGGCTTTGAAGGGATTCCTAAGTGACATGGTTATGTTAGAACAGTGGAAATATGGGAAAGATTAATAAATGGCAAGAAAGTAGACTCTGCCATAAGTCTGGAAAAACAATACATCTGTGATGGTAGTGCCCAAGGAGGGGCCATAAGCTGAGACTTAAGGTAAGGAATCTATAATTTTAGAGACAATTTCCTAGTTGTTCTGAAAAGCCAAAGTTTTTGGTGTTACCAGTGCAATACATGCCTAGTACACCAGGGCAGTAGCCACGAAGTAAAGGCAAAAGCAGCAACATGAGATAATTGGACACTATGCGTTGAAATCAACCTAATGTGGTAGGTGACCTTGAGAGGTGATACTTAAATAAAGTATATTCACCCTGATACTTCATTTCATGATTCTATGTGTTAAAGGTATGAAAGTAGTTGTTTTTTAACTTCCTTTGACTAGTCCTATGGGGACACAAAGGATATGAGAAATTATATCTTACTCAGTATTCCTTAAAATGCTTTATAATTTTCCTTATTTGTGTGTTGAAAGATGAGATTTAGAAGTGATGTCTGAAGAAAAATTCAAAAATGGAAAATCCTGTGTGTATAATGATATGAAAAGTGAGAAATATGATAGTAAGTAAAGTGCATACTACCTAATCTCAATACTTATATACCCTGGCCAGGTATATGATTATTGAAGATAAGGCAAGTATGAAACTCTTAGATTGTTATCATTTTGATTACTCTGATCAAGTAGTCATACTGAAACAATCTAGAGAGTATAATGAAACTAAAAAGGAAAAGCTATGTGAACATTCCCAACCAAAAAGAAGAGCTTTGTGAACATTCTCAACTAAAAGGAAAAGCTATGTGAACATTCCCAACTAAAAAGGAAAAGCTATGTGAATATTCCCAACCAAAAGGAAAAGCTATGTGAACATTCCCAACCAAAAAGAAGAGCTATGTGAACATTCTCAACTAAAAGGAAAAGCTATGTGAACATTCCCAACAAAAAGGAAAAGCTATGTGAACATTCCCAACTAAAAAGGAAAAGCTATGTGAACATTCCCAACCAAAAGGAAAAGCAATGTGAACATTCCCAACCAAAAAGGAAAAGCTATGTGAACATTCCCAACCAAAAAGAAGAGCTATGTGAACATTCTCAACTAAAAGGAAAAGCTATGTGAACATTCCCAACAAAAAGGAAAAGCTATGTGAACATTCCCAACCAAAAGGAAAAGCTATGTGAACATTCCCAACCATAAGGAAAAGCTATGTGAACATTCCCAACCAAAAAGAAGAGCTATGTGAACATTCTCAACTAAAAGGAAAAGCTATGTGAACATTCCCAACAAAAAGGAAAAGCTATGTGAACATTCCCAACTAAAAAGGAAAAGCTATGTGAACATTCCCTACCAAAAGGAAAAGCTATGTGAACATTCCCAACCAAAAAGGAAAAGCTATGTGAACACTCCCAACCAAAAAGAAGAGCTATGTGAACATTCTCAACTAAAAGGAAAAGCTATGTGAACATTCCCAACAAAAAGGAAAAGCTATGTGAACATTCCCAACCAAAAGGAAAAGCTATGTGAACATTCCCAACAAAAAGGAAAAGCTATGTGAACATTCCCAAATAAAAGCAAAAGCTATGTGAACATTCCCAACTAAAAAGGAAAAGCTATGTGAACATTTCCAACCAAAAGGAAAAGTTATGTGAACATTCCCAACTAAAAAGGAAAAGTTATGTGAACATTCCCAACATAGAGTTTGCTAAGTGAACTTTCCTAAATGAATAAAGGATTTCTGAGTAAATTATCTCTGTTAGATATATGTTTCTCTTTTGGTATATATTTTTGAGTGATGACTGAAGTATGTTCTTTTATGCTTTTTCCTTTCAATAATATGGACATCATATGTTAGAGGTTTATGCTCTGCATAAATATAAACAGTGATAAGGTGGAATTAATGAAAGGAACTTTGTGTGAATTATAAATCTATGGTATCTCCATAACATTAAGATGATATGTAGAGACTTGAGGGCATGATTAATGAATAATCTGTCCCTCCTTTTTCCTGGGATTTTGAGGACGAAATCCTTATAAGGGGGGATAATTTGTAACATCCCTAACCTGGGTTATATTCTAACCCTAGATGTTTTGCCTAAATAAGATTGAGTATATGCTTAATCTTATCTTGGGAAAAGTAACTAGGGCTCATGAGAAACTTATGTTTCAATTTTGGTCATGTTTGAACAATGTTGAAACATTGTTTTGTTAATTTTGGACTAAAGTGAAAATTACCCAAGTTGAGGGGTTAAATTGCAAATTTTGCATGATAAGATGTTCCTATGATGTGGAGACATCATAATAATGAAGATGAGGTAGTGGTATGGTTTTTACAAGCTTGGGCACCAAGATTAAGCTTGTAAAGCAGTCCTTGTGCATTAAAACCTAGTTTTGGTATAATGTGCAATTTACCCAAAACCTAGGGTTCAAAATGCAAATTACCACTTCAATAAGGTCCTTAATTTTTCTTGGCATCATGTAGAGAAAATAAAATGAGAGGGGCATCTCATTTGAATTAAGTTGGAGGAGAGAGAATCTTGATATTAAAATAATCAAGATTTAATCTTAAGTGAAACCCTAATCCAATTTAGGGCAAAAATGAATGTATTAATTAAAGGGCCTTCAACCAAATCTAAAATGGTTGGATTCATATGTGTGAGGATAAGCCTAAAGCCTTGCAAACGCATGAGCATATCCTAAGGAGGTGAAATTCCACTCACCATTATTATAAGAAAAAGAATTTCCACTCAAATATGGATATTCTTATTATAAGGGTTAAGGTGCTTAATTTCTTTTCCCTTAATTCATGGATAATGGAAGGGAGTTCGGTGGGGATAGAGATGCCCTTGCATGCAAGAAACCAAGGGGGAAGTGGTGGCAACAAATTTGGAATTAAAAGACTTTTATAAAGTATCTTCTCTCTCATCAATTTCCTTATAAAGGTACCCTTTCCAAGCCAAAACAAAGGCTTTTTCGGATTTCTTTCTTTCCCTTGCTTGCAAAACCGACAAAGGAGCTAGGGAGGAGCAGGAGGACGACCCCCAACCTGTTGGTAAGCCCTTTACCTTCGTTCTCCTTGATTCCATGGTGGAAATCGAAAATAAATCATTGATTTCTTCTTATTTCGATCTCCTCTTCAACCCTAGCCAACTTTTACAACCAAAAGTTTGAGGACGAGCCTAAGGGGGAGTTTCAAAAGCTTCATCCACCATTGATGTTGTGATCTTGGAGCTTTGGATCTCAATTGGAGGCGGGTTTTATAACTTAAACCCATAATCATTGCTATTGCATCAATTCTCTATGCTTTGTTGATTGTTTTCTTCAATTTGATACACTTTTGTTTCTTTGCTGCAATTTCCATCAAGAACGGTTGCTGTTCTTGATTTATTGAAGGAAGGTGATGATGAAATCATCCTAGATGCTTATACAAAGAAAAGTACCAAGCCAAACGGTTTTTATAGCTACTCCAAATCGTTTTAATTTGATTGGTTATGCGGTTTCAGCAAACCGTTTAAGGGCAAACAGTTTGAAACCGTTTGGGAGAAAACGGTTTCAAAACCGTTTGAGTTGGTTGACCAAGCGTTGAACATTTGGTAATTTTGTTCTTAATTATGTAGGATCATAACCCACTAAATTTGAGGGATTAACGCCCAAGGAATCGAGAGTTGAAGGCTAATCAATTAGGCAATCAAATTGAATTAAGTGCTGATTTTCCATCTGATTAACTTGACCATTTTGGGAAAACGGTTTCTAAACCGTTTGAGATGGTTGACCAAGCATTGACCGTTTGGTATTACTGTTCCTAATGATGTTGGTTAATGACTCACCAAATATTAGGGATTAACTCCAAAGGAATCGTGAGTTAAAGGCTAATCAATTAAGGAAACCTAATTGAATTAAGTGCTGATTTTCAATCTGATTAACTTGACCTTTTTGGGCAAACGGTTTCAAAACCGTTTGAGATGGTTGACCAAGCATTTACCGTTTGGGATTACTGTTCCTAATAATGTTGGTTAATGACTCACCAAATTTGATGGATTAATTCCAAACGAGTCATGAGTTGAAGGCTAATCAATTGGGAAAACCCTAATTGAAATCAGTGCTGAAATTCCAATGAGTTAATTAGAGATTTTGGGTTGATTAGCCCAAACGGTTTCAAAACCGTTTGGGGATCACCCAAACGGTTTCAAGACCGTTTGGGGATCACCCAAGACCGTTTGGAGGTCTGGGGTTAAGTATAGCAATTGAAGATCCAATGTCACTAAGTTGAAGTGTAATCAATTGCTGATTTGGTGATCAATCCAATGATCCAAACCTTAATTGGATGGCTTGGATTTGAGTGATATGATGGGAAATGGTCTCAAGACCGTTTGGAGGTCATCCAAACGACCTCAAGACCGTTTGGGGTCAGTTCATACCCAATTTGGATGATGGTTCAATGGTTTCAAAGTAACTAGTCTTACATTGATTAGTATTGAAGGATCATCGATTCCAAACCCTAATTCAATTGATGCAAACCCTATTTGATAATCAATTGAGGGTCAATTGAGGGTCAAATCAATTGAAGGTTGACCTATTAAACTCAATTCAAGTATGGGCATAGGTCCCATTAAGGATTGGTTCCATGAATTCAATGGTTGAAGGTCCAATGCAATCAATTGAAACACAATTAGTAGTTTGATTGATGATAAACTTCAAAACTCTAATTGGTGATTATAAACCCTAATACCATTGAAATCAGACCCTAATTGAAGTCCCAATTGAGGGGTGAGTTCATGATTCAATTGATGATTGAATTGATTATCCAACTGATTGAAGTTCCATTGATTGGAATTGAGTGTTGTTGAAGTCTTGATTGACTTTTTGGTTCATGCGGTTTTGAGAGGTTTGGACCCAACGGTCTCAAGACCGTTTGGGACCAAACGGTCTCAAACCGTTTGAGACCCATGCGGTTTCAAGTCCATGCGGTTTCAAAGCTTTTTGCTTAAACAGTTTCAAACTGTTTGTGGATCAATTCAGTTAATTCAATTGGATGCCTAATGCAATTGAAGGATCAATTGGTTAATCCAATTGAGTACCTAATGTAATTGAAGGAACAATGGATTGATCCAATTTGAGTACCCAATGAAATTAAAGACTCAATTGACTAATCCAAATGGATACCTAGTGCAATTGAAGGTTCCATTGATCAATCTTTTTGGATACCTCATGTTATTGAAGGTCTAATTGATCAAACCTTTTTGGAAACCTAATGCAATTAGGTGAGAGATACCCTTAATGGTACTAATCAATAATGCATAAAAAATGCATGGATCCAATACATGATCTAAACCCTAATTGAGGCTGAGTCCATGTATAACCCTAATATAGGGTTGTGATACTAATTCTGTGTGAAGTTCTATCACTGGGTGATGTGTTGTGAAATCCTAAATTCACATAATACTAGGTGAAACCCTGATATAGAAGGATGATTATATGAAACTCTATTGAAGAGTAATACTATGTGAAATCCACATATGGATGGAATATGCTATGTGAATCCTCAAACTATAAGTATGGATAATGCTATTCCTATAGTGGAATAGTGATTAATGTTACGGCAAATGTAACACCTAGAGAGGTTGATAATGGGTATCCTTATACTAATAGTCCCTGACTAAAAGGGTGAGTCTATATCATTGGCAATGGTTACATATTCTAAGTGAGTGACTAATGACCAATACTTTACATGATAAATGTGATGAATTGGTGCATAAAGTATTAGGATGGGGAATACCCTAATACAAGCTAAGTGTATAAACTCAAGTAAGATAAGGTGTTGAGGGAAGTGATATATCATGATATGATAGATATCACATCCAACACCCCAATGCTAGTATACCTTGATGAGTTATAAGTCCAGGATAATTGGATGAATGACACATGAGATGTGTCATGTCAATGGTTACATTGTAATGTAATGCACTCTATTGAATGTAGGCTAACATGCCTTATGTAAGGGTTAGTTCAAACCTATAAACTATGATGTGATCATATTCTGATAAAGATGAGAGAGAATCTCATGATGTGTGTTGATAATTCATTCAATGATGAATGATGAGAATAAATAAGTATGATTGAATACTTATGTTATCCTTATTGATTCCTTGCTATGTGAACCCTAATATAGGGTAATGCTATATGAAACCCTAATACAGGGTAATGCTATGTGAAAACCTAATACAAGGTACTTCTATGTGAAATCCTAATACAAAGTGATGCTATGTGAAGTTCCAACACAGAGTAATCCTATGTGAAGCTCAATTACAGACTAATGGGTTATGAGTGTAATAAGATAACCCTTGTATTGCATAGTACTGATATGTAATGGCATCATGATCACTGATCATACATGTATGTTGATATGATGAGCATAGCCAGGTATGAGCTATGATGTTTTGTATACTAAAAATGGTTTATAGGCCTTATAAGCTTCATATGCTTTGTGTGGTAAGAATCATTGAACTTTGTGTACTATGTGCAATACTTTACGTAGAAAGATTTATAATGTCCTTGGTCAGATGACCTGAAGGTATGAAGTTATCTAATAAGTGGTAACAAGTGTTCTATGATGAGATAAGGGTTTAAATACCCAGATTCTATAATCATGATAATGAACTTGTTAAGAAGTGGAAATGTACTTGATGAGATGAGGGACTAAGATCCCAACACTGTGTGAAAAGAGTATGGCTACAGGCCATGACTCCCCAATAACAATGCCAGGCATTAGATATATGATCTAAGCGTGAAGAGAGTAAATGATGTGGTAATGATTCTTTAATGAATAAATGTTATACCTGTTCTTCATATTCTTTAAAGGATAAGTAACATGTTGTTCTATCAAATCATAGCTATAATGCTTTTGATAAGAATAATGTTCTAATCTGTTAGACATGAAAATATCTGCCACCAAATAAATATAATTCCTTTGTGTATATTTATCTTCTTAAGATGCAATAATAATGATTCTGGAGGAGAGTTATATCTCTCGCTGGGGCAATTTACAATTGTCTCACCCCCGTGGGAACCACATTTTTAGGTGGACGCGGGCAAGGAGGCAGGAATCCTTCAATAGGTGAAGGGCAACAACAACAGCAACATAGACATCAGTGAAGTCTCAGGTGGAGACACTGGCTGTTATGCCTTGTATAGATGTAAATAGAGTCCTATGTGTCGTCTCTATACTCTCAGGCCCTCAGAGTAATAGTTAGTGCTTTCGAGATTTTGGCTTAGAGCCTCGAGATTTTATACTGCCTGTGTTTAGCTTGACAGGACAATTAATGCTTGTAATTCTCAAAACGAGATGATACAGAATATGTACATGTGAACAAGAATGTAATTATGTTACTTTGTTTCTATGTGAGAAAGTTTCCTTCAATGGATCTTTTGATAAAAAGGTTTTAATTTTTAGTGATTTTTGGTAATCCGCTGCTTAGTGAACGCTTCCGCATTAGTTAATCTTGTTTTCGTGAGACAGATGTCACATAAATAGCTAGAGGCTATGGCATATAAAATGGAATTCATGTAAATCAATATTGATATTCTATTTCTTAGGTCTTGTACCCCATTGCCATGTTTCAAATATATGATGCTTCTACTTGCGATAGTTTCTGTTTAGCATGTTGATTTTATTCAACTATTTAGCTAATGTAGTGGTACTTTTTTACAACCACCCATGGATAAGGCATGTGTTATTTGGCCCTAGGGAATGTGTTTACTCTCCCCCATATAAAATTTTGTAGGTGACTAGAAATGTGTTACTCTCCCCTCACCTATAGGTTGAGGTCTGGTAGGTGCCTCAATCCTACTTAGTTAATGTAGTCAAATCATGCATGCAAATGTTTTATTATATTCTTGTTATGCAAGTATCTATTTATTTATGCCTCATTATCTTGACCTCTACATCTTATGATGAAATATTAGCCTTTACTTCCATGTTATTTCTTTATCGTTTGTTCTTGTTCACTATTTTGACACATACCTTGCTTCTTTCTCTTTTTGGGTGATTTCCCAACCACCCAGGTCTTGAACAAGGTGTTGAACAAGATCAAGGAAACCAAAACTAGGAGTATATTCATGTCTTGCTTAAAGGATGTCTAGGTTGATAGTTCTAGATCCTATTAGTTTCCTTTCTAGATTGTCGAGTTCAAAACCATTGTAATAACTTAGTTTTTCTTCCTGCTTCTACTGTTGACAAATTTGTATCTGAATCATACTTACTTACTTGGAATATTATACATGCATTCCTCAATATCTATTATCTTTTTGAAAAAGATGGATTTTGTATTTCCTTTAAATTTTAGTAAGGAGGTGATCTTTCTTATTTACAACAATATTCTTCTAAGTTTTTCATTGAGAAACTATTTTTATTGAAATATTCTCCTATGCCTTTCATTGAGAAACTATTTCCCAACCAAGTCATCACCTTTTGTAGGTTTGGAGTATCATTTTACATGAGTAGTGCATAATCCACATACAATATGAGGAATATTTCAATGCTCCCACTAACCTTCTTCTAAATAAAAAGGTTCATCTTTATTCTTGATGAAGCCAAACTCTTTGACCAATTCATCAAAATGAACATTCCATATTTTGGATGCTTGATTCAATCTATAGATTGACTTTGCAACATATAGACCTTTCCAACATCCTCTGGAGATTCAAAACACTTAGGTTGTGTCGTGTGCACATCCAAAATAAGTTTCACATTAAGGATTGTGGTTTTGACATCCATCTACCCGATCTCATGTCATGTTATGATGAAATGGTTAGCATGATGCTAATGGACTTGACTGTGTTGACTAGTGAGAAATTTTCATTTGAATCAACATCTTTAACTTGTTTGAAATCCTTTAAGACTAGTCACCCTTTGTAGGTATGAACATTTCCATCCATATCGGTCTTCTTCTTGAAGACCCACTTGCACTCATTGGTTTTAGCCCTTTATAAATATTAAAAGAGAGAATAGGGTTCATATACTACCTCATTAGGGAATATAGGGTTTGGTATGCAAATATCCTAACTTAGGGTGTAAGGATGCACATACCTCTCTTACTAAGTTTATTTACCAACTTTCACCACTTTTAGATGATCCCAAGTTCAACTTTGTCTATTTCAATTTATTAACAAGTATTAGAGCACATAATGCACCTTAATGTAGAAAACCCTAATTTTGGACCTTTTTAGCAAAACTCAGATTTTGACTCTAAAAATCTCACCAATCGACTTATTAGGTTCTCCTGATCAAGGAAACATATTTTTATGTTAATTTTAGAGTTAATATGATTAAGTTGTAATTTTTATGGATTTTATGCATTAAATTCATTTTTACAAAAATCACCATTCAATAAACCTTAAAATCAGAGATCAAAGCTATTTTTATCAAATAGACCTTAATTTTTTGATTCCAAAACATATTTATTTGTTAATTTTAGATAAGTGGATTAAAAGTATGAATTTTACAATTTAGACCAATCAGGAAATTAGAAAATTCTAAATTAACGAGAAAATTGTGAGTGAGGAGGAGAGAGCGGGACCATGCCTACTGACATGGCCCAATCAGCAACAGCCTTATTTTCAAGTTAGTGGCTCAGTTGACTCTCTCAAAGAAATGAAAACATGGGCAAAAAGACGATAATGCCCGTCGCAAGGAAAAACAAAGAAAGAAGAAAACAGGAGGGTAAACCCGAGACTGCACCATGGGGATTCATCCTCCAGGTTCACGCAAACCATGGATGCTCGAAGAAGCTAGCTTCTTAGTCCAAGATTGGGGAAAACCACATAGCACGATGATTCAGGAAATCAAGAACATAGAAAGATAGAGGAGAGGGAGAGAGACTTACTGCTAGGGTGAATTGATCAGAGGTGGCGTGGAGTAGGGTAACTAGACACTACAAAGATTAGATTAATACTTAATCATCTATAGTAAAGCACACAAGTAGCAGGGAAATTGGTGCGAGAGAACGATCATAAAGAAGACTAGTGTTAGGTATTTATAGGTGAGGTTATGATTCTATGGCTATGGGTGGTGCTAGTTCGAGAACTCGAAGAGGAGGTTTAGGTGTTTCTCAAATCCTTAACAAATCATTGGAAATTATGGATCATTAGGTGCGTAATCCAATAAGGAATGCATAGGAGGAAAAATTTTGAGCAAAGATCGAGTAATGAGAGAGAAATCATGATTCGAAAACTCCATGTGAATGAGTATTGTTTCCGGATTCAGCTCGGGGAAGAAGATGAGTGTGAGTCGTCCGATCCTGGGGTGAGAAAATCATAGCCGACCACTCGTTTGGATAAAGGAAAATAAAAGAAATAGGTGATTGACAAATCAAATGCCTTTCCTAATTAAATTCGAATAAAGTTTCATTAAATTATTTTATTTTTATCTCTCTTTTCATTTGAGGGTGCAAACAAACTCCAAATTTAATAAAATTTGACAGCTAGCCTAATCTGAACATGTAGAATCTGAATATGGTCTTAGTTTTTTTCTTGAAAACTCTAGACATTTTATTTGATTCTAAAGTAATTCATATTGACCCGGTCAGCGTTAGCGCAACTGGTAAGGCACGGTGTCCCCCTCCGGGGGGAGCCGAGTTCGAGCCACGCTGTGGAGCGATGGATTTATCACCCGCCAGTTATCCGGGCTATGGCTGGAAAAAGGATGCGGGCTCTGCCTAAGGTAGTGAAAAAATCCTTTTTTTAAAGTAATTCATATTTCTCTTTCTTAATGCATTACAGACTTCTAGAATACCCAATTAATGTGACACTTCACCCTCAAGTAAATTAAACCATATGGAACATAATTTCACCATTAGTTTTATCCTATGAAATTATTTTGCTCATTATTTAATATTTTATACTTTATTTACACTTTCTCTCTCCTAATCTACACATGAACAGTAAAAAGTATCGAAATTTCATGAAAATTTACCCAAAGGTTATTTTCAATGTGTAGATTACGTATCTAAGATTAATTTTCTCTTTAGGGTCATTTAATGTTTTATTTCATATTTTGGAGGAAAATATTCTTTTCTTTTCAAAATAAAATAGATATGGTTAATATTATTCCAAATTTGTGAAACTTGTCCCCCAAGCCAAATCAAACCCAAAGAAAATGAATTTGAGGTTATTTTTAACCCATTAGTGTTCCTTTAATGAATTTTGTCCTATTATCCATTATTACCACAATTTCCTATATTACCTATTCAATATGACACTATTTTTCTTAAAGAGTTATTATTTATCTTTTATCTCTTCCTTGTTCTAAAGGGTTATAGAAAATTCTAGAATGAATTTATTTTAACAACTATGTCACTTAAGTTAAAATTTGCATTTAGTCCCTTATTAAAAACATTTACTGAGGTATCTGCGCATAAACCCATACATTGGCATAAATAGCGATCAAATTCACTCCAAACCACTAATATTTCCCATTAATCACCATCAAGGACAAAAAGGATGTAAAGGAAAGGAGAAACTTAGGAAAAGGGCTAGATTAAGATTATACATAGATTTCAGTTCATTACAACATTCTACCTGTTAAAAAGGATTTCGTCCCTAAAATCTCAAACAAAAAGAGAAGGATCAATACACAACAACTCATCTCTAAGATCCCAACTGATTTCTTCCAAACCATGGTACTTCCATAAGACTTTCTCTAACTCAATCTCCTTGTTCTTCAACTGCTTAACTCGAGAGTCAAGAATCTTCACAGGTAACTCCTCGTAGGTCAAGTTCTCTTGAATCTTCAAAGGTCCTATTGTGAGTACATGAGAAGGGTCTTTGACATACTTCCTTAACACAGAAACGTTTCTTCTTGTCACAAATAGAACAATATCCTTCTTCATGTTCTTCCACCAAAAACTTCATTGTAGGTCCTTATACATCTTGGTCATACCAGGGTGTATGGTGTACCAAGACCCATGGGATTCACTCAAAACTTTATGTCACAGATCATCAACTTTAAGAATCCACAACCTTTTTCAAAAATGGATAACACTTCCACTCCAACTGAAAAGTCAAATTGTGGTTTCTCAACCAAGGCCTTCATCTCATCAAGCTCATGACTTTCTAACTTGGCAACAACAACATCCGAGATCCAAGATGGTGTAACAGACAAACTAGCCATGTGAACACATAACTTCTCAACATCATCTTCATCAATAGGATTTGGTTGCCAATGAGAAACATACTCTAGATCTATAGCAACACATACTACATCTTTCTTTTGACCCAAAGCATCAACAACTATGTTCGCTTTATTAGGATGATAAGTGATGCTAAAGTTGTAGTCCTTAAGGTATTCCGTCCATATTTGTTGTTTCAGATTTAGATCCTTCTACAAAAGAAGATACTTCAAACTTTTATGATATAAGAAGACTTCAAACTTAACTCCATACAGATAGTGTTGCTAGATCTTTAAAGCATGCACAATAGCTACTAGCTCTAAATCATGTGTAGGCTAATTCTTTTCATTTGGTTTGAACTGGCATGAAGTATAGGTGATCACTCGATCTTCTTACATCGAGACACACCCTAATCCTTGCTTAGAAGTATCAGTGTAAATGATATAGGGTTTGCCTTTAATAGGAAATGCAAGAACAAGAGCAAATGTCAAACATCCCTTCAACTTTTGTAAACTATCCTCACATTCCAGTGTCCACACAAAAATTGACTTCTGTTTGTGTCAACTTTGTTAGAGGGAGAGATAACTCAGAGAAGCTCTTGATAAACCTCTAGTAGTAACCAGCTAAACAAAGAAAACTACGTATCTCAGACAGAGTCTTCAGATCTTTACACTTGGTCACAACTTCTACCTTTGTAGGATCAACAATAATATGCCTGACAGAAATCACATGAGCCAGAAAAATGACTTCCTTTATATAAACTCACACTTTGAGACTTTTGCATAGAGTTGATTCTCTCTTAGCGTGTTTAGCATGACTAACATATGTTCATGATGTTGTTCTTTAGACTCAGACTAGATCAAAACATTATTGATGAACACTACTACGAGCTGATCGAGATAAGGATGAAACACTTGATTCATCAAGTCCATGAAAGTAGAAGGGGAATTAGTCAAGATAAAAAAGGCATGACCAAAAACTCATAATGCCCATAATGAGTCTTGAAAGTTGTCTTTGGGACATCTTCATCTTTTACACGCATCTGATAGGAGCCACTTCTCAACAGTGGCTTACTTTAGCTGATTGAACATGTCATTGATGTGCAATAAAGGATAACGATTCTTTATCATCACTTGGTTAAGCATACGACAATCCTTTCACATCCACAATGAACCATACTTCTTCACAAAGAAGACATGGGCTCCCAAAGGTGAAACACTATGATGAACAAAACCCATGTCAAGAAGCTCTTGAAGCTACTTCTTAAGATCAGTGAGTTCAACAGGTGCCAAGTGATAAGGCGACCTCAAGATAGGTGAAGTTCCAGGTGCAAGTTCGATGGAAAATTCCATCTCACGAGTTGGGGGCAACCCAGACAACTCCTCAGGAAAAACATTAGTAAAATGATTCACCACATCTATATGATCTAGAGAAGGGGGTGTGACATAGAGAATAATAGAAGCTAAATATGATCTACACCCTTACGAGACAATATTTTTGGCTTTGATGGCGGAGATGATGAACTATCAATTCTCTCACTTCCTACCCTTGATACACATCCTTCCTTCACCAAGATGTAACAGAATAAATTTTAATTCTTCATAAATTAAAATTATCTTATACTTGTTTGACCAATCCATCCCCAAGATAACATCAAAAGTGGTCGTGTCATGCATGATAAAATATAAAGGAATCATCTTCCCGAAGATACTAAGGTCTAAGGTTGGGAGTTTGATATAAGAAGAGAAGATTATACCACTAGGGGTTTTAACATCTAGAACATGATCCATGTATTATGATTCTATCTTTAACATTGAAGCAAGATGAGTTGATATGAAGGTGTTCAACGAGCCAATATCGGAAAGTGTGTTGATAGGATGTGAATTAAGATGTAAAAGCACCTTCAATAAATTCATTATCTTCTCCAACTTCTTCAGCATTCAGAGAAAACACACTATAATTCCACCTTTCCATAGGTGATCGATGACCCTACTGGTTCTGGTTGTTGTTGTTCCTTGGAGGCGGATTCTATCACTGTTGCGACTGTTGAGTAGGATGTTGAGATGGGGCTTGTCCACACTGAAGCTTAAGACAATTAGGTCAGATGTGTCCAACTTGGCCACACTCATGGTAGATAGGTGCATGTCAACCATATCTATGGGGCAGGGCATTCCAAATGGATACCTCCCAAGAATATGAGAGTGGGAACAACAATTGCCATTATCACATCCTTGATTACCGCCGGAGTTCTTCCTCTCATTGTTGTTGTGCCTGAAAGACTAAAATCCAGGATTGGACTCTCTCACCAGTGCCTTGCCCACCATTTTTTGAAAAGTAAGAGGTAGTTGGGAAACATGGTTGCGTTAAGTCCTTCCAAGAAAAGGGTTGATCTTTGTTCAACTCCAAGATCAACAACATAATGCTCCAGAAGCATGAAACATTAAACATACTCATAAACGCTCATGCTTCCTTGTCGCATGCTATAGAACTCTGCTTCCTTCCTATTAAAATAATAGGAATTGATGTACTTCTCACAAAATAGCTTGAGGAACTGCTCCCAGGTCATGCTCAAGGTGTCGTGGGTATGAGCCCTACCAGTCCACCAAACCCATGCTGGCCCATCTAAGACATAAGTTGCAAAGCAAACCTTCTGACGTGGAGGACATGCCATGCCCTCGAAAGTACACTATAGGGACAACACCCACTCATCAACCTTATCCACCATGTTTGGATCACTCTCGCCTTTGAAGTATGATGGTTGCATCTTGATGAAGTCCATCAGAGTGAACTCCTAAGGCTTGCCTACAATGGTTGCAACATTGGTGAGCTGTCCCACCAGGGTATCGAGAGTAGATGGTGCAACATGGTCAACTCTTGTTCATGGATTAGAATCAGTGTGCCTACAGGAGTAGGGGTCGTTGTTTTGGGGAGTCACTGGGGTGTCCTGATTATCAGTGTTGCTAGAAGAAGCACCCTTGGATGAGTTCTTGATGTCCCCAAACAAATCATCCCTCTTGAAAGATAAAGGTATAACATAAGATTTCCAGGAATAGACAAAAGAGATATCTATGGATACTATTGCCTATTGGCATGCTATTTTAGACAGTCAATATCAGCTTAGGCCAGGTAGGTATCATGTGGATCTGGGAATCCTCGTAAACCAAGCTAGTGGTACAGAGGAAATTCTTGCCAACCCCCAAACTTGATCCTTTTTAGACACCCTTGCTTTCAACTTATGCCCTAGTAGCTGCCTAATAGGCTCTGCTACCATGCTGTAAAGAGGTGGAATCACCTCTTTACTAAAATTTCAAGGAAATACCAAACATCCATCTTTTCACAAAGATAATAGATATTGAGTGATGCATGTATAATACTCCAAGTAAATAAGCATGATTCAGGTACAAAATTGCTAAGAGTAGCAACGGAAGGAAAAACTAAGTTATTACATTGATTTTGAACTTAGTTTACTACATCAGTTCCTGGAAAGGAAAAACTAGAAAGAAAACTAATAGGATCTAGCAGTAGCAACCTAGACATCCTTTAAGCAAGACTTGAATATACTCATGGTTCTAGTTTCCTTGATCTTGTTCTGTACCTTGTTCAAGACCTGGGTGGTTGGGAAATCACCCAGCAAGAGAAAGAAACAAGGTATGTGTCAAAATAGTAAACAAGAACAAAAGATTAAAAAATATGGAAACAAAGACTTATATTTCATATAAGATGAAGAGATCAAGAGTATGATGCATTATAAAATAGATGCTTGCCATAATGAGAAAATAGTAAAAAAATTGCATGCATGATTAATATTGACTACGTTAACTAAGTAGGATTGAGGCACCTACCAGACCTCAACCTATAGGTGAGGGGAGAGTAACACATTCTCAGTTTGCTACAAATTTTATAAGGGGGAGAGCAAACACATTCTCCAGGGTGAAATAACACATGCCCTATCTATGGGTGGTTGTACAAAAGTACCACCAATTAGCTAAATAGTTTAATAAAATCAACATGCTAAAGAGAAAGTATGGAAAGTAGAAGAATCATATATTTGAAACATGGAAGTGGGGCACAAGACCCAAGCAATAGAATATCAATACTGATTTTGAGGCAAATATAACAAAAGAAACATTAAAAGAGATAATAGGGTTCATATAGTGCCTCATTAGGGAATATAGGGTTTGGTTTGTAAATATCCCAACTTAGGGTGTAAGGATGCACATGCCTCTCTTACCGAGTTCAATTACCAACTTTCACCACTTTTATATGATCCCAAGTTCAACTTTGCCTATTTCAATTTATTAACATGTATTAGAGAACATAATGCACCTTAATGTAGAGAAACCCTAATTTTGGACCTTTTTAGAAAAACTTGAATTTTACTCTGAAAATCTCACCAAGACTTATTAGGTTCACATGATGAAGAAAACACATTTTTATGTTAATTTTGGAGTTAATATGATTAAGTTGTAATATTTATGGATTTTATGCATTAAATTCATTTCCCCAAAAATCACCCTTCGATAAACCTTGAAACCAGATATCAAAACTATTTTTATTAGATAGGTTTAATTTTCCAATTCCAAAACATATTTATTTGTTAATTTGGGATAAGTGGATTAAAATTTATGAATTTTACAATTTAGACATATCAGGAAATTAGAAAATTTCAAATAAGCGAGACAATGGTGAGAGAGGAGGAGAGAGTGAGCCTGTGCCCGTTGACATGGCCCAATGAAAGGAAAACATGTCATCAGGTCAGCAGCTTGGTTGATTCACTCATAATAAAGAAAACATGGGAAAAAAGATGGTAATGCCCCTCACAAGGAAAAGAGAAGAAAGAAGAAAATAGGAGGGTAAACCTTAGATTGGACCATGGGGATTTGTCCTCATGGTTCACACAAACCATGGCTTCTCAAAGCAGCTAGCTTCTTCAACCAAGATTGGGGAAAACCGCATAGCACGATGATTCGGGAAATCAAGGACATAAAAAGATAGAGGAGAAGGAGATGAACTTACTGCTAGGATGGATTGGTCAGAGGTGGCGAGGAGTAGGAAAACTAGCATCCACAAACCCTAGACTAAAACTTGATCTCTGGTAGTCAAGCACATGAGCAACAACAAAATTGTTGTGAGAGAATGATCGCAATGCAACTGAAGAAGACCTGGGTTAGGGTATTTATAGATGAGGTTATGATTCTAGGGCTACGGGTGGTGAAGGTTCGAGAACTAGAAGAGGGGTTTTAGGCATTTCTTGAATCCTTGACAAATCAGTAGAAATTATGGATCATTAGGTGAGTAATCTAATAAGGAATGCATAGGAGGAAAAATCTTAAGCAAAGATCAAGTGATGAGAGGGCGCGCCCGATTTGAAAAGTCCATGCGAATGGGTTATGTTTCCCGATTCAGGTCGGGGAAGAAGACGAGCGCAAGTCATCCGATCTGGAGGTGAGTAAATCACAACCATCCATTTGTGCAAAAAAGGAAAAATAAAAGAAAAAAGTGTGTGACAGATTAAATGCCTTTCCTAATCAAATTTGAATAAAGTTTAATTTAAATTATTTTCCTTTTTCTCTCTCTCTCTCTCTCTCTTCATTTGAGGGTCCAAACAAACTCCAAATTTAATGAAAATTTTACACCTATGCTAATATGAACATGTAGAATCCAAATATGGCCTTAGTTTTCACTTTTGAAGAATCTAGATATTTTATTTCATTATTTAAGTAATTCATATTTTCTCTTTCTTAATGCATTTGATACTTCTAGAATTACCCAATTTATGTGAAACTTCACTCTCGAGCAAACTAAACCATATGTGTGAGACCCCTAACCTTTCTTAAAGTGTTGAACTAGATTAATTATCATAATTGAATTCTTATAACCCTAATCTAACCTTGTGATATGCTTTGAAATCATAAGACATGCTTAAGTTTCAAATTTGGTCCAATTTAGACACTGTTTGAGCAAGTTACACAATTTTATGTACATTTGGACTTTTATACAATTTACCCAATCGAGGGGTTTTGTTTGCAATTTTTCACATGAATTATATTTCTTAGATGTTATCTTATCATTCTTGATCTTTTTGAACCATGGGTCTCATGGTTAAACCTTGGTTTGAAGGTGTTTTCTCCAAGGGTATTTTAGGGTTTACCCCTTTATGGATGAGCTACCTTTAGGAGCTATCAACTAATGATTTATTTGTTTTACTTGGAAATTCAAGAAGTAAGGGATAAGTAGCTCTCTATGATATGTGGGGCAGCAGTTTGTGTGTGTTCTTGTATATTCTTAATAGTTTAAGGCCATGGACACTTGGAAAGATACTAGAACTTCAACTTTTTCTTTTTCATTATATTAAAGTTTTATATACTTATCATTAAGCACCCAAACGAACCGTTTTCTCTCCACCACTTCCCTCCTCATACGAATCATTCTCCCTCTGTGTTGCTGCAAAGTTTCTGTCCAAGGAAAAAGAAAGTGGGGATCTTCTTGGGGAAAAAGACCTAGGGTTGCAATTGACTTCATTTTAGGGTTTAAAAAGCTTCCTTCTAGTGAGCTTGACCTAAAGGAGTAAGAATCCCCTTCCTTCCTCCATTTATTTATCTCTTATCTTCCTCCTACCTTTCTCCAGGTTGGAACCTTGTTGTTCCATGGTAAAAGTTGCTCTAAATATCTAAAACCTTACCTTTCTTACTCCTTATGCTTAGGGTTTGCTCATTTGATGAAGAAAGATGTTAGATGGACGAGTTCACATGTTATTCTTGGATTTTCTACCCTACCTGCTCATGTTTTCTTCTATTTGGGAGTTTATCTTCTAATTAGAGGTAAGTTTTATAACTTGTTCTACATTTATTGCTTACCATAAGCTTGCTAGCTCATGTTCTTGCTTGAAAATGATGATCCATGCACTAAAAAACTATGCTTGACTTGGATTTCAATTTTTATAATGTTCCCTATTCTAATTTTATTTATAGATGAGCATGTATTCATGTGTACGTTCTTCCTAAGATATAATATGACTTGTATCAGGTTGGCTTGAGGACGTATGGTGCTAAACACCTATCAACCAATGGTCAATTTTAGGGTTTAAAGATGATTTCTTCTATAAATACATGACTCAATGGTGGTACCATTGCAACAACCGATGGTGTTGTCTTCATGACAACTGATGGTGGTGATAAAGGGTGTCAACTGAGGGTTCACCCCTTAGGTCAGGTGTTGGCCTAATTAGAAGCTTAGTGATTAACAATTAAGTACCCTAATGATGCTATCAATCAATGGTGATATTAGTTTGATATTCGATGGTGATTTAATGAATATAGTGCTGATCTAACAACCTATGGTTTCTGAATGGTCACTACTGATGGTGTATCAAGTCTCCACAACCTATGGTGAGTTAAGCATGTAATTGTAGCATCAATTAATCCTTAAACCAATGGTTTCTTAGGTCATTTGATGCAATGGTTGGACCTATACTCCAATTGATGGTTTTAATATATGAACTTGACCTAATGGTTAAGATCTAATGTTTCTTCATCCAAAAATTTAGAATGATGCCTTAATGTAATATGTTGGTCCCAATAAAGTGATTTAAATGGTTTCCTTTATGAAATGAACTTAAGAATCTCATGTACTGACGACTTGTTTTAAATAAACAATCGCTTGTGGGTTTTACCCCACTCTCAATGGAACTTTTTGTGTTGTAAATCAAGGTATGTCTAGGGTTAGATGGTGACTCTTTCTAGAGAACAAATCAATGACTCTATATGTGGTTTGTTCAATATGTTTACTTGTGAAAACAACCAATGGCTTTACCTTCTCAACATTTAATGGTTAAAAGTTGATGCCTCAATATTCCCATTATTTTGGGTGAAGCCTATGGTGTAATGTTATGATTCTAATGATGAGAATTTGATGGTTCAATGCCTTCAACTTGTTGTATTACCCTTTCCCTCATATGATTGTGATTTATAATCACCATAATGAATTAGATGGTAACCCTAATGAGGTATAGCTTGTTATACCTAGCTTTAATATAACTAAATGATGGTAATTGGGTAGGAATAATCCTTGAATGATTAATATGATCATGGAGTACTCTCTTATTGTTGTTAAAACCCTAGTATGCTATAACTCGATTGTTACACCTTAATTTATGTGTGGGTTCATACTTGAGAATAGTATGGAATGTGATGGTGATGCTTCACCTTATGCATCCATGATCCAATGGGGATGCTGTGAGTTAGGGTTTGCGTATGAGTGCTAAATAGTAACATTAATATAATTTATCTTATTAAACCTAACTCTAATGCAAATAGATAAAGATGAGTATTCATGTTCTTTAGATTTTTTCAAAATGACTACTTGATTAGAGTAATAAAAAAGATAACAATCTAAAAGTTTCATACTTACCTTTTCTTCAATAATTGAATATCTAGCCAGGGCACCCAAATATTGAGATTAGGCAGTATGCACCATATTTTTATGTCATATTCCTAATTTTGACATCATCCTAGTCCTAAATCCTAGTGTCCATGTAGGCTCAGTGAACCTAAAGCTCTAATACCAACTTGTGAGAACCTATTACACTAAATGAGATTACTCAAAACATAAAACACAATCAATCACCAATTAACCACATACCCAAACATATGGGTAAATTAAAACTGATTTCAACAACAACACCCACTCAGAAACATTTGCACAAGAGCCCAATATCTTTCTTGTATCCATACTATGATAAGAAATTGATACAAATTTTTCTATTGCCTTATCCACAACATATATACACAGGAGAACAATTTTTGTATATGCCACACAACAAACATTAACATGCTAACAAAATTTTGATTTGTTTGAAACACCATATACAAACTTTTCCTGCCCGAACCTGAGAGTACAGTGATAACTCTAGGACACACTAGACATCTAATCAACTTTGTCAAAGATTCATTATTATAGTTCCTCTTTATTTCCATGGTTCTTTTTTTGTCACTGCCGATTACCTTAAAAAATGTGGTGAACCACAAGAGTGATACCCATGTCCCGGTAAGAGATATAACCTCTAACAATGCTTATTGATTACAACATTTTAAATAGTAGATAACTAAGCAGTTGGAGTATTTAATAATCAATTGAACAGATTGAACAGTTCAAGTATACTAAATAGATTAAACAAATAATCTTAGAAACAAGTATGATTATCAATGTATATGTAGGTAACAAATAAATCCATTTCTCTGGATAGATATCTAATCGAATTTCATCAAAGTGCATCTAATAATAATCATTATCATTAATCTGACTATCATTGTATTCCTTATGAATAACACAAGCAATCTAGTAGCATAAGCATCCCTGACATCATGAATATGTCTAGTAACATAACATGGCTATCAAAAATTGGCATCTCAAATAAAGGGAACAAATCTATATCATAAGTAGAATTAGCATCATAGCACAATTAATTACATAGGCATAATTAGAAGTTTAATCATTTCTAATTACTTAGGCATGACTAGAAATATTAAACATAGCTAGCAACATCATATTAACCATTAGTGTCAGTATATTTGACAACATAAGTATGTTTACAACATGAGCATAACTACATCATAAGAATATCTGTTATCTCTTATTGTACTATACATGATCTCAGTGAAAAGAAAGCAAATAAGGGTTGTCATCCAATATGAAGTGTTGTGTATAACCCTAAATAGATATGCTAGATGACTGCTTTACATCTTTTATTACACCCAGGGGAGTTTGACTCATACGACTCAAAGTCCAACTGACCACCGCTTGGTCACAATCAGTTCCATATAGGATCTAGGAAGAGCTGGACTCCAAGATCTTCTCCATACTCAATTAGTACGAGTCTGCACTGCAGTGACATATAGTCAAACTACAAAATAGCAACATTTAATCCTGTAACTAGACCACCTTGGTACAGGTCACAATGTTAGCATCTAGGGTATTCAAACCCAATCATTGAGGTACAACCACAATTGCCCTCTAATCACATCATGTCATAATCCCTGAGACCCGACCAAAGTCATTCTCAAAAAGTGGGCTAGGTATGACCACAACCACCCTCCCAAAACACTTGGTGTCAAGATGACAAGAACCCCACATACTCAATAGTATGTGCACTGAGTTTCCCTTATGAATACTCATTTCACCATCCAGCAAGTTCTGACACTCAAGATGGTTCTATGGCACAAGGCACTACATGATTAGATTTTTACTTGATTAGTTATCTCCAATTGGGTGAATTAATGTTGCATCAAACAAGTGGACATACAAACCCTAATTCACTTCTAGAAAGCATATAAGTATCACAACTTTAAAAGATATAAAACATGTGAAACATAATTTCTCATCTCATCATCAAATGGTACTATTCACTTGCCATTCATGAGACCACACTAGTCATGATACTATCACAAGATATAAATTCTGTTCACAATATCATAGGGTATCAACCCTTGTCAACATAACATGATTACACCTCATTTAGTGCTCAACCATGCCCAAAGGTCATTAAGACCATCATACTATTTCCTACAAGATCATCATTATCTTTTCATGCCTTATAACAAGGCTCAACAACATCACTTACATATAATGCACCAGATCAACACAATATTGCATTCATGAGCTGGGAGATATTCATAAACAATCATAGTAGGGTTATATTAACATTAAGAGTATTCCTTTATTACATCAACATGCAAGAAATCTAAATATGATTAACCCTCATCATATTCATAATACACATGTTTAACATAAGAAAGTATCAACCATGTAGCTATGATAACCACACATAACACGTTCAGGTTATGATCATATTAAGGAGGTTAGTCCAATTTGGACACTATTTGAGCAAGTTATACAATGTTATGTACATTTGGACTCTTCTATAATTTACCCAATTGAGGGGTTTTCTTTGTAATTTTTCACATGATTTATGTTTCTTAGATGTTATCTTATCATTCTTGATATTTTTGAGCCATGGGGTTCCTAGTTAAACCTTGGTTTGAAGGTGTTTTCTCCAAGGGTATTTTAGGGTTTACCCCTTTATGGACGAGCTACCTTTAGGAGATATCAACTAATGATTTATTTATTTTTCTTGTAAATTCAAGAAACAAGGGATAAGTAGGTCTCTATGATATGTGGGGCAGCTGTTTGTGTGTGTTCTTGTATATTCTTAATAGTTTAAGGACGTGGGCACTTGGAAAGATACTAGAACTTCAACTTTTTCTTTTTCATTATCTTAAAGTTTTATATACTTATCCCTAAGCACCCAAACAAACCATTTTCTCTCCACCACTTCCCTCCTCCTATGAATCATTCTCCCTCTATGCTTCTGTCAAGTTCCTATCCAAGGAAGAAGAAAGTGGGGATCTTCTTAGGGAAAAACCTCCTTTTAGGGTTTAAAAAGCTTCCTTCTAGTGATCTTGACCTAAAAGAGTAAGAATCCCCTTCTTTCCTCTGTTTATTTCTTTATTATCCTTCCTCATACCTTTATCTAGGTCTGAACCTTGCTGTTCCATGGTATAAGTTTCTCTAAAGCTCTAAAACCTTACCTTTCTTGCTCTTTATGCTTAGGGTTTGCTCATTTGATGAAGAAAGGTGCTAGATGGATGAGTTCACATCTTATTCTTGGATTTTCTACCCTAACTGCTCATGTTTTCTTCTATTTGGGAGTTTATCTTCTAATTAGATGCAAGTTTTATAACTCGCTCCATGTTTATTGCTTACCATAAGCTTTCTAGCTCATGTTCTTGCTTGAAAATGATGATCCATTCACTAAAAAGTTATGCTTGACTTGGATTTTGATTTTTGTAATGTTCCCTATTCTGATTTCAGTTATATATGAACATGTATTCATGTGTACGTTCTTCCTAAGATATAATATGACTTGGATCAAGTTGGTTTGACAACCTATGGTGCTAAACACCTATCAACCAATGGTCAAATTTTAGGGTTTAAAGCTGATTTCTTCTATAAACACATGACTCAATGGTGGTACCATTGGAACAACCGATGGTGTTGTCTTCATGAGAACTAATGGTGGTGAAAAAGGGTGTCAACTGACATTCACCCCTTAGGTCAGGTGTTGGCCTAATTATAAGCTTAGTGATTAAAAATTAAGTACCCTAATGATGCAATCAATCAATGGTGATATTAGTTTGATACTCGATGGTGATTAATGAATATAGTGTTGATCTAACAACCTATGGTTTCTTAATGGTAACTAGTGATGGTGTATCGGGTCTCCACAACCTATGGTGAGTTAAGCATGTAGTTGTAGCATCAATTAAGCCTTAAACCAATGGTTTCTTGGGTCATTTGATGCCATGGTCAGACATATACTCCAATTGATGGTTTTAATATATGAACTTGACCTAATGGTTAAGATCTAATGTTTCTTCATCCAATAAATTGGAATAATGCCTAAATGTAATATTTTGGTCCTAATAAACTGATTTGAATGGTTTCCTTTATGAGATCAACTTAAGAATCTCATTTACTGACGACTTGTTTTAAATAAACAATCACTTGTGGGTTTTACCCTACTCTCAATGGAACTTTTTGTGTTGCTAATCAAGGGATGTCTAGGGCTAGATGGTGACTCTTTCTAGAGAACAAATCAATGACTTCATAGGTGGTTTGTTCAAGATGTTTACTTGTGAAAATGACCAATGGCTTTACCTTTTCAACATTTAATGGTTAGAAGTCAATGCCTCAATATTCCCATTTTTTGGGTGAAGCCTATAGTGTAATGTTTTGATTCTAATAATGATAATTTGATGGTTCAATGACTTAAACTTGTAATATTACCCTTGCCCTCATATGATTATGATTTATATCACCATATAATTAATGGGTAACTCTAATGAGGTATAGCTTGTTATACCTAGCTTTAATATAACTAAATGATGGTAATTGGGTATGAATAGTCCTTGAATGATTAATACGACCATGGAGTACTATCTTATTATTGTTGAAACTCTAGTATGCTACAACCCAATGGTTACACCTTGATTTATGTGTGGGTTCATACTTGAGAATAGTATGGAATGTGATGGTGATGCTTCACCTTATGCATCCATGATCCAATGGGGATGTCATGAGTTAGGGTTTGGATATGAGTGCTAATTAGTAACATTAATATAATTTATCTTATTGAACCTAACTCTAATGCAAATAGATAAAAATGAGTATTCATGTTTAACCTTCTTATATGATGGCATGATGGTGAAATAACCTCCTTAATATGATCATAACCTTAATGTGTTAATTGGTGGTTATTATAGACACATGGTTGATACTTTCTTATGCTAAACATGTGCATTATGAATACCCTGAGGGTTAATCATATCTAGATTACTTGCATGTTGATGTAATAAAGGAATATTCTTAATGTTAATATAACCCTTCTATGATTGTTTATGAACATCTCCCAGCTCATTAATGCAATATTGTGTTGATCTGGTGTATTATATGTAAGTGATGTTGTTGAGCCTTATTATAATGAATGAAAAGATAATGATGATCTTGTAGGGAATAGTATGATGGTATTAATGACCTTTGGGCATGGTTGAGCCCTGAATGAGGTGTAATCCTCTTATGTTGACCAGGGTTGATACTGTTGGCCATTTAGGCTAACAAGTTTCAATCCTAACAAGGAATGTTTACCCAACTTAACCAATCTCTGTAAGTATACAGAGGTAGTGTAGTCAAGGTCAAACACAAGTAACTTAAGTAATTAATTTAGCACAACAACACTAAAGTTCAACAATCTAGATCGATTTTTAAAAGGATGGTAAATGATTATCTATTGCAAAAATTTAGACTTAAACAAACAACGAAAAGATTTACCAAAAGATGTTTAGATTCAGAGATCAAGGATCTTGGACATTAGAATTTCAATCACATATCATAGCACATCACAGGAACATGAAAATTTAAACATACATAATAACTTGTTTTAAAGGAAATGTTGTGTTGCACTTCACCTCCCGATGCAAGTTTAACGATCTCAACTCAAAGTCAAATTCTCATTCATAAATTTCATTTTTGATCACAACATATTTCTCAACTCATTTGTCTCCACTCTCATGATAGAAAAAGAGTTTCTAAGAAGAGCACCTCCATACATTCCTACCTATCTTATCAGATCAAGTAAGAAAGCATAACACATGCACATAAAGTGGCCAGCAATACATGCAAGAAAAGATAGAACCAATACTTACATGGTGGAAAAACAAGCAACAAAGTATTTAGTACAAAATTAACTTGTTTCATACATGCTATGACATGGGAGCTACTCTCCATTGCCCAATAAAAGGGAATTACTCGTCCATAATCATGCTTTGTAGATTTGCTACAGAAAATTCAGGTTTTAACATGATCTAGAGGAGGAAAAACAAAGAGATCAGAAAATGTAACCACAAGGAGGAATTTTGTCTTGGGGATGAAATTCTCCTCTTTTACCTGCTCCAAAACAAACTGGATCCTCTCTCGAGAAGCCTCACGAAGTTGGGGAAACTTGGTTACACCTTGGAGAAGACAATGGAGAAGAAAAGAAGAAGAAAATGGGTTCCTTTGGCAAGAAACCACCTCCTTTCTCCTCAAAATCGCCCTCCTCTACTCTAGACTTGCTCTGGGATGAGAGAACTTTCAATTATGACCAGGGGTAACCTCCCATTAAGTTCCCTCTTCATTTTAAACAAAAACTGGTATTTTTCAAAATGCTGAAATTTCCAGAGACACGACCTGCGTCCAAAGTGCATGTCATGCAAAAGCTTCGATAGTTGCTCCAGAATGAACTGTGCATGGTGTGTGCTGAAGTAATGCACGCCATGTGACTTTCCAGTAGATTTTGATTTTCTTGACGCTCTAGGTGCACGCCGTGCAATTGCTTGCACGTCGTGCATTTTCTTTTCTGCACTTTTCTGGAAACTCGCATGCCGTGCTCAAGGCCCGAACACGCCGTGCATTTCACTGTCTAGGTGAATTGAAACTCTTCTAAAATATTGCACGTTGTGCCTTTAACATGCACGCTGTGCATTTTGCTGTTTCAGCAGAATGAAACTCTACAATTTAGTCTTTCTTGGAACATATCTGCAATGCAAGTTATGTGATAAGTAAAGTAACGAAAAGATGGCAAAAGTAATATGAAAAGAGGCTAAGTGATATCAAAATGAATCAAATTTGTGTGTGATAACATGTGAAAAGATGATGTGGAAAACACACAACAAACCCCCCTAAGCTTGAACTATTGCTTGTCCTCAAGCAAAAAGAATAGGTCTACATTCAAGGTGAAAGAATAATCAAGCTCATTCATGGATTAAATGAAAAGAAGATATGCAATCAGCTCAACCAACCATGTACATTGTGTTTGTGTTCATTGTTATCTTCTCAGTTTAGACATCTAAGATAGAGAATTTAAGTTCAGCAATGGTGGTGGTTCCAAATTCAAAAAAGATAATCAACTAGATAACACTAAATAGAATTTGGATAATCAAGCCAAACAATCAGTGCATGTACATTACAAAATTTTCAGCTAGTATGCATGTAAGATGATGAAATCAGTACTAACATTAACAAACTTAGTTGTACTCTTTTTCTCAAGGATATGATGATGGAAATTTTTGGGTTTCCGGCATTCAGCTGCTAATTTAGGCTTATGCTCATGTGGAATGCTGGTAGGGGTGTTGTTTTTACCCTCTTTTGAATTTCATATCACCTAACTGTCATTGCCAGATCAGACTCACACTAGGTTAGCATAATATGTGGGCCATTTTCCAGCTTTTATTGGGTAAAGGTAAACAATCAATAGCACAAGTATGGTGCAACACCAAAGATTCAACAAGAGTGTTAAGGCTAGCAATATTTCAATCATTCTTTTGAAAAAATTTCACTAAAAAAATGATTGCAAAAGCACTAAGGGTTTGGAAAAATTATCCCGTATTCTAGTAAGTGTTGCAAAGTTGATTAATTCGCAAAAATGTGGAACCTTTACATGTATTGAGAAATCAAAGATGTAAAAATTTGAGATTTCAAACCAAAAACACAAAATAAGATCATGTACATGGGGACTTTCTTTTTTCATTTGATTCACGCATGCTCTTGAAATTCTTTTCATATAGCCACAAGAAATACAAAGGACAAAATCGATCAAGCATGGAGTTCATTCTAACTTGATAGCCTCAAATCATAATAATATTTCCATCAAAGAAAACTGAACATGGAATAAAATAGAAAATAAACTGACACAACTAACTCAAATGAAAGGAATGCAAACTAAAAACTACAATTACGGGTCGGTTGTGCCCCCCCGAAGCTTGAAATCAGTAGTGTCCTCACTGCATCAATCAAACTTATGGAGTTCACAACTAGGTACCTGTCATGGATCAAATATCAAAATGGAGGGCCACTGCCCTCCTGATCAGGGAAAAACTGGCTGACAAGATCTGGAATGTCCATTGGCTAGTCTACATAGTCATGCTACTGAGCAAACTGGGGCTGCTGTGAAAACTCAGGCTGCTGTGGCAGTAGTGACTGATACAACAACGGGATGGAGTAATGGCCCTGAGAGATATGCCAAGAGTCCATCTGGTGGACCATGTTGTGAAACGTAGTGTACTGCATGCTCATCTGGTCCAAACGGCCGTCGATGTGGTCAAACCACTGCTGAACATATCCATAAAGATGTTAGACATCGAGCATCGCCCAAGCATACTCCGTTTGAGTACTAGTAGAGGGTGGAAGTGGTACTGTAGCTGTAGTGGTAGTTGCTGCTCTTATAGAACTGCTGGCGCCATGGGTGGGTGCCTCCTCTTTGTCCTCGGGCTGTAGCTCAACCTTCCAATTTGTTTTGTTGCTGAGGTCATTGCGGGATGCATCGGGGACGACAATGAACTGTTTCTTTGTAAGAAAAACCTTGAACTTACTAGAGCTATCACCATGCCTTGATATTAGACCACAAGAAATAAGATAATTGATGTCTACAAGGTTTTTCCCCAGTGCAAGTTCAAGAGTAGCCACATCTAACCCTAGCTGCATATCAAGTATAGTGAGAATCCCATCACACATGATATCACCCACCTCTCTCTGCTTCTTCTTCTTGGTTTCTAGAAGTTTTTTGACAATGTAGTAACCAGAACTGATTTGCTCATTTTTGACCATGCACCACAAGAAGAAAAGGTCGATTTTCCCCACGAACCCTTGAGTTTCATTTTTGGCAAAAGCACCGGTGCTTATAAGGCGATGCACAACTCTAAAAATTGGGTTATGGAGCGAAGAAGCTTGTGCCTACCTAGCTTTATGCACCTTTTCATTAGTAATTTTAGACCAAAAAGTATCACTATGGAAGGTGGGCAGATAGTCAGTATAGCCTCCATAGTTGCACCCAAGTAAAGTACAAAACCGATGAAGATCCATAGCAAAACATTTGTTTAGAAGGTAAAAACTGATCTTCGGATACATCTCACGATGGTTTTGGGGGTCATCTTCCGCCTTAAAGGTGGTCAAAAATTCATAAACGAGGCGGGGGTAGGTCTTTTCAACTCTAGTGTAGAGTAGATGGAGACCTAAGAACTGAAGATACCCCCTTACCTCATTCTTGGAGCCCAACTTGTCTAGTGCTTCTTCAGAAATGTAGCGGGAAGGTGATACCCCCATAGTGATGAGAAACTAGTAGTCTGCATCCTCCTCCGGGGTGACTCAGAACTGGGTGGAGGGCATAAAAGCTGCCACCTCAGAAGGTGTCGTGGAAGATGAAGCTCCACCATGGTGTCTGCCTGAACCCCTCTTGATTGGTGCCATTGTTTCTGTAGTAGTTCTCAATGTGCATATTACGTTCACGGCGTGCACCTGGAAGGTGTTCCTTCTGCCGTGAAGATTGAATGCACGATGTGGAGCATGGGGGAACGTCGTGCACCTGGAAGTTTCCTGCAGTCTGAAATTGGCACCGTGAGTGGAGAAGAAAATGGGTGAAAGGGTAGCATTGGCAGTGCGTCGAGGTCGAGGTTGGTGGCTGCTCGACGGTTGCTTCGAAGATGGCTCAAGGCTAGTGAGGATGGCGCCACTGTGAGGTGCTTGGCATATGCCTCGGCAAGCTTGGTGGCTGCTACTTAGGGTGGCGTCGAGAAGAAGGTGCTTCCGCAAAGGCGACCAGTCTTTGGTTGCGAACCATCCATGTATCATTCCTTCCGCATCTCTATCCTTATTCCTTATAGCAACGTTCCAACTCACAACATCCTTGTCCTTGGTGTATGGCATGCATACTGTCCTATCTCTCACTCTCATAACAAGAAGAAATAAGCATTTGGCGGCTGTCCAAATACAGAGTTCTTCCTATTCCAAGAGTAGGGATGGTACAGCCCACCTCGCCAGTACACTTTCAAATCTCCGTTGAAACGTGCAACTCATGTCTCTATATCACAATCATCATTATATCAAAGTTACTTCCATGGAAAACTGGCCTCGAACCTACTTGGGTTTACACACAATCCTTGGTCATATCCTCTAGGTCTATAGGGTACCGACACTTTTGGTGTCATCCCTCTTCCCATATGCACCAGAAAGTGCCCTACTCATTTGCCCTTTGGGTCACATGAGTTCATGAAGGTGATCAATCTCCCAACCCATGGCCCTCATACAATGATAGTTGTTACCTCCCGACCCTATGGTCATGTGCAACTAGGGAATCAGGAAACTCCTACTTCCATCGGTCTTATCCCTGCCTGACCCTAGGATAGACTTAGGATTATATCATAGTAAATGTTCATCATAGAACCTTACCCAATCCTTCATCATCTCTCTCTGCATTCTTGTTTGACTTTCATCCCTTCATAGGGGTCATGGCAACCTGCCTACCTTGGCCAGGTCCCATACCGGCTACCTCCATGGTAACACATCCACATGCACTTAGAGATTGTTATCTATGGGTTTACTGGTTCATTCTCGTACCATGTACTTTTCACTTAGCTTCTCAAGATCCTATGAAACCTCAAAACCAATAGAATTGGTATACACCCTACCCAAGGGTCGTTCTCCCAGGATGGGAGGAAACTACACCTTTATAACAAAGGTCACAAACATCCTTAGGGTTTACATCCATATCAGCATGCTTAAACCAACAACTATTACAAGCGTACCTACAAAACCATGCTAGGTCGCACTTGTTCACATCCTCAACATCAGATCAACTTATTTGTGAGGGGTTCCTCAAACATACCCTTACCTTAAGGGGTTTCCTTTACCTCAACACATTAAGAGAGACTCAAATCTCAACATGAGCATCAAATACACTGCTTCCCCTCTTAGGCCTAGGAACCCTAGGTTCTCCTTTGGGTATCCAACTACATGCTCAACCTCTTAACCACGAATCAAGCATGTCCAAGGTATGTCCTGTACTCCCATGATCTTTCTACTTAAGCAACACTTCAAAGTTGATTCCTCATCCCAGACAGCTACTGGTTATAAAGCCTCACAACTGGTGCCTTAACCTCCTCAGGGTCTAAAGCACTCTCTAGCTTATCTAGTATGTAATCACTTATACCAGAGGTACCAGAAGCATCATCCTCTCTCTAGGGTCTGGTTACTCTCAAGCTAACCCAGAAATCATCAACCTCCAGGGATCATGCATGAATCAACCATTATCATCCACTTAGGTCGCATCATCCTCTACTATCCACTGTTCCTTATGTCTCGGAACCTAAGCTTCCAACCTTCTTGCTTGAGTCCAGCTTTTTCTCTCTAGAGCTAACTCTACATCCAGCCTTACTACCAGATGTCCTTTCTCCATGAAGGATCAAGCTTTACTAGCATATCCCTATGTGGTTGAAGCCTATGCTCAACTCATGTTTGGCTCAAGAGCATCCATACCCCTTTCATCATGATCTCTTAACCAGGATTTCATTTAACTGTCAACACTACTCATGCACTCTTGGTGCAAGTTACATCCTACTTGCAACAGCCCTATAGGTTCTTCTCTACCCTTATCCATGAAGGAGTTACCCTTCGCTCAAACATGCACGACCCTCTCTAGGGTTGGGTCGCCAAAGGTACTAGGTTATCCAACCTCTCATGGCCCGTATGACGATCCCAAGGCATGTCCAACCAAACACTCGGTCTAACACATCATGTCATCTCTATCTCTAACCTTCACTTAGGGTTAGGGTTACCATCATCCTCAAAGGATGTGCTAGGTTTCTACCATTGATGGAGGTCTCTACCTCCAAGACTAACTCTCTCTACTCATCCTCCTGCCAAGGAGGTCCATCCTCAAGTCTCTCCTGAGGGCAATGACAACTCATGTCATACGACCTAAGCATGTATCTATTCCTTTACGCTTATTCTATTAAGCTTATGTCCATGACATCTTATTTACATGCTTTTTATTAATTTGATGGAGGATTCCTTAATCCTTATCAACCTTACCCATACCTCAAGAGGGTGAGGAAAAGAGAGAAAACCCTAATCCTTAAGGTCCTTAATAGAATTTGAGTTGAGAAAGGATGAACGAGATGAGAGAGTCCTAAAAGGTATCTTATTTCGATTCACACCCTAAGACTTTGGCCAGGCAGTCACACGGATCCGGGAGTCCTCGTATTTCGACTAGCGGTGCGGAGGAAAATCTTGCCAGCCCCCGGTCGTGATCCTTTTCTAGACACCTCTGTCTTTCGGATAATCCTCTAATAACTCCCTTGGGTTCTACGGAATTTGTAAAATTTAATAATTATTAATGATTAGATGAGGAACCTAGGCTCTGATACCAATTGTAACGACCCCGCCTCCCGGTAACCCCCAATTAAGGGAGACCCGAAGGTCAGAGCCGTTATTCAATAAACAGGATCAAAGGTTCGACAAATAATCAATAACAATTAAGAAACTTTACCAACTAAACTAAAAACTGGTATAAAATAAAACTTTGTTTACCTTTTTTTTTTAAAAGATGGGATTTCTAAACTTCTATCCATGAAAATGCTACTCTAACTAATCCTCCTGTGCACGTTAGTTCTCATTTAATTCCACATATGCCACTTTACTGTTTGTTCTTTTCATTTGTACCTAAAACACCGACAAACAAAACGTCGGTCAGTATATCGAAATATACTGGTATGTGGGGACAACCAAAAGTTTGCACATATGGATAACAATTTAAATATCACAATCAAATTATTTAACAACCCAATTTACACTTTTCGGTATGACATTCTCCACCGCTTTTGCCCTAACCCTGGCATACCCGCCTTAGGGTGCCCTTTTGCCAATGACTTAAGGCCACCTTCTCAATCCCGAGCTTGGTGCCTGGGGGTCACCACTCATGGTGCCCACTAGTCATGCAATATCATAGGCCACCCTCTTGGTGCCTGGGGTCACCACTCAAGGTGTCCATTGGTCTACCCATCTGGGCCTGACCTTTGGTATCATCCATCAGGGTGGCATGTAGGTGCGAGAATCCATACTTCTATTATTAATGTGATAATCATAGTGACTTTATAATTTGCAAATATGAACATCCAAACAGTTTAGTTGCAGTCAATGCGATTAACCATCCGGCAAACACACAGGAAACTAATGCGGTTATTCATAAGCGTAACCACATACCTGTTAAGCAGACTTGAAATAGAATAGTCCAATCAACAAGGCAAGCAAGCATTCAATAAGATCCTGAAACAAACATCCAATATCTTCTATCATGGATCATGGTATCCAAGTCTAATAGACCTATTTGAGCCCTAGGGTTACTATTTCATTTTTAGGGTTTCTATTGCAATTAGGGTTTCCTTTCATCTTTTACTATTTTAAACCCTAATTATTCACAAAAGATATTAAGGTTATCCCTTTACAACATTTAACCTTATTTTCGAATTAAAGGCATCATTGTCCATCAATTAAACCCATTAAACTTATCTTACATTAAAACTATCACTTTTATCCTTTTAATCCATGACAAGATCATTATGCTTATTTATCATCAATGTGTAATTCATTATACTCTATTACTCATATGAACGTTATTAATCACCAATTCTACCTTGATTCATGAGAAAACCCTAATTACTTCATTTAGGGTATTTATCCACAAACTAGGGATTTTAATGCCCGAAATAGTCTTAGATTCAGAATATTCCATCTTTAATCATGAAATTAATCAATTAAAGCTATTAATAATCAAATTTACCAACATTAGGGTTTCAAGGCCCATTAAAGAATCATTCATGCACATTAAACTTGAAATTATACTAATCACATGCAATTTCATCCTTTTTCAATCTTAATGATCCTTTTATCATTAACAGGCTAATATCAACTTTATATACTCATTTAACCCTTTCTAACTCATTAATCATCAAAGGCTAGGGTTTTTCATTTATTAAACTATTAAAGATAGTATTTCTATACACTTTTCGAATTGAATAAGGAATCAGGTCCCAATTATATTTTATTTAGATTCCTCTCGATTTTCTGAGCAATTTTCATATTTTATGCATACCAAACCGAGCTACGAATAAGGAGATACGAATTTTGTAAAATTCCACTTACCAGAGCCAATCAGCAAGCGCCACGTCACCTTTTATCATGCAACGTCGCCTTTTGCTTTTGGAATATAATTGAAAGTCGATTCTGCCCTTGATAAGTGAACTGGTATTGTAATACCCAGAAGGGTATTTTCGTCAAGCGACTGAAGGTTGTCTTCCTCCTCCTCCCGATACCACGACGACGCCGACCTGTAACCCTGGCGTGGCTCATGTCCCTCACCCTCGACTCTGTTGACCTCTAGATCAGGTCCTTTGCCACCGCCGTGCCTCTGCGCACATGAGGGTACCCCGGGAGTGTAGCCACGATGACTGTTTTCCGATCTACCATTCCCGCAACCCCGCTGGCCTGCAGCCAACCTGCTGCGACTCGCAGCCCGCCTTGCACCTCCTGACTGCTCGAAACTCCTAGGAACCTCCTCCTTGCCTCCGCCACCCTCCCCCGTACACGACCAGGTCTCAAAAGGTGGCCGAGACAGCCAATGTTGAGAGTGCCCAGTCCGCGCTCTTGGTGGGTTTACAGCCTTCCAACAGGTACTGTGTGAGGGCGGGAGTAAGCAGATGGTGGATGACCACTTTACGATGGTTTTGGGTGCGTCCTGCTTCCACCAAGTCCCCTTATCGGTTCCTTGTTGTCCCATGGTTGCACCACTCCTCGATCTTAGGGTTTTGAACAAACACTAGGCGAAGAAGAGGGTGGAAAGTCCCGGATCTTCTTGGGCTCGAGGCCAAGGCTCTAAGCCTTTTATAGGGACAGTTAGCACTGCCCTAGCACGTCCCTGTACGAGGAAAACAAGTTCCTCCTCAACCCCGGTCACTTTCCTTATTTGAGATATAACTTATCTCTCTTAGTAAATTCCTTGTTTATTAGTATTCCTTGGCTAATAAGGAATCTATTTTCCTTAAGGAAATCTGAAAATTATCTCTCCCTTATTCTTCTTATGACTTTTATTTCATTTTCCTTGAATCTATATTCTCCTCAAATAGGAAATACTTCCTATTCTTAGCAAAACCACATAATTCCATTAATTATGTTTTCCCATTATCCTTTATTTAAAAATTTTGGTATTTTATCTTTCTTTCCTATTCATTGGGTTTCCTTGGATCCCAAGGAACTCAAGAATTCGAAATTCCTTTTTAAAAATTACTCATTATCCTTCTAGATGCATTTACATGCATTTTTCTTCATTATCATATGTCTTTCTTATTAAAATATATCCTTGTGAGGATTTCTCTTTATTTCTCTTCTATTTTCCTCACTAGTATTCCTTTTATTATTAGGAATCATTGGGATACGAAATCCCACTAAGGATAACTCAAATATACTTATTTTCACATATTTTCCCTATTTCATCAATGTTTTCAATTTCTTTATTAACAAGGAAATACTTAATTGATATTTTCTTGTTTTATTGCCTTTTCTTTGACACTTTGGACTCCTTGGAACCCAAGGAATCTAAGAGGCACGAAATCCTCTTTAGATTTGCATTCTAGAGGTTTCCACACCTTTCTTATCTCAAATTCTCAGTTATTCATTAATTGAATTTCCTTGTTATTGGGCCCAATAGCCAATAAAGCCCACAAAGCAATTATCAAGGCTATTGTAAACTAAATCCATTTATTCAAAATAGATTATATCATCATTTATTCCAATATCTTTAAAAGTAGAAATTACATTTCTCAACAAAATGAACCCAAAATTGGGGTTGTAACAGTATATTTTCTGATGAGGTGCACGCAGTGTCAAATAAAGACACACCGTGCATTTTGGAATTTCTGTAGAAAATAGCAGTCAGTCAACACGAAATAAAGATAGATATAGCGGCAATCAAGTCTAAATTATTACATTCATCCATGACAGGCTTATTGATGAAATTAAAGAGTGTTTTTGACTCAAAGAACTTTAAAAAAAATCTATCCTAATGTGGGGTCAACTCCCACAAGGTCCTCCATTTAGAGTCTGGAGTAAGACTCTTCAATTCCTTCAAGTATCTTGGAGGGAGCAAGAGGCTCCCTTGTCCACTTCATCTCCACAAGAATAAAGCTTGCAACGCTGTCCATTCACTTTGAAGTTGTCATCTTTTCCTTGGAGTTCCATAGCTCCATATGGGAAAATCTTTAGCACAAAAAATGGGCCGGACCACTTTGATTTCAGCTTCCCTGGAAATAGCTTTAATTTAGAGTTGAATAGCAAGACTTTATCTCCTTCTTGGAAGTCCTTCCTGTGAATTCTTTTGTCATGCCCAGCTTTTGTCCTCTCTTTTTACATCCTTGCATTCTCATAAGAATCAAGGAGAAGTTCCTCAAGTTCTTGCAGCTACAAAAGGTGCTTATCCCCTACCTTCTTCATATCAAAGTTCAAGAATTTAATGACCCACAAAGCACGGTACTCCAACTCTAGCGGAAGGTGACAAGATTTGTCATAGATCAGCTTGAATGGAGTAGTCCCTATGATAGTCTTATAGGCTATACGGTACGCCCATAATGCATCATCAATCTTTAAAGCCCAATCTTTTCTTGAACTGGAAATAGTCTTTTCAAGGATGTTTTTCAGCTGCTGGTTTGAGACTTCTACCTACCCAGAAGTTTGAGGATGATAGGGCATACATATCTTATGAGTTACACCATATTTAGAGAGAAGGTTGTTGAATTGTTTTTCATCAAAATGAGTGCCTCCATCTGAAATCACGACTCGAGGAACTCCAAACTGAGGAAAGATGATCTTTTGAAAAATCTTTATTACTGATTTGGCATCCGACGCTTGGGTTGGAATGGCTTCAACCCATTTGGACACATATTCACAAGAAACAAGAATGTATTGGTACCCACAAGAGGATGGGAATGGTCCCATGTAATCCACTCTCCATACATCAAACACCTCAACCTCTAAGATAGAGTTGATGGGCATGTCATCACGGCTGGATATACCTCCTATTCTTTGACATCTATCACAAGATTTTACAAATAGATTGACGTCTTTGAATAATGTGGGCCAATAGAAGCCAGCTTGTAGTGTCTTAAGAGCAGTCTTTTCTCCTATGAAGTGTCCTTCATAAGGAGAGGCATGGCATTCAACAATAATGTTTGGATTTCCTCTTCAACAACACATCGACGGATCATCCCATCACTTCCATGCTTGAATAACATTAGATCATCCCATTAATAGAATTTTACATCATGAAAGAATTTCTTCTTTTGTTGATATGTCAAATCAGGTGGGAGTTGTCTGGTAGAAAGAAAGTTGACAATGTCCGCAAACCATGGTGCTTGAGTAGATGACGATGCATAGAGCTTTTCAATGGGCAAATGATCTTCAATGTGCAATGGATCTCCAGTCTTCATGGTTTATCTAGAAAGATGATGAGCAACATTGTTTTCTGTACCTTTCTTATCCTGGATCTCAAGATCAAATTCTTATAGAAGCAAAATTCAGTGAATAAGATGTGGTTTGACATCTTTCTTATTCAGCAAATACTTTATGGCAGCATGATCAGTATATACAATCACCTTAGATCCCACCAAATATTGTCAGAACTTATCAAAAGAATATACAAGTGGCTATCATTTCCTTCTCCGTGGTTGTATAGTTGATATGTGCTTCATCTAGGGTTTTGCTTGCATAAAAAAAGGCATGGAGTTTCTTGTCCTTCTACTATCCTAGAACAACTCCCACTGCATAATCACTTGCATCACACGTTAACTCAAAAGGAGAATCCCAATCTGGAGGTTGAATAATTGGGGCTGAAATGAGGGCCTCCTTGAGTTTAGAAAAGGCTACGTGGCAATCATCATCAAATATGAACCCGGCGTGTTTTGCAAGTAGGGAACACTACGGCTTCACAATCTTAGAGAAATCTTTAATGAATCTTCTATAAAAACCTACATGGCCAAGAAAGCTATGGATGTCTTTGATTGAAGATGGGGTAGACATCTTTTCTATGGCTTCAACCTTTGCCCTGTCCACTTCAATACCCTTGTTAGAAATGACATGTCCTAGTACTACACCAGATTGTACCATGAAATGGCACTTCTCCCAGTTTAGCACTAGGTTAACCTTTTTACAGCGAGCTAAGACTAAAGATAGGTTCAATAAACATTTATCAAAAGAATCACTGTATACACTAAAGTCATCCATGAAAATCTCCATTATATTTTCAATAAAATTATAGAATATGGCCATCATACACCACTAGAATGTTGCGGGAGTGTTGCAAAGACCGAACGACATACGGTGATAGGCATATATTCCATAAGTACAAGTGAATGTGGTTTTCTCTTAGTCGGGTGGATAAATAGGAATCTAAAAAAAATCTAGAATACCCGTCCAAGTAATAAAAGTAAGAATGCTTAGCGAGGCGTTCAAGCATCAAATCAATGAAAGGCAACAAAAAATGATCCTTTCAGTTGCCTTATTCAAGCACCAATAGTCAATACACATACGCCAGCCAGTGACCATGCATGTTTGTATTAACTCATCATTGTCTCCCTTAATGATAGTTGCACCCCTTTCTTAGGAACCACGTGAATGACACTAACCCATGGGTTGTCACTAATGGGATAAATGATTCCAACATCAATTAATTTGAAAATTTCTTTCTTTACCACTTCAAGCATATTTTGATTTAGGTGCCTAGGTGTTTCAACTTTTGGTTTGGCATCATCTTCCATATTTATTCTATGCATATAGATTGAAAGATGAATGCCTTTTAAATCATCTATGGAATAACCAATGACGTCTTTATACAAATGTAGTTCAACATGTAATTTATTTTCTTGATCATTGGTTAATTCATCACTTATTATAACATGGGATGTAGAATTTGGGTCAAGAAATGCATACCTCAGCCCGGGTGGAAGGGCTTTTAGTTCTACTTTTTTCCATGTTGTACCTTCATCAACTTTGTCATCAACAAGTGGAGCATCTTCATTAATAGCTTGTGCTTTAGAAATAGGAAGTGCTCCAGAAATTTCAGATTTGTTGATTTCAGCCACATCATCATCACAAAGATTAATCATCAAATCAGCAATATCATCATTATCCTCCTCAATTGGATCAATAGTATCTAACAGACAAATTTCTTCAACACGTGCGGGTGCTTTCATGGCATCATAAATAGAGAATTCCATTGCTTCTTCACCAACACGTAGAGTGAGCTTTCCTTTCTGAACATCGACAAGACATCTGGCAGTCCTCAAGAATGGTCTTCCAAAAAGAACGGGATTGGAAGGGATCTCCACCATATCAAGAACGACAAAATCACATGGTATATAGAACTTTCTGATCTGCACTAGTACATCCTACACTATACCTTTTGGGTATTTAATAGAATGATCGGCTAACTCAATAGCCATCTTTGTCGGCTTCAAATCTCCAAGATCCAGTTCTTGCCATAAGGTAGATGGAATGATACTAATACTAGCACTAAGGTCTACTAGACCTTTGTCAAAAGTGGTATTGTTGATCTTACATGGCAGTGTAAAAGCTCCCAAATCATCAAGCTTTTGTGGAAAGCAGTTTTGAATAATAGAACTCACTCTCTCAGAAAGCATTACTGTTTCAACTTGATCAAACTTTATTCTTTTAGTTAAGATATCCTTTAGGAACTTAGCATAAGAAGACATCTTGGAAATAACTTCAGCAAAAGGAATATTGACATGTAGTTTATTGAGAATGTCCATAAATTTCCTAAACTTGAGATCATCCTTCTTTTTGGCCAACCTTTAAGGAAAAGGTACAATATCTTTGAAAGAAGGTGGTGTTTCAGCCATACCTTTCTCCTTGCTGAAATTAGGAGTGTTGGATTACTCTTCATCGACTACCTCCATGTTCTTCTCCTTGGGTGGAGAAGGTCTCTCAATTTCAGCTCCACTTCTTAGAGTAATTGCATTGCTGTCTGGGTGAATTGAAACTCTTCTGAAATATTTCACGTTGTTCCTTTAACATGCACAACATGCATTCTACTATTTCTGTAAAATTAAACTCTACAATTCAGTCTTTCTTGGAACATATATGCAATGCAAGTTATGCGATAAGTAAAGTAATGAAAAGATGGCAAAAGTAATATGAAAAGAGGCTAAGTGATATCAAAATGAATCAAATTTATGTGTGATAACATGTGAAAATATGATGTGGAAAACATTTGTACCGGGTACTTGTGTTTTTCAAGACCTTCGCACGAGGGTGAAGATTGGTGGGGGGCATAAAGGACCTGATGGAATCTATTACTTGGATGATTTGAAACAGATTGGCACTACAACTCTAGCTTCAGCATTGTCTTTTATGTCTATAGTACAGTGGCATTATAGACTTGGGCATCCATCAGCTGATAAATTAAAACATGTTATTTCTGGTGTAGGAACACACAGTTTTCAGTGCGAGTCATGTCAATTAGGCAAGCAGTCCAAAACTGTGTTTCCCAAAAAATCTCAGATTGGTAGCAAAAATGTTTTTTGATTTAGTTAATGCTGATGTATGGGGTCCTTGTCATGTTCCAAGTTTTTTAGGAAATAAATACTTTATTTTGTTCATTGATGATTACTCTCATGCTACCTGGTTGTTTTTGATGAAAGATAGATCAGAAGTTTTGCCTACTATTAAATTCTTCTTTGCTGAAATTAAAAATTAGTTTTTTATGTCTATTAAAATCCTACGTACTGATAATGCTTTGGAATTTGTTCAAAAAAATGTTGAATTATTTTTTCGTTTTGTGGGTACAATTCATCAAACATCCTGTGCTTACACACCCCAACAGAAAGGTGTTGCTGAAAGGAAAAATAGGCATTTACTTGAAGTTACTAGAACACTCATGCTGCATTCTAAAGTTCCAAGACATTTTTGGCCATAAGAGGTCCTCACTGCCTATTTTCTAATAAATTGTATGCCTTTGTCTGTTATCGGGAATAAAATTCCTGTACAAGTGCTACACCCATCTTCCTCTTTTCTCTATTCCTCTGAGGATTTTTGAGTCAACTTGTTTTGTGTGTTTGCTTGGACCGACTCTGGACAAGTTGTCTCCTCGAGCTTAAAAATGTATTTTTCTGTGATATTCACAAACTCAGAAAGGGTATCGTTGCTATGGTCATGTTACTAAGAAGTGGTTCACGGGCAGTGTTGTGGTTTTCTTTGAGGACACCCCATACTACTCTACTAGGGGGAACATGTTGAGCCCAGATCTCATTTCAGCGCCTCTTCCTATTATTAGTGATTCCCCTTCTATTGTGCAGTCTACTGAGACTATGTCTCCTCCCCTTATTATTTACTAACGCAAGAATCGGCCGTCGCAGTTTACTCTTGCTTAAGACACACAATAGATACCCTATGGTATTGTGAAAATAATTCATATCTTGTGATAGTATCCTGACTAGTGTGTCTCATGAATGACAAGTGAATAGTACCATGTGATGATAAGATGACAAATTATGCTTCACATGTTTTATATGTTTTGAAGTTGTGATACTTATATGCTTTCTAGAAGTGAATTAGGGTTTGTATGTCCACTTGTTTAATGCAGCCTTAATTCACCCAATTGGAGATAATTAATCAAGTGAAATTCTAATAATGTCGTGCCTTGTGCCATAGAACCATCTTCAGTGTCAGAACTTGCTAGATGGTGAAATGAGTATTCCTAAGGGAAACTAAAAGCACATACTATTGAGTATGAGGGGTGCTTGTCATCTTGACACTGAGTGTTTTGGGAGGATGGTTGCTGTCATACCTAGTCTTCTTTCTGAGAATGATTTTGGGTGGGTCTTAGGGATTATAACATGACGTGATTAGAGGAAAATCATAGTTGTACCTCAGTGATTGGGTTTGAATACCCTAGATGCTAGCTCCATGACCTGTACCAAGGTGGGCTAGTTACAGGACTAAATGTCATTGTTTTGTAGTTTGATTATATGTCATTATGGTGTTGACTCGTACTGACTGGGTATGGAGAAGATCTTGGAGTCTGCCTCTTCCTAGATCCTATATGGAACTGATTGTGACCAAGCAATGATCAGTTGGACTTTTGAGTGGTATGACTCAAACTCCCTAGGGTGTAATAAAAGATGTAAGACAACCATCTATTGTATCTATTTAGGGTTATACACAATGCCTCATATTGGATGATAACCCTTGTTTGCTTTCTTTTCACTGAGATCATGTATAGGACTATAAGAGATAATAAATATGCTTATGATGTAGTTATGCTCATGTTGTAAACATGCTTATGTTGTCAAATATACTGAAACTGATGGTTAAGATGATACTGCTAGATATGTTTATCATTGCTAGCCATGCCTATGTAATTAGAAATGCTTAAACTGCTAATCATGCCTATGTAGTTAATTATGCTACGATGTTAGTTCTACTTATGATATAGATTTGTTCCCTTTATTTGAGATGCCAATATTGATAGCCATGTTATGTTACTAGACATATTTATGATGTCAGGGATGCTTATGCTACTTGATTGCTTGTGCTGTTGGCAAGGAATATGATGATAGTCAAATTAATGATAATGATTGTTATTAGATGTAATTTGATGAAATTTGAGTAGATATCTATCCAGAGAAATGGATTTATTTGTTACATATATATATATATATATATATATATATATATATATATTGATAATCATACTTATTGCTAAGATTATTTGCTTAATCTGTTTAGTATGGTTGAACTGTTCCATATGTTTAATTGATTATTAAATACTCCAACTACTTAGTTATCTACTATTTAAAATGTTGTAATCAATAAGCGTTGTTGGGGGTTATATCTCTTGCTGGGACATGGGTCTCACTCTTGTGGTTCGCAACATTTTTCAAGTAATCGGAAGTGACAACAACAGAACCATGGAAGTAAAGAGGAACTATAGTAATGAATCTTTGACAAAGTTATTACATGTCTAGTGTGTCCTACAATTGTCCCTGTACTCTCTGGTCCAAACAGGAAAAGTTTGTATATGGTGTTTCAAACAAATCAGAATTTTGTTAGCATGTTAATGTTTATTGTGTGGCATATACAAATATTGTTTTACTGTGTATATATGTTGTAGCTAAGGCGATAGAACAATTTGTATCAATTTCTTGTCATAGTATGGATACAAGAAAGATATTGGGTTCTTATGCAAATGTTTCTGAGTGGGTGTTGTTGTTGAAATTGGTTTTAATTTACCCATATTTTTGGGTATGTGGTTAATTGGTGATTGATTATGTTTTATGTTTTGAGTAATCTCATTTAGTGTAACAGTTTCTGACAATATGGAACATGATTTGTCCATTAGTTTTATCCTTTGGAATTATTTTGTTCACTATTTAATATTTTAAACTTCATTTACACTTTCTCTCTCCACATTTGTAAAACTTGTCCTCCAAGCCAAATCAAACCCAAAGAAAATGAGCCTGAGGTTATTTTTAACCCATTAGTCTTTCTTTAATGAATTTTGGCCTATTATCCATTACTACCACAATTTCCTATATTAATTATTCAATATCACCTTATCTTTCTTAAAGAGTTATTATTTATGCTTTTATCTCTTCCTTGTTCTAAAGGTTATAGAAAATTCTAGAACAAATTTATTTTAACAACTATGTCACTTAAGCGGAAATCTACATTTAGGCCCTTATTAAAATATTTACTGAGGTATTTGTGCATAAACTCATACATTGGCATAAATAGAGATCAAATTCACTCCAAACCACTAATCTTTACCATTAATCATCATCAAGGACAAAAAGGACATAAAGGAAAGGAGAAACTTAGGAAAAGGGCTAGACTAAGACTATACATAGATTTTAGTTCGTTAAGAGCCACCTATATTCAAGGTATCAAAATCTATTGAGATATATCTAAAAGGTTTTTGGCTTGAGTCTAAGTACATACATTTGATTAGAAAAAAACCTCAACAACTCATCAATTGTGTTTTGTATTCTTCACTGACAATATTCTCTACAATTGATGTCCAAATGGGTTCATCTTCTCCTCTAGATTATATCGAGGGAAGTATCTTCTCTCAAACTAGTTAAGGATTTTGGCCTAGTTAATCACCTCTATAGGTCACTTGTCCACCTCCATAGCTCATTAATAGCCAATAGTTTTGTTCAAAAGGTATATAGCATGCTTGATCTAATCCTCCTTTAATATGTTAAAGATTCAAAAAGCCTTCTTTAACTTTGTTAGGCAAAGATTTTCATCTGTTTGATAAGTTGTGCTAGCATACTCAATGGTTGCAACCCTCTATAAGCACATGAAGGTTTTTCCTGGACCTTCGAAAGACTCAACATGTGGTTATGGTACCCTAGGTGGAGGTAGGGGTAATTTATATGTTGGGTTTAGGGAAGGGAGCATAGTGGACCAACAAATTTTTTTCTTCCCTTTATACCCAAGTTCTTACATCCATCGTAGCTATAAATCATTAGTGAATAAAAGACATACAAGGGTGTACAAACTACTTGTCCAACAAGTAGATATGTCTTATGTCAGTGAGGAACCCAAACACTCTGATCTAGATCCAATTCTGTCACCAATAAATTTGTATTGTCCACCAAGCAACCACTTGGTTTTGTCTTGTAGAATGTGTTCTCCAAGCCTTCACATGTATGCCTCATTCTGTACTTCATCCACACAAATGAGGAAGAACATGGTGCACCACCTTGGTACCAAGTCGATGAGGACATGTGTTGTCGATGTGCTAGTCATCCCATAATTCCCTTTCTTATCCTACCTTGGAAGCAATCCTTAATTAGGGTGACTTCCTATTTAAGAGAGAGAAGTTTGATGTCCAACTTGTCTCACAAGTTGTATCAAATGTTGTATCTCACCCATTGGGATGTGCCCCCTTTATATAGGTGAGCCGTGGACTTGGGAAAACCTATTTCCAATTCATTTACTAATCACAATCCAAAATACAAGATAATACTAAAAGCTTAGACATGATTTGAGATCCTCCAATATCATTTACAGATCACCCAATCTCAGTCCCTGATTGCCCAGTCTCAGAAGCAAATCAGCCAATCATGAGAATTTAGATCTAGATCTAAAATGTGAAACTTTCCCTATTGAACTACGATCACACAATCTTAAAAGTAGACTGTCCAATCTCAGAAGTCTAATGGAAAATTTAGTTGATCAAATGAAAATCAATTAATTCATTGACCCAATCATTTGATCATCTGATCACACATTTTGATCACCCTATCAGAGGGTACTCAACCTATTTGTGATTCTAAACCATCCTCATTATATGTCTAATTTTGAACTTCAATTCCATGTGCATCCTTATGTGTGTGACTGGGTAGGTTCCTAATTACATTGGTAGTGATGTTCAAAACAACACAAGTATACATTGGTATCTAGACACACATTATTTCCACCCAAGTAAAAGGAATGAGTTGGAGAACAACTACAACATGTAAAGTATATATGTTTCCATGACCATATAATCCCTTTGTCACAAATATCCAAATCGAACTTGAGTCATGGAATGTCATCCTATTAACATTCAATCTATGTGAACTAGGGCAAACTATTTTATATATTGTGAGATTAATGTCATATATTTACACACATGAGAATGTCCATGCATTTCATAGTCTTATTTATCAAGTGTCTGGGGATATCACTCCAAAGGAGGGAGAAATTACATATGCATCACTCACAACATCCCCATGTGTCACAATGTACCCAATCACCACCTTTTTGGCAACTCGTATTTCAGAGCATGTTAGGATAGTGTCAAAGTACACAGAAAAACATGTGTTATTGTAGTGACTTCAATTCTAAGGATCACAATCACCACTATCACACTGAGATATGCCTTTCACATGTTATAGCATGACTTCTATATGTCAATCTCAAGGTGGGTCTATCTAGTACAACATTTTCTCTAACAAGTACCCATGCATATGAGTTGATATCCAATATCATGACTAAAGAGACATAAGCATCACTCACCATACATCCTAGTGTATTGTACTATTATTGTCCTACACTATCAATAATAGTAAATGGATTGACAAATAACAAGAATGAATACCGTTATTATACATATCATCTCAAGTTTAGGTCCTTAACCTAAACTATATGTCATTAAGTTAAACATTCTTAGGAGATTATTAATTTTATTCATTATCTCAATAATGGAACAAGCATAATAAGTGGAATTGCTTTTTATTAATAATCAAACCTAGTGACAAATATCCCTTTAAAAATCATAACATGATGGCTTTCATGGCATATAACCAACAATATCCCACTTTTACTAGAGACAACGATTCATTAGCTTGAGCCCAATTGATAAAACATGGCCATAATGTTTATCTTGTCAAGGTGATTTAGCTAGAGGATCAACACCATATCTTTCAATTGGTACTATGCAAAGTTTCATATCTCCTTTATGCAGGATATCATGTATGAGATGGTAATGCCTAAGTATGTAGAATCAATCACTATATATTTCTTGGAACTCTTATAGCTAACAACTCTGTCATTTAGGCAAAAGACAAACCTAAATTGCAATCTTTAATTGTTCTTGTCAGCTAGGAGTCTTAAATCAATGTAACCTTTAATTTACTATTCCCCACCACCATAAATTAGGAATTTATCCTTAGTTCTTTTCAAGTACTTAAGGATGTTCTTTACAACTATCCAATGACCATATCCAAATTTGACTGGGACCTACTCATCATGCTCAAAGGATACGAGACATATAGGCACATACATATTATTGCATACATTATCAATCCAATTGACAATGAATATGGAATCTTAGTCTTGCATGACTTCTCTTCCAAAGAGTTGGGACATTGAGTTCTAGAGAGACTTACTCCATCATACATGGGTAAGTTTAGTCTCTTTAACTTTTGCATGTTGAAATTTTGCAACACTTCATCAATGTATGTACTTTGACTTAGACCAAGAAGTCTTTTAGATCTATCTATATAGCTCTTCAAACTTAATATATAGGTGTTTCTTCTAAGTCCTCTATGGAGAAGGTATTTCTCAACCAAGTTTGAACCAATTGTAGAGTAGGGATGTCATTATCCATAAATAGTATGTCATACAATATGAGGAATATAATCATGCTCCCACTAATGTTCTTGTAAACAGAAGGTTCATATTCATTTTGGATAAATAAAAATAATTTGATTGTCTCATATAAATGAAGCTTCCATCTCCAAGATGCTTGCTTCAATCAATATATTGGCCTTTATATCTTACAAAATTTATTAACATAATTTGGAGTGATAAAACCTTAAGGATATGTCATGTGCACATCCTCTAGAAGTCTTGTTAAGGAAAAACGTTTTAACATTCATTTGCCAACTCTCATAGTTATGATAAGCTCCAATGGCAAGCATGATCCAAATAGAATCAACCATGGCAAACAACGAAAAGGTATCATCACAGTAAAGACCTTGAACTTGTTTGAAATCTTTTGCAACCAACCTTTCTTTATAGGTTTGTGCATTACCATCCATGTTAGTCTTCTTCTTGAACACTCATTTGTACCCTATGGGTTTTATCCCTTCATGTGGATCCCCCAAAGTCCACACTTTATTGGTATTTGTGGGTTCCATCTCATATCTCATGGCCTCAAGACACTTCTCAGAACTCTATCCCTCAATAGCCTCATTGAAGATGGTTGGATCATCATGTTCAATGACCAACAAATTGTCTTCTTGAATGATGATCCATATCTCTCTGACTCAAGATGTACCCCACTAGACCTTTGAGGTTCATGTTCTATGATAGTGTTACGACCCCACCTCCCGATAATCCCCAATTAAGGGAGACCGAGAGGTCGAAGCTGCACCCATAACTTCCGAATCAAAGTTCAACAATTAACCAAGAATAATTATCAAATTTTAACAGACTATACTGAAAATTTGTAGAAAATAAATTTTTGTATACCTTTTGAAAACTTGGATCTCTAAACTTCTATCCACTTAAGGATTCTATTCTAACTAATCCTCCTTGTATTTTACTTCATGTATTTAACAATATGACGATTTACTGTTTGTCCTTTTGGCTTGTACCTAAAATGCCGACAAACAAAATGTCGGTCAGCCGAAGCTGGTATGTGGGGGAAACAATAAATGTGCAACTATGTTAACAATGTAATCATGTAACAACCAAGATTACGTTTTAAATATAACTCCACGATCCAAGAGTACCCTATCCTCTATGTTGTCCCCATTAAACCCCTCATGATCCACCTATAAGTGAACCAATTTCTAGGGTTGAGTCACATGGCACTACTTGTAAGTAGCCCACTCCTTAACTCATAGCAGGCTAATGAGTCTCATGTCACTACACATAGGTAGCCCATTTTCTAACTCTCGATAACCTAGACCTTGCTCTAGGATTACCCCTTTTTTCTTAGCCTTTTCAAAGCAATAGAGATGGACCCGTATCTAGTCAGTTATATACATACATTTATAGTGATAATCATAGTCACTTTATAGTTGCATGAAATAAATAAACATCCAACAATTATTTTCAAGCAACCGATTAAAACTTCAGGAATCGCCGTGAAACTAGAGCGATTATTCATAAGCGTAACCACATACCTGATTTGATGAGTCATGTAGATTATTCAACATATACTTCATGTATATACAATCAAGCCAATCAACAGATCCAAGCAAGTAATTCAATCATCACATAATTCCTGAAAAGAATATGTACTCTATTTATTACACACTTCATCAAGAATCTACTTTATTTACTTGGATTCTCTTTCTAGGGTTTCTAATCCGCAATAAGGTTTCATTAATATTCATTAGGGTTTCTTAGATCAATTTCTCAAACTTTATCCCTTTTAGGTTAACAAACCCTAAAATACTCTTTTCCATTTATATGAACCTTAATTGCTCAACTATCCATTTTAATAGTCTTTTGTACCCAAATTGACTTAGGATCATCATATCCCGATTTATTCATGGATTTGAACAATTAAAACAATTAAAAGACATATTCATCTAAATTAGGGTTTTCAAGCTCATTAATGCATAATCATGCACGAAACCCTAAATTAAGCCAATTATATAAAAAGATCATCTTTTTAGATCCTATTTTCACTTTTATTAACAATAGGTTAATTTCAGCTTGAATTATCCAAATAACGTCATTAAGTCCATCTATCATCAAATCTAAGGGGTTTTCCTTAATTAAATCATTAAAGATGATAACTTTATGCCCTTTTCAAATTTCAAGCATATTTATGCACATAAACTCTAAATTAGACTAATCATGTGCAAAGTTCTTCCTTTTTGAACATAACATACCTTTTTACATTTAACAGGTTAACATCAACTCTAAAGATCCATTAAGCCCTAATAAACACTTAATTCATTTCAAAATAGGGTTACTTAATCTTTAATTCATTAAATATGATAATTTACACTACATTTCGAACTACGATAAGATTCAGGCTACAAAACTATTTTTAATGGGTTCCTTGCATTTTTTTGATCAAAATACATATATAATTTGTCTTGATCGGAGTTACGAATCATTAGATATGATTTTAGCAAATAAATCATAAAGTGACCAATAGGGAGGTGCCACGTAGGCAACCAACTCCCGTGCACATACCTTGCACACACCCAATCTTTATTTATAACAAAAAGATGGTTTTGACCCTGCGTAAGTGGTTTCTTCTATAGCCCGTGGAGGGGCAGTTTCGTCCAAGGCCACCCGACCTTCTTCAACCTCGCGAATCAAGGCTTGCGGCCGCTGCAGCAGCTCGGGGGAGGGTCCCCTCCCTCCGTCCTTAGTCCCAAAGGCACTGACGAGGATCCCTTTCTTCATGTAGACCTCCACCGCACGTCCACACACCTAGTGGTGCCTTCCTTTCACGGTTAGGGCGGCTGGCCTTCATTGGCCGGGCATGCAACCCGCAGCTGACCTAGCAGTGCGCTGCAGGTTGCTGCACGATGGTGGCGGCCACGGAAAGGTGGAAAACCATCCTAGATCTGAGGAGAAGCTTCGTGACTCCACCAAGAAATCTCATTCATGCTTCTTTCCACTCATTTTCCACCTTTTATCATTATTTTCAATTTATTTCTTAATAAAGAAATACTTAATTAATCTTTTCTTTTCTTTTCTTTTCTTATTGCTTTCTTTTTGCAACCTTGGACTCCTTGGTACCCAAGGAACCCAAGAGGCATGAAATCCTCTTCGGATTTCATCTCTTTGCCTTCTAGAGGTTGCTACCTCTTCCCTTTTCTCAAATATTCAATTATTCAATTACTAATTGAATTTTCTTCGTTATTTGGGCCCAATAGCCAATAAAGCCCACAACACAGACAACAAGGCTATTGTAAACAAAATCCATGTATTCAAAACAAATTATACCATTCTTTGTTCAATTATCTTTAATATGAGAAATTACATATCTCACCCGATGAACCCAAAAATTGGGGTTGTAACAGATAGGGACTTGAGGTTCCACAATAGTTTGTGGCACCTCTTTTTCCTCATCTACCTCCATAGGTTCAATGTTATCTTGTTGGTCATGAACATTTTCAAGTTCAAATTTACTCCTGCTGGTTCCTCTGAAAATAAAATCTTTTTTAAGAACTATATTAGTTTTGGAAACAAAAACTTTATTGTTAGATGGAGTATAGAAGTAGTAACCGTAAGATTCCTTAAGCTATCCAAAAATATACATTTATCTGATTTAGGTCCAATCTATTCATAGCTACTTCTGGACCCAAGCTTCACAGTCCCAAACATTCATGAAAGACATTGTGATGTTTCCAATTCCATATCTCATATAGTGTCTTTTCAAAGGATTTGGAATGTACTAAGTTAAGTGTAAACACAGAGGTTTCAAATGCATATCCCCAAAAGAAAAGTAGAAGATCAACTAAACTCATCATTGATTGCATCATGTCTAACAAGGTGCAATTCCTTCTTTCTGATATAGCATTATGTTGTGGTGTTCCAGGTGGAGTCCATTGTGATATAATTCCATAATACCTTAGAAGGACCCCAAGCTTTTGGTTGATATATTCACCACCTCGATATAATCAAAGTGCTTTAATTATTTTGCCAAGTTGGTTTTATACTTCATTCATGAATTCCTTGAACTTTCCAAATGATTCTGATGTGTGTTTCATAAGGTACACATATCCAAATCTACTGAAGTCATCAGTAAAAGTGATTAAGTACTTATACCTATTTCTAGTACTTGTACTAAATGGTCCAAACACATAAGTATGTGTGAGTCCTAATAAGTCACTAGCACTCTCACTGTTAGAAGTGAAAGGTGCTTTTGTTATCTTGCCCAATAAATAAGATTCACATGTCTCTATTGATTCAAAATCAAAGAGTCTATAGAACCATCTTTATGGAGTCTAGAAATGTGCTTCTCATTTATGTTCCCTATATGACAGTGGCAAAGATATGCTTTTTTTGAGTAATTGAGTTTTAATTTCTTTGTATTTATGTTATATACATTTGTCTCAAGATCTAATAAATAAAGACCATAATATATAGGGGCATTGTCATAAATGTTCTCATCTTTAAGAATGGAAATACGACCATTCTTATTTTAAACTCAAATTTTTTATTATGCAAACAAGATACAAAAATAATGTTTCCATTTATTGTAGGTACATAATAGCAGTTCTCTAACACAATTTAAAGCCCATTAGGGAGAGAAAAACAACATGTGTCTACTGCATTGTCAGCAACTTTTTCTCCATTTGCACCACATAGTTCCACCTCCCCTTTATTTAGCGGTATACTTCTTTTCAGATCCTACATATTCAACAATATGTGAGATTCACATTAGATATCCACTACTCTTGATAAAGAATTAGATACATTTATTTCAATAACATACATATCTCAAGGGAGAGAGGGTAACTTCTCTTCTAATGACCAGTCCGCTGACAATTACCTCCCTTACCCACTCCTCCTTTTACTAAAGTACATAAGAATTTTAACTAGCTTTAGAATCTTTCTTATCTTTGCCTTCGCCATTTATTTTCCATTTGCTAACCATCAATAAGGAATTGGGCTTCTCATTCATTTGCCCCTCAGTAGTTCTCATCATGTCAAGTAGCTCAATCAATGTCTAATCAAACTTGTTCATGTTGACAATTTTTTTGTATGAATCTGACAATGATTGTAGGATTACATATGTGGCCAACTCTTGACATAAAGGAAATCCTAGTCTTGCAAGATATTCCACATACCCAATAAACTTGAGTACATGGGGTCCAACTAGATCACCTTCTGCCATTTCACACTTAATCAGTGCCTTGGAGACATAACACCTCTCTTGCCTTCCTTGTTATTGATACATGTTCCTGATATGTGTTATCATCTTAATAACATCCATGTTCTCATGTTGCTTCTGAAGCTCGTGATTCATAGAATACAGAATTAGGCATTTTGATGCCCATAGCCTCATTGGAATGCTTCTTGTAAGAAAACCTTTCCTTTCTATACACATTAGGAGTTTGTTTACTATGTAGGTATTAGTGTGTCCAGGACATAGAGTTTACTCTCATGTGTGAGAACAATTCTCATTGTCCTAAGACAAACATTAAAGTTATTCCTATTTAGTTTCTCTTTCTCAAGGAATGATCATAGTACAAATAGATTGTTGCTAGTGTTTCACCATTGATCTACATAGAAGATATTTTGCACGAGTCAATTGATTTGAAAATTTATTTGATTGATGAAATTAATTTTAATTTTAATTAATTATGCTCCAACTATTTTATTCAAATTAATAGCCCTCACTATTAGTTTGTAAGAGTATCATGAGCAATCTTCTAGTTAGCCAAGATAAAAAATAATCAATTCAGTACTCAACTAGCAGAAACATCCATAACTTAATTAATATGGCAGGTAAAATTACTAGTTACATTATGAAAAATTCTAGGATAGATGGTTTACATCCCCATGTAAATAATTCATCATATGAATTATATTCAATCTTTATGCCTCTAAGTCCTTAATCCCATTAAGGTCACCTACTCAATCTAACCCAAGGCCAATACAGTAAGTATGCACCTTGCTTGGAAGGCCCACATACTTATTACCACACTTCCTCAAGGTAGATGGTAAGGAGTGGGACCTAGAGAGGATCCACTCCCAATCAAAAATTTGAAGAATAAAACTTCCAATCCAAACATACCCAAAAGGTATGAAGGAGTGGGTGTAAAATTTTCAAATCTTATTAATGGTATTTAAAACAACCAAAGTATAGTAGCAGAATAAAAATCATGACTATTATCAACTTTCCAAAAGATTACAAAAGTACATCTTAATCTCCCACATAGGGTTTACGTGATACAACATAAGGATCCATATAGAGGGAAATCTAGACCATAACAACTTTGTCTCTAGGATTTAACTCCTTAAGATATGTCCATAACTTTATACCATGTCCTCTTTGTCCTTCACCTAGGGTTGGAAGCATACCCCAGCAAGAAGAGAAAAAATATAAGATATCAACAAAGGTTGGTATGTGCATACCAGAAAGGAAATTGAGAAATATATGAAATAAAAGACGTCAAAATAAAAGGCTTCCCATAGAAAATAAAAGTACCACCCAAGTGGGTATCAAGAGAAATGATTCACCAAAAAGATATACTTTCCATTAAAACAACATATAAAAGGAGTGCTACATAAGCACATATAAGGAATCATGGTACATAACCCATCATCATCAACATCAACCTGCATGCATGTGAGATAAGCATAGCACTAGAACAACATAAATAACAAAGGTGGACAAGCCTTATAAACTTGAAAACTAATAGAGATTGACACATAACCAAACTCCCAATATATATAAATGTGGGCCAAACCTCATAAATTTGAAACCCGGGTATGGGGCACATAACCTCCATCCAAAAAATAAATAAGGGCACATAACCCAAAAACCAATGTAGTAATATTACTCTAGTGCTATTGAGTCATACAACATTCTTAATAGAGAGGCAAGTAAAAAGTATAGTCAAATTTTACAAATTAGCACCACAAAAGTGACCATCATAATCATCCACCTTAAAGTGGGCATATAACAACAAATTGAGCTCCATTATGAACAAAGCATAGGAGAAGACCAAAAGAATGTCCAAAAATCAATAACAAATAAAAAGTACTTCACATGAAGCATATTTTCCAAAATAACAAGATAAGGTGTAGGCTAATGTCCATAGGACTAAGAGAATGATAAAGATATGTTACTTCTCAATAAGAAGAATAGGAGATGCAAACATACAATAAGAGCGATGAATAAGAAATTGCTCAATGGAGAAATAATGTGGGATGAAATGATACCTCTCTTTAGAGTCTAAATAGTCCAAAGTTACTTCTAGATCCAAGTCTAGGCCTCCAAAGAACCTATTAAGCATATATGTAGGTTTTAGATCAATTTCACATTGATTAATCAAACCCAAAATATCACCTTTTTCTTTATATGCGATTTAGGTTATAAAATCATGCCATGTTTTAGGTTACCTTTTTATGAGTCCAAAACATATTTTATTATATTTTTCTAACTTATATATATTTAGTTGTGAATATTACAAGTGATTATCTATTTAGGAAAATCCATTAAAATCACATATTTACAACATTAGATTTTGGCAACAAAACCAGTACCATTATAAAGCTCGTATTTTTTTATTTTGGAACATATTTTATTTTATTTTTGTGATCTATAAATTAATTTATATGAAATTTGTAGAAACGACCAATCAGAAAAATCCATATAAACATCATTTATTTCTTTGAAAATAAAATGATCTATCCCAACCAACGATGGCCAAATGGTCTAGCCAGCTTCTAGCAAGGCATCCTTACTTAGCGTGTGAGAGACAACTGTTTAAGGATGAAAAGACACTTTTACCCCTGATGCAAAACTGAAGGATCAAAGAAAATAAAAGGGTAGGAAAGGAAATCTATAGGTAGTCATCCTCTTCTTCAGTCTGAGCTTCACACAATCAAACAACCTCAAACAATGTTGATGCAGACCAAAAATTGAGCACTAGTACTCGTGAATTCGTAACCTGAGTCAACATGGAAAGCCACCAGCTCACTCTGAAGTCCTAGTCAAACTCGAGAGAGGGAAACAAGATGGTGATCAAACATTGCAATTATGCACATCAGATCAGGGAAACTAAGTAGTAAAAGGGGGGAAATTAGATATACCTTGAATCCAACTGAAATGAAAAGGTAGAGGACCTTACAAGACTCCTAACATGTTGATCTAAGCCTTTTGAGGGTCTCTCAAAGCCCAAGAGCCCAAAGGTGACTCCGCGGCGGCCACTACTAGCCGGCGGAGTAGGGGAGGCTTCCTCAGAACCATCTAAGACCAAACCATAGATGAAAAACAAGGATAGGGAGGCTGGCGGTTGTGAGGGAAGATTTCTAAAAGGTATGAAGGTTTGAGGAGGCGAGGAGAAGGAAAAAGGGGGAGAAAACATGGCATGAACATAGGCAAGGAAGGTGAAAATAGCTAGGGTTATATAGGTGATGAAAGCCCAGAAAACATGGGATCAATGGGTGTGGAATCTTCTCCCGGTTTCATAGCACCAAGAATCATGAAAAAAGATTGAGAATTGAGAGAGAAATTGTTGTTTTATTATCCATGTCACTGCTGTCTGGTTTCCAAACAAGCGCAAGGTTGAAGACAACCCACAACCACTCGATCGGAAATCTGAAGGATGAGATACACACACATATAAAATAGGCATGACAAATTAAATTATATTCCCAAACAAAATTCGAATAAAGTGTGAATGCAATTATTTCTCTTTCTCTCTCTCCTTATTTGAGGGTGCAAACATGCTCCAAATTAAATGAAATTTGACACCCAACCTATTTTTGATATGAGGAATCTGAATATGCAATTAGATTTGACTTTTGAAAAGTTTTTATGTATTAAATAAATCAAATCTTATTTTCTCTTTCCTCCATCATTAATGGTTATAAGATTCTCCAAATTTGATGAAACTTTACCCACAAGTCATATTCAATGTGTTGGATACGAGTTTGCCATTAATTTTACATGTTGCAGAGGTTTTTACATTTACTTAATATTTTGAAGGTTCTACACACTTTCTCTCTCCTGATTTCATCTTTTAATCAAACATCTTCCAAATTGGATGAAAATTCACTCAAAGGCTATATTTATTATGTACATTATGAATCCAATATTATTTTCTTTTTGGATTCATTTATTATTTTATTTTATATTTTGGGGAAAACTAAGATCTTATATATCCAAAATTAATTAATTAATTAATATTATGTGAATAATGTGAAACTTGACTCCCAAGGCAATTGGGACCCAAAGAATATGATTTTTAACTTAGATTCCACTTTTAGGGTTTTCTATAATGAGTTATGTCACAATTAATATTTTTGGCCATTATTATCACATTATTTCATTATTATCACCATTGCTCATTCCATTGTGTTCCATAACTTTAATATTATCACTTATGTGTGATTATTTGTAAGGAATTTTATATAATTCATTATTATCTCGTGTGACATATTTTATGTGTCTATTATTGTCGCAAGACTAATGTGAGAACATTAGGTTACATTAGGGGGATTTATTCATGCATTTTATCATTAGGTTTATACCAAAAATCTTTTAGATCTAACCCCAACCTTGCTTGGCTAAGCCCAAAAGGTCAAAGTTCTAGAGTAGGGTCCAAGATCTGGTATGTTACATAGATGACACACCATGCTTGGCATGCCCATACTTAGTCAAACAAGGTTTTCATGTGTATCACACTTGGAAGGAATCTTCAACATTAATATTATATTGAGGGATTTAAATATATATCATATGTATCTAATTAACATTACATGTATATTTTTATAATATAGGAAACAAACACTACATGTGATAAAAGTGGATATGGAAAATAGTACAACAACTTGATCCAACAAGTGTTGTAATAAAATGAATAAAAGATTCATATGTAAATGTAATCCTACTATTTCTTTTTAGTGTTTTTGATCACTCGGCCAGAAAAGTTGATCAGCCGATCAAAAGTCCATAATTTGGAAAATCTTATGTTGTTGTAGATCCATCATCATGTCTTGATAACAAATCCTCCAAGGACCATCCTCCTTAGTGTGGGATTTTGATTGTCTCTTGCTTTGAACCATGGTCCACTGGTGATGTTTTCACATGATCATATTCTAATTACATAATTAAAATCTACATGCCAAATGAAAAGATAGAGGCATGACATGTAAGACATATATGTGAACAAGAAAGATAGTGTGCTACAATGAAGTGTGTAGAGAGGAGCAATGTGACCTCTCCCTTTTATTTATAAGAGTACCTGGAGAAATTACATAGATGTCCAGTAGTATATTGAAATTACAATATATAATAAAGCTAAATATAAATAAGATATATTAATACTCCCCCTCAAGCTGGAGTGTACACATCGTGTATGCCCATCTTGTTGCAAAAGTTCTGAAATACTATTGGACTCAATGGCTTTGTGAGAACATCTACAAGTTGATCCTTAGATTTGACTTGCAGAGTCACAACAGTACCATTCTTGATCTGATTTCTGATGAAGTGGCAATCAACCTCTATGTGCTTAGTGCATTCATGGAAGACTGGGTTCTTGGTAATATAGATTGCAGCTTCATTGTCAAATCTGGTCTCTATGGGAGACAAAACATGAATCTTTAATTTAGAAAACATAGATTGAACCCACTAAAACTCGTAATAGGCATGAGCCAATGCTCGATACTCAGAGTCCATGCTAGATCTTACCACAATATTTTGCTTTTTTCTTTTCCAGGTGATAAGGTGATTTCCTAGAAACATGCAATATCGAGAAGTAGACCTCCTATCATTCAGATTACCAGCCCAATCTGCATCTGCATAACCAGTAAGAACAAGATTAGACACATGGGTCTTGGGTCTGTAATAGGTCATCCCCTTACTAGGTGCACCTTTTAGATATCTTAGATTATGACAAACTACTATCCAATGTGACTATTGTGGTGATCTCATATGTTGACTCACCACTCCTACAACAAAGGAAATCTCAGGGTGAGTAACTGTTAGATATATCAGTTTACCAACAATTTTCTTGCAATGTCCTAGATCTGGATAATCAGTATCATCAATTGTCTCCTTCACATGATACTCCATAGGAGTAGCCACCGGCTTGGACTCACTATACCTACTTCCTATAGTAAACCCAACGCGTATTTCCTCTATCATACATGAGATCTAAGTACTTCAATACCAAAAAATACCTCAGTTTGCCTAGATCCTTTGTATGAAAATGCCCCTACAATCCTTCTTTCACACATGATATGCCTATAGAATCACTTATGGTGATAACTATATCATGAACATATACAACAATAATAGATCCAACAAGAGAACTAGAATAGAATAAGGAGTGATCAGTTACTAAATGAGAAAAGCCCATCTTTAGTACAACATCATTGAACTTATCAAACCAAGATGTACGAGATTGTTTCAACCCATAGATGGATTTCTTCAATCTACCCACCTTCTGACACTTCCCCTGAGCAACAAAACCAGGAGGTTGCTCCATGTACAACTCTTCTTATAGATCACCATGAAGAAATGCATTCTTAAAATCAAGCTAAAATAGAGGCCAGTTAAAAGCAGTATCCAAATAAATAAGAATCCACACTACATTTAGACAAGCCACATGTGAAAAGGTCTCAAAGAAATCAACCCCATATGTTTGAGTGTAACTTTTTGCCACCAGTCTAGCCTTCAACCTCTCAACTGAAGCATCTGGATTATGTTTCACTATGAATACCCAGTTACATCCCACAACATTTTTATCTGGAGGTAAGTCAATAAGTTCCTAGGTGTTGTTTCATAGAAGAGTAGACATTTGCACATGGATTGCCTGTTTCTAGCCAATATCCTTCATAGCATCAAGATGATTTCTTGGAATGACCACATAATAAATCCCAAGAGTGAATGAACGGGACTGCTTACATAATTTTGACAAACAACACACACTTTCAATAGTATGTCAAATAGTACAGGAACGAGTACCTTTGCACACTGGAATGGGAACATTAAGGTCAAATAATTCTTTAGGAGTCTCTTGAGTTGAGGGAGATGGGGACAACTCAGAGACTGGGGTCTCTACCTCCATTGGATCTCGTCTTCCTCATCCATTGGAAACATGTGAATATTGCTGAATTAAGGTACCATCTGCTGGCTTCTCTTCCTGAACTACAATACAGTCAGGAGTGATAGGTGGCACTCTCTCACTCTGATGTGGTGGGGGCACTCTCTCACTAATGTCTGATGGTGGCACCCCCTTACGGGGAACACTAGAAAAATATGGAGTAGATTCATGAAAAGTTACATCCCTAGACACAAACATACAATGGAGACTGGGACAATAACACTTATACCCTTTTCTAGTGTTGGAGTACCCAAGAAACAAAGTCCTAATTGACCTAGGGGATAATTTATCAACCTTAGGATCAAAATTGTGGACAAAGGAAGTACAACCAAACACTCTAATGGGAACAAGAAAGGGATGATCCTTGGGACTTAAGATAGAGAATGGAGTACGTCCTTGAAGCACACAAGAGGGATGTCTATTAATAAGGATACATGCAGTAAGTAAAGCATCAGACCATAATCTCCTAGGAACATTGGATTGAAACATAATTATCCTAGAAATATCAAGAAGGTGATGATTTTCCTCTCAGTTATCCCATTTTTTTGAAGGGTGTGAGGACAAGATGTACGATGTATCATCCCAATAGAGCTACACAAATCAGTCATAGCACTTTGAACGTATTCCAAGGCATTATCAGATTGAAGAATTTTAATATTGCAATTAAATTGGACTTTTATTTTTTAACGAAAATGCTTGATAATGGATAACACAAACTCTCAAATCTTCAACAAATAAATCCATGTCATGTGAGAAAAATCATCCACAAAGGAAATAAAATAGCGGAAACCATTATAGTTGTTGTCTATTACAGGACCCCAAACATCACTGTGGACTAACTCAAAGGGACAAGAAGTCCATTTATTGACACGAATGGGATAAGACTATCTATGATGTTTCCCTAATTTATAGGATTGACACTCTAATGAAGACACTTGGGATAACTCAAGTTCTAACTTTCTCAATCTCTCCAACAAAGGATGTCCATATATGTAGCCACAATAAGGGAGAACAACCCCAAAAAATAGGACCAGGACCAGATACTTGGCAAGGCAGACTTTCACCATGGAAGAGGTAGAGATCACCTTTCCTAAGTCCCCCACCAATAACCCTCATACTCTTGAGATCCTATAATACAAAACAAGAAGGTCCAAATGTCACCGTACATTTCATAGTATCAATCAATTTTGCAATAGAAAGAAGATTAAATGGAAATGTAGACACATAATATAAAGATTTAAGATCAATTCTAGGAGTAAGAGAAACAAATCCACTGGATAACACTCTCCTCACTGAACCATCTTCTATTGTCACAAATTAGTGAGGAATATGTGAGTCGATGTAATGAAGCAGTCTCCTCATACTAGTCATATGTTGTTATGCTCCAGAGTCAACCACCCATAAAAAAGTTGAACCAGAAGCTAGCAAAGAGGTAGACTTATTACTGGTAGTAGATGCCAGGATTGCTGAAGAAGAAGATGATCCCAAACTCAGATGTTGGGTAGCTAGAATAAATCTATCATATTCCTCCTTAGTGAGTGTGATGTCGAATGATCCAATTTTCAAAGTAGGAGGCTCAAAAGACTCAATAGTAGCAACATAGTTTGATGCCCCCACAGGTGGTGCACTAGGTCTGCCATGCTTCTTCCAACATTTATCAACCATGTGTCTAGGTTTGTCACAAAAAGTATACTTAGGACGTGTATCACTTCCTCGACCCATACCTATATGACATCCTCTATCTGCAGCGGTTATAGATGCATGGGAATCTCTATTTGACATGACAACTGTAGGATCAACCTATTCAAACTTTGACTGTAAAATCCTTGAGTAAGCTTCTTCCAAGCTGGGAAGTTTGTCAGAAGCTAGGATAACCCTGCAAGCTGAACTGCATGAAGAACTTAGGTCGGATAAGAATTTTGTTGTAATAAAGTCATATTTGTCTTTGACTTGTTCTATGATAGTCACTGGATGATAGAAGCTTAGTTCTTGAGTAATATCTTAGATCACTCAAAAATATTTTTCCAAATGATTTTCTCCCTATCATTTTGCAAATAGACATTCATATATCATAAAGTGACGAAGACCATTCCTTTCTTATGAGTCATGTTTCTTTACTACATCCCATATCTCTTTGGTAGTAGTGTAGAACATGAACCTAGCAGTAATTTTAATTTCCATGCTCCCCTACAACCATGTCTTCACCATACTATTATGACGCTTCCATTCAACATAGCCTTTGTTAGTAGAAGTAGGAGGATCAGAATCAACATGTCTTGCCTTGTCTCGGGATTCCAACATGTATGGAAAACATTGATCCACAAGAGATAGTTCTTCCCATTCAACTCGATGGAGGGTCTAGGTGACATCTCGTGATAGATGGTAGATGCCTTAGTATCCTCCATGATCTAAATGGAAAAAAGAATGATGGGATGGTACATGTCAAGAGAGAAACTAACTGATGGAAAGATACACATCATGTTGTGGAAGGGAGTGATAGAGAGATACATGTCATTCAAATATAGATGAGATGATACATTTTTGACACATCAACATACTCCAAGCAAGTATTTCCTAATCACACATAGAGGAGATGTGATTAGAAATTCTCTAAATAGACGCGGGATGCTTGATTTGTACCTTTAGAATGTCGTTGGAGAGGTTGAAGGAGTCTATGCCTTTTAGTCAAGAATCAACCATGTTTGGCCCCTCACCCAGTGAAAACTAGCTTGGCAAAAAGCTGCCTAGTGGCTTCTTGGCCGGAGATGATGAGCCTCCGGTGGTAGTGGGATATCGACGGTGGGACACCGACTTCGCGTCTGCTGCTCGATGGCCTATTCCTACCGGCGGCAGCCGGCCACTGCCCGGTGGTGGCGATGCTTCTACGACTTCTTGGTGGCGGATGCTACTGTCTGGTGCAGCGGTGACTTTCCATGTCGGTTAGGGTTAGGACTGGATATGCTTCCCTTAGATCTTGTTGCTCTAGTACCATGTGAACAAAAAAGATAGGGTGATGCAATGCAGTGTGTAGAGAGGAGCTATGTGCCCTCTCCCTTTCATTAATAAGAGAACTTGGAGAAATTACATAGAGGTCCAACAATATATAGAATTATAAAATATAAGAAGGCTGAGTATAAATAAGATATATTAACAATATACACATTACATGATGTTTGATCAAAATTAAAACATTGATATTACATGATTTAGATCACGCCATGAAAATCTAAGTCCCATATCCACATCTACCAAATAGAATCAATTTAAGGCATCGTATGGATTTATGTAATACATATCACGTCATATATGATATTAGATGATTATCATGGATACAATATTGCACATTTACTGATCCAACGAATCATTTGCACGTCAAAATCCAAAATGGAGTCAGAAGTGTACATCATCAACTCTGATACCACTATTGGGTTTTAGGGAAGGGGCACAATAAAGTAAAAAAAAGTCTTCCCTTTCTACCCAAACCATTAGATCCAATATAGCTATAAAACATCAGTGAATAAAAGGCATAAGAGGTGATATAGGTGATAATTTTTGCACACTACTTGTCCAACAAGTAGACACATCTTATGTCAGTGAGGAACTTGAACACTTAAATCTAGATCAATTCCAGCTTCCAAAAAGTCTAGAGAGATCACCAATAGATCTAGATTGTCCACCAAGCAACAACTTATTATTATCTTTTAGAACGTGTTCTTCAAGCGTCTGCATATATGCCTTGGCTTATACTTGATTCACATAGATGAGGGAAAAGATGGTGCACCACCTTGGCCACCAAGTCGAAGAGTAACATGATTTTTCGACGTGTTAGGCATCCTAGAACTCCATTTATTCTCTTACCTTGGGCAATAGTCCTTAGGATGACTTCCTCTCTAAGAGAGATAAGTTTGATGGACAAATTCTCTCACAAGTTGTCTCAAAAGTTGTCTCTCATTCTTTAGGACATGACCCATTTATATAGGAGTCTCATGGGCTTGATAAAACCTAATTCCAATCCCTTTCATAATCACAATCTAAAAGGAAGTGTGATGTTGAAAACTCAAACTAGATTTGAGATAATCACATTTGTAGATCGCCTGATCTCAGTCCCATAATCAAATTAGCCAATCACAGGAATTCAATTCTAGATCTGAAATTTGAAATTTTCCATGTTGAACTATGAGCCCAATAGCAGAAGTTCAGTGGAAAACTCAATTGATCAAATGACATCAATGGATCCATTGACCAAATCAGCCGCTCAATCGATCAAACATTTTGATCACTAGATCAAATGGTTAATAATCCTATTTGTGATTCATAACCATTCTAATCATATGTTTGATTGCAAACATTAATTCCCTTATGCAACTTTATGCATGTGACCTGGTAGGATCATAATTACGTTGGTAGTAATGTTTAAAACAACATAAGTAAGGATTGGTGTCTAGCCACACAAAATATTTTTACCCAAGTTAAAGGAATGAGTTGGAGAACAACTACAACTTTTAAAATAACCAATGATTCATTGATCGTATAATCCCTTTGTTATAGATATCCATATTGAACTCTGGGCATGGAATGTCTCCTCTTAACATTTAATCTATATTCCTCGAACTAGAGCACACTACTCAAGATATGTCAGCTCAATATCATATATTAACTCACATGAGTATGGCCATGCATTTCTTGGTCTCTCTTATCAAGTAGTCAGGGATATCACTCCAAAGGATGGAAAATTTCATATACATCACTCAAATCATGCCCCATGTGGCAGATTGTACCCAATCACCACCTTTTAGGTAAATTGTATTTTGGAGCACGTTGGGTTAGTCTCACACTACAAAGAATGACATGTGTTACTATAGTGAATTGAGGTCGAAGGATCACAATCTCTGTTGTCACATTGAGATATGGACTGACATGTCATTACATGATTTCCTTATGTCAACCTCAAGGTGTGTTTGTCCATTACAACTTGTTATCTAAAAAATACCCATGCATCTGAGTTGATATCCAATATCATGACTAAAGAGTCAAAGTCATCACTCACAGTGCATGCTAGTCTTATGTACTATGGTTTTCCTATACTATCCATAATAGCAACCTACTAGGGACATGAAAAGAACGGATACTCTTATTATATATATGATATAAAGTTTTTGGTCCTTAACCTAAACCATATGCCATCGAGTTAAACATTCTTTGGACATTATTAAGTTTATTCATCATCTCAATACTAAAACAAACATAATAAGTGGAATAGCCTTAGACGGCGTGAGCATAAATGATAAGGGGATTAACAAATAGAAACATACTAGTAGTGTCTCCAAAACCAACCTACTACATTATGTCTCTCAGATATATTGTTATTTTGTTTATTATATTATATGGGCCTAATTGTCTTCGGTCATTAGGGTTAATCTCCTCTTCTTTATATTGGCTCCCTTTCCCATAAATAGGAGAGGAGTGTTCTTTCGATCAATAAGAAGGATATCATTAGACTTTGTTTTATCTTCCATATGGTATCAGGGCATTGATCTTGACCATTGAGAGAAAAAAGGAGAGTATCTTCCTGTAAGAGGTTATCATCTCTTCTTGTCTTATCCACCTACTAGGAATCATCCTATTCTTTTATCCCTGCACTAATGCTCTCCATCCCAATCATTGCCTACGCCACTTCCCTAATGAGACGGTGATATGAAGTAGTAGCTTTCATATGTGGTAACATGGGGCAAGTCCATCAAGAGGACCAAGTTCGTGATTTGTTTGTCACATCACGTGTCTGGAGAATCCACATATGATGGATTCACAATTATATCTTACTCTGACATCTTGCACAGAAAAGTGGTAAGTCAATTCACCCAATCTTATTAGGATAAAATGAAAACAAAATTCTTATCAAGGATTCCCAAATCAATAGAAACATAACAAAGTATGCAAGTGGATGATCAAAAGAATAAAGATTACCAGAAAGGTTTTCCATTTAAAGAGATAATCAATAAGAGAGTTTCCTACCTTTTAAACAATGTTGCATCAATAAAATCACAAAAATAAATAGTGGTATGGTGAGTAATAAGGAGACTAGCATATACAAAAAATTAGGGTAGGAACCCATATATTCTTACCAAGGAACAAGAGGATTCAAACCTCAGTTCCAAATAAATATAGTATTTGCAGGAGGACTAAAACCTTAATGAATTGACATGAAGAATAAAACCTCATTTCCCAAAATATAATATATTACAAGATGGCTAAAATCTAAATGCATTGACAGGAAGACTAAAACTTCTTTGCCAAAAAATAAATATGGTGTTACTACTTGTATTTATGACTACCCGGTTCACACATACAAACAGGGCAAGCAAGATAAAGTATACTTATGCTCAAATAAGGGATGAGAACATCCAAATGATATTAAGTGGGGTTATAGAACCCATAAAAGGTATTAAACCATCTCCACAAACAACATACATCACATGACCATAAAATTCCACCAATACAAAGTTAGAGTCTCATTTATTTCACATCCTCATATTAGGGTTAACACATGGAATAGGATGAGTAAGATACAAATTATGGTTCAACAGTCATATCCAACAAATTAAGAAGATTACAAGATTTATTTTAGTAAATTAATTACACATAGACCAATCAAAATGTGAAAGAGGAACCCAATATACTAAAACCTCATAGAGGTTCAAGAGAGAGAAGAAAGAGAGTAATTGCTCAATATGGATGATGGGGAATGTAACATACATCATGTGAGAGAGAAATTAGATTAATTGCTAAATATTATTAAGGGGTGTAACATACCTCAGATTGAGTATAGATATATCCAAGGTCAATCCTAGTTCCATGTCAAGTTCACAAGACACCTATTAAAATCATATATGAAATTAGGATAAATTTGTTATTTGATTCATAAGCCCTAAAAATTGTCTTTTTGTTTTAACGTTTTAGGTCACCAAAACTAGTCCATTGAGCAAATATACTTTTTTTGATTATGTAGCATATTTTAGTTTTTTTTACTTATAAATTATTAGATATGAATTATCTAGCCATTTAGAAATATCTTAAAATTACATATTTATGATGTCAAAATCAGGTGATGCAATCATGCCATTGTATGAAGAAAAATCAAACAACCATAAAACATAATTTTCCATATCATTTGACTTATGGTTGATTTATAATGAGTTTAGTAAAATATGAACAATTAGAAATCTCATAAAAGCCACATGTATATCTTATTATCCTCTCAATGAGGAGGGGCCTAACTGAGATGGCCATGTAGAACCTCACCAGATGGCATATGTCCTCTCAAACAAAATCATGATTATTTCCAATAGTAACCAATTGAAAGTACCAAAATTCATTAACAATAGACCACATAAAAACAAGAGGGAGGGGTAAACTAGAGAAAGGATGCCCCCAATTATTCAACCTCAGATGCAATGATCTCCCAGTTGAAATCTCAAAGATAGGAGATCAAACTCCTTATCCTCAGATCCTACACTCTAGGAAACATCTCGTTGCCATCCCCAAATCCTTCCGGTCACAACAACTACTATAAAGGGGTATTGGGACAACAAGAAAGTCCATGGGACTTTTCTGCCATCCCAAAGAAAAGTAGTGAGGGGGTGGAGTTTCATGGAACCAAACCAAAGTGAAATCTCAAAAGTGGCAAGAAGAATCTTAATGAAATGAAAAGAAAACACACAGTACAGATGTGAGGACACATTGACATTGTCAAACTGCTAGAGCAAGTAGCTATAGAAGAACAAGGATGAAGGAAATGATTTTGGGTATTCACCAACAATCGAGAGGTTGTGATAGGTAGATGGATTCATGAGGACCTCTTGAGAAAAGTAATTGGTTAGATTTCTCAATGGACATCTGAAGAGTCTTGACAGCCTGCTCTATCAACCTCGTACACTCAGAGATCAATTATAGATCAAGGAAAGGAGGATGAACTAGTCTAGAGAAAAAGGGAAGAGAATTGGGGATAATTCAAAGGTTCAAAAGGCCAACCACTACACAAGGAGTCGATACAAATATATTGGATCTAGTGTAAGAGAAAAAAGAGGAATATAGAACTAAGATGGAAAATGGGTAGGTTTGGGCATTTTTGGAAGTTTTAGAATTAGGGGTCAAACAAGGTATGAATGGATGAGGAAAAAGGTCAAAAAAATCTTGGAGAAAGAGTTTTACAAAACAATCAAGATATAATAGAGATATGGAGGAAGAAGAATCATGATTACTGTTCACAAAATAGAAACAATTAGATACAAGTTGAAGGAGAAGTTGTGGCTGTCAGATTGGTTGGGTCCAATGACAAATATGCAGATGAGATTTGGACGTTGGACATATCAGCCAAAACTATAAATAAAATCAACAAGGTGCATGAAAGTGTGATGTATATGGAAACCTTAAAATATCAATAATTAAAACTACATTTTACATATATTAGGTTTTAAACCATATTATTCTCTTTCCCAAAATTAGTTGAGTTCTCAAACAAAGTTCGAATAAAGCCAAATTTGAAAGCTAGGATATTCAAGTCATGTATAATACAAATTTGTGATTAGTTTTCTCCTTTGAATTCATTCAATATATTATTTAATATTTTAGAGTTTAACCTATATTTTCTTTACTTACTAAAATTAAGACATCTAGAGTTATTCAATTAATATGAAACTTGTCCCCTAAGACAATTAAAACATGAAGATTCAAAAATTGATTTTATTTTTATCTTTTGAGACTATAATTAATTTATCTAGTCAGATGGGGTTAAAGGGTGTTATTTTCATATTTATTAATCAAATAAATATATTTAAGGATAAAATCTTGACATTATCTTGGTTTTCATATTATCTTTACTTGATTAACATTCTGTACTCATGGTTACAACCCCATCCATTATTTGATTCAAATTTCACTTTATTAAGCACATTAATTGAATTAGTTACCTTTTCAGGGCGAGGGACGTATTAACATATTAAATTCTTATACTTTTTTTGTTACATGAAACTTTCCATATATTATTATACATATTTCTGAAGTATACTTTATTAGTTTATTTTAAGCATATTTACAATTACATCAGTGCTTTATTCATATTTCATTACAGTTTTGAATCATATTTAGTTATAGAAGGGTATAACATACACCATGTTTGGGGATTTATTCATGAACTAAGCCTAAAGGCATCCAATCCTTAATATTATGGATTCTAGGGATAAGAGTCAAGTTTTGGTATGCAAAAACACCCACCCCTTAAAGAGAATTGTCTCCTAAAAATCTAACAATATGTACACTACCAACTAACTATTCTTCACCCCTTAAAATGGTTTAACCTAATAAGTTAAATTAAACAACAACAAAGGAATAAGGGTTAAAAATCAACATAGGTATGTGATTAAGATATAAATGGGTCATGACTCTAGATAGATGATCCTAACCACCTAGTGTTGAGTAGGTCTTGGGTTTCACACCTGACAACCCTAAAGTTCATTTAAGCATCTAATAAGTCACAAAGTACAAAACTTCACAACCTAGAGGAGAGAAAGAGGTGTTCATTGTACCTTTAGTACATGCCATTATTTCCTAGCCATCACTCCATTTCAAACTAGAGTTTGAGGTTTCTCTATTAAAAGATATTACCTTAATTGTGACTTTGTTTAAGAAAACCTTGATAAAATCTAGAAAACCTTTTTTGTACATATAGTATTATAACAAAAAATAATTTGAGGGCAAAAAATTGTGACATAAAACTGAAGATAGGGCACAAAATCAATATGAGAACCAAGTAAAAAAAAATCCATATTAAGATCGAATATCTCCTTATCAACTACTTTAACATACACATTACCTAACTCCAACCAAATGTAAAAAATCACAACATCTAAAGAAATAAGTCACAACAAACCTAGATTATAGGGTACAAACTTATGGGTCCATCACAAAATGGTTTTCTCATCAAGATATTTGTATAAACCTCATACAATTCTAATCTATGGTAAGCCTCATATATAGTATTTTCACATAGGTTAAAGATTCTACCTATGGAGATAAAATTGAAATAGTCATAATATGATTGCCATGGCTCAGATACCATATTGTAAGGAGTGGAACCAAAGAGGGGATCCACTCACTACTAAATAAAATAAGATTCACCATCCATAACAAAGACACACAAAGTTTTCAAAATGCATGAATAACTATTATTTAATCTTTCACATATCATAAACACCAAAGTATAGTAGTGGAAAAAATAACATCACTATTTCCAATTTACAACATAACATAATGATCTCTCACTTGGGGTTTTACATGATGGTAAGTAATTCAAGATCTAAGTAAAGGAAAGTATGAGCTACTTTAAGTCTATCTGCCAAAAGTTATCTCCACTAAGTAGAGGCCTGATAGCATGTCAATTCTTCCATGTCCTTCAACTATGCGGTTGGAAGCATACCCCATAGAAAATGACAAAATGAAAGTTGTCAAGATGAAAATAGCGATATGTGCATATATATAGAGATCCAAAAATATTAGGTTAAAAGGACAAATACTCATCAAGAGAAAAATAAAAAAAATCCAAGTGGATGATCAAAAGAATAAAGATTACCAAAAAGTTTTTTTAGTTAAAAAGAATCAATAAAGAGAGTTTCTTCCTTTTAAATAATGTCACATCAATAAAACCACAAACATAAACAATTGCATGGTGTGTAATAAGTATACTAGCATATACTTAAAAGTAAGGTAGGCACCCATATATTCCTTACCAAGGGGAAAGAGGACTAAAACCTCAGCACCAAATAAATTTAGTATTTGCAGGAGGACTAAAAGCTTTGTACATTGACATGAGAACTCAAACCTCACTGTCCAAAATATAATATTCCAAGAGGACTAAAACCTTCGTACATTAGTAGAAGGACCAAAACTTTAATGCCCAAAAAATAAATATGGTGTCACTACTTCTAGTTATGACTAGTCATTTCATACATGCCAATAAGACATGCACAATAAAGAATAATCATTGCTCAAATAAGGGATGAGAACATCCAACTAATATCAAGTGGGGTCAGAGGACCCATTAGAAGTATTAGATCATCTCCACAAATAAGATAAATCATAATAACATAAAATTGTGCCACTTTAAAGTTAGGGTTCACTTTGTTCAAACTCTCAAATTAGGGTTAACACATGGAATAAGATGAACAAGATACAAATTAGGTCCAAAAAACATATCAAGAAAATTATGAAGGTTACAAGATCTATTTTTGTAAACTAAATAAACATAGATCAATCAAAACATGAAAGAGGAATTTCTATATACAATGCCTCATAGAGATTCAAGAGAGAATCACGAGAGTAATTTATCAATATAGGTTCAATATACAATGCCTCAAGGGTAATATAATACATCATGTGAGAGAAAGATTAGATTAATTTCTCAATATGATTAATGAGTGCAACTTACCTCTGATTGAATCTAGATATATCTAGGATCAATCCTATTTCCACATCAGGTTCACAAGCCACCTATTAGAATCATATATGAAATTAGGGTTAACTTCTTATTAAATTCATCAACCTTAAATTTTTCTTTTTGTTATTAGGTGTTTAGGTCACAAAAACTACTCCATCATGTAGATCAAACTTTTATAATTCCATTTCAACTTTTACTTTATCTTTTGAATTTATATTTTATTAGATATGGATTTGAGAAATGTTGACCAATTATAAAATTATTAAAATCACATATTTCATATGTTGAAATCATCTAATGAAATAATGTTTTGTGTAGAGGAAAATCAATATAAAACATATTATTTCTTATTTTTCTAACTTATGGTTAATTTTTTCATGAATTTCCTAAAGTCCCATCAATCAGAATCTTATCAAAGTCACATGTATAACTCATTATCCTCAAAGAGAGGAGGGCCCCAACTGTGATGGCCCTATAGAGCCTTGCGGACATGGCATAGTTCCTCTCAAACAAAATTATAACTATATCCAATATGAACCAATTGAAAGTAACAAAATACCCCAAGAAGAGAAATAGATCAACATCATGAGGGAAGGTTAAACTAGATACAAGACACCTAGGCTTCATCAACCTCAGTTGTTATGATATCCCAACCTAGATCTCAAAGATAGGATATCAAACTCCTTATCCTCAAAGCTTACACTACAGAAAAACATCCCATTTCCATCACCAGATCCTTCTAGTGACAACTACTCCCAAAAGGGGTTTTAGGATAGCAAGAAAGTCCATGATAGTTTTCTACCTTATAAGGAAAAAAGGGAGATATTAGGGAATTCGACCAAAGTGAGGGGGAGAGGGTAGAGTTTGCAAAACCAAATCAAAGTGAAAGGTGAAAAGTGGGGAGAATAATCACAGTCAAAACAAAGATAAAACATAGAATATAGATGTGAGGACACCCTAACCTTGTAAGACTACTAGAGCAAGTAGGTGCATAAGAACGAGGATGAAGAAAATGATTTTGGGGATTCACCAACAACTGGTAGGTTTAAATAGGTAGATGGACTCACAAGGGCCTCACAAGAAAACCGAGTGGTTAGATTTATCAAATGGTCATCTATAGAATCCTTAATGCATGCTTTGTCAACCTCCCACACTTAGAAATCAACCACATATCAGGGGAAGGAGTGTAACTTGGATAGAGAAAAAGGAAAGAGAATCAAAGACAATTTAAAGGTTCATAACATTTATAATGTTCGACCTCTACCCAAGGAGTCGATACAAATATATGTGATTTAGTATAAGAGGGAAAAGAGGATACTAGAACTAAGATGGAAAGAATGTAGATTTGGCCATTTAAGGGGATACATGGGAAAGAAAATTTGGGATTACTATTTGGAAAAGAGAAATAAACTGGGTAAAGGTTGATGAAGAAGTTGTGGTCGTCAGATTGGTTGGGTCTAGTGACAAATAGACAAATGATATATTTATAGGGATCATCTCTAATACCCGCGCCGGTAGCTACCCACCCCCTATTTTGGTTACTTTTTTTCAAATTTCTTACTTTCAACATGTGGAGGGTTACTTTACCTTGCAAACTGTTACTTTTCATGCATAGATAGTTTCATTTGCAACAACAAATTTCAAAATACAATTACATATATATTTCATGTGTATTCTGCCCAGTTTTACTTTTTTAGTCATATAGTTACTTTGTTATCAACATAGTTACTTTTTGGTCCTTCCAGTTACTTGTTTTGCCATATAATTACATTCACAATTGACGAGTAGAGAAAATTCAGGCTACCCGCACGGGTATTGAATGAACAATATATATATATATATATATATATATATATATATATATATATATATACATATATATACATATATATAGGGTAGTGATCTAGTGAGAAACATCCTACTGTGAGAGCATGAGAGGCATTTGAATAAGTGAAAATTGGGAGTTGTTTTTAAAAATCCAACCATATAGATGTGAAAAACATCATTTCATTTACCTTCTCACAAAAAATCATTACAATAAGACATTCTTTACATGTCCATATGTACCAAATACACTTCTTACATCCAACAGTCAGCCTAAAATTCAATATAGAGTGTTGAAAAGTATTATGTTGTTGTGAATGATCTACAAATTAGATGATGATGAAATTTTATAGGATGATAAATATTAAGGTATACTTATAATCTATATGTTTGGATTATGAAAAATTGATCTATGTGGAGAGTTATTCAAATGTCTCTCATGCTCTAACCAAGATATGTTTCTCATTGGATTGTTGTCCTATATATATGGGATTAAGAGAGAAAGATCCCCCCCATAACCTGTGGTAGAGGCCAGATGCCCGGGAGGGTGATAAATCAAGAGATGCTTCTTTGTGTGGTTTCGAACCCGGGTCCCTTCATTGGGGACCAACGAAATTTTCCAATCAGCCTATTCCCTTGCCGGCATTGTCCTATATATATATATATACACACACACACATATATATATATAGACAAATAGACAGATGAGACTTTGACCATTTCTTATATATCCCAAAGCTAGAAAGAAAATCAACAAGTGTGTGATTGTGATATATATATACATATATATATATGTATATATATATATATGTAAACCTTAAGAAATCTACCAGTTAAATTGCATTTTAGGTATATTAGGTTTGACCACATTATTCTCTTTCCCAAAATTATTTGAGGGCTCAAACAAAGTTAAAATAAATCTGAATTTGACACCTAGGATATTTAAAGTCATTTTGAATCCAAATTTGCCATTAGTTTTCTTCTTTTGAACTCATTAAATATATTATTTAATATTTTATATTTTAACTTATATTTTCTTCCCTCATTGAAATCAAGACATCTAGGATTATTCAAATAATGTGAATCTTGGTCCCTACGGCAGTTAAAACATGAAGATTTTGAAATGAATATTATTTTATTCTTTGGAGACTATTTGTTAATTTATCCATTGCATTAGGGTTAAAGGATGCTATTTTAATATTTATTAATCAGATAAGTATATTTATCAATGAAATCATGACATTAGTTTTTTTTATATTATCTTCTTTTGGATGACTTTCCATACTCATATTTATGACCACATCCATTATTTGATTCAAGTATTCTTTATTAAGCACATAAATTGAATTAGTTTCCTTTTTAGGGTTTGTGAAATATTAACATATTTACATGCATACATACTATTTGTTATGTGAAATCTTCCATATGTTATGATAAAAATCCATGAAATATACTTTATTAGTCTATTTTGAGCATCTTTCCAATTACCTTAATCATTTAGTAATATTTCATCACAACCTCTTACTTATAAAACATATTTAGTTGTAGAAGGATATAACTTGGACCATGTTTGGGGATTTATTCCTAAACTAAACCCCGAGGCATCCAATCCATAAGATAAAGGTGTGTAGGGGATAAGAGTCAAGTTTCAATATGTGTTACTCTTGAAGTTGAGAGACACTAGGAATGTTCATCATCCAAACCTTTTTTGAAGTGTGGACGTGATGGTCTGGCTCTAGAGAACACTCGCCCAAGGGAACTTCACTCATCTCTTATTGCTTCCACCTCTTGTGAAGAAACTCTCCATGGTCATCAACTCTTAGTTAGAAATCCATGCTTTTCTTGGGGATGATTAGTCTATCAAGCCAAACTTCTCTTAAGGAAGACAATTAGTTATCTACATGCCAGTCTATGCAATAGCTTCAAAGAACATGATTCTCCAACATCCTACCATGTATACTTCCACCGAACTTGCTCATCCTACTTGCTTCCCCCTTGTATCCCTTAACCTTCATTTCCTACACATTATATCTATTATTGATAGGATCATTTAGATTGGAATTATTACATAATATATGTTATGGGGGATCCACCCTCACATTTTCAAGTTTCAAAAAGATCCATTGATTTTTCTGTATCGATTTATCTAATCAAGTCATGTAGCACATTCAGTCACATTATCAGTTTATGTACAACATATTGTAAAAAAAATCCTCATGCTAGTTTTTAAAGTACAAAAAAGGGCATTATACTAATATTTTCTTCATTTGACAATTTTTGCCCCATACCACCCATCATGTGTGCATTGCTTTCCATATGCATGGCTGATTGTCTTTTTTTTGCACCAACTACTCATTCAATTCATAATTGTTGCACAACAGGGATACGAGGAGAGAAAAATGTATGAAGAGGGAGTATGAGTAGAAAGAGTTATGAAAAGAAAGAGAGAGATGGTATGTATCAATATATGCTATTTTGATTTTACAAAGCTTCTTAATATTGCACACATCCATCCTCCAACATATTTGTTGCAATTTGTTCCCACTAAGCATAGGTCTTTGAGTGCAACATTGGTGTATATCTTTTCCAATGACAATATGCTTGTTCATGCTTTCCAATGCATCATTTTTATATCTCTTTTCTAATGACATTGTGCTTCTTCATGTTCATGCCATCATATGCACATAGGTTGGATACATGTGCTTCTCTTATTCCAGTTGGCTACCACTTCTATGCAAGTTGAAGGATCTTAATAATATCATTGACACACATTGGGATAGAGCGTGTTGTGCTTATTCTAGCCTCTCATTCTCTTTGGTGCTAGTATGTGATGAACTTGTTTCATCTCATAAAATGGGTGGCTATTTTTCACAAGTTCATCAACACCAAGCTTACAAATACTAAACCTATAAGGTTTATTATTCATCCATATTTTGTCTTCAACTGGCTATTTTACTCATGTCTTCTTGTAGTTGTACCCTTGTTTCTCAAGTGCCAAGCTAGTTCTTCTAGTGATCTAGTTAAGTTTTTCTTGGTGGTGTCTTTCATTCCCATCAAGCCCTCTAAGAGTCAAACTCTAGATGGATCCAGTTTGTATTCATCATCATCTCATCATATTTTTATTTGAATATATCTCTACTGCTACATCGTTGGATGTGTTTATGATGCTAATTCCAATCACATATTTTCTTTTCAATGAAGATGGTGTAGTCATGGGGTTTTCATCATCTACTCTAGATAGATGGTGATGTACTTCATTCCATACGTGCTTCAGAAGATATTCTCCATATCTCAAGTATTTCCATGCTGCATAGGATAACTTTAAAGGAGTTTTATGAAATCATTTTTGGAGATTCATGTTTAATTGGGAGTGAAAATCTTCTATTGGAGTGACATTGTTTGTTTTCTATGTGTCGTATGGTCTAGTTAAGTCTTTTAAGTTCAAGTTTTATATGTGTTTCACCCATGGTCTAGCTTGAGGGCAAGTGTTAGAGTTATTGTTATTTAGTCTGTTATGTTATATGGGCCTAAGCATCTTGGCCCATTAGGGTTAAGTTCCACATCTTTATATGTGTTTCCTTACCTATATATAGGAGGTGAATGTGTCATCTATCAATAAGAAATACATCATTAGCCTCAATATTATTTTCCACAAGGTCCATCACGGTTTTAAGGCCACATCACCTTATCCCTTTAGTATAAATACCCACATATCATAACATCATATTCACATTGTCTCATAATAGTAGATATAAGACGTCATTCACACCCATACATATTCACAATAGATATTGAAGAAAACAAGCTCCAATCACTACATATACTCAACACTATAAAACTCCTAGCATCTTCTCACAATCCAAAATTTCTACAACGTTACCCATTTCACTTTCTTACTTCCAAACACTAGAAAGCTCTTTCGATCGTAGGGAATAACATGATTAGGGTTTCACTTTGATTAATTAGACCCATTACTCATCTTTTACGACGGAACAAAGGTGCAAATAGAGTATAAATATGTATTACAAAAAAGACAAAGTATGAGCAATCCTAGAAGCTATACAAACCTCACAACATGCATCAAAGTATCCATACTTAGCACAATTTATAATTTTTGACCATAACAAAGCCCTACTGGCATAAAGGGGTTCCACATTACCCTCCAAGGATGATTTATTCTTTACATATCTATAATAAATACAAAGTAAGGTTTTGTGTATTAACTCCAACATACGAGTAAGTTATGGCTAAAACAAGATTATGCATAAATATGCCATTTTAGGTATAAAAGAGCTACCTTTATGCATGAACCATACATTCTAAGAAAGTATAGCATTATGATAACTATTTAAACATGTTATTTTCACATTATATGATCCTAAAAGCTTCTAGGAAGTTAAACATTCAAAATTACTCAACATGGTATTAAGCAATAATAAAAGAGTCATTTTTAGGGCAAAAGCATGTCTTTTTCTAAATTCCAATATTTTTGCCAAATAAACACTTAACACTATTATCATGGACCATAACTTAAATGAAAAGAGGATAAATAAATTTGTGATCGATTCATTATACCACCAAACAACCCATAAAAGCTCCCCTTTTATGCATAAAAAGCATGTTTGTAGCAAGATTAGGGTTTGCGCCGACAAGGAGTGGCTCAAGTGGTCAAGCACGGTGTCCCTTAACAAAGGCACCCGTGTTTGAATCCCAGTATCTGCCTTGGTTTACCACCCTCCCGGGCATTCGGCCTCCACCACAGGCATGGGAGAGGAGGAGAGAATGCCTCTCTTTATCCCAAGATTAGGGTTTGCATGTAGGAAAACAAAGGTAAAAAGTACCTATATCACTTGCCTCAGGATGGAGAGAACGTGACCTATATCACTTGCCTCGGGATGGAGAGAATGTGATCCATGCAACAACTTCATGGTAGGACTCAAACCTCCTTCAAAGATCCCATGGAAGCTCCACAAAATCTCCTCCAAGTAAGATCTATGCTCAACTAGGTCAAAAAGAGAGAAAAGAAGGGATCTTTATCGAAATGGAGAAAGATACATAATTATTCACCATGAATCTGGGTCAAAGGAAGGAAAAGAGATGTAAAACATAAATAAAAGGGAATAATAATGGGATACCTTACATGATCTAGATTTTAAACATGTCTATCTGGCTTTAATCCTCCAAGGAGCTTGATCTTCTTCTTTCATGTACATGCAAGCTCCCATCAACCACCTTGTCTCCTCTCCACATTCTGCAATAGCTTAGGCATCAAATGGTTCATAGGGTCAATGGGGTTGGGTTATATATAGGAAATTGTATTCCGAAGTCTAAAACAATCCTTATAAGTGAACCCATCAAGTCCCATGAATAATAGACCCATTAAGGCTCTTCACCTTCCAACTCATGTACAGTCACGCATCAAGGTACAAATCATATGGACCCATTGAGTCTCCCTTCACTCTTATCCATCAAGGTATATCTCCACTTCACCCATCAAGATCCAACTTGATGAACAATTGAGGTCCTTCAACACAAGCCCTATTGAGGTGCACTTCACCAAGACATCAAGGTCCACTTCAACCTCACCTATCTAAGATCCATCCAAGACCCTCGAGGTCCAACCCTACTTCCCTCATATAGGTAACCCATCCTCACTAATAAAGTTCAACTTACCAAGCCATCAACATTCACCTATATCTCACACATCGAGGCTCCACCTCAACCAAGGCATCAAGGGTCTGACCCATCAAGGTCAGGCCCATCAAGGTTGATCCAAGAGAGGCCATTAAGGCTCCTCAACTTTTATACCCATAGAGGTCGAGAGTTAGCAATTGAGGCTCACCACCCCTGCCACTATATTGGGGCTAGGATTATGGTTAGAACCCCAGGATAAAACATTATATGTTCAATGTTCAAATGCATAAGAACCACTTCATACAAGATACATGCACGAAGCGAAACACGAAATTATATATTTTGAATTATTTGCAAATAACTCCTTACAAATTCAATTACTATGCAAACTGTGCAATCATGGAAAAAAACTACAATTTGAGAAAGATTATGGTTTTCTCTTAATCAACTAGTTCAAATTCTTAATCAAACATTCAAATATGATAAAAGAATAAGATTAGGGTTACGCTAGGTCAGGATCCTTATAGCCTCAATGCTATATTGCTGGTTACAACCAAAGATAAAGAACCACTTGTGGACAAAGTTCATTGGGTAGGCTAATAGATGGCCTCAATTACATGTTCCCTCTCAAGTCACCACCATCACTAATATAGGGCATCCTAAAATGTGTTTGTGGTGTTTACATGATTTTTTTGATATATTTACAAAAGTAGGTTTAAGTTGTTACATTTTGTGTTAATTTATGCTTCACTTCTCTATTATCCATTTTTTATATCCTAAATGCATATCATAATATGTGGAGTTCATAAATCAAAACTACAACCATCATAGGTAATGATGTGTGTTCAATATAAATCCTATTGAATTGGGAGCATTTCTTTAATAGGGACATACCTTTTAGGTGTCTAATACTACATTTCATAGAGGTAAATAGGAAAAAGAACCAAAATTCCTTAGGAAATCTGACAGACATGAAATTATAAAATGATAAAATTACAAAATAAGAAACTTCACCTCATAAAATGATCAGAGTGATATGCGATTTGAATGATCAGGTAATTAGATATGAAGACAAAACCAACATATCTCAATTTTTTTACTTCTTTAATACCCACTCTCCTTGAATGATAATTAAAAAAAATCCAAAATACCACTCTCATGTCAGATATCCTAATATACCCCCTATACAATCAAATTTTAATACTTTTACTCTAGCTCATCCATGGAATCTTATCATATTTTAGTTTTTTGTTTATTCTACCAAAACAGTGTCTGCGGGTCAATTATGTGTGAATTCAGCTTTTTCACTACCAAAGAAAAAATATTTTTCTAGGATTGTTCTTTTGAGAAAGCAACTTGGTTCTAGGTTTATACTTTATTGTTTGAATATGCATTAGGTTGGTTTAACTTTTAATATAGTTGTATGAACATAGATGATGAACCTAATTTGATTAAGTGGTTGTGGTAAGCTTGATTGTTCAGGTTTGTGAAATTTAACCAATAATATTAAAATGTGGGATTTCTTTTCCCTACCTATAGCCGAGCCAACCTTGAATTTTCAATACCTCTATTTTTTCCACCATGGCTAAAGGATAATCTACTACCTTTATGTAATTGAAACATAATAAAGATCTTGATGGAAACTTTCCTGTCACCATTGGAAGGGCTTGTCAAGGGTACTGATACTTTGGTTCTTGTGATTTAAAAGCCATACAAAACAAACCCAGCCTATATTGTAGTTTATTTGGAAACAACATGATCTAAGGTTCTGGTTAGCTTCAAAAAATCAATAGAATTGTATACAAATTATGTCAGCAATATGCAGTTTCTTAAATATTTTGTATTGGAAAAAAATTAATGAACTCATGACACTTGGATATAGGGTTGTCGACACACAGATCTGTACATGGACTTGAAATAGCCAATGCATGGTTATTTATTTTGGTTATCCATTTAGTTTGACTTGATGTGCTTCAGACATTCCTACAAGTTGATTTATAAAACAATGAAGTTAAAATCATGAACCGACCATGTGACGTCCCCCAATTTCTATATACTTTCCATAGTGACATTCATAGATATGCGTGCACTCATATCTATAGATGTCAAAAGGGAAAATATAAGAGACTAAGGTAGTCAACTAAAATAGAGATTAAGCCAAGATCTAGTCCACATCATCATGTAATGCCACAGAAACATTCATTCATAAAGATAATAAAAGTCATTACATAAGGAGAGAAATATTGTTCTAGAGAAAGTTTACTTTATTACATAGGATTTCAATCATCCTCAAGATCACTAAGGAAATAAATAAACTAACATCTAGAAATAAATGAGATAAGAGGAAAAGATCTATCTAATACATCCTCCATGTTCATTATTTTATGCCTTCAGGTACTTTGAGCATGCCATTCATTTTGTTGTCAATTGTTCCTTGCACCTAGAAAATACGAGAAACAAAACATCAGCAGGGCTGGTACATGGTAAAAGTTACATTTAATAAGGTTGCATAAAGGAAAATATTTGAAAAAGAAGGAAAGAGATATAAAACCATTTCTTAAGGCGAAAATCAAGTAAACACCCTTTTATTACATTCATTTTGATGCGGTTGTACTACACATATTGCACTTGACTTACATCTAGTATGGGCAATATAATATCATCATATATCTAACATGGGCCAAGGAAACATACATCCATGTTAGGAAACATACATCCACACTAGGCTATGTGCTCTAGTAGCTACAACCCATCATAACCGTTTATGTTACATTAGGTTTGGCGAAGTATAACTCATACTAGTCAACCAAGCAATAATATTCAAATATGAGCATTCAAGGTATACATATCATAGGCAACCAAAAATCTAGTCATATACTTATATGACCACGTACATGCTGGTTCAATCAAATGTCCAAAGATTTAGAATCAATCAGGAATTTAGTCGCCCTGCAAAGAAAGCAAGGGTACAATATTATTATTGGTCCATGTGACCAAGACTAAGATATGTTCTTAGTTATTATTCCTTTTATGTTATCTTAATTCAGATCAGGGATTTCCCATATCCTAATTGAGTTCACAAATATTATCAGGTCTGATCCATCATAAACTATTTGGATTAAAGATAATATTTAATTGATTAATTAGAATATTTCCCAAAAATTAGGGTTTCTAAGATGGTTAAATAAAAAGGGAGGGTAATCCTCAACATATTAACCATTCATAACATCAGGGTTCGTTTTAAATATTCAGACCAAGTACTAATTATCATCTAATGATATTAATTTTGTCATAAAGATATATCTTTAATTTCATGTATAAAGAGGAAGTTGAAATTAGGGTTTCTTCTAATTCCTTGCTCACTTATCAACATAGAGAGGCATTTTGATTCATTAGAAATCAGGGTCTAACCTAATGGTTAACAACACTTTTGAAACTGTACATCATAAAAAAACATTATTAATAATTAATTATGATCAAGGAGGTCCTTTAGGCCTTAGACAGTTATTTTGGAAATACGGAACGGATTCAGGTATTGATAACATTTTATTTGGATAGATAATAATTTTCTGGTCAAAATGATATATGGGTTTGCTATTTTATGCTACTCCTAGAATTTTCTATGATTTTCTTAAGATAACCTATTTTCTTGAATAAAAGAAAAAGAAGAAGATGATCTTACCTTGATCAACGGTCGGATCCTACTGGATCGATGACCCAGGTTGATCCAAGGTCTCGCAAAGCACTGCACAGATCACTGAGTTGAAAAGGTGGCCCGCAATTCCTCTGGCTGATTTGGCAAGAGTCTATTGGTCCAGCTCGGCGTCTCTCTCTTTTTTCTCTGCTTCCTCTCGCTCGATGCTAGCCCAGGTAGCTGGATCGAGCTCTGGCGAGCTCCTGCTAGATCCTGGGTGGTGCTGCCATGAGGAAGAAGGTGCCTTCACCTTCGCGAGGCTGCCCCGTACAGAGAGGTGGGGTTTAGAGGTCATGGCTCCCTCTATAACTCAGCGCCACCGCAGGAGAGGCAAGGTCGTCGGCGTGAGAGGGGTTTAGGGTGGTGAGGAACTCTGGGAGCCTGCTTCCTGGCCGCCCACGATCGAGATGGGTTGGTGAAGGTGGTGGAGGGTAGGATTTGAGCGAGGAGGTGTTGTGGTGGCCTGAAGGTGAAAAGGAGTTGAGGTTGAAGAAGGTGGCTAGGGGAGCAGTGCTCGGAGTGTCTGCGCTTGCAATTGAAGATGCGGAAAGGTTAAAGGGGAAATGGCAGAGCTAAAGGAGGGTTTAAGTAGGTATTTGGGAGGCTGGGCGACGAAGCCCTAAAAGTCCCACCATCGGAGTGAGAAAGTCTGGATGTTGGGAGGTTGGGAGGTTGCAATATCGCATGAAACCCGGTCAAAGCTAGTATATCTAGCTACGGATTTGTGAGAGGAGGATATTTATGCGAACAGATTTTCAAAAGGGCAGATGTAAAGGAGCCTGGCTGAGGCTCGGGTCGCTCCTGGTCTCCCCACCCTTTGCGGGAGGTAGGAGACGAGGTCTCTGCTGTTGGATTAGGGAAGATCCGTGGATCACCCGATCTGACGGCTGGGACAGCGGCCGAGTTAAACTAAATCCAGCGTGACATTTATTTAGCCTTGATTAAACGAGAACTTAGGTCTAGGACATGTATCTAAGGCGATTTATTAAATTAGCCATAACTCTTGATTGGTAACTCCAATTCTAATAAAATTTGAGGTGTATCTTCAAAAGGTCATTATGCTACTATGATATAAATTTGAAACCCAAATTCGAAGGTTTGATGTGCTTATTTACTAAATACATTAACATATGTATTCAATCATAAAAGCATACTAGGGCTCACATATTTTTGCAATTTGTGACACATATGTTCAATTAAGTGAGAGAAGTATATGAGGGTAATTTGGTCCACAAATTTGATAATAAACTTTTAAGAGAGAGAAAATACTATAAAAACTCACTTTGTCACATTTTCCCCTCCTTTTAAGAATTTTGTCCTCAAAATTCAAGAATCCTGAAAGAGATGTGGATATTTCCAGTCGACTTCAGACTTGAGCTCCCATGTAGCATCAGTTTGATCATGGTGGCTCCAGAGAACTTTCACCATATCTATATGCTGATTATTGTGAAGCTCCTTTGTCTTGAAATCAAGAATTCTGACTGGTGACTCAGCATACGTCAAATCATCTTTCAGCTCAAGAGGCTCATGATTCAGAATGTTACTGGGGTCTTTGACATAAGGCTTCAGATTAGAAACATGAAAGACATTATGCATGACACTATATTGAGGTGGCAAGGCAGGACGATAGGCACATTCTCCAACCCTATTAAGAATCTCAAAGGGTCCCACATAACGAGGACTGAGCTTTCCTTTATTCTTGGCCAAAGCTCGAATAGGTCGGATCTTCAGAAAGATATGATCACCCACCTTGAACTGACGTTCCTGACGGTGAGCATCTGCATATGATTTCTGCCTATCATGTGCTCGCTTCATTCTCTGTCTAATTAGTGCAACTTTATCTGCATACAACTGCATCTCTTTAGATTTCATCAAGGTGTGTTCCCCGACATCATCCCAATGTAATGGGGATCTGCATGGTCGGCCATAGAGAGCTTCATATGGTGGCATCCCAATACTCTCCTGATAACTATTATTATAGGCAAACTTAGCTAAAGGTAGGTATTGGTCCCACGAGCCTTCCCAGTCAAGCACACAAGCTCATAGAAGATCCTCCAGAATTTGTACTGTTCGTTCTGACTGTCCATCTGTCTACGGATGATAAGCTGTACTGAAGTTCAACTTGGTGCCCAATTCTTCTTGAACCTATTTCCATAGCTTTGAAGTGAATTTTGGGTCCCGGTCCGAGACAATGGATGCTGGAACTCCATGCAGACGTACAATCTCCCGTATGTAAAGGTCGGCCAACTCAGAAACTTTCACAGTAGTCTTCACAGGTAGAAAATGAGCTGACTTGGTGAGACGATCCACAATGACCCATGCAACATCGTATCCCTTCCTGGTCCTGGGTAATCCCACTACGAAATCCATAGTGATATGTTCCCATTTCCATTCCGGAATCTCGAGGGGTTGCAGTAGACCACCTGGTCTTTGATGCTCGACCTTGATTCTTTGGCATGTCAGACACCTAGATACAAAATCTGCAATGTCGTGCTTCATGCCTCTCCACCAGAACTGGCATTGTAGGTCTTTGTACATCTTTGTCATGTCGGGATTAACTGTGTACTTGGACCCGTGCACCTCGCTAAGAATGGTTGTCTTTACATCTGACTGCTCAGGGACCCACATACGGTTCTTGTATCGAAGACCACCATCAAGACCCACCGACAGATGTGTATGAGGTTTAGCCAGGAGAGAGGAGAGCTTTGTAAGCTCGAGACTAGCTTTCTGTGCCTCCAGAAGTTCAGAATGTAGGTTGGATGTGATAGAGATGTTGTTGACATGCATACGATCAACCAGGAATTGTGGTCTCCAGCTGGCTAGGTCCGCCATGTTCCTCCATTCGGGTACAGACTGGGATGCACAAACAACTCTTTTCCTACTAAGGGCGTATGCAACCACATTGGCCTTACCTGGATGGTAGCCAATGGTGAAGTCGTAGTCCTTCAAGTACTCAATCCACCGTCATTGTCAGAGATTCAAATCCTTCTGAGTCAGAATGTACTTGAGGCTTTTATGGTCAGTGCAGATATCAAATGTTGCCCCGTACAAGTACTGCCTCCATATTTTGAGAGCATGGATGATGGCAGCTAACTCCAAATCATGCGTAGGGTAATTCAACTCATTGGGTTTCAGCTGTCTGGAAGCGAAGGACACTACTTTCCCATTCTGCTGTAAGACACACCCTAGGCCATGTCGGGAAGCATCGGTGAATATCACAAATCCTTCATTGCCAGATGGTAGAACAAGGACAGGTGCTGATGTCAACTTCTGCTTGAGCTCTTGGAAACTAGACTCACAAGCTGCTGACCAGATGAAATGCTCATCCTTCTGAGTAAGCTTAGTGAGAGGAAGTGCCACTTTGGAGAAATTCGGAATAAAACGACGATAATATCCAGCCAGACCTAAGAAACTCCGGATTTCAGAAGGATTGCGAGGAGGTTGCCAATCAAGTACAACAGATACTTTAGCAGGGTCAACGGATATGTTACCCCAAGAAATGACATGACCAAGAAACATAACTTTGTCAATCTAGAATTCACATTTAGAAAGCTTGCCATAGAATTTCTGGGCTCGAAGAATCTCAAGGACAGACTTCAAATGATCACGATGTTTCTCCATAGAATCAGAATAGATCAGAATATCATCAATGAAGACAACCACAAACTCATCAAGATAAGGTTGGAAGACTTTGTTCATCAAGTTCATGAATACGCCAGGTGCGTTGGTCAACCCGAACGACATTACCAGAAATTCGTAGTGCTCGTAACGAGTTTGGAAAGCAATCTTAGATATATCAGAATCTTTGACCTTAAGTTGATGGTAGCCATAACGAAGATCAATTTTTGAGAAAACTTTAGCAGTACAAAGTTGATCAAAGAGGTTGTCAATACGGGGGAGAGGATACTTGTTTTTAATGGTAGCTTGGTTCAACATGCGATAGTCAATACACATCTGCATCGAACCATATTTCTTTTTAACAAAAAGAATAGGTGCACCCCAAGGGGAAACGCTAGGGTGGATAAAACCCTTATCAAGAAGTTCTTGCAATTGTTTCTTCAGCTCCATAAGCTCAGCAGGTGCCATCCTATACGGTGCCCTAGAAATCGGAGTGGTTCCAGGAAGAAGATCTATGGAGAACTCAATGTCTCTGTTTGGAGGCAGCCCAGGAAGCTCCTCCGGAAATACGTCAAGGAAATCACGTACCACCTCCAGTCTTTCTACAGGCCCATTGTCAGGACTGGTCTCTGAGACGAATGCGAGGAAGACTTTACATCCTTTAGCTATGAGCTTTTTATCTTTAAGAGAGGAAATTATTATATTATTACAGAATCTGCTTCCCTGAGGGATCACTATAGGAGAGGAATGAGGTTGAGAGAGAACTACCATCTTGTTGCTACAGTCAATGTAAGCATGATATGTGTATAGCCAATCCATGCCAAGAATAACATCAAAGTCTTCCATGGTTAAGAGAATGAATTCAAAGGGCATGTCATGATTTTCATATTTTAGAGGGAGGACATCAGTTTTCTGCAATGTAGTGAATATTTTTCCACTAGGAGTTGACACATCCAGAATGTATCCCAAGTCCTTTATATGTAAGTGCAACATTGAGGCCAGATTTCGAGAGATAAACGTATTTGTAGATCCGGAATCAAACAATGCTTTAACAAGATGTCCATTCAAGAAAACAATGCCTACACATGATAATTACATTTTAAATAATTGAAGGCATTGAACAAGATATTTGATATATGAAAAAGATTTAAGGTTACCTTCGACAAGCTGGTTAGGATTTTCCCTAGCCTCCTCTGCTGTTACTGTAAACACCCTGGAATTACGGTGTCCCTGAGGGGGTGGAGCACCTACTGGAGGTTTGCCAAGGATAGATGCATTGGGGCACTTGGCAAGGAAATGTCCCTCCTTCTTGTAGTTGTAGCATACCGGCTTGGTGTAGCGACAAGGCCTGTCATGTCTTCGTCCACACGTCTTGCATTTTCTGCGGTAATCCATCAACTTGCTATTCTTTGGTCCTTTCTTCCCTGAACCTCCTCCTTTCCCTGATCCTTTATTATGGCCGGGGTGGAACTTCTTGAACTTCTCCTCCTCGGTGGTGGTCAACCCTAAATATCCCATGCTAGAAGGCTTCTGTAATCCCTGCTCCCTTTCCTGCTTAAGGGCCATGTCTAGGGCTTCATCAATGCTTCGGGGACGAGAGGCTATAACTAGGGTTTTCATGTGTGCGGAGAGACAATCTACATAGTGCTCAGTGAGGCGGTCCTCAGTCCGGATAGGGGCATAGCATTCCAAAAGCCTAAACTTCTGAGTATAATCGGCCACTGAGAGACTACCCTACCTAAGCTCCATGTACATCTTCTCTTTCCTCTTCCTCTCATCTATGAGCATGAAATGGCCGGTGAAGAGGGTCTTGAAGGCTTCCCATCCCAAGTTGTCTACTTCCTCTCCCCGATTCCCACCATAATTCTCCCACCAGATCTTCGCCCCTCCCTTAAGCAAATGGGTGGTGAATTTAACCTTCTTTTCTTCAGGTACTTCTAGGGTACGGAAGGCATTCTCTATGGAAAGGACCCAGGCCTCAGCCTTGTCCATGACTTTGGGTTGGTCTTCCCCCCCAAAAGCTATCAAGATTAAGCTTAATGAAGTCTATCACCGTCACTTCCTTTTTCTTAGAGGAGTTAGATTCAGGGGTTCCTTTGGTGGCGAGGGTTTCCATAAAGTCTAGAAGGATTTTCTTCTATTCCTCCCATCTTTCCTTGGCCTCAGCATCAGGATCAGGTACTTTGGAGGTTTTGAGTTCTTTTCTTTTCTTAGAGGATGATTCCCCTGAACTGCGAGTCTTAGGAGGCATCCTGTAATTAATTTGAACGCATTAGTTTTATTACTTCCACAATTATTCTTTTCATTATCATCATTATTATCACATGATATTTCATTATTCTCATTATTTAATAATTAATATTCTAAATGTTATGATTTAGGGAGGATATCCTAAAATCCTTATCAGTCGGTCCTTAGGACTTTCTAAATAGAGAGACTCCTTCCTAACCTTATAACAGAGGTAAGAGGGAAAGTTTAATTTATTTAATTCAAAACATAGATGAGAGGGAATTTTTTTTCCTATAGAAGAGATGAGAGGGAACATCTATAGATGAGAAGGTTCCTGAATTAAGGTACACCCAAGAATAGGGGATACTTAGAGTATCGGCCAGGTAGACTTATATTGCCATAAAGGTAGTCTCGTGATTGCCAAGCTAAGTGGCTCGGAGACTTTAGTCAGACCCATGGCAGATGCTATCCTAGACACCTCAACCCTTCACATCCCAAACTCAAGGACTACCCTAGACTCAAATTAGGGTGAATGAAGTTCATGTGACTTGATGTGTGAACATGGGCTCTGATACCAACTGTGACGTCCCCCAATTTCTATATACTTTCCATAGTGACATTCATAGATATGCATGCACTCATATCTATAGATGTCAAAAGGGAAAATATAAGAGACTAAGGTAGTCAACTAAAACAGAGATTAAGCCAAGATCTAGTCCACATCATCATGTAATGCCACACAAACATTCATTCATAAAGATAATAAAAGTCATTACATAAGGAGAGAAATATTGTTCTAGAGAAAGTTAACTTTATTACATAGGATTTCAATCATCCTCAAGATCACTAAGGAAAGAAATAAACTAATATCTAGAAAGAAATGAGATAAGAGGAAAAGATCTATCTAATACATCCTCCATGTTCATTATTTTATGCCTTCAGGTACTTTGAGCATGCAATTCATTTTGTTGTCAATTGTTCCTTGCACCTAGAAAATATGAGAAACAAAACATCAGCAGGGCTGGTACATGGTAAAAGTTACATTTAATAAGGTTGCATAAAGGAAAATATTTGAAAAAGAAGGAAAGAGATATAAAACCATTTCTTAAGGCGAAAATCAAGTAAACACCCTTTTATTACATTCATTTTGATGCGGTTGTACTACACATATTGCACTTGACTTACATCTAGTGTGGCCAATATAATATCATCATACATCTAACATGGGCCAATGAAACATACATCCATGTTAGGAAACATACATCCACACTAGGCTATGTGCTCTAGTAGCTACAACCCATCATAACCGTTTATGCTACATTAGGTTTGGTGAAGTATAACTCATACTAGTCAACCAAGCAATAATATTCAAATATGAGCATTCAAGGTATACATATCATAGGCAACCAGAAATCTAGTCATATACTTATATGACCAAGTACCTGCTGGTTCAATCAAATGTCCAAAGATTTAGAATCAATCAGGAATTTAGTCGCCCTGCAAAGAAGGCAAGGGTACAATATTATTATTGGTCCATGTGACCAGGACTAAGATATGTTCTTAGTTATTATTCCTTTTATGTTATCTTAATTCAGATCAGGGATTTCCCATATCCTAATTGAGTTCACAAATATTATCAGGTCTGATCCATCATAAACTATTTGGATTAAAGATAATATTTAATTGATTAATTAGAAGATTTCGCAAAAATTAGGGTTTCTAAGATGGTTAAAGAAAAAGGGAGGGTAATCCTCAACATATTAACCATTCATAACATCAGGGTTCATTTTAAAGATTCAGACCAAATACTGATTATCATCTAATGATATTAATTTTGTCATAAAGATATATCTTTAATTTCATGTATAAAGAGGAAGCTGAAATTAGGGTTTCTTCCAATTCCTTGCTCACTTATCAACATAGAGAGGCATTTCGATTCATTAGAAATCAGGATCTAACCTAATGGTTAACAACACTTTTGAAACTGTACATCATCAAAAAAAACATTATTAAAAATTAATTATGATCAAGGAGGTCCTTTAGGCCTTAGACAGTTATTTTGGAAATAGGGAACGGATTCAGGTATTGATAACATTTTATTTGGATAGATAATAATTTTCTGGTCAAAATGGTATATGGGTTCGCTATTTTATGCTACTCCTAGAATTTTCTATGATTTTCTTAAGATAACCTATTTTCTTGAATAAAAGAAAAAGAAGAAGATGATCTTACCTTGATCAACGGTCGGAACCTACTGGATCGACGACCCAGGTTGATCCAAGGTCTCGCAAAGCATTGCACGGATCACTGAGTTGAAAAGGTGGCCCACGATTCCTCTGGCTGATTTGGCGAGAGTCTATTGGTCCAGCTCGGCGTCTCTCTCCTTTTTCTCTGCTTCCTCTCACTCGATGCTAGCCCAGGCAGCTGGATTGAGCTCCGGCGAGCTCCTGCTAGATCCTGGGTGGTGCTGCCGTGAGGAAGAAGGTGCCTTCACCTTCGTGAGGCTGCCCCGTACAGAGAGGTGGGGTTTAGAGGTCGTGGCTCCCTCTGTAACTCAGTGCCACCGCAGGAGAGGCGAGGTCTCCGGTGTGAGAGGGGTTTAGGGTGGTGAGGAACTCTGGGAGCCTGCTTCCTAGCCACCCACGATCGAGATGGGTTGGCGAAGGTGGTGGAGGGCAGGATTTGAGCGAGGAGGTGTTGTGGTGGCCTGAATGTGAAAAGGAGCCGAGGTTGAAGAAGGTGGCTAGGGGAGCAGTGCTCGGAGTGTCTGCACTTGCAATTGAAGATGCGGAAAGGTTAAAGGGGAAATGGCGGAGCTAAAGGAGGGTTTAAGTAGGTATTTGGGAGGCTGGGTGATAACCTCCCATTTTATGACGTTATCTTATTAGTTATCCTTAATTTTCCATACTCTTTCTTAGATAAATTAGATAGAATAATTAACTTTTTACTTTATTGCGGATTTACCAATAAACTAGGAGTGGAGTAAACTCACCCCCATCGTTGCACTTCCATACTATGAAATGGAATCAGTTGACATATGGAAGTGCAATCTTGGTAAGGTCGGGGAACACATTTCATGAAGGAGTAATGCAAAGCAAGTGACTATTCATTATGGAATGGATGGAGTTGCAATACTCCACACTTCTCGTAGCTAGTTATCTGAAAGGAAGCTAGGACTACAAGATACTAACTGATTTGACTCTCTTTGCAGGTTGTTTTATTATGTTGCATGTCTTGATCCATGTGTAGTGGTGTGAAACCCGATAACATCCTAGTGGTTTTTAATCATTGTTTACAACCTTAATTTCTACTTTTTTTCTTTACTTTCCTCACACTTAGCTTAAAACCAAATCAAACTTTCGATCTAAATATCAACTGTTAAGTAGTTAAGTACGACTAAAATGTTTTCCATCTTGATTACATCAAGACCGTTGTCCCGAGGATTCGACCCTTAACTATACTACGATAAGACTTCCACGTGTCTTAGCATACGTGGGTGGAGATCTTACCATAGTACTAGCAAGGCTAAATTTAGGTATTCATCATCTCTAGGATTTTTAGTGGCGTTGCAAAAATCCATCAAAAATTGGACAAACGGTCTTGAGACCGTTTGAGGCCAAACGGTCTCAAGATCGTTTGCGACCAAACGGTCTCAAGACCGTTTGCGACCAAACGGTCTCAAGACCGTTTGGTAAGGGGCGCCCCCCCTAAAACCTATAAATATATCCCCCCTCGCCTACATTCTCTCTTCTAGAAGCCCGAATTCTCGAACTTCCCTGTTTCATTCTAGAACTTCGTCTTTACGCTCGTCTCCCTCTCTGACGCCGCCATCGTCTCTACCGCCGTTTCATCACTTCACTGTCGACTCAGCTTCTCCGTTGTCGTCTCCGTCTCCGTCGTCACCCCCGCGCATTCCCGCGCTCCTACTCTACCGCTCGCCGCACCCAGACTTCTCGCCGTCCCCACCGACAGGTAGACCACCCAGCAATTCACCGATTTACACCACCGCCAGACAGCCGCAGGTTTTCGAACTCTGTCTTTACCCATATCACTGTCGTCGCCATCGCAGTTCCCTGCTGACAAACGGTCGCGCGGTTCGTCTCTCGTGCAGTTCGCCTTCCTTTCGGTCTCCAGACCGTTTGAGACCAAACGGTCTCCAGACCGTTTGAGCTAAAAAAAAATACCCAAACCGTTTGGGACCATTCGGTCTCCAGACCGTTTGGGACCAAACGGTCTCAAGACCATTTGGGACCAAACGGTCTCAAGACCATTTGAGACCAAACGGTCTCAGGACCGTTTGAACTCAACCAATCTGCTAAAACACAAACTCCAATAATATTACTTTGTTATAATTTCACATTTAAGGATTCTAACTTTTGTTTTCTTGCAATTATTTTAGAATGACATCACCTTCCAAGCAACCTCAAGGAACAGCTGATGCCCCTTTCTGGACAAGGGAACAATTAGAAGCTGATCGGGCCAAACTACAACAAGTCATAGATAGCTATGAAACAACTGGACAGGTCCCGACAAAGGTGAACTTGCTAAAAGTCATGCATGAGATCAGACGCATCGACAGATGCTTAGCTGAAGAGCCCTCTGAAGAAGAGGTTGAGGAAATTTCATCTGACGAGGCCTCGGAATATCAGCTTTCCCCCGAGGAAGAATCACCCACTGCAAAGTCTAAGGGGAAGAGAATGGCCCAAGTAACCACAGCTGAACCAACACCCAAGAAAAGGGCCAGGAAGCAAGTACACCCTACCTCTGCAAGGGAACAAACCCTGGCAGGGTACATCCCACCATCCACCACCACCACTACCACCCCTGCCACAATAACCGTTCCTATTTTCCCCCACATCACCACCACCGCACCACCACCTGAAAATCTTCATCTCCATAACATCCCTTCCATCAGCCAAATTCTTAAACCAACAAAGTATGTCTGCCCAAGCATACTTATGAAGATGGGGATCTATAATAGAATCCTCACCCTTCTTGACAATTCCAACCTTTCCCGGCTATGCTTTGTATCTTAAATTCCCTACATTGAGCCAACAACAAAATTCTTCACCTATTTCCACAAAGAATCAGTGGACATCATGGATAGAGCAAGGGACGGTGGTGACCGTAAAATAACCACCAGAATCTTTAACAATGAAGTGGTCATCACTGAAAATCTTCTGAATGAAATTTTCATCGATAATCAAGACCAGCTGAAGAAAGCTAAGGCCGCTGGTACAGAACACCCCAAGTTCAACAAACATACCTTCTGGAAATCGCTAACAGGGTTACCAACTTTTGATGCAAAGACAAGCAAGGCCTCTAACATTCATTCTGGCCTAGTGCGCACTCTTCACAAAATCATCATTGGCGCACTATTCCCCAGATCAGAAGGAGGAGCCGTACTCATATCTGATCTCTATGTTCTCTGGTCCGTCCTAAATGGAATGCCAGTCAACATTGGACGACTTATGCTCCTCAAGCTATCAGCCTTCGCCTTCGGAAAAGAAATTTGCATGGGTGGTCATATCACATCTATCATCAAATATCTTAAGATGGATAGACTTCTACCCAAATGCGACCCAATAAAGGGCGACATCCTTACCAACGAACAGACATTAAAGAACTCCTATATCTTAAAAGAAAAGGATGCAAAGCTGCACTACGTGTTCTGCCCCACAACAAAATCCTCCAGAACCCTTCTTCCACTTCCAGAACTTGCTGACTATGACAAGGACAAGCTCCTATTCACAAACGACGAGATCGCCAAAATCATAGCCTCAGTCAAAGCCAAAGAGAAGAAAGCAACGGCAGGGTAGGCAGAACTCAGCATAAATGCCCCGGCAGCTAAAACAACAAAACTTCTAGTCAAATGACCTTCCAGAAGGCTTGTAAAGGCACATGAGCTGTCGGGGACACCAACATCAAAACCTCACCCCGAACCTGAGCCCCCCCTCCAGAGGAGCATATTACAACCTCATCACTAGACTCTTTTATAATGAGTCTAAATGTTGAGCTCACTACCACCTCTCCACCTTCCACCACCCCAATATCTACTACCCCACCACCATCAACCACCCTTCAATCATCCTCCACACCACTTTTTACCACACCACCCTTCTCCACAACCATACCACCACCCCCACCCTTCTTCACTTCGGGCACCCCATTCTCCACTACAACGCCCGAATTCACCTCCTTCACATCCACCGACTTTCCATCAACATTCCCAGATCCATTTCTCTCTCCGGGTATGACACCACCTTTTCCACCCACCACCACCCCGATATCGCTGGTGACCCCATCCACAGTCACCATGCAATTTGCGGGTCCATCAACAGTGTCTTTTCCGCATGACACTACCATTCCACCCCGACCCCAGCCACCTCACTCTTCATTTACTGGGGTCCCTTTTTCTAACGTCGGTGCGGAATTCGGACGTCAATTCGACACCATCCGAAACCTCCTCACCGACCCCTCTAACATTTTGAATTCTATTTTTTCTTATGTGCAGGGTCTAACACAACAGGTCGCCCAGATTGACGAGCAGAACCGCGCCATGCCAAGCATCCTCCAAGGAATCCAACAACGACAAGATTCAGTGGCCAAGCAAGTCGACCACATCGACGACCGCTGTAAAAACTTGCCTGAGTGGATCCATGGAGTACAACGCCAGCATGAAGCGTTGGCAAAGCAGGTCGATAGGATCTCTACGCAGACTCAACCTCTGTCAGAGACCCTCCGCGAGCTCAAGCAGCAACAGCAAGCTTTCAGCATGTGCCTGGACGACATCAACACCACCCTCACGCAACTACATAATCGCCAGGAGGAGTCGTCAAACAATGAGCTTATTCAACTAAGAGCTCAAGTAACTGACCTCACAGCACGACTCCTCTCAGCCGAAGAGTGCTACTCTGATTTAAAAGAAACCCACGAAGCACTGCTCAAAACACACGAGAACGTGCAAGTGGCATACGACGAGCTCCAATCCATCCATCGTCTGTGCAAGAAGAAAGCACATAAGAAAACAACTGATAAATCAGCAGCAGATGACGATGACGATGATGATGATGACAAGGAAGATTCTGATTCCTCCGCTGACTCAAACAACAGTACCTCCTTCGCTGATGACTCTGATAAGCCAGATGATGCTGGGGCAGGCCCCAACCAAGGAACAGAACCAAAACACCAGAAAGATCACCAAGCTGGTGATAAGGATCCCAAATCCCTTGCTCACACGGAGAACGCCAGCATACATTTCGGGGATCAATTTCTCAACTTTTCCACGGTGTCTTTGGGGGAGGCTGCGAAAGAAGTGGTTTTTGCTGAATTCGAAAAATGTATCCTGGGAACCAGCAGTAGTATACCAGCCACAACAGCTCAATAACTCTCTGCACATGAACCTTTAGTGCCTGAACAGGAAGAATCAGACAGAGTATGCCTAGACACTGATGAAGAACTAGATACTCCTTCTGATTCTGACAGATATGACGATCTACAACATTACATGGATGACTTAGAACAGACTTCTTCCCCCACACCGCAAGAACTACCTCTGCCGCCACCTCTACCTAGCAAAATGCACGATTTAGACATGGTGGCCATCTCTACCCTAGGCACACAGGATATCTTCATCCTAAACACTATAGTAGATGATGCCAAAGAAGGGAGGGATGTTATATACCAGAACACGAAGACTAAACGCAACCTAACACGTGAAGATTTCCGCTCCATCCTTCGATCCCAGTCACCGGTAAAGATAGCAATGTTCCGTACTCTCCTTGCCAACTCTATCGAGATCTACAAAAGCTCTAGGCGACAACAACCGATTCTCAACGCCTCACCCACACTGGGGTTGTGCTTACTGTACAAAGAACTACAACACAAATCCATTACGAGGTTGCACAGGGGGATCGCAAGAAAAGCTAGATACATAACCGTGCGTTTCCAAGTTTGTAACCACTGGTTGCTCATGATTGTGGACATTGTCACCCGCGACGCCAAAGTGTACAATTTTTGTGCCAGTGATTTAAAAGTCGGGATCATCAACTTCGTTGGAATTGAAGCCGGGGAGGCAAGATGCATCCCTTTCCGGCTTCTAAAACTCATATGGGCCGCGTGCCCTTCTCTCCGCCAGGATTGGAGTTCTCCCTGGTTCAGAATAATCAACCCACCAGTCCAAGCCGCCGAAGGTTCCAGGGACAACACTTTCTACGTTATAAGGCACATTTTAGCGCTAAACCAGCAAGTCCCATTCACCGAGCTCATTAACGAAGATTTCCACTCCTTGCGAGGAAGTTACGCCATGGAGCTTATCTGCGACAGAAGGTTCTTCAACGACCCTACTATGGCGCCAGATGACGTCCCTCGTTATCTTTTTTCATCCATTCAACGTACGCAGAGGAGACCATTTAGACAAACCCTAGCGGAGTTGCCAAAAGAAAAACAGCCAACCAAAGTCACCAAGCAAAGTCAATGGAACCCTTACATCTTCGACCTGGCTCTAGATAAAGGTGACGTTGATCCGATATCCGGGGTTACCATCACAAGATCTTCACCACGTATGGAACCCCAATCTGCCATTGAACCTTCATTTCCCAATTTTGATCAGGAAGCTTGCAAAAGTCTTTCAGACAATGAGCTCTGACTAATAATGTCACGACTGTATGCCGAAAAAGACGAGCTGGTATATATCGACGGGGATATATTGGTTATGGCAGATGCCCTCCGTGAAACCATATAGTTCAAAGGTTCCATGTCTGTAAGTGTAATGACTGCTTATCAATACTTACTCGCACGGAATCACCACACGGTCTATATGGTGTCCGCTTACATGAAGGACGATCTTTTAGGGCTGAAGAACTTCGGAACAAAGGAGACACTCATCTCTTATCTCCAACATACAACTCTGAAGTTCATCATGCTACCTTTCCTTCATCAAGAGCACTGGATGTTACTGGCAACCAATCTTCATGAAGGAACAACAATAATCAACAACAGTTCCGACAGCTAGTATGATCCAGACCGGAAAGCATACACTACAACTCCAAAGACACCAACAGAGGAGGTGGCGAAGGAGTGTGCTGACAAATTACACGATCTTTTGGGTCAGCACACGCGGGCATATGACAAAGATCACTTCAAACCACCAGCCTTCTGCCACAGGTGCCCCCAGCACATCAGAGAATCCAACGACTGCGGCTTCCACGTCCTCTTCTGGATGTATACAATTCTGGCCCTTCACAAGCCTATCGAGGACATGACAGAAGTGGACTACCACGCACTACGTGGAAAGCTCGCAGCCACCTTACTCAGAACTCATGGGGCAAATAAAGGATTAACTGAAGCCTAATGCCCTTGTCCATGCATCTCTCAACCTATTACTTTGACACTCTGTGGACAGAGTGAGTGATAAGTTAGGGGGGGAGTGCACTGGACAAGGGCGAGGTATCATTCTTCTTCAACCCTTCCTTTAACTCATACTTTTTCGCACATCATTTTCAAACTTTCTGTTCATATTTAGACTTTTTCCAGTAATTTCTTCAATAAAATAACTCTTAAGTATAACCTTCATCCTGGAAAGAATCACCCCTAACTAAGTTAGAGATAAAGTAGTCCTCAAAAATAAATAACAAGATTAGCATACAGGCATGAATGGCATTCACAATTGGTTTTTATGCTTTTACTTCAATTCTATCTCAGACTCTTCACAGGTCAACTTCAGGGCCAAAGCAAACCGAAAATTCTCAAAGTCAAGAGGGAAATTAGGGGGAAATCCAAAATCAAGAAATCTCACGAGCGGACCACCAAATAAAAATAAGTGCATGTCAGGAACCCTAAGAACAGTTTTCTTCTTCCAATAAAAGAGGCTTGGCCACCCAATCAAAAACCCTAACAAAAACCCACTTCCTAAGCCTGTGAGTTTCGAATAAAAGCCAGAGTATTGAATAAAAACATGAGAGTTGTGCCACGCATAAGGACCTATATGAAGAGCCAACAAAGATCTCACCCGGCCGGTACATACAACTGCCCTCATGAAGGAAGATGTGTCGTGCCCGGTAATGAGATCCTAAGGTTTCCTAATATATGAAAAGGCTGATAAAAGAGCTCACCCAGCCGGTACATTCAGCTGCCCTCATGAAGGCAGATGTGTTGTGCCCGGTAGTGAGTCTCTAAAAAGCATAGACAAACCCTTCCCCACTTGAAGGGGGAGTTCCACAATAAGCCTTTTAAGCCAGCCCTCATACCCACTCTAGTTGTCGGTTGGTTTCTCAAAAGAAGTATAAAACTGATTAGAGTCGATGACATGAACGTAATAAGAAAGGTGGTCCCAATGCGAGATTCACGATATGAAAGGAACCTAAAATCCATGCAACTCTTGATACTCGAAAGAGTTAGTGTAAGCAGAAGCCATAATAAGACCTCGGTAGATCTCTGATCTAGAATTGAAGCAAGAGTATGGAAACCCTAATTAATTAAAATCGCCTCGCCACTGCATACCATAGCTCTATCTAACTTGAGGACAAGCTAGACTCTAAGTTAGGGGGGGTGATAACCTCCCATTTTATGACGTTATCTTATTAGTTATCCTTAATTTTCCATACTCTTTATTAGATAAATTAGATAGAATCATTAACTTTTTACTTTATTGCAGATTTACCAATAAACTAACTTTTTCTTCTTTATCATTACAGAAAACACAAAAAAAAATTACAAAGACTCCACACGGTCTCATGACCGTATGAAGACCACACGGTCCTAAGACCGTGTGAAGGTCACTCGGTCTCAAGACCGTATGAAGACCACACGGTCCCAAGACCGTGTGAAGGTCACTCGGTCCCAAGACCGTATGAAGACCACACGGTCCCAAGACCGTGTGAAGGTCACTCGATCTCAAGACCGTATGAAGACCACACGGTCCCAAGACCGTGTGAAGGTCACTCGGTCCCAAGACCGTATGAAGACCACATGATCCCAAGACCGTGTGAAGGTCACTCGGTCCCAAGACCGTATGAAGACCACACGGTCCCAAGACCGTATGAAGGTCACTCGGTCCCAAGAACGTATGAAGACCACACGGTCCCAAGACCGTGTGAAGGTCACTCGGTCCCAATACCGTATGAAGACCACACGGTCCCAAGACCGTATGAAGGTCACACGGTCCCAAGACCGTATGAAGGCCACATGGTCCCAAGACCGTGTGAAGGCCATACGATCTCAGAGACCGCATAAAGGCAAACAGTTTGAGATCCCCAAATGGTCTCAAGACCGTTTGAGACCAAACGGTCTCAAGACCGTTTGGGCTCAACTTGAGCCTATAAATAAGACCCCAAGGGTCACTTCAAAAGGGAGATCTCTCAGACATCCAAAGGCTGCCTCTCCAGTTCCAGAGCACTCTTGTCTTTCATCCATTGCCCCAAGGCTGCCAGTTTGAGATCCATGTTCCATCATCAAGCTACCTTCTCTCTCTCTCAACAGCAAAGAAGGTGGGAAGAGAAGATCCTTCATCAAGGCAACCACGAAGTGCGAAGATCGTTTCTCTCTTCACCAAGGGTTCAACCTTCCCTCCTCCGTGGAGATGACGTTCTTTCTTTCTCTTCTTGCCTCCTTCTTTGTCCTTGACATGAGCGAGTAGTCTCATTCACTAGGGTGCGGGGAGTAGCCCCGCTACCCATGTTTTCATTTCATGCAATGTAATTCAGTTGTTTGCAATAGGGATACTCTCCTTTTCAGTTCAACATCAATCGTTTAATGAATGCTAGTTGCTTGATCATCAACTTGTGTTACTTATTATCTTTCGGTATGAATTGTCTATGTTCGTACCCTTAGATCGGAATATTGATTGAATGTTGGTTTTAGATGTATGTAGTCACCATATATCTGTTTCGGTATCTAGGAGTGCTTTCATGAGTGGAGTAAACTCACCCCCATCGTTGCACTTCCATACTATGAAATGGAATCAGTTGACGTATGGAAGTGCAATCTTGGTAAGGTCGAGGAACACATTTCATGAAGGAGTAATGCAAAGCAAGTGACTATTCATTATGGAATGGCTGGCGTTGCAATACTCCACACTTCTCGTAGCTAGTTATCCGAAAGGAAGCTAGGACTACAAGATACTAACTGATTTGACTCTCTTTGCAGGTTGTTTTATTATGTTACATGTCTTGATCCATGTGTAGTGGTGTGAAACCCGATAACATCCTAGTGATTTTTAATCATTGTTTACAACCTTAATTTCTACTTTCTTGCTTTACTTTCCTCGCACTTAGCTTAAAACCAAATCAAACTTTCGATCTAAATATCAACTGTTAAGTAGTTAAGTACGACTAAAACGTTTTCCATCTTGATTACATCAAGACCGTTGTCCCGAGGATTCGACCCTTAACTATACTACGATAAGACTTCCGCGTGTCTTAGCATACATGGGTGGAGATCTTACCATAGTACTAGCAAGGCTAAACTTAGGGATTCATCATCTCTAGGATTTTTAGCGGCGTTGCAAAACTCCATCACTGGGCGACGAAGCCCTAAAGGTCCCGCCGCCGGAGTCAGAAGGTCTGGATGTTGGGAGGTTGCAATATCGCATGAAACCCGATCAAAGCTGGTATATCCAGCCACATATTTGTGATAGGAGGATATTTATGCGAACATATTTTCAAAAGGGCGGATGCAAAGGAGCCTGGCTGAGGCTCGGGTCACTCCTGGTCTCCCCGCCCTTTGCGGGAGGTAGGAGACGAGGTCTCCGCTGTTGGATTAGGGCAGATCCATGGATCGCCCGATCTGACGGATGGGAGAGGGGCCGGGTTAAACTAAAGCCAGCGTGACATTTATTTAGCCTTGATAAAACGAGAACTTAGGTCTAGGACATATATCTAGGGTGATTTATTAAATTGGCCATAACTCTTGATTGGTAACTCCAATTCTAATAAAATTTGAGGTGTATCTTCAAAAGGTCATTATGCTACTATGATATAAATTTGAAACCCAAATTTGAAGGTTTGATGTGTTTATTTACTAAATACATTAACATATGTATTCAATCATAAAAGCATACTAGGGCTTGCATATTTTTGCAATTTGTGACACATATATGTTCAATTAAGTGAGAGAAGTATATGAGGGTAATTTGGTACAAAAATTTGATAATAAACTTTTAAGAGAGAGAAAATACTATAAAAACTCACTTTGTCACAGACCCACTTTCTTAAAACATTCATCTAGAAGTGTTGTTTTATTTCTGGTGTGGACATAACCACATTGACAAACAGATAATGTTTTGATACCAATGTGACCAAGTAGAAGTAGAGGCTAAAAAGGAATGCTAATAAAAAATAAAAAATAGATGGTCAATGGACGATCTATAAATATTTAAAAAATATTAAAACACATTACAAGTCTGATGATTTTTGACACATGCTGATGATAGAATGGTTAACTAGGATGTATATGAAACTGAAATATTTTCAAAATTTCAAGGAAACTATGGGGTTTTTGCCTAAAAAAGAGGAAACATTTCATCAGAAATGATATATATATATATATATATATATATATATATATATATATATATATATATAATCAGGCTAGAATACACTCGAGTGTATTCAGAGCAGAATACACTCAAGTAGTTTTTCATGATGTAATATTTTTTTGAAAAATATAATCCGTTGATCTTCTTAAACATCTTGTGAATAGTTCATACGCAAAATTTGAGCATATTTGGACATTTATAGGTCATGTTATAAAGACCGTAAAAATTATACATTTCAAATTAGTTTTGCGTGTTGATTTTATTGCCCTTAGATGAGTGACTTACACTCATCCAAATAGAATTAAAATTTGTATGTAGCCTAGTTATAGTATGGCAATGAAGATCAATGGTTTACATTTTGTAAAAAATAGTATTGATATGCAAACACACTTGAGTGTATTCGTACAATCTGTACACTCGAGTGTATTCTAGCCTGACTCTCTCTCTCTCTCTCTCTCTATATATATATATATATATATATATATATGAATATTTTAAAGAAGAAATCTTTCTTTTTGAAATTCAACACAACCCTCCTCTAACTTCCTTTTAGACACTTGTTGTGATGGAAAGGTGAGTGGGTTGTGCCAGGATAAAGCTAGGTCGGTTACTCCAACTTTTTATTTGGTTCTATACTAAAAAAATAATGCGAATTTACTTTTAAAAAGGTCTTCAAATATAGGTTTTAACCAAATGATTGAAACCAAATCAATTATTATGTAAGATCCATTAGGTTCATAAAATTTTATTCTTAAGCTCTTTGTTTCCACATACCCCACTACCACTTTCCTTCTGTAGCAACCTACCTAGGACTTACTTCCTCCCTCCTCTCACCAGTTCCTTTCTCACTCTTGCAGTCCTATAAATAAAGTCATTCCCAACAGCCCTTCACTTTTCTTAATATCTTTAAAAAACCAAATAGTGTGAAGCCTTTCTTTACAAATGTTCTAAATCCATATCCTAACCAAATGCCAAAGGAAATCCATTCATTTTTCATAAACAAACTCCTATATCAAAATAAAATTCAGTAGTCGGGGAGGAGTGGTTCAGGTGGTTCGGCACGGTGTCCCCTTATGAAGGGACCCGGGTTCGATACCCAGCGACCACCTCTGAAATGGTACTCGTCGTGCAGGCTGTCCAACTGTGCGCTTTAACCGGTTCCCGGGTGGACGGGACGCTCGGGGTCCGAGAGTTTACGATGTCTGGGGGGTCACAAAAGTGGCGCTTCTACGGGGGCGGTTCTCTCGATAATCTAAAAAAAAAAATTGTAGAACATTTGTTTTTGTGATATGCGTCAATTATAAAATTGGAACATTGAACATAAATTTAAGAATTCTATCAACAGAAGACTGATTATTAAAAAAAACAATTTCACATCTAATTAAAATCCAAAATTGGTCTGTAACACAATACAATTAGAATAAATATAATATAAAGTTCTCTTAATAGTATTACATCATGCGTGACGACAAGGGTTGTTGGATCAAAGGGGTTTTTAATAGCACGATACTGGAAGTGGAGTTTAGTGGCAATGCGCCATTGCCTCATAGCAACGCAAGGTACTACTGAAAGAAAATGGGCGAACACAGACAGCTTCGGAGCCTTCAAGTTCATTCACGACATACCAGGCGCTATAAGTGTAAACCTATCTGCAATGAGGTTAGATGACTTAAGATAACCGGAAGAGATGTTTGCTTCAACACTGGTAGAAGGGATTCAATATCCTAGTATATCACCTACAACATTGGTAAAACAAGTAACCAACCCGCGATGCAAATGTTGTAAGATGGATCGGTTTGGAATTTGGGCCAAAAGGTTGGTTTTTATGAATATTCAGACAACAACCGATCGAGGAGATATTAGAGAGCAAACTCTATATTATTATAATCCGGTAGCATGAAAAGGACTTGTGGTAGGTATGCCTACCAATTGATTGTCTTTGTCTTTTTCTGGAAAAAGCAACTGGTTCATTATGGCAGGCGACACCGTCCAAACATGGTAGGCGACACGAAGACGTGAGGGAAGGGAAGGGCACCGAACCATAAATATGGATCACACGTGCTTTTGTGGGGACATGTGAGATTGTATGCGAATAATAATGTTCGTGGCATATATGCAGCTGCAGCATCAGTTTGATCTGACGATCACATGGATATATAAAAGAGAACATAACTATAGGATAATAGGAGATGTTAAAATTTTACCAGCAAAGAGTGCTCGTATTTACTTTTTTTTTTTTTGAGACAGTGCTCGTATTTACTTTGATCAACGGAAATTGGCTGGCTGATGAAAAGTGGTTGGGTTATTACCCTTTGGACTGGACCAAATTTCACTAGGCCGGTGATGAAAACAGTATAGACGAGCACTAGGCTGGACCAGATCTGATTAGGCCGGCGATCAGTCCCTCCGACCGACACATGCTAGGGGCGCGTATGTTATACGGGCGGGCCAAAGCTAAAAATTTAGGCATTGTGCCGTATGGGCTATAAGAGAACTGCAGTAGGGAAACTTCTGCCCAGATCCCAAAATTGTTAGGCGGGCTGAATATGCGCCAACATCTTTAAACAGTGTACGATTTTAATCTTAGCCTTCGGTCTAATTAGCAATTCAGCTTCAGACTTAGGGCTAAAATATATTACAACCCGACCCAATTCAGCTTCGAGTATTCCACCTTAAGAGAATGACTCAAGGTGAATGGGAGGGAAAGGAGAGCAAGGGGAAGCCAAAAGAATATTGCGGCATTTGGCTGAGTCGTCGACGGCCCGATTTCATCCAATTTGCTCCAACAAACAGGCATGGCTCAGTAGTCATAGCAACTTCGTCACTTTCGTGTACCCATCAGACTCCCTTTCAATAGCATCTCTCACTAGATCGAGAAAGGAATGAGTACATGTTTATCTAGAAATTCTAGGACACTTTAGAAGAAAGAACAAGGGTGTAACAGTATGTAGATTGCTTCAAATGTAGTTCGTCAAAATAGTATATTTATAAATAAACAAAGTTGCAATTGTATTCATGGTGGGAAAATGGAGCGGTGGTAACCCTTATTAGGAGTTTAGGAACATTTCATAGGATCTATGAATCTGAGTCGAAAGGAAACAAATATTTCCCCTACTGCAGTTCTCTTATAGAGTAAGACTTGACTTCTTCTCTGGTGAGGATTGCAACCAAGGACCTGTTTGAGTGTAAGTAAGATATTTGTCAAGTATAGTTTATACTACAGACGGTCTAAAAATAGAGCAATGTCAATTGCACACGTTTGACTGTTATTGGTTTTTGATAATTTGTTAAATGACTCGAATACAACTTATTGCCTGTTTTATGGTATGTTTTTGGTTGTGTGGGACCCAACGAATACAAATGAAACCAAACAGACATTAAAGAAGTTTTTTTTTTTTACTTTTTACTGAATGAAACATAGTCAAACAAATTATTTCTAACACTTAAATGACATATATTGGACGGGGATGAGGTCGAGCATGATAAATTGGATGGATGTGCAATGCGAAAATGCGAAAGGATTCAAAGAATCAGGAAATGCACGAATGAGGTGTTTATTATTGTGAAACTACGTTTTGTACTTTGTTACTTTGATATCCCACACTCAAAAGTTAAGAAGCACGGCGCCGACCAAAAAAATAAGTTAAGAAGCAGGGGTCCACAGCCTATTCACAAAGGGGTAGCACGACATATTTATTGTCTTTTCACTCCTTTTCTCTCCTAACTGATTTCAAATCCACAATCTATGCTACACCAAACAGTAGGCTTTACTGGTTAAGCTAATCGTTAAGTGCTACATTTGTACTTTGTAATCAATACTGCCACAAAATTGTCTACTATACGTAGATATCATTCTTAAACACTACGGAACATGTTTAAGAGGTGGCCAGTAATGACCTCACTTGGACAGTGCCGGAAGATGTATTGAAGATTGAGTAGAAATGACTATTTGAGACCAGCTAGAACGCCTTCAAGTACCTGAGTTGCTACAGTTGTACATAGTGTGAAGAAACAATTAAATAAAGTTTAGGCCCAGGTACATGCCGAATTTTTTTGATGAGAAAGAGGTTCTTTATTGGTGTTATCCTAAGGAAGCTGAACCAATCACTCTCGTGTAAACAAGGAGAGGCATTTAGGAGATGGGAAAGTGCATCGGCGTCACACTCTTGTGCAAACAAGGATAAACAAGTGGGAGACTAGAAATTTCATACTCAAATATGGGTGTAGTATTATAGCAAATTTGTGGGGGAGTAATTATGAAGGGGATAGGAGAGACGACAAAGACGATAGGCAAATGCTAATATTCTGATTTCTGGTGAAATGTTATATTATTTGTGTTGTGTACTTTGGACACATGGATCAATTGACCAAGAAGACGGGGAACTAAAACCACGTAGGCGTGGATCCTAATGTAGAGTCAAAATCAGAATTTAAACTTTTATTACGGTACTAATGTCATGGAGACAAGGATTTGTAGTCCTGAATGGACATATGAATTGTAATTGATCACCTAAATTTATATCGTAGGGCAAAATATACATATTGCTGAAAGAGAAACTCTTGGCTACCTAGATTTGTGCCAACAATATCACTAAGTATTCAACTAATAACTTGACCAAATTTGTCATTATTATAGAGGTTCATTCATGGAACACCTGTAATTTGGTCTACGTTAGAGTTTCGGATCTCCAACTAAATCAAAATCAACACTACTACAGAAATGGTTTATAACGTCACATTTACAGGCGTCGGTTGTATACAAGAAACCGACGCTTAAACCATACAACGTCGGTTGAATACACAAACCGACATCTATCTGTGAAGAGCGGCCAGACACGGGCATCACTTTTTATTTAACGTCGGTTCCTCAATAAGCAACTGACGCCTAAAATCGACCGCCAAATCTAAAATTTTCAGCGAAAAAAATTACCTCAAAAATTTAACATACAACGTCAGTTTTTAGCTAATCAACCGACGACTAATGGTTTTTCGCGAGACAGAAATTAGGCTCATTGTTATCGTCGATTTTCTTACAATAACCGACGCTGATGTGTTTTCGCGCGTTGTCCTTGTGAAAATTTTCACCCCCCCTTGGACGTCGGTTTTTTACTACAGCTGACGCTTATTGTATTAAGTGTCGATTGTTTTGAATAACCGACGCCTATTGTTAACTTAATACACTCGCGCGAGCCAGGCTCTTCCCCCTTTCTCTATTTCATCGACTCCGTGTTTAGGTCTGGCGATCGATTCCCTGCTCCATCCGCCGCTCACTGCTCCTCTATTAGCTGTCGCCGCCGTCGTTCGTTACTCCAGTCGCCGCCGTTTGTTGCTCCGGCCGCTGCTCACTACTCCTCTGTTAGTTGTCGCCGCCGTTTGTTGCTCCGACCGCCGCCGTTCGTTGCTCTGGCGCACACCTTCTCCTCTGCTCACCGCCGCCTGCTTTTGCTCGCCTTCTCCTGCTCACCGCTGGCCGCCTTCTTGCTGCTCCTAGTCGCCACTGCCGCCGCAAAGGTACCGTTCTTCCTCCTCTTCTTCCTCCGCCGCCGCCGAGGTACCCTTCTTCCTCTAGGATATTCCTACATATGGCAGTAGTAGCATCTATTTTCTCTGCTGGTTGTTTGTTTTTTTCCTTTGCTGATGCTCCCCTCTCACTCGATGAGTGATGGTCGAGTCTTTTTCTGGGCTTGCTTAAATATTAGTTATTATTTTTTTAGCTTGATTAGTCAATTCTTAGATACATTGTCCTTTGGGATTGATTTTGAACTATAAGATCCATCCACTTTTAGGTAGTGATTATTGTACGTTGGTTAAGGTAAACTCTAGTGATTTCACCCCTAGTAAATTTGCATGTGCAATATCACACATGTGACTATTATATGACTATATATTATTGTATAACTATATGGGAAATTACATGTGAATCCTCTTTATTAACCTAATTGAGACATATTACCCTACAAACCCTATCTTATATAATTTGTTAACTTATTCATTTGAGTGTTTCATCCTAAACTTGATCCGATGACAACACATGTACTGGGATTTTGATTTGAATGGCGATTCAAAACCGCCATGGTTACCTAGAAGTTGATGGGTGATAGGTTGTGGATATGGTGTGGGAATGCAACACAGGGCCGTAGAAAGAGCCAAAGAGGACGGAAAACATATCAATTTGTCCCCTAGTCAAATCACATCCAGACCTACACAAAGATTAGACCAAGATTTTAAACCATCGCTCATCCATCCGTCCCCATCCGTCATGGAGTTTGTGAAATCTAAAGAAGAGAATGAAGCCTACTAAAGTTTCCTCCACTACATATGTTATTATGAATAACCTCTGCTCATGCTAGTTGTAGGTTTGGATAAGGGTAAATGTTGATAAGGCTATTACAATGGGAAAATGTTAAGAGTTGTTATTGTTATAACAATCTGGAAAAATGTTGCTTTTGTTATATATTGGGCATGCTACTTAATTTTGTATGGTATAGCTACCATGAGTTTTGTTACAAATATATGTATATTAGGTTAAGGACATGATTCTGTTGTGACATGTTGAGTTTTTTGCTATGCTATACCCACCATGATTTGTGTTATAAAATAATACATTGATTAATTTAAGAAGCATTGATATATTGTTATGGCTGTCCACAAGTGTTTTTATAAGAAAATTGTGTGTTGAATGGGGTTGTGAACAAGGGACTGGTGTTATATTATGTTGGCCTAGAAACTCGTCCAAGATTTACTCATTAGGAGTAAATCTTGGATAGTCCCCAGTTTGGGACTATTCTTGAACACTTAATCTCACTTAGGATGTAAGTGTATAATATGTATTGGATTTTCAAGAAAATTTTATGTACTTGGAGAACAGCGGGGAAATGCTGCCAAAATTTTCTTGAAAACCCAATACACATTATACACTTACTAGTGAGATTAGGTGTTCAAGAATGGGATAGGTGGTACACATATATTATATATAAGACCTTAAACCCTAAAGTTTTAATCATAAACCCTAATCTTTTAACCCTAGACCCTAATCTTGTTCTAATATATACTTATTTTCTCTTTGATCATAGAATGGATAGATCATAGATGTCCATTCCAAATCACTACATCCCAAAGTTTATTTCTGATCTTAATCAGTTTATTAGATTTGTTGAGGAACATAGGAAATAACTTGGAGATAGGTTCTATTGTCTATGTAGGCATTGCGGTAACAACTTGAAAGTCAGCACTAGTGACAAAATCAAAAGTCATGTCATATGCAACGGGATTATACAAGGCTATACAGAATGGCACTGGTGGCATGGAGAGATTTCAAACTTGAAATCAGTGGATGTCGATAGCAGTGCTTGTGTGAAAGAAGAAATTGCCTCTGATGACGTAGATGTGAAGGAACCAGTTCCAGTAGACATTGTTGATGTGATGCTAGATAGTTGTGGGGTAGAGCACATCGATCCACCTCCCATATTTAGAAACATTGTGCATGATGCTAAGATATCGTTATACACATGTTGTAAGTTGACGAATCTTAGAACTGTGTTGAGATTGTATAATCTGAAAGATAACAATAGATGGAGCAAAAAAAGCTTCACATCATTGTTGTCTTTGTTAAAAGAAATTCTTCCTGAAGGAAATGAGCTGCCAATCTCAACATACCGGTTAAAGAAATTGTTGTGCCCAATGGGAATGGAGGCCAAGAAGATACATGCATGCCCGAATGATTGTGTATTATTTCAAAAGGACTATGTGGATTTAAAAGATTGTCCCAAATGTGGTGCGTTAAGGTATAAATTGACGACTTTGGGGGAGTTCAAAACTAGGTCTCCTGCCAAGATGATGTGGTATCTACCTATAATACCACAGTTTCAACGCTTGTTTGCCAATCTGATAGATAACAAGAATTTTAGGTGGTATGAAGATGTTAAGAAAAATAATGATGAGATCCTACGACATGCGTCTAATTCCCCACAGTGGAAGAAGATTGATTTATTATACCCTGAATTCAGTGAAGAAGTCAGGAATCTAAGACTTGGGCTTTGTATAGATGGGATGAATTCATATGGGACATTGAGCAACCAACATATCACTTGGCCAGTTATGCTTGTTATATACAATCTTCCTCCCTGGTTGTGTATGAAAAATAAGTACGTTATGATGTCGTTGTTGATATCGGGCCCTAAACAACCTGGAAATGATATCGACGTTTATCTTGAACCTCTGATTGATGACTTGAAAAAACTCTGGGGTGAAGGTGTGATGACCTATGATGCTTCATGAAGAGAGACATTTCGTTTGCACGCTATGTTGTTTTGCACTGTGAATGACTTTCCAGCATATGGGAATTTGTCTAGATATAGTGTCAAAGGATCTAAAGCGCGTCCTATATGTGAAGAAAATACTGATTCAATACGACTAAAACATGACGACAAGACTGTATATCTTGGTCATCGAAGGTTTCTTCTAAAATTCCATCTGTATCGTAGGTTGCACAAAGCATTTAATGGACGGAATGAGGAACAAAGTGCACCTAAATCTATACCAGGGGAGGATGCTTATGAAAGAGTAAAAGACTTTGACAATGAATTTGGTAAGAGATCACAACGTACGATGGCCACACAAAGTGACAAATATTTATTCAAAAAGAAGTCAATATTTTGGGATCTTCCTTATTGGAGTTCTTTGATAGTCAGACAATGTATCGATGTCATGCACGTTGAGAAAAATGCCTGTGATAGCGTCATCGGTACTCTGTTGAATATACCAGGTAAGACTAAAGATGGGATAAAATCCAGAATGGACCTACGTGAAATGGGAATAAGGACAGAATTAATAGAAGTAGTTAGTAGTGATCGAAGAACATACTCACCTCTCACTTGTTACACATTGTTGAGAAAGGAGAATAAAGCTTTTTGTGAATGCTTGGTAAATGTTAAGGTGCCACAGGGTTACTCATCCAACATCCGTACATTGGTATCAATGAAAGATCTAAAGTTGATAGGTCTTAAATCTCATGATTGTCACACTCTAATGCAGCAAATATTGCCCGTGGCAATTTGATCTATATTGTCGAAGCATGTGAGGTTTGCAATCACCAGACTTTGTTTCTTTTTCAACAATCTGTGCAGAAAAGTTATTGACCTTGATACTCTCGATAAATTGCAATGAGAAGTGGTTGTTACCGTATGTCAGCTTGAGATGTATTTTCCTCCTTCGTTCTTTGATATCATGGTACATCTTGTTGTCCACTTGACTAGGGAAGTGAAAATGTCGGGACCAGTTTTCTTGCATTGGATGTATCCCTTTGAACGATGCATGAGTATTTTTAAAGGTGATGTTCGAAACTGTTATCGGCCTGAAGGAAGTATTATTGAGGGTTATGTGGTGAGAGAGGTTATGGATTTTGCAATGACTTTCTGAGTGATAATGACACTCTTGTTAATGACAAGAATATTGAGGAACATTTTAGCAAAGGAATTTTGGGATCACAGATGAATGTAATCAGCCGTGAGCAGTTAGAACAAGGTCACTTGTATATTTTACACAACATCGACGAAGTGAGTGTTTATATCGAGGAACATACCAATTTCATCAAGAGACAGTATCCTCGAGCCAATTCAACGTGGCTTTCTAGAGAGCATAACAAGACATTTATTAAGTGGTTTGAAGATAAAGTCTTACATCAACTATCTCAAACACCAGATAATCTTACTGAAATATCAAATTCCTCGCCTTTAAACCAAAATTAAATGTTATGTCTTATGAAGGGTTTGACATAAATGGATTCTCATATTACATAAAGCGACAAGATGATAAAAGTGTCGTCTAAAACAGTGGGGTCACCCTTCAAGCGTCTTCATTGTTTTTTGCAAGTGCAAAGGATAAGAGTCCACTTGAAGCTAAAATGTCATATTACGGTGTCATTGAAGACATATGGGTGTTTGACTACGTAGATTTCAGAATTCCTCTCTTTAAAAGTTATTGGGTTGATAATACCAAAGGAGTTATAGTGGATGAATTGGGTTTCACATTAGTGAACTTTGAAAAGATTGGCGAGAAGGGTGAACCATTCATATTGGCATCACAGGCAAAGTAAGTATTTTATATCGATGATCCTGTAAATGATAAATGGTCAGTTGTTGTTCATGGTAAAAGACAGTTCATTGAAGATCCTATAGATGAAGAAGAGTACTATGGTAAGTATGATAAATCCAGTCCATTCTCACTTGGGTTGCCAACACCACCAAATATTGAAGCTAATGATGACTTGTATGTGCGCAGAGATCACAATCAAGGATTGTTAATTGATAAAAGATCGCAATATTAGAGGCAAGCATGTTTATGTTTTTTATATGTTTTATTTTTCTGAATGTGAACTTTACAATGTGAATGTGATCTTTACAATGTAAACTTTACAATGTGAAATTTACAATGTGAATGTGAACTTTTAGATGGCTGAGCATTCTCCTGATGACCGTACTAATGATAACCATGAGGGTGAGGACGTCAATGCACCACCTCACAATGTAAGTTTTAAAAATATATCCCTGAGATTTCTATCTATATGTTCATTTATAGTTATATCCTATACGTGTGTTTTTTTTGTCAGATTTTAGGTTGGTGATGTACCCCCTGAAGAAATTGGGGCACTTGATGAGCAACAAAAAAAATTGAGAAAGTGATGGACATCACAATGATGAACAAGTTACTACAGCAACGGGGCAATGGACCCAAACTGGTTGTAGATTTCGATCATGCAGAAAATCCAGTTGGAGTGAACTGCAACTCATTTATTTCATATCTTGGGGTTCTTACTCGCAGCCATTGTAGTCCTATTTTTGAATCTTGGTATAAAGTTCCTAAGGGGAAGAAAGACTTAATATGGAAGGAACTATGTGTGAGTTATTATTATTTGCAATTCTGTTTTTGTATATTACTAATTTTTAGGATACTGGTTAATAGCAATTCTATTTTTGCAGAGTATATTTGATCTAGATGAAAAGTTGCATCATAAATGCATGATGCAACACTGTGGGAGGGTCCTAAGGAACTATAGGACAAATCTCACCCGAGATTACAAACGCGATGCTAAGAAGAGGTTCTTGATTGATTTCCAATTCTAGACATTGATCACTTTTTGACTAACTATACACTAATAATTTTTGTTTCTATTCTCTTTAAAAAATAAATTTAGGCAAAAGATAACCACTGAGTAATGGAACTACCTAGACACCAAAGATTGGGAGGACTTTGTTACCTAAAGAAAAATAGATGAATTCAAGGTATTAAGTGCCACTCCCAATTTAATTAATATACATTCTTATGTATTCACCTATTCAAGATTAACCTTTAGTGTTACTAACCAAATCAATGTGCTTACTAACAAGGCTATCAGCGATGCTCAAAGAGCAAGGCGTGCACTGAATGTGCATGACCACACAATGGGTCCAAGAGGCTATGCAGGCGTTCGCCAAAGACTACAGGCTGAGTCTACTACTCAGTCTATTGCTACTCAGAGGTCCTCTACTATTGGTCCCGCACCTCTTCCTCGCCATGCTATGTGGATAGCTGGCAGGAAAAACAAGAAGGGAGACATAACGAAGCCCACAACTGCTGAGGCGGATGTAAAAATGGTAAAACTCAACTCTTAGAGAAATCGATCGATATTGATTATTGTTATGTTTACTTACCAATTTCTGTTGATGGTGGTTAGCGGGAGATGTACGAGCAGAGGAAGGAAGGCAAGTTCATCCCTGAGGGCACAAGGGATGAATTGACAGTTGCTCTGGGTAACCCAAAGCATCCTGGATGTGTTAGGGGTACAAGCATTGGTGTGGGCATCAAAGCATTCTTTGGGCCATCCCAGCGCAAACCTATCCCAAAAGCGGGAATTTCACAAGTTGAGGTAACCTATTCTTTTTTTAGAATGTTATTGTGAAATGGAATTCAATAATCAAGTATGTTTTTTTTATCCATGTATAGGTAGATGAATTAATTGAGAGGAAAGTCCAAGAAGAAAAGGTGAAGTGCCAGGCATCTCAGACAGCCACTCAGACGGTACTTGTGATGTGTCGCGCTTCTATTACTCCTACTACAGAGGTTAGAGTAATCCTGTAGACTCACCACCTAGCACATCCTCTGTAAGTATTTTTATGACATAATGTCTAGTCTTTTCAAGATGATATGTTTATGTATATAGGTATATAACATTCTTTACATAAATTTGTAGGGGTCGAAGCCATGCCATCTAAAAAGTAAAGAATATATTGTTGTAGAGGCACATGCTTACCCAGACCTTCCATGGGAGATGTTTCATGGGACTCCAGTACCAACTGGTGTAGTTCGTGTGAGCCTGATACATATACTCCCCGATTGGAGGGATCTTCAACTGTCATATGCCTACCCAGATACTGAAATGCTTGGTGAGGCAGAAGGCGGAGTGATAATGTGGCCCAAAGAGGATGCCATCTATATTAATATTGTATGGTAAAGTTACATTACGTTAATTTATTAATGTGTATATGTGAGTCAATTGATCTAAAATTATATATATAGGTCAAAAATATGACACTCGCTACATGTCGGCCTCCACGTCCACCTCCTCAACTACCAAGTTGGCTTCCAAGGAACCTACATGCCTCGTTAGGTCCTAATTATAGGGGTATGGCAGTATGGATCGGCGAACATGATCAAAATTTCCCTATAAATGTTACAATTCCGGAGGATTCTGCAGGTCAATCTTATGATAACAATCTATTTATACAAGTTTTGCATGTATATTAATGCACGTCAATCATACAAAAACAAACTATTTTTACAAGATATTTTGGAGTTGTTTCATTATGATTGGCGGAACACATCTATGATAGAGGTGTGGATATGGTGAGATCTTGTTTATACATCCGTATACCTTGTTTTATATACGGTAATCTGGGTTTTTATATATTAATGCATACATAATACATGTTTTGTAGCCACTTACACACAATATGTACAGATTTTGCATTTTTCCATGTGGGATTTTTGGTTCCATCTTTGATTAGTCTTGTAGATACAGACCCTTCTTCAGATACTTCATACTGTGATGCTTTTGAATATTTTGGTAAAAATTAGAAGACGGTGATAATAGCTCCATTCAATGTCGAGTAGGTTTACTTTACTTATAATTTGGACTTACGAAAAGAATACTTTTATTGTGGATTTTAAGTTATTAATTTTTAACTTTCTTACCAGTAGTGGTAGGCATTGGGAGTTACTAGTTATTGTCCCCAAGACATTCATTGTCTATTATCTAGATCCTGCGGGTAATGAATTGAATATATTATATGGACACACAATGAAAAGGCCATTATTCTCATGAGAAATATTTCATATGTTTATATCCGTTAACATATGTTATTGCATTACTATTTAATTATGCAATTTAATGTGTTACATTAACATGTAGGGCTTTATAAGAGTTCAAAAAAGCTGGAGGAAAGATCCCCAGGAAAAAGAATCAGCCACTAGTTTGAGAGAATGTGAAAGTAATTTCCCGACTCCGATGTATATATTATTCATGTGAACTGTGCTTATTTGTATTTTTGAATATTTTATATGTTTCAATTTATAGTGTGCTACACAAGACAATGGCTGGGCATGTACCTACTATGTGATGCAATTTATGGACCTAATCATCAAATATGCCATAATGGAAATTGATACTATACAGAAGGTATTATATATAGTCTCATTAGATAATATGAGATATATCACTCTTATTATATATTATTAATTATATATATGCCATTCTCTTTGCAGGTATTTAAAACTGACTTCAGCACATGTGGAAAGCTATTAGATGTGCATACTCCCTATACGAGGGAGGAATTAGATGTTGTAAGAGAAGAATGGGCAAAAGCCCTACAAAGAGTGGGAATTTTTAAATATAATTAGGACGTCAATGATGACAATAATGACGATGATGAATAAAGAATGATATTTCGAAACTTTGTTCTCATAATTATTTTTGTGTGCATGTGAATGACTTTTTCTGAATTGTCATATGTGTGAATGTGAATGACTTTTTCTTATCAATACATGAATGTCTGAATGTGAAAAATGATGAAATGAATGGAACTGAATGTGAATGTAAATGACTTTGCATGTTTCTACATGTATCTAATCAATACATGTGTCTGAATGTGAATGACTTTGCAGGTTTGTGGCTTGTTGTTGGCTGATATCAATGGATGATGTAAACCTATAGTTTAGAACTGAACTGTAGGTTCTGCATCCTATGACCATCCATACAATAGTCCTACAAACTGATAAGAAAAAAAAAATTAGAACATATATAGGTGTCAGTTATTTGCATAAAACTGACACCAAAGATATACATCGTCAGTTATTAGCAAAAAACTAACGTCTCTTCCATGGCTGACGTCAGTTATATGTAAGAACCGACACCTATAGTGGCCAGGTACCACAGCCGTGTTGGGAAGCACGACCGTGTTGGGCAGGGATATGGCGTCGGTTATTGTTTAATAACCGACGTGTTTAACCATGATATAATGTCAGTTTTATATACTAACCAACGCTTATAGTTCTCTTACTGGCACATTTTCGGTGGCGGAAAGGATTATGGCGTCGGTATTTGTTTAATAACCGACGTCATTAATCATGATATAGTGTCAGTTTTCGTTAAGAACTGACGCCTATAGTTCCCTTGCTGGCGTGTTTTTAGTAGCAGGAAGGGTTATGGCATCGGTTAGAAACTGACGCTGAAGGTGTCGACTTTTAGCAGCGCCCACTTGGGTGTCGCTTGAAAACCGGTGCTAAAGGCTCTAAATAACCGACGCCAAAGGCCTTTTCTGTAGTAGTGCAACTTGTTGAATAGTTGATTTGCCATTGTAAAACACCACTTTTGCACTTAGAATCCTACTCAATTTTGTCATGATGTGAGTCTAACTATCCTCCCGAGTTTAGTTGCAAAGTCTTACAGGTAACATAACACCTTGCAGTAAGAGGTTGAAATATATTTGAAACTTATAATTAGGATACCCAAACTCAATATAACTATGCAAATATATAAGTGATGGAATCTAGAACTATTTGGAACCATATCTAGGTATTTCATGTTTGTCTCAGAGCTGCATGACACTAAATAAACTTCAAATGGAAGTCAATGACAAAATATCTACAAGATTTGTCCATACTATTACTATATCAGCATTATACCACTCGTTCTAGTATTTTCTTATTTCAGAATCAACAAAACAAGTATATTAATTTTACCTTCTACAAACCATAAAAATATCAATTGTTCTACATAGCTGATAGAGCCCTTACTTATGATTCCATTTTGTGTCTTTTTTCCATTATTCACATTAAAATGTTCATAATAGATGCTATTCCCCAATAATTATTATTTATTGTCAAATGATCTTATGGGTATTTTTTCATGTGTTTACTGGTGCTTGGTCACCACTTGATGGAATTGATAGGAGTTTGATTCTAGACCTTCCCTGAGCTTGGACAAGCTCAAAGTGGTACCAAGATCACCCCAACCTACCCCAAGTGAAAAAGAAATGGGTTGAAGCAAAAAGTTTCATGAATGACCAAGTGAAGAACTGAAGTGTAAGAGGAAAACCCTCAAACTAACCATGGTATATTAGCACAACCTTGCCACTTATGCCAAGTCATTGGGTTTATGTAACATAGCATATCTCAAACCCTACCATAGAAGTTTGACCTTTTGGACTTAGCCAAACAAGGATGAGGTTAGGCTTAAGAGATGTCCCCAATAAGCTAATGCATGAATGTATCACCTTAATGTAATTTAATATGTCACATAATTCATTTAGAGGTAATATGGACATACATAACTTAATTAGATAAATAATGAACTAATGGGCCATATGACATATCTCATAAAAAGAAATCCCAAAAATGAAATCTAAGTTTAAAATTGTATTCCTTGGGTCCCAATTGCCTTGGGAGTCAAGTATCACATTATTCACATAATAATAATTCACTTAATTCAAATTGGAAAAGAAGATTTGTGTTTTCCCCAAAAAATAAAATAAAATATTAAATGACTCCAAAAGAAGAAAATAATCTTAGATTTGTAATCTACATAATAAATATAGCCTTTGGGTGAATTTTCATCCAATTTGGAGAAAGTTTACTTAAAAGGTGAAATCATGAGAGAGAAAGTGTGTAGAACCTTCAAAATATTAATAAGTGCTCAAACAACTCCAACATGTAAAATTGATGGAAAATTCATATTCAACATACTTAAGTTAACTTGTGGATGAAGTTTCATCAAATTTGGATATCTTAATATCATTAATGAAGGAGAAAAGAGAAAATAGTAATTGATTTATTTGACACATTAGAAGTTCTCAACATGTAAATCTAATTGTATAATCAGAATCTACATACTTTAAGTAGTCTCTGTGCAAAATTTCATCTAATTTGGGTAATGTTTGAACCCTCAATTTGCTTAGTAAAGAAACTTAATCAAACATTATTTAAATGCAAAATATTTTATCGATTTCCTTGTCACGCTATGATTCAGAATCTATATTTTCTTAATTTTTTAGGTTTAATCTGGACCATCCAATTTTTTATCGGATGGTGCTCGGCTCATCTCCCACCTTTGGTAGGAGTCCGGTTAGATGTATATTGTGTGCAGACCTCTATCGCGATCTTCTCTCAGCTCTCTCTCCCTCTCCCTTCTTCCTTTTCTTTTGCTCTCCTCTCCTCCATCTTCCTTTCTCCTCCCCAAATCCTATGGTCCTATAAAAGCTAGGACATTAGCTTCACATCCTGATTTCGTGTGGTGTTGCCCTTTGCTCTGCTACCTCTCGGTACCTCCCCTGCCACTCCCTCCTTTCCCTCTTCTCGCAACCCCAGAGCTACAGACTCACATAGAACCTTCTGTTGACCTTCATTGCTTCTTCTTGAGCCATTTGATAGTGTCATATTGGCCTCCCTCATCCCTGACCATTTTCCATCTTCTGGTTTTGTGGTTGGAGACCGTCGAAGCTACCCAGGTCTTAGAACCTTGTGAGGGTGATTTTGGACTCCTCCTCGACTACAGTCCATGCTTTTTGGGCCTTCAATTTCATGCTTATGAGGGTAATGTGTCTATGCCTCTTTTACCTTCATGTCTTGGTCCTCCAATCCCTAAGAGCTGATACACGTTTTCTTTTCCGCTGGATTTCAGTCACCATAGATTCAATGATCCTCGTAGATTCAATCGTGGTGGTAGAAAAGCACCTTGTTGCTCCTAGCCTCGCCTGACCATAGGAGCTTAGCCACAAGTTTCTCCTGTTTGCAATTTGTTTTGAGGGAGCTAAGGTTGAAGATGATTCCTCATGATTTTCTTTGTCTTCCCTCTTTTATGATTTGGTTTTGTTCTTTTGTCCAGGGGAAAATATGTCTTTTCATGCCCTCATTTTCTCCCTTGACCGCGTGTGGGTTTTTCCTTGATTTGGGTTTAACCCGGTCCCACTGGCCGTCGCCATCGGTCCACTCAGCCAATGTGGCACCGAGATCTTCCAAGTCACTACGCCCATGTTGCTTTTTCAGAGTTTCTGATTGGCCATTTTCAAAAGTCAATAACTAATTATTTACTGGTCAGAAAAATATGGATAAATACTCATTGGAATCAGAATAATAAGACCTATCTAATGATATTAGTTTTGATGAGTAAATCCAATGTTCAATAACATGTGATTTCAATGGATCTAATTAAATAGGAATTAACTTGTAAAATTCATAACTAAATATTATAAGGTAGAAATATATAATAAAATTTGTTTTGAGTTCAAAAAAGTATAACCTAAAATATGGCATGGTTTTGGAAACCTAATTCACACATTAAGAAAAAGGTGGTTTTTAGGGTTTGAATAATCAAGTGTGAAATTGACCTAAAATCTGCATATATGTTTAATAGGATCTTTGGAGGCCTAGGCTTGAACCTATATTGTGCTTTGGGCTTTGGACTCTAAAGTTGTGGTATGCTTGCATCCCATATTATTTCTATATTGGGAAATTTCCCTCTTTTAATGTATGTTGTATCCCCTATTACTCCATGTTGAGAAATTCACCTATATTATTGTAAAGACCCGATCTTTATGGTCGAATATTTACAAAATAATATCACAACCATAAACAATCTTTATTACATTCATGCTTGTACATCAGGGTCGTGAAATATTACAAATATGATCAAAAGCTTAAGAAATAGAATTCATTCCTATCTAGTCTTCAACGGAGGACTACCCACTGCATGTCTCTTCAAGCTCTTCCGTCTATCACCTGCCCATTGATAACACCCATTTTATGGCTGCTGAAGTCTATATTTTATTATCAAAGCTGCCTCCAAAGATGTTTGTTCAAGCTCTTCCATCTATCACATGCCCATGAGTTCCTAGAGGGAACAAAACCACACAAGGACCCCATTGAAAGGAAATAAAGGGTCAGCAAAGAGGGTACTAAATTCTTATATCGAGCTATTTGCAAAATATAGGTTTTGAGTATAATTTAGGGTAATATCAAATCTAGGTATGGAACATTTGGTGGACTAAATTTGCCAAATCAAGAATAACAATATTTCAAGGTCAAATTTCATAAGGCTTTTCGAAATAGTTCAAGATATCAAATTACCAAAATAATTGTAATGATCAAATTTTTGAATATTAAGGTTGAGCACTATCATCATTTTCTTCAAGGGAAATAATTCCTTATGTTCAATCATCTGTGAAAGAACAACATTGTTCCTAATTACTATGTTAACTAGTTGACTGGGGGATAACTAATCCATTACAACCTATGCACAGGGTGGCGGGATGTACCCTACCTCAAGTGAGCCAAAGACTAAAGGGACCAAAGTCCAGGGAGTCAATACTCCAAATAGATCAAGTCAAGTGCTATTATAATATTCAATGTAATCAAACAATAATCAATCTGGTTGGTGAACTTTCAAAGATGCAGGAAAGGATTATAAGAGTATAGGGTTCACCAATGAACAATGTAGATGGAATTCAAGAGGGAAATTAATAACTCAATATAAAGATAGAGAATATAGTACCTCAAGTTATTCAATGCTACATAGATTGTTCAATCATAACAAGGCTCCCAGAAGAGGAATCTGTGAGAGGAAACTGATCCCATCCGATCAAGTTGTTGATCCTCCATCGATGCATTGATGGGTCCTTACTGCTATGTATGGACATTCTCTGCCCCTCTCAGCTTCATAAAGTCAAGATCTACACCATGTCTAGTTTCTTGAGGAGACTACTCTCTCAATGGCACAAGAAATCCATCGGGGCTATAGGGGCTCAATCGACAGATTGGCGGAGTAATTATGTAGGTCGTGAGATCAGGGCGGCCAACGATGGTGGTGCTGGTCATTGTTTGCTGACGAGGTGATCTTATACTAGTGAGGTACAATGTTGGTGGCATTGGTGGTCGGAGGTGTTGAAGGAAATGGAGAGACAACTGAAAGGTGTAGATCAGAGTTCTGTGCGGGTTGGAAGGTATATTTTATACCTTCGAGGATCATTGCTGAAGGCTAGGCGAGGTGGTTAGGCTTGTGGTGATCAAGGCAAGTTGATGGAGGTTATACAACTCTATGATGAAATCTATAGGGATGCGGTGGTGATAGGGATTGATGAAGATGATCTTCAGCATCTAGATGTTGTAGATCTTGGTTTCCTGAGGGGTGATAGTGAAGGCTGTCATGAGTCACTGTTGCAGGCTAACAGGGCGTCAGAATTCGTTGCTGGCAAGGGAGGTTGGCCGGAGTTGGTCTAAAATGTCAAGTTGTAGATCGGAGGTTTTTGGTCATGGGAGTCTAGTGGACGAAGAAGGAGCCATGTGTGTGCGGCTAAGATCTAGGAGGGATTAGGGTCGGTGGCATGGTGGAGAAAGTTGTGCAGGGTCAAGGCTGGCGAGGTGCACTGGATCTTGGTGGTTCTGACGATAGGAAGAAAATAGGGCGGCGGTGGTGTTTTGCAGGTCGATCATTGGGTTGGCTTGAAGATGTATGAATCCATGCAGGTGGTGGTAGCGCTAGAATCAACCACAGTCGAGCCTATTGCACAACATAGTCAGGAGTAGTGGTGGTATGGTCACATGCTCTCATACGATCTGCAACATCTATTCATCCTCATCGGCGCTACTGCGATCTGTAAGGGTTCAGCCATCACAAGTTTGTTGTTGGCGAGTCAGGTCTATAAGGAGGGAGGGGCTACATGTCCTGGTGGATGAGAGTAGGAGGTAATGAGCCCGTGGGGTCTGGGGGCAGATTGCAGGGCGAGGGGCGGAGATGAGAAATGATGGATTATAGGATTGTTTGACAGAGAATATGTTGTAGGTGTGTTGCTTAAAAGTTGAGGATGTTAGGGGTTTATATAGAATGAAGGGGGGTCTTAGGGTTTGTCCATCAGTTCCAGGGAAGGGGCATCAGGAAATGAGAAATCTAATAGTCTACAATGGCAGTCATTTCTGTTTCATCGATCTATACTGATGGCACAAATAGAATTCGGCTAGTAGAGGGATTACAATCTATAACAAAGTAGTAGGAGAGAGAGAACACCATCAGCTACACTGAGGGTTATAATCCCTTCATGTAGTGCTCCAACGAGTTCACTGAGATTCGAACTCACAACCTGTGCTTCACAAGCTGCAGGCTTGACCAACTGAGCTAGTTGGCAAGTACTGCTAGGAGATACTATGGTGTCTGTTGCTTTGTATCGAAAATCGTTGGGGATAGCAATTTCATGTAGAACCTACGAGACCAAGTTTTTCGGTAAGGATTTGGAGAGGGAGGTCATGTTCTTTTAATGACAGTGTTATGTTGGGAAAAACACAAGGGTTTGTGTGGGAGGGGTGCAAGCGGACGTTACTTATTAATTAAGATACCTAATAATATATTTAATACAATATGTACTTATTCCTTGTATAAATCCTATACTTCAAGGCCAATTGCAATGGGATTTGAAGTATAGGTTTTCCTTCTGTTTGACTAAGTTTTTTTTTTGGATTTGCATGGGCCGAAGCCCACCCCCTCTCCAAACAGGTGCCAGAGCCCAGATGACCCAAGAGGTTGGTAAATACAATTTCATCATCAATTTCTGAATATAGTATATCTAACTCAATTTATCTCGTAACTGGTTCTAAATTCTATCTCTTTTTACATAAGTTAGTATCTTCCCATTTATTCCAATTCAAGAGTGGTCAAATTGAGAGTAATTGACTGGTTCAAGATCTAATCAAGTTAGTTAGGAACAATAATATCAAATTGGACTATATGATATCAAAGTATGATAATCGATATTAAACTTAGGGACTTCACAGAAATATTTCTCAAATGAGGATTTTGATAGAAAAGGAGTTGAATACTAAGCATTATCAAAGACCATGATATTGAATCAAAATAATTGACTGGGTTTTGAAATGAAAGACAACCTTGTAATAAGTTCAAATTTGGGAAAAATAGCTCAACATATCTTAGTAGCCAAAATTGGGTATGTTATAACACTACCACCCTTAAAAGGGATTTTGTCCCCGAAATCATATCCTTCTTGACAACTATATTCCTTTCGATCTTTAATTTTCTATCATACTACCCTTATTTGCACAAATTTCATCTGTACAACTCTAATTCCCCTTCGACTAACCTATTCGCTACTTAGAGTGACAAACCAATTTATTTACTATTTTTTGGAATTAACAAACTAATTTAGGTGCAGATGCTATTTTGGAAAGTATATCTATTATTGAATTCAGTGCTTAAAGATGACTAGCCCATAAGAGTTCTAACATCATATCATAATATGGGAGATTACATTATCAATTATCAATACTCCATCAACTTTAATCCAATATACTTACCAATAATGCTTGAGTGATGTTTATTTTGTCATAACATACATTTTTTTGTAGGGTCTCATTACCATATTATTTCCCCAAAATTATATATATAGTTGAGGGTCTAACAATATATATGTCCTTTTTTTCCAACAATTTTTAATTGCAAATTAACCCCCAATTAGATTAAAAAATGTCTTTGTATTTACCTTTTATTTCCTATTCGTGTGTATCTAAGATTGTGTTCAACACACTTTTATCTCTAACCATTTTTTTCCAAGTCATAACTAAGAAATATTATTTATTATATTTGAAAATTTTCCTAATAATATTATTGTTACTTATATTTGTGCAATGATTTATTGGGTCAAGAAGACTTTATATATGACTATTTTCACTTTCAAGTAGGGTTTTATGTGTTTATGATTCCTAAGTTGTATTAACTATCTATTATATATATATGGGTATTACAAGTTCACAAAAATATATAGTACATCATTTTTATCTTAATTCAACATAATATTAACTACATCTTATCCCATTGCTGTTTTTTCCTCAATTTCCTACCTATGTGGATTGAGTGTTGAATTTGTTCCAAGTGACATAGCTTCTTTAGGTACACTTTTTTATATTCAAAGGTGAAATTACACAATTATAAAGGGGATTATACTTCAATCATATCTTTTTTCAAAAACAAATCTCCCTCTTTAATATTCAAAATGAAATTCCATCATACGTGACAATATTAACACAATTTTCAAATATTTTGAGTCTTCTATTATTTATCCATTCTATTTTCCATAATTATTTGTGGATGTCTCAAACTAATGATATAATATAGGGTACTCTACCACATTTTTATACATAGGGGTCAAAGTGATGTTTTGCTAGACCTCATTGTAAAAGTTGACACATATACTCTAATTCTCTATCCATAAATCAAAATAAATTCATGCCTAAATAGAGAGTTTAAAATCTATTAGGTGATATAACTATATTCTAGGTACTTCTAGGATAAGGTACCTATATGGCCACTTATGCTTTTATTTCTATCCTTGGTAATTAGGGATAGTAAATTGGGATTTGGTGTCAACTATTTATCCAAGACTTCACTACTCAATTTATGTTTCTAACTAACCTAATTTCAATGAGACATGCATGAGTGCCGACTGTTTATGGCTCTAATACCATGTTGTAAAGACCTGATCTTTACGGTCGAATATTTACAAAATAATATCACAATCATAAACAATCTTTATTACATTCATGCTTGTACATGAGAGTCATGGAAGCTTACAAATATTATTACAAGTTTAAGAAATAAAATTCATTCCTATCTAGTCTTCAACGGAGGACTACCCACTGCATGTCTCTTCAAGCTCTTCCGTCTATCACCTGCCCATTGATAACACCCATTTTATGGCTGCTGAAGTCTATATTTTATTATGAAAGCTGCCTCCAAACCTGACTTCCTCTCCATTTTTATCCTATTTTTATATAGAAATAACCCCCACTATGCTCTTGATAATATTTCCTATCTTTTGTAGAAGTTTCTCTTGCTTTCCAATGAAAAGAATCTTAATGGGCCCTTCCCAGCCCATCAGCAACAACTGACCTACCCTGACCCAGTAAACAACACAGAGTGACACGCCCCTTACTTGTCACAGTTGTCACCAGATACGGAAGTAACTCGGCACAGGTGTGTCATGCGGAAGCTCTGAAGGACTAAAAGTGGTTACTCGGTAAGGAACCTTGCCCACCACGACCCGTCGGTCGACGGAGTCAATGATGCGACATGGCCACCTCTCGGTGCAGCAGCCCGCCAGAGTTCTACCCGACATGATCAAATGTGACTTACTCACAACCAGAATGCATCGACCAACCGCACCGAGCGACAGACATGTTGGCCCTCTCCCAAAGCCACAATAACAGAGCAGAGGAAGGACACGTGGCCCAACAGGAGCCGCAACCCCCCAGCAACTGCCTATAAATAGCAGCTACAAGACTTTGATGGGATGGGTCGGAACCCTAGAGGAGATAACTTCAAGATCAAAAGGAGCTACAGTTCCCAGGCGTGTCGGGTGATACTAGGTGAGCACACCCCCAACCTGAGAGGGACGGGAGCAGTTCACCTAGTACCCATCCCGGTAGCTGTGACAGCACGACCTGACCATCAAGGCCACTCCAATGTGCTAGGCCACTAGCTGGGTCTAAACCCAAGATAGTCTTCCCAACCATGTCTGACACAAGAACCTGAGAACCTAAGAGGAAGCTAACCAAACACAAAACTAAAACCGGTATGGCCTACCCATCATGGTATGTCACCTGAGAGGGCATTCCGCCTAACACGACCATATCAGGAAGGGAGTCCTTGCCCGATACACCCTTACACGCCGCGGTTCGTGACCCGACACGGTTAAAAACTCGACATGGGTATATCCAACTGGGGCTCCTACCCAATGCTGGGTTAGCTTCACCTTAGGGTCCGTTGCTGTGTATGTCGAACCCCTACATCAAGGAGGCTGATATCTATCTTCCCTTTTTCAGCAATTTACTTTTATTGTGTCGTAACAAAACCTTTATGTGCTTCTGGAGTCTGTGGAGTTTATATTTTATTGTTCTGTGTATGGCTCCTTTTTGTTGGATGATCTCTTTATAGCATCTGAGCTCTAGTTTCCTATATTTGGATCACACTTACGATTAGCTATTGAATCATGTTTCCCATTTTGACTCCCTTAAGAGAGGGATGTTATAAACTCTATAGTTTGGTCTGGTTTGGGTGTACGAGAGTACCCAGGATCGGGGTTGCCCCGGTATACCTTTCCACCCTAGTCTATGTTCAATACTCTTGAGAGCGAGAATTAGTGCATAGCTAGGGGCATCCCCTTTGAGAGAAGAGGGTGCAAGATGTATTCCGCTACCACTTGTTATGTTTAAGTTTTCCTCCTTTGTGCTTTACTCCGATAATAGTTTTATCTCCTCGGCTTCCAATATACAAAACCCTTATAAACATTGCTAAACGTTAATACTTTAATTCTTCTGGTAACTCCCCTTGGAGATAGGCTTTTTCTTTATCAAAATCTTATCCTTTGACCTTTTGATGTGCTTAGACAAGCGAAACTTGAGTTCCAAAGTGTCGTTCTTCCTATCCCTATGTTCGACCCCAAACTACTTCGACCCTGTGCTAGTTGTAGGTGTCTTAAATATTCAGGTATTATAAATTTATAAAAGTCTGATAACCTAGACATGACTCCATTCTTGGACCCACATTTAAGGCTCGTCACCCATGAGTTCCCAAAGGGAATGAAACCACACATGGACCCCATTGAAGGGAAATAAAGGGTCAGCAAAGCTGGTACTAAATTTTTATATTGAGCTATTTGCAAAATATAGTTTCTAAGTATAATTCAAGGTAATATCAAATCTAGGTATGGAACATTTGGTGGACTAAATTTGCCAAATCAAGAATAACAATATTTTAATGTTTGTATTTCAAGGTCAAGTTTCACAAGGCTTTTTGAAATAGTTTAAGATATTAAATTATCAAAATAATTGTAATGATCAAATTTTCAAATATTAAGGTTGAGCACTATCATACCATTTACTTCAAGGGAAACAATGTCTTATATTCAATCATCTATGAAAGAACAAAATTGTTCTTAATTACTATGTTAACCAGTCAACTGGGGGACAACTAATCCATTACAACTGTGCACAGGGTGGCAGGATGTACCCTACCTCAGGTGAGCCAAAGATATAAGGGGCCAAAGCCAAAAGGAACCAAAGTCCAGGGAGTTAAAACTCCAAATAGATCAAGTCAAATGCTACTATAATATTCAATGTAATCAAACAATAATCAATCCAAGTTGGTGAACTTTCAAAGAGGCAGGAAAGGCTTATAAAAGTGTAGGGTTCACCACTGAACAATGTACATGGAATTCAAGAGTAAAATTAATAACTCAATATAAAGATAGAGAATCTAGTACCTCAAGTTATTCAATGCTTCTTAGATTGTTCAATCATAACAAGGCTCCCAGAAGAAGAATCTATGAGAGGAAACTGATCCCATCCAATCAGGTTGTTGATCCTCCATCGAGGCATTGATGGGTCCTTGTAGCTATGTATGGACATTTTCTATCCCTCTCAGCTGCCTGGAGTCAAGATCTACACCATGTATAGTTGCTTGAGGAGACTACTCTCTCAATGGCGCAAGAAAGCCATCAGGACTGTAGGGGCTCTGTCGGCAGATTGGCGGAGTAATTCTGTAGGTCGTGAGATAAGGGTAGCCGAAGATGGTGGTATTGGTCACAATTTGTTGACGAGGTGATCTTATACTAGCGAGGGATACTGTTGGTGGCGTTGGTAGTTGGATTTGTTCAAGGCAATGGCAAGACAATTGAAAGGTGTAGACCAGAGTTGTGTGCGGGTTAGAAGGTAGATTTTAGACCTTCGAGGATCATTATCGAAGGTTGGGCAAGGTGTTTAGGCTTTTGGTGGTGAAGGCAAGTTGATGGAGGTTCTGCAACTCTATGATGAAATATATAGGGATGTGGTAGTGATAGGGATTGAGGAAGATGATCTTCGGCATGCTAGGTGTTGTAGATCTTGGCTGCCTGAGGGTTTACAGTGAAGGTTGTCATGAGTCACCATTGCAGGTTGGCAGGGCATCAAAATTCATTGCTAGCGAGGGAGGTTGGCGGGTGTTGGTGTGAAACGTCGAGTTGCAGATCGGAGGTTTTCAGTCATGGGAGTCTGGTAGATGAAGAAAGAGCCACGTGCATGTGGCTAAGATCTAGGAGGGATTAGGGCCAGTGGCATGGTGGATAAAGTTGTGTAGGGGTTGAGGTTGGTGAGGTGCACTAGATCCCGGTGGTGCTGATGATAGGAAAAAAAAAGGGTGGTGGTGGTGTTTTGTTAGGTCGATCATTGGGCTGGCCTAAAGATGGATGAATCCATGGAGGTGGTGGTAGTACTAGCATCAACCATAGTGGAACCTATTTTACAGCACGATTGGGAGTAGTGGTGGCAAGGTCACATGCTCTCATACAATCTGCAACATTCATTTATCCTTGTCAGTGCTACTACAACATGTAAGGGTCAACCTTTCTTCAGCCATCACAAGTCTGTTGCTGGCGAGTCCGGTCTATAAGGAGGGAGGGGCTACATGTCTTGGTGGAAGAGAGTAGGAGGCAACAAACTCGTGGGGTCTGGGGGTGGATTGTAGGGTGAGGGGCGGCGATGAGCACTGATGGATCAGAGGATTGTTTGATGGAGAATATGTTGCAGGTGTGTTGCTTAAATGTTGAGAATGCTAGGGGTTTATATAACATGATGGGGGATCTTAGGGTTTGTCCATCAGTTCCAGGGAAGGGGCATCAGGAAATGATAATCTAATAGTCTGCAGCGGCAATCATTATCATTTCATCAATCTATACTTATGGCACAAATAGAATTTGGTTGGTAGACATATTACAATCTATAATGACAATCTGTTGTCTTCTCAATTGCTAGGAGATACAATGGTGTTTTTTTTCTTGTATCGATAGTCGGTGGGGATAGAAATTTCGTGTAGAATCTATGAGACTAGGTTTTTTGGGAAGGATTTGGAGAGGGAGATCATGTTCTTTGAATGATGGTGTTATGTTGGAAAAAATGCAAGGGTTTGCATGGGAGGGTGCAAGAGGATGTTAATTATTAATTAAGAGAGATAATAATATAGTTAATACAATATCTACTTATTCCTTGTATAACTCCTATACTTCAAGGCCAATTACAATGGGATTTGAAGTATGGGTTTTCTTTTTGTTTGACTAAGTTATAAAGACAATTTCATCATCAATTTCTGAATATAGTATATCTAACTCAATTTATCTTAAAATTGATTCTAAAATCTATTCCTTTTTTTATAAGTTAGTATCTTCCCATTGGTTCCAATTCAAGAGTGGTCAAATTGAGAGTAATTCACTGGTTCAAGATCTAATCAAGTTAGTTAGAAGCAATAATATCAAATTAGACTATATGATATCGAAGTATGATAATTGATATTAAACTTAGGGACTTCACGAAAATATTTCTCAAATGAGGATTTTGACAAAAAAGGCTTGAGTTGAATATTAAGCATTATCAAATACCATGATATTGAATCAAAATAACTGACTGGGTTTTGAAATGAAAGACAACATTGTAATAAGTTCAAATTTGGAAAATAGCTCAACATAGTGTACTAGCCAAAATTGGGTATGTTACAATTGTTCTTTATCTTGTTCCTATGGACAATAGCCTACACATATATATTTTATTTTGAAAATCATGGTTCATGTGAACTACCTTATTTTATGTTGATTTTGTGATCTTGGACATTCTCTTGGCATCTTTATTATGATTTGTTCATTTTGGAACTTTGTATGATGATATGTGACGTCGTTTGCCCACTTATGAGGTGGATGTATATGTTGGTCACTTATGTGGTGACTACTTTGGTATAACCTGACTATAGTTTTTACTTGCCTCTACATTAAACATGCTATGTGATTCTGTAGCACTAGAGTAGTGTAATTGCATTGGTTTGTTTATGGCATATGTGTAATTTCCTGCCGAGCATATGCGATATTTCCTGCTCTTTTAGGATGGAAAGGAACCGCATACCCAGGGCAAGATGTGTGATTCTTGGCCCATGTTTTTATATATTTGGGAGATTAGCAGTATTCCTTTCTCTACCAGGTTTCAAGTTTATGAGACTTGTCTACCTTTGTGTTTATATTATTCTATGGTTATGCTTTTCTCACATGCATGTAGGTTATTGATGTTGATGATTGTGGGGTGAGTGCCCTACTTTCTTGATGCGTGCTTCATTTCCCACCATGGTGGTGAATGTATTTATGGCACGATCTTTTATGTTTTTTTATGGCAAGTATCTTCTTTTGTGATTCATTTCTCTTGATACCCACTTGGGTGGTACTTTACTTTTCTATGGGAAGCCTTTTATTTTTGTTGTCTTATATTTCATAAGGTTGCTCAATTTCCTTTTTAGTATGCACGTACCAGCCTTTACCGATGTCTTTTATTTTTTTCTTCTTGCTGGGGTATGCTTCTAACCATAGGTGAAGGACATGGAGGACTTAGCATAAAGATGCGGACCTAGCTTGAGAAGTTAAAGCTTGGATACAATCTTGAGGTGGTTTAGATTTCCCTCTACATGAATCCTTATGATGTAAGTTTAAGATGTTCCCTTGTTTTATAATTGAATACAATCATGCTTTTATTCCACTGCTACACTTTGGTTGTTTGGTACACCATTAATAAAGATTTGAAAATTTTACACCCACTCCAAGATACCTTTGAGGTGTGTTTAGACTGGAGGTTGTATTCTTCAAATTTTTAGTAGAGAGGTGGTTTCACTTCTTTACAGTTTATATAGAAGAAAAGACCAGCCTCATAACGACCAAAATGACTTGAAAATGGTCATGGCAAGTGGTGGCCAAAACAGTCGCTCCACATGCAACGATCGTGCAAGACAAGCTCCCAACTCCACACATTCCCTATAAAAACTCTCCACCACCATAACTGTTAGGCCCTAGAACAACATGCTACTCTCAATTATAATGATCGTTCCACCCAAAAATGACCTTTCTACCATCTTAGCCATCACTGTTCTACCAGCCTTGGCCATGAACGTTCTGCCAGCCTTAGCCATGACCATTCTACTCCATATAGTCATCCTACCTTAGCTCCATATTGACCATTCTGACTAAACCAACCGTGCTACATGCACCCATTTTCCTTGATTCAATTTGAAATCCACCCTATTTTTTCCATGATCAGTTCCATTCCCCACGACTATTCCACCTTCCACCTACTATGCTTGTGGTGGGTAGAACGACCGCTCTACCAGGAAACCCTAGTGCTTGATGCACTAGTTTTACCACTTTTCCCCTCACATACCCTAGCTACCCTAGGATACTATAAATTCATTTATGGCATCTAGGGTGAGGTGCTTCAACTGATTTACTCCACCTATCTACAACCCATTCATTTCCCACCTACACACTCCATTTTCCTCCTAAAAATCAAGTTTTGTAGGGTTTTGACCATTACTCACCACATTTTCATGGCATTCACCCTTGGAGTGTTGAGGAGCTCCACTTTGTTGTATCTAGAGAAGAAGGAGACAACTTCATAACCATACATGGATTCCTACTCTTATTCTTCTCCTTATTTTGTACTTTGTTTTGTTATGTGTAGCTAAGCCCCTTTTGTAGGGTGTTTGAGGGAAAACATGTTATGTTGATGCCATGTAATTGGGAATATTCATAAAAAATCTACATTACTTATTATTTCCATGTTATGCTTGTTCTCTTACATTATCTCATGATTTTTGTGTTTGAGTTATGGAACCACCTAAGGTATAGAGAAAAGAGGGATTTTTAGGGGAAAACTCCCAAGTTACCATTAATAGTATTCCTTTCTTCCTTGACACCCTTCTATTGAACTGACCCTAGGTGTGAGAACTAAGTATCTAAGTGTGGATCTCCCATCTCACTACTCAAAAAGCATATCTAGAGGCTGGATAGAAGATAGTAGGGAGTGAAATATAGATAACATCTCATCTAATGAACTTTTTGCATATGTTTTATTCCTATTTTAGCATCCCTTTTATGAACTTTTCTACTCATCTGAATATCGTTGGCCAAAATCTAGATTTGATACCCCTTCCCACTCCATGCAAACTCATACCATGAGGCGACCGCGGCGATGGCCCAAAGATGTATCGCCTGGGATAGAGCCTAGGCTTAACAAGGCCTAGTCGCGACCGTGACACTGGTTGCGACCAAGATGGCCCATTGCGACCACGATGTGGGATGGAAAAGATGTCACGGTCAAGACAAGGTCGTGACCTGGACAGAAGAAGAAACTGTGGCATGCGTCATGACCAAGGATATGTCACGACCGTGGCACCTATTTTGACCTATGCTAAAGACACAGTTGTGACAATACCTCCTCACCACGACTGAGACACTTGATACAGAAGGTCACGACCATGACAATGGTCACAGTCGAGGCATACACCGTGATTGTGATAGAATGTTAAGTCAGTGGGATAGACCTATAAATGGGCCCCCGATCCCTCACTACAAGGGACATCAGATCATCAATAGCAATGAAGTGCTGCCCAATTCCAGAGCCATCCTTGTTCATCTCCATTGGTCTTGGATCTCTGAAGATGAAAGTTGGAGGAGAGAGAAGATCTACCATCCTCTTCTAGAGAGAAAGAGTTTCCATCTTCCACGCCCATACCAAATCTAGATCTAAAGAAGTACTTTTTGTGTATTGCCTCCTTCTTTCTTTAGATCTATCAGCTGTTTCACACTGTACCTTCCTCACTCGTTGTTATTCTGATGTATCTACACTTTTGTAACACGGTTATGCTGCCCGTTAATATGTGTGCCTAAACACCTTACTTGGGTAGGGAGTAGCCACTTAGGTTCTCCCAACATGTATATACTTCCATCCTTTTGAATATATATATATAATGTTAGAATATTTTAGTAGAATTTTGATATATATATATATATATAGAGAGAGAGTCAGGATAGAATACACTCGAATGTATTCGGAGCAGAATACACTCAAGTAGTTTTTCATGATGCAATATTTTTTTTAAATCTAATCCATTGATCTTCTTAAACATTTTGTGACTAACACATGCACAAAATTTGAGCCTATTTGGACATTTATAGGTCATGTTATGAAGACCACAAAAATTATGTATTTCAAATTAGTTTCGTACGTCGATTTTGTTGCCCTCAGATGAGTGACTTACACTCATCCAAATGCACTCAAAATTTGTATGTAGTCCAATTATAGTATGACAATGAAGATCAATGGTTTACCTTTTATAAAAAAATAGTCTTGATATGAAAACGCAACTTGAGTGTAGCATGCGATCCGTACGCTCGAGTGTATTTCAGCCTGACTCTCTCTCTCTCTCTCTCTCGTATATATATATATATATATATATATATATATATATATATATATATATATATATATATATATATATATATATATATATATATATATATATATATATATATATATATCCTTAGCAATGGTTATCTCCATACTCTTATTCTTGAATGCTTCAATTGTATGCTTAGCTACCATCTTGTGATGTATGATTGTTCATGCCTCGAAAGAGTAGTATTAATGTTATCTAAATGTTATGGAGTTGCATGAATGCATGAAAATATTGGAATGCTATTGGTGATTGTTCATTTGCCATCTTGAGAGAGAAACAACCTTATAATCTAGACCTATCCTAAGCTCGAGAGAGGAGGGAATAGACATATATGATGATTGCTTGTAATCTTTTTAAGGGTATACAAAGGGGTGTGGGTACTGCATGTTGGTCAGAGATCTTAGTAGGTGAAACCCATCCCAAGTTCCCTTCCATCCTTTGGTTGCATCTTCCTTGTTTGACTTTATTCTTTTATTTTATTTCCATACTTTTGCTTTTTATTACTTTGTTTGGAGTAACACTGTTCCTTAAGGGACACCATCTTGATCTACCTTTGTTTGGTGTATCTGAGTCTAAGGCTCCGCGTTTCTATCACATGCCAACCTTGTCCCTGTAGTTTGACCCCAAATTACTACTTCATACCCCGTATAATAATTGCGGGGGTCTGAGTGTCATGTTATAAATCTAAGAGTCTTACTACTCTAGATCCAATCCATTTTGTACGTGTGATTTAGGTTGATCAACTTTTTGGCGTCGTTTCCGGGGATAAGGCAAAATGGTATTGTTAAGAACACGAGTCTACTCACCATACACCCATACCTCAAGCTTAGCCATAAGCTTGACTACACAAAAAAAAACTCTAAATCTGGTACTTTATGATTACATAGAATATTTCATTTTATACGTCCAGTTCTCTAACTTGACTGTGCAATTTACTTAGGTATCCGGAAGGGAAGTAGGTTTAATCAACACCTCACATGCTTTTCAAGACAACATGCCGCCTCGTATAGATGGTAGTCTTACTGGGGAAGATCAGAATGCAAGGATCCAATACAATCACCACCCACCAAAAACTGAAGAAGAAAGGGAGGAACGTCCCTCAGACGGTCGTCACCATGAGGAAGAGCGACATGAAGAGGAGCGACATCACCATCAACACCGCAGGAGACACCGAAGGAATCACCATGAGCATGAAAGTGATCATGAACGTGAACATGAAAACCAAATAGTGGAGGTGAAGATGATGAGGAAGAGAAAACTCTTAGAGAGCTAGTTGCAACTAGGGCCAATTAATCAAGATGCCTGATCGTTATCCCATGATTTGATGCGGCTAATTTTGAGTTGAAACCATCTATCATCTCTATGATCCAGAACAAGCCTTTCTGAGGGAATTCAAGGAATGAGAATCCTTACCATCATCTTGATGCCTTCAAAAAAATATGTGATACCATTAAGATGAGGGTAGTGCCTCAAGAAGTCATATATTGCAAGGGATTCATTTTATATCTCAAAGATAAAGATTTGTCCTCGTACATTGATCTACCCTACCAGTCCATAGATGGATGGATGCCCCTTGCTGATGCTTTCATCACTAAATTCTACCCCACTGAGAAAACCATTCGAAATGTGCAAAAGATCACTTCCTTCATGCAAAAACTTGGAGAAAATCATCATGAAGCCTGGGAATGGTATCAAGAATAGTAAAGTGATTGTTCGCACCATATCTACGGTTAGGGATTCCTGGTGAAAATGTTTTACAATGGGCTAACTCGCACAGAGTGGACATCGTTGAATGCAGCCGTCGGAGGTTATATTCTTGGAAAGAAGTCGAGCAGAACTATGAATATCATCAACAACATGGTTGCATTGCAAGCAGGCATGGAGCATGAGAGAAGTGATATAGGTTCATCCAAGAAGATTGGCTCTGAAGGACCGTCAATCGAAGCCTAGGATCTAGAAACCATTACAACTCAAATTGAGAATATTGCCATAGATGTCAAACAACTAAAAGACACTAGAGGCAAAGGTAAGAAACACATTAAGAAAGTCATGAAGTGTGTTAAGTGTGGAAAAGGAGGCCATGGTTTCAACTATTGTATCCATACATGGTCAGAAGAAAGTGAAGAAAGTGAAAGTGAAGAAGAGATAGAAAATGTATCTTATGCAAATTTTAAATGTCCAAACCATCTAGGATTATTATGGCAACAAAGATGTTGTTGAGAACTCTCATCAACTGAGTGGTTTGTCTAAGCCACCTCCATGATTCGAGAAGAAAGATGGACCAACTCAATATGCAATAACTACTATTTATTAGATGAACAAAAACAACTATCAAATTCAAAACAAAAATACAAGCGAATAAAGTCAGGTACAAAATTAAAGTCAGAGTAAGACCAAGGGTAACAACCTGTCTAACATGATCCCTCAGCTATTTGATTTTGCAAAAAGGCAGGCTTCTGTGAATGACCAGCTCACCCAAAGAGCCATCACCAACTCAGGTGTGTTAAGCAAAATGCAAACCCAGATGGTTGACATGCAAAAGCATCAAAGACAAATTGATCAACAACTAGCCCAACTAGAAGAGCTTGTGAAGAATCCTTCAGGGAAAATTCCATCAAACATAGAGACTGCTAAGATGGCCACCCTTGGATCTGGGAGGACACTGGAAGATTCTAGATCCAAGAGCACTACTGAGGAAAGAGAACATAATGAGCCACACCTATAAAAGTAATTGTGCAAGAAAAATCTGAAAGAGAAGAGCCCACTGATGAGGAAAAAGGGGAAGAAAGTCACAAAAAGAAGAAGGATGCAAGGGTCAAGAACCCAGATCCTGTAGAAGAGTCCTTTACGCAAAGAAATCTATACTCACCGAGAGTCCCATTTCCTTACAAACTGATCAAAGCTCATCTAAAGAAGAGATACAAGAAGTTTATGGAGGAAGTGAAGAAATTGCACCTGGATATCCTATTTCTAGATGCAATTGAAGAGATTATAACAAATGCTAAGTTGTTTAAGGATTGAATCACAAAGAGAAGGAGAAGGGATCATGTCGAGACAGTACAATTGGTCAAAATGTTGAGTGCTTTTGTTCAAGATAAACTACCCACAAAGAAGAAAGATCTAGAGGAATTTAATATCCCCTTTTGTGTTGGGGATAATGTTGAAAGAATGGGGTTAGCCGCCTTGGGAGCAAGCATTAGCCTTATGCCCTTAACCCTAGCTCAAAGGCTTGGATTAACATATATGGTAAAAACTGGCACCATAATCGAGTTAGTTGACCACACCTTTACGAGACAAGTGGGAATAGTAGAGGATGTCCCAATTTGGGTTGGGTAATTCTTTACACCATGTGATATAGTGGTGATCGACACTGTTGAGGACCCGAAGTACCCGATGATATTTGGGAGACCCTTCCTCACCATGGGAAGATCTCTAATAGATGTGGCGGAAGGGATGGTTACTATGCATGTTGGTAATGATCATATAGATTTCTGTGTGCAAGACGCCATGAGGGGACCCTCTCTCTTTGAGTCAAGTTACTTCATGGATAACTACAATCAATATTGTGAAGAAGTTCAAGAGGATAAGGAGGTTGTCGATCTGCTAATATGATCCTTCAACAACCCTGACCCTAGTCTGGAAGACCCAGAAGTGGTTGAGATTTTGGACTACCTAAATCATCCTGATGAGGAGGAGTTTAGTGATGAGGAAGAAGTAACCTTTGAAACAACAAAGTATGTGTCCCTCGAGCAAACCCCAGAAGAGAAGGAAGCTCCAAAATTGAATCCAGAGTTAATGCCACTGCTTGAAGGATTAAAATATGAATTCCTCGATGAAAAGGGAAGGAATCTAGTAATAGTTAATGCCCTTCGATCTGGAAGGACACTGGAAGATTCTAGATCCAAGAGCACTACTGAGGAAAGAGAACATAATGAGCCACAACCTGAAAAAGTAATTATGCAAGAAGAATCTAAAAGAGAAGAGCCTGGTGATGAGGAAAAAGAGGAAGAAAGTCACAAAAAGAAGAAGGATACAGGGGTCAAGAACCCAGATCCTATAGAAGAGTCCTTTACACAAAGAAATCTATATTCTCTAAGAGTCCCATTTCCATACAGACTGATCAAAGCTCATCTAAAGAAGAGATACAAGAAGTTTATGGAGGCAGTGAAGAAATTACACCAGGATATCCCATTTCTAGAAACAATTGAAGAGATTCTAACATATGATAAGTTTTTCAAGGACTTGATCACAAAGATAAGGAGAGGGGACCATGTCGAGAAAGTACAATTGGCCAAAATGTTGAGTGCTTTTGTTTAAGCTGGACTACCCACAAAGAAGAAAGATCCAGAGGAATTTAATATCCCCTTTTGTATTGGAGACAATGTTGAAGGAAAGGAGTTAGCCTCCTTGGGAGCAAGCATTATATTTATGCCCTTAACCTTAGCTCAAAGGCTTGGATTAATAGATATGGTAAAAACTGGCATGAGAATCAAGTTAGTTGAACACACCTTTACGAGACAAGTGGGAATAGTAGAGGATGTCCAAATTTAGGTTGGGTGATTCTTTACACCATGTGATATAGTGGTGATCGACACTGTTGAGAACCCAAAGTACCTGATGATATCTGGGAGACCCTTCCTCACTGTAAAGAGTGGGATAAACCACCCTCTACTAAACTATGGTAAACAAAACACATTAGAAAGCAGCGGAATAATTTTTTTCTGACTATATTCAATTTCATAAAAGATTGTACAAAATACATCAAAATCTCCCTTTTAGGGTTGCATCATCATACACAACTAGGATCTAGATAGAGGGAAGTCTAGACTACTCCACTTTTGTCTCCAAGCAACATATCCATCAGCTAGTCCGTGTCAATGCTAAGATCTTCATGTCTTATCCATCACCTTGCTCCACATTTGGGTGGTTGGGAAAGCACCCAGTAAGAGGGAAGGAAAATAAAAGTATGTGTCACTAAACTATACTAAAGGTGAAAAGATAAATATAACAAGTAAATAAAGCTAGGGATTCATCAAAAGATGCGACATCAAGAGTATGAGGCTTTAAACAAAGAAACTTGCCAATAAAAAATATAAATAAAGGATTTGCATGTAAATTAATATGTCTATCTAACTAAGTAGGGCTGAGGCACCTACCAGACCTCTAACCTTAGGTGAGGGGAGAATAAGACATTCCCAGCCACCTATAATATTATGGGGAGAAATACACACATTCCCCTAGGGCGATTATATACATGCCCTGTATGGGTGGTTGTACATAAGTACCTCTACTTTACAATTAAATAGAACATATAACTACATGCTAGCAAAAGAGTTATGGCAATATTAATCAAAGGATTTATATAACATGGCAGTGGGGTATAAAAACCCAAACAAGATAATACTACAACTGATTTTGAGGCATGAATAAATTAGGATTGAAGAAAAATGTATTAGGTCAGATTAAGCCTCATTAAGGAACAAAGGTAATGGTATAAATAATTTCCCAACTAAAGGGGGTAGATGCTCATACCTATTTTCACACATAAAGGTTAAGTGGAATAGTATACTTTGGTCCACAAAGTCAATTTTTCATCCTAGAAACACATTATGTATATTAGCAAAGTCAAAGTGAACATATTCGTTCCTAATTATATATTTATATTATTATTACCCAATTCCCGACCATGTAATGTCATGTTAGGGTTTATGATTTTAATCTTTGTTGAGATAATATGTGATGCTTAACATATATATCTTAGTTCTAGTTACCAATATTTAGTCACATAAGTTTATGTAACTCATATATATGTGGATAATAATATATATGCTTCCAATATAGGTTTAATGGTGTGAGTCCATATTATTCCTAACATCATGCTTACCATGTTTATTGGTGTAAGTATATTCCATATGAATATTTATTAGGTTCATTAATATACACATGCTTTGATCCAACTAACATGTCATCTAGATATATGTTTATAAAAGTATATTCCTTTACACATTATTATCTTTTTTTTACTATTTAATTCCTAAGAAGACAATATCATTAGATGAATTCTTATATATATTTCAAGTTCCCTTGGATTAATTTAGATGAGAGTGTTCCCTAGATCCGTATGTATTTCTAATTATCATGTAATGCACCTATATATATATATATATATATATATATGATTTCTAATGTAAAGGATACATTAAAACAAGGATACACCCACTAATGATTCTTAGGGTTTGGTAAGTATACAATAAGCAATTAGGGCGATTCATTAATCATTTTGGATATCAATCCACCTGGGTCTTATACAATATCTTCTATTTAATATCAAGTCTCCACTTTAACATATCATTACATGTTTGATTTCATGCAATCTAATATTTACATTTTTATACAACAAAGTTGATAGGTAAGATAATTGACTAGTTCATGTTATGGTTTTAAATAACTAGATTATCCTTACTTCATACTTATCCCATCTTTATAATCTATTTTCTAAAACAATACTATTGAAAGTGAAATGAAGACTTACATGTCTAGGGTTACCATGGGAGTTGCATCTGGTTGATTCACAACAAGATGGGGACCCAAACACATCATCACGTTCTCTATGATCATGTGACCCAGGAAGAAGCAGCATGTAATGAGTCACCATCGTCAAGTTGAATGGAGGCGTTTGCAAACATCATGGTGTTGCAGATCTAGTGGTTGCGAATGACGGCGTCGCTGTCAAGGTCGATGACGTTGCACTTGGTGGCTACGATGCCCTACTGTTAGTTTGTGATGGTGTCAGGGTTTCTCAGGAAGTGGTGTTGTGGGTGTTGGGGCATCATAGCACCAGGGCATCGTAGCGTCAAGGCGTCACAATGTCAGGGCGTCAGAAGGGAAGGTGGTAGTGACGCTAAGGCAGCGTCGAGGCGTCAGTTCGGCAGGTGTTAGTGACGCCGACGCAGCGTCCAAGGCTGTTGGGCGTCGAGGGTCTGATGAGAAGGTGTTAACGACACTAACGCAGCGTCGGGGGTTGTTGGGCGTCGAGTTTCAGGCGTCGTACATGGAGAGGAAGAAGAAGAGGAGGAGGCGACGCTGCCCAACGATCCTTAACTCTATCTGGCATTGATCGCCACAGTTGGATGCAAGGTGAGGGTAGGATGGGTGGCTAGGGCTTCGTGTGTTTGAGGAGAAAAGGAAGGAAGGGGGGAAGATAAATAGGATACTGAGATGAAGGGGGCGACGACTGTTGCGTTGGGCGTTGCCCGTTTTGGAAGGGGGAAAACGTGAGATCACGTTGGAGGGAGAGGAAGTAACACATCGTTCTGTTACGTTTGGTTTAGGAAAACATTAATTTGTTGAATCAAATACCACTATTAAAGCCTATGGTAATTAGGATTTTAAATACCAATTCAATTGGGAAAGCAATTGCTATTCAATAGTCAAACAAATAAAAGGGCATACTAAATAAGAGTCAAGGGGGTTTCCTTTTCTTCCATGCAATATGCATTTATATATATATTAGAGTTACATGTTTATTTATTTAATTAAGAGGGTATAGATATACCAATTCATGGATTTGGTAATTAAAGTGTGAGAAATCCAAATATAAAATTAGATTTGCCTTTTGAGAAAGTTAGATTAGTTAATTAAGCCAATTACTATTTTCTCCTTCCTCTCTCATTAATGACTATTAGATTTTGCAAAAATAATATAACTTCACCCATACATCTTATTAAGTATTTTGGATACGAATTTGCCATTATTTTCATTTGTTGGTGTTGTTTATTATTTTAATTAATGATTTTAAGGTTTTACATACTTTCTCTCTCCTAAATTTATCTTCTCATCAAATATTTTCCAAATTGAGTCAAAATCTATCCACATATATATATTTTAACATGTAGAACACGAATTTGGCATTATTTTATTTTTTTGAAGACTTTATTATTTTATTTAATACATTTAAATTTTATCACTTATTTTATCCTTTTAATTTATTAGAGGCATCTAGAAACTTTCTAAAAATGTAAAACTTGGTATATAAGTAATACTAAATGTGTAGAATATGATTTTGGAATTAATTAATTTTTTTCAACATATATTTAATATTTTTGGTCTTTAAGTCATTTTCTCTCTCCTAAATAAAATAAAATATTAAACATTGGCCAAATTAGATACAAATTTGCCCAAAGCTTATTTCCATGCTTAGATTACGAATTTGGTGTTAGTTTTTCAATTTTAGAACATTAGATATTTAATTTCACCTTATTGGCTTATCTCCTATTTTCTTTTAATAAAGACTTTAATATATGTTTTTATCTTCCAAATTAGGTGATACTTGGCCCTTAAGTTTCTTTTAAATCAAGAAAACGAGATTGATATCCAAATTATCTTCATTGGTTTCCACTTATGATTTTTGAGAAAATATATTCCTCATTATCTCCTTTTATCCATTATATCCCATATTATCTTCAATTATTACATTTATCATCTCCTTTATGTATATTTCGGGATTTCCTTTCTTTTTCATATTCTAAAAAGCACTAGAAAGTTCTAGGACGAATTTATTTATTTTTTTTATCACTTGAGTGGACATTTTGCATATTAAAACCATTACTAAGCTTTCACTGAGGTATTTGTGCATAAAACCCAAATATTGAGAGAAAAGGTGAACAAATGCTCATTAGGCCATTATTTTATCCTCAAATTAAATAGAATGGCCAAAGAGGATATAAATGAGAGGAAAAGATGGGAAAGAGGACCAAAAGGCAAAATGTCTAGAATTCAGTATGTTACACTCACCATGGGAAGAGCTCTAATAGATGTGGCAGAAGGGATAATTACTCTGCACGTTGGTAATGATCATATAGATTTATGTGTGCAAGATGCCATGAGGGGACCCTCTCTCTTTGAGTCAAGTTAATTCATGGATAACTGCAATCAATATTGTGAAGAAGTTCAAGAGGATAAGGTGATTGTCGATCCACTTATGTGATCCTTGGACAACCTTGACCCCAGTCTAGAAGACACAAAATTGGTTGATATTTTGGACTACCTAAATCAACCCGATGACGGGGAGTCTAGTGATGAGGAAGAAGTAACCTTTGAAACAACAAAGTATGTGTCCCTCAAGCAAACCCCAGAAGAGAAGGAAGCTCTAAAATTGAATCCAGAGTTAATTCCACTGCTTGAAGGATTAAAATATGAATTCCTCGATGACAAGGGAAGGAATCCAATAATAGTTAATGCCCTTCAATCTAGGAGGAAACTGGAAGATTCTAGATCCAAGAGCACTGCTAAGGAAAGAGAATGTAATGAGCCACAACTTGAAAAAGTAATTGTGCAAGAAAAATCTGAAAGAGAAGAGCCCATTGATGAGGAAAAAGAGGAAGAAAGTCACAAAAAGAAGAAGGATGGAAGGGCCAAGAACCAAGATCTTGTATAAGAGTGATTTATGCAAAGAAATCTATATTCTCTGAGAGTCCCATTTCCCTACAGACTGATCAAATCTCATCTAATGAAGTGAGACGAGAAGTTTATGGAGGCAGTGAAGAAATTGCACCTGGATATCCCGTTTCCAGATGCAATTGAAGATATTCTAACATATTCCAAGTTGTTCAAGGACTTGATCACAAAGAGAAGGATAGGGGACCATGTCAAGAAAGTACAATTGGCCAAAATGTTGAGTGCTTTTGTTTAAGTTGAACTACCCACAAAGAAGAAAGATCCAGAGGAAATTAATATCCCCTTTTGTGTTGGAGACAATGTTGAAAGAAAGGGGTTAGATGCCTTAGGAGCAAGTATTAGCCTTATGCCCTTAACCCTAGCTTAAAGGCTTGGATTAACAGATATGGTAACAAATAGCATGAGAATCGAGTTAGTTGAACGCACCTTTACGAGACAAGTGGGAATAGTAGAGGATGTCCCAATTTGGGTTGGCCGATTCTTTACACGATGTGATATGGTGGTGATTGACATTGTTGAGGACCCAAAGTACCCAATGATATCTGGGAGACCGTTCCTCACCATGGGAAGAGCTCTAAAAGATGTGGCAGAAGGGATAATTACTCTGCATGTTGGTAATGATCATATAGATTTCTATGAGAAAGACGCCATGAGGGGACACTCTCTCTTTGAGTTAAGTTACTTCATGGATAACTACAATCAATATTGTGAAGAAGTTCAAGAGGATAAGGTGATTGTCAATCCGCTTATGTGATCCTTGAACAACCTTGACACCAGTCTAGAAGACCCAGAAGTGGTTGAGATTTTGGACTACCTAAATCAACCCGATGAGGAGGAGTTTAGTGATGAGGAAGAAGTAACCTTCAAAAAAACAAAGTATGTGTCCCTCGAGCAAACCCCGGAAGAGAAGGAAGCTCCAAAATTGAATCCAGAGTTAATGCCACTACCTGAAGGATTAAAATATGAATTCCTCAATGATGAGGGAAGGAATCCAGTGATAGTTAATGATGATCTAATAGATGAACAAATGCAAAAGCTATTGAAGGAACTCAAACTACATAGGAAAGCTATAAGGTATTCTGTTGACGATATCAGAGGCCTTAGTACTACCTTATGTATGCAAAGAATCAACCTTGAGAAAACAACTAAACCTCTAGCTCAACCACAAAGGAAGTTGAATCAAATACTAAAGGAAGTTGTGAAGAAAGAAGTGATTAACCTACGGGATGACAGAATCATATATCCTATAAGTGATAGAAATTGGGTAAGCTTTATTTATGTAGTACCAAGAAAGGTGGAATGGCCATCATAAGAGGTGAGGATGGAGACGTGGTAGCAACACAAATAGTAACATGTTGGCGTATGTGCATCGACTATCGAAAATTAAATGCTGCTACAGGAATAGATCATTTTCCTCTACCCTATATTGGTCAAGTCCTAGAAAGATTAGCACATCATGATTACTTATATTTTCTGGATGGGTATTTAGGATTTTATCAAGTATCGATTCATCCCGACGATCAGGAAAAGACAACCTTTACTTGCATCTATGGCACATATACTTTTAGAAGAATGCCATTCGGGATGTGTAATGCACCTAGAACCTTCCAATGTTGCATGATCTCTCTATTCTCTGATTTCCTAGAAAATATAGTGGAAGTTTTCATGAATGATTTCTCTATATATGGGGCAGACTTCTATGAGTGTTTGAAAAATCTCTTACTAGTCTTGCAACATTGTGAGGAAAAACACCTTGTTCAGAATAGGGGAAATGTCATTTTATGGTGCAAGACGGCATCGTCTTAAGACATAAAATTTCCAAGAAAGGAATAACGGTTTATCTAGGTAAGATAGAGGCTATATCTAAGCTCCCACCACCTAAGTATGTCATGAGAGTAAGGAGTTTCGTAGGACATGCCTGGTATTATAGGTGATTCATAAAAGATTTTTTGAAGATCGCTAAGCCCCTATTGAACCTTCTCATTAAAGATGTTGAATTGGAGTTCACTAATGAATGTTTAGAAGCCTTTAACGCCCTCAAAGAGGCCTTGAAAACAACCCTGATTCTGCAAGAACCATATTGGGAGCTTCCCTTCAAAGTTATGTGTGATGTTGGTGACTTTTCTATCAGAGCTGTTCAGGGACAAAAGAAAGGACAAAAGGTGCCATGTGATCTATTACACAAGTCAAACTTTAGATGAAGTCCAAGTGAATTATACCACAAAGAAAGAAATGCTAGCGATTGTCTTTGCTTTTGATAAGTTCATATCATACTTAATAGGATCAAGGGTGAAGGTATACAATGATCATGGAGCTATAAAGTACCTTATGCAGAAAAAAGACACAAAGTTGAGACTACTGTGGTGGGCCTTACTACTACAAGAATTTGATCATGATATTATTGATAAGAAAGGAAATGATAATGTGGTTGTAGACCACTATCTAGGATATTTTTCACTAAAGAAAACTAGTTACCAGTGAATGACAACAATGTCGATGAAGCTCTATTAATGGTACAGTCAGTTGAACCAATTCTACATTGGTTTGTTGGCATTTGTAACTATCTAGCATGTGGGTACCTACCACCTGAGATGACTTATAATCAGAAGAAGTTTTTTTTCTGATTTGAAAATTACTACTGGGATGATCCTATTTTGTTTAAAAGATACTCTTGACAATTTATATTGTGGTTGTGTACCGAAAGAAGAGGTGCCTCAAATCCTCAAAGAATGTCATTCCTCACCTTATGGAGGTCACCATGGGGGAAAGGACAACTGCTAAGGTTCTACAATAGGGCTTCTATAGGCCTGCCCTCTTCAAAGATGCAATGTCATTTGTAAAGACCTGTAAAGAATGCTAGCTCACATGGAATATCAGTAGAAGAAATGAGATGCCCATGGCCGATTGGGTCAAAGTTGAAATTTTTTATGTATGGGGAATTTGATTATATGGGATCATTCCCATTGTTAAAAGGAGACCAATATATTCTAGTTGTTGTGGAATATGTCTCAAAATGGGTAGAGGTTGTCACTAACCAAACTTGTGACTCAAAAGATGTAATCAAGTTGTTTAAGAAAACTATCTTTCCGTGATTTGGGGTCCCATGCACCGTCATAAGTGATGGAGGATCCCACTTCAGGGAAAAATAGTTTGAAGCTCTATTGAAAAAGTATGGAGTCAAGCACAAAGTGGCAGCACCCTACCATCCATAAATGTTAGGAAAAGTAGAAGTATCTAACATGCAAATCAAGCAGATCCTAGAGAAGATAGTAAGTCGTACAAGGAAGGATTGGTCCATGAAGCTCGATGATGCATTGTGGGCTTACCATATAGCGTACAAAACACCAATAGGCACAACACCCTACAGACTAATTTATGGGAAATCATGCTATATTGAAATAGAGCACAAATCCCTTTGGGCTATCAAATTTTTGAATATGGATCTAGACAAAGTAGGCAAGAAAATATTTCTCCAACTTCAAAAAATTGAGGTGTTAAGGTTGCATGCTTACAAGAATGCATGAATCTATGATAAAAGGACTAAGTTGTAACATCATGCCCACATGAATAACAAAGATGTGCATGAGGGGGACAAAGTTCTTCTATTCAACTCCACCATCAGGTTATTTCCCAAAAATCTCAAAACTTGATTGTCTGGACCTTTCTCTGTGGAGAAGATATATTCATCTAGAATGATGGAAATCACCAGTGACAAGATTGGAACATTCAAGGTGAGAAGACATAGAGTAAAAAGGTATTATGAAGATGAAGCCAACCCTCATGTATCTCATCTGTTTCTGGGTTGGGTTCCTCCAATCTAACTTCTAATCATCTCACAAATGAGAAGGAAGAAATGAGAGTCAAGCTAAATACCATAAATTAGCACTTCTTGGGAGGCAACCCAAGGATTTACTACTTTCTTAAATTTAGTAATGCTTTTTGCTTTCCCTGTTAGAGTAAATGGTGTACATATTCAATTATGTATTTTCTCTCTCTTAGTATCCCTAATCCCTCTAAAATAGTTAGTCTATTATGATTTGATATTTTTGTTATTTTAATCCTCAAACTGCTTTAATGATGTTCAAAAATATGAATGTGTGCTCTACAAACCCTTATATCAATCGAAACACCTTTTTGATGCCACAGTCACGACACATGTCACAGTCACGACAAATGCTTTGTTAAATTTATGTTGCGGTCATGACGCTTGTTGAGGTCATGACACTCACTGTGGTTTCCATAAGATTCGTGGTCGTGACACTCCCTAAATATAAAGGGGGAAGCCTTCATAACATTAAAATCTTTATTCTCTTGATCTCTCGTGATGCTACTCTAAAGAAGGAAAGCAATGAAGAACCAGGTCACTGTAAAGTGGTCGATGTAAAACTAGACAATCACAGACACCCTCCACACTGACGAGCATGGGCCATCGCCACCGCCATTTTTGCCGAGTTGCTCTACCTATAATGTTTCTTTTCTTTTTCTCTCTCTACGGAAAGGTACCGACTCTCCTCTCCTTTTCCTATGTGCATTTTGTTTATTTTCACATCTCCATGCCCTCTTAATCTGTTTGTGCCCTAACCACTTTCCCGCCTCTGATCATCATCTTCACTCATATCTTTCCGCCCCTCCCCTAAAACCCTAATTTTGGCCCTTCGGCTTCTCTCACTTTGGCCGTTGTCGCGACCATCTTGCACCATTTTAACCATGATTTCCCTCTTTGCACCATTTCTCTTTACCATGTTTCTTACCCTATCTCTCCCTCCTGATGTCTCAGTCGTAAGTCTTACTTCAATCGTGACATTAGTCATAGTCGCTACATGTCGGTCCCCCTGCTTCTCAATTCTTGACCGATCACAGTTGTGACACCTGTCGCAGTCATGACATGCTTCTTAGTTTTAATTTAGTTTTGCCATAACTTCAACATCCCCTCTCTCTTGCTAGTCACAGTCATGACATCTGTTTCAACCAATTCGGTTGTGACACATCATAGTTATGTTTTTATCTTTTGACTTGTTTTAGTCACAACATTCATCGCGATCATGACACCTTTCTAATGCACCGTCGTGGTCACGATAGTTTCTTGTCTCAACCACGACAACTATAAATTGATGAAAAATTCTAAAAATGTGACAAAAATTGACATTACCTACTTAAGGAGTGTCTGAACCTATTGTTTAAAAGAATTACATAATGTCTGCATCCACCTCTGACACTCTGGAAAAGCAGCTCACATCCCACACAGGATTCCAAGAGACTATCAGCAAAATTGAGAAAAAGCTTTGTGAAGATGCAAGCTTGACATAAGAGGACAAAGATCATCTGGAGCTGATCAAGGAGAAGTATGAAAGCATCTGGAACCATAAGGCATTGGAGGAGTCTGAGGAGTCCCAAGGGATAATGGATATAGAAACATCTGAGTACCAGTCGTCTAAGAGTGAATTCAAGAAAATGGGGAAATGCAAACTACATGCCAAGGATACTAAATAATCAAGAAGAGGAAGCTAGAAGTTGAGGACAAATCAAAGACCCTAGGGCAGGAGGTCGACTCTGGTATGGACAGGAAAAAAAATGCAAGAAAAGGCAATCAAGCAGTCAACAACATTCACACCAAGAGACCAATTTAAGCAGTCACACTTTGACCTAATAATGAAGACCAAGAGCTTCAAGTCAAAACGATACCTAGATATTGATGACTTAAATAAGATGGGGATATATGATAGAATAGTGAAAGTTTTAGAAGGGGCCAACTTGCATTCTCTATGTACAAACAAAGCCCCTTCTCTCACAAAACTCACTGTTGAGTTCATGTCATTGCTGGAGAAGCTACCTATCAGCGACATTGAACGCAAGAAATGTGGCAGGGAATTCAAGTTGGAGGTGAGGATAGGGGGCAAAGATCACATGATCATCAAAGCTATTCTAAATACTATCTTCACAAAGAAGATAGAAGAAGTGCAAGCCTACTCGGGTTTGCTTGGTGAAAAAGAGACAGTGGGCTACAACAGCCACAAGATGTGGGAAAAACTCTAAGGAGAACCCAAGCATAGTCTGAAGAACTCTAAGGCAACACTCATCACACTTGCTTTATTAGGATCATGAAAAAAATTACGGTAAGTATAGTCTCCATGAGGTCTGAAACTGGGGAAGTTTCTAAAGGAGATCTTTTCCTTATATGGTCTATGTTGAATAAAAGACCAGTAAATATAGGAAGACTACTGATAGATAGATTATTAGCTGTTGTAGGATCTCAGGCAAAGAGGACTAAAGAGTTATGCATGGGAGGTCATATAACTTGCATCACGTATCATTTCCTGGGTGTTGAGCAAGTATTGAAATATAAGCACACAAAGGGGCATACAAATATATATCAAATCCCTGATAAAAATTGGTATCTTGGCACAGAAGGGAAGCAAATTATTCTATAAACAAACTTTTTCCAAACTCGTACTGCCCCTCCCTAAAATGGCATATTATGACGCCCACAAGTTGTGGCCCACCGAAGAGGAGGTGAACAAGATGCACTCAAGTGCAATCAAGAGAGCTATAGACTCCCAATCACATGTCAGCAATGAAGATATAACAGATACAACGCCAGAAGCTGAACAACTTAAGCCAACAGAAAGAAAGAAACTAGAAATCAGGCAGTGCAAGAACAAGGCAGCAGATGCTCCTTCGGGTAGAATAGAAGTGGAAAAACAAATATTTGTAGAAGACCAAACAAACCGCAATGATGAAGGATTCTTCAATCCACCCTCCCCTCCACCAGTGATAGTCTTAGTTCCTAAGGAGATTGCCAAGCAGAGCACTCTTTCTAAGGCACAAGAAAGAATATATGAAGGGATGAAAGAAGTGAGTCGCATTCTTGAGAAACCCAATATGCTAATGCCTACATTTCCAACAATAGAAAAAATGTTCGATATGACCATGCAACAAGAAACATCATCCACCAAACAATAAACTAGTGTTGGAGAAGAAGCACACACACAACCTGTCCATGAAGCGGCAAAGAAAAGTGTGCACAAACCCACTCAACCTTCACAATCAATACCCAAAGAAGCAACAACAACTCCATCAACGCCTGCATCTAGACAACAACAACACCCACAATCATTCGGTGATGTATTAGGGCATTGATTTGATGTCATATGGGCACAAATGCAATAGTATTCTGAATCTAATTTCAATATCACCTCTAGCATGCGCACGCTAACAACACAGGTACAAGGCTTGAACACAAAGACTTAGTTGCATCCTCAATTCATGCAAGAGGTGATCAACCACCACACAATGATGATGGGGGCTTTAAAGGCCATCTCAAAAGAAATGGTGGACCTCAAAAAAGAGAGGGACAACATACGAGATAACAAAGAAATACTGCAAAAAGGGTATGAGGAGGTGTTACAAGACCTGCATATCAAAGAAATATCAATAGAGCGCCAGGAGCTGGAGAACTGGAGAAACAAAAGGAGGCCAAGGCGTCTAACCAGTCCCTCTACATCTCACACTTCCTCAAGCCCCTCAAACCCAGATGATAAAGATGATGACGTAGGTGGAGGGGGTGCAATCTCAACACCCAAGGATGAAAGTGCAAATGTAAAGCCCACCTAGAGGGAGGAGCCAACTACAAAAGAGATGCCACCTCAACCTGAAGAACCACAAGGTGCTGATGGGAAGAAGAAGAACACATTAGTTCAAGATTTCGATCTAAACTCCCTCCCAATAGAAGACGAGACGATTTTAGAAGAACATCGAAACAAATGTGTCATTGGGGAGGAGACCACCACTTTTGATAAGTTGATGTATGGTGATATAACATATATAAATAAAATCCTTGAGGAAATGAACATCGTCATGGATAGTTGTGACACCTTCCTCCAGGAACCATCACACAATGAACACAACGACACCATTTATGACAACAAGATGGCCACAACTTTAGCTGCGCTCATCGAAGTAGTACTCAAGTCTCCATCAGAGACAAATCGGCTCCTCAAAGAGTGTATCAAGGAAATCACCGCCAGAAATGCAAACCAAGAAGAGCCTCAAGTGAGGAAGGATATCAAGATGCCAATCCCTACTCTAGCTGCACCAACCTCACTAATAGAAGTGGTAGGAGAAGGAACTTCTAAAGATGATGAAGGCAGCCTCGCCTCATTCTTCATCAGTGAGCCAGCTAGAAAATAGAGCCCACCTACTGATAAATAAGAATTAGGTGTTGCTCCACCTCTACCATGCAAGATGGTAAACATGGACATTGTCTCACTCTTAAGAATAACATGTAGAGATGTACATGTCCTGGCAGATATAATAGACGACAAACTTCCTAGCACGGACAGGGGTGTAAATGGTACGAGTACGGTGCTGGTCTAGCAGTACCCATATCCATACCCATCTAATTTTGCAGGTCCGGTTCTGGTTCTAGACCCACATAATACAAAACCTGGACCCGCACCATACCCGTACCCGCAATTATAGCTGGTATGCGGTGCGAGTAAGTGGTTCTATAAAACATCATATTATTTATATAAGAGAAATGACTATGTTCTATATATTTTAAGACAATTAGATATTGTTATTATATAGCATGTTAACATGCAATAGTTATATTAGATAATGCTATATTTTATACATTAACATTAATTGAGTTAATTGTTTACATATTTGTAGTCATCGTCATAATGTTTAACTTATGTAGAAAGTAATGTAAATTAGTAGACATTTTGATTTTTAAGTTTACATATAATGTTCATTATTGAAACTAGAATAGTTAATTCTTTATGATATGACTAGTCTCAACCTTATTGTGGCTAGAGTAGGATATAATCTCAAGAATTATATTAATTAGACTAGTAAAGTATTATATATAACATGTTATTTAAGTAGTTACTTATGTAAAGCGAGTACACGGGTCTAGAGGGTCTGGGTCTAAGCATACCCATTATTAGACCCACTTATATGCGGGTCTAAGGGTATATGGGTCCAAGGGTATGTGGGTATAAAAAATTAAACCCGTGACGGATTTTTTAAGGGTATGAATTTGCAGGTCTGTGGGTCTACCCGTACACATTTACAGTCCTAAGCATGGACATCCTATATCACAATAAAGGAAGGCCTCTGACTAGGGAACACTTTAGAGGAGCATTTTTGAAGAGAGAATGAGTTCACAAGAAATTATTTAAAGTGCTCTGTGCCACATTGCTTGAAGAGTTCCTCCATGCTGATAAGGTGCAACCGGTGTTCAATGGCACCACCCATCTGGTAGGGCAGCTATTCAATCAAAGATACAATTCTGATGATGTCAAAGAGTTGCAACGAGTTGTGACTAGGGTAGAAACCTAGTTTGTGACCTTACCTATAAGGACAGTCAAGCACTAGGCTTTAATCATGGTGAATCTATATGAGCTCCACACCACAGTATACAACTGTTGTGCTTCTGAGTTGGGCAGCACGTCCCTGGTCTACAAAAATAAGGAAGATAGGGATATCCTGAAGGTATCACTGTGTCTACAAAATGCAATCTAGACAGTAGGAGATCGATACCAAGGAATCTAGAAACAATTTTCAATATGTAAGAAAGTACCCCAAGAAAAGGTAGTAGCGGGGGACTGTGCTTTCATTGTACTAAGAATGATGGAAGCCATTAACAAGGGGATTCCACTATAAGACCTCTATAATGAAGATTTGCACGACCTACATGGAGTCTACACTATGTAAGTGATCTACAATTGCCACTTCTTCAATGATCTGGTGATGCCCTCGAATGTGATACCATGTAGGTTTCACACCGGAATTCTCGTGCCTAAAAAGAAGACATGGCGAGAAAAGATGAAGACTATGTGGATTGATCTTCACGAACCAGCCAGAGCATCTTCTTGGAAATAAGGGGAGGTGTTAGAAACTCAACCTATCGATGCCACTCAGAATAAAGAACAAAAACCTAAACCTATAGACAAGAAATAGACTCCCATGTAGTTAAGAAGGAGCATTAAGAACCCGCTATTAATGATCCTAAAGAGGGATAAATCAATGAAAATGATATGCTTGAAATCAATCCAGATGGGCCATCAGGGGAGATAGTGCCTACTTTTCAAGATTTTGATATATGGGCTGGTGAAGGCCTATCATTGGAATCCCTATTGCTAATGATGAACTGTTTGAAGGAGGGTGATACCTTAGGAGAGGTAATCTTTGAACGAGAAGGCATATGTGTACTAAAAGACAATATCTGAGACACTTTGAAAACTAGGGGATACCTCTCAGTGAGCACTATGTCTTCTTATCAATCCTTGGTGGGAGACAACAAGAATAATGTGCATATGGCATACTTTCTTCTCATTGATGATATACTCAAAGACAAAAGGTCAGGAAAAAAAAGAACACTTGCAGCAACATCTGAAGACCTCTCTTCCCGACTATATATTCATGCCCATTCTACACAATAACCATTGGACTCTTCTGGTAGTCAGTATAATAGTAAGGATTGCAATTTTATATAATAGCTTTGATTCAGCCTATGCACTGAACAAACACACCAAAATGACTACTGTGAAGACACCTATAGAAGAAAAAGCAGTTATGTGCACTGAAGCAATCAATCCAAATGATCTGAAACCAAGGGAAGGGATACAAGCATGTAGAAGCCAAAGACTTCAAAAAGACACAGTTCTTCCATAAAAGCCCATAGCAAGTGCCATTGTCCAATGATTATGGATTTTATTGCCTATCTTGGATGGCAGCCCTGGCCACGATGAATATGAAGGTTGAAAGCATGAAGCATGAACAATATTACACAATCCATGGAACATATGCCAACATGCTCATGCAATCAAAATGGGCAATCAATACCTACAAATCCATTTTTGACACTCCAAGATAGAGTGAATTATATGTTTGGGGGAGGAGTTATGAACGGGCATGAGAGGTACAATTTACTCACTTAAATTTAATTTTCACTTGTACATATTTTTACTTTTACCCTTTACAAGTATAAGAAATTTTGAAATGATTTTGAACAAATACTTGCTATAGTTCCCAGTTACAACTTTTCCCTTTGTGATTCAACTTTCCCTTTTCTTAGCCATGTTTGTCCCCTTGCTACCTTTTAGCATAATCATTGCTAGAGTGGTGCAAATGAGCTACTAATTCATGTAAAAAAAGTTAAAAGGACACAACAATATGAATTTACTCCATTATTACAGCAAAATGTTGTGTAAAGGTGAAGAACACCCCTGAGTCTATGAAACCCCAGGAAATAAAGAGGACTTTACCAGCCACACTCCTTATTAGTCTTCCTAGCCTGAAAGTTCTAGCTAGAAAGTTTACACCTCCCACAAGAAGAAAGAAGCTACCCCTTCCAGTTTTAATTATCCCCACTTTGGGATGAAAAGAGGCTTGGCTGCCAAGAAATCCCACCAAACCCTTTACCAAGTCTGGGAGAAGAATGAAAAGCAAAAAAAAATCATGAGAGTTGTGCCTAAAAAGACATCGAAGGATTCTACATAGCCTCTATATTGCTACACTCATGAATGCAGATATGCCATGTCCGGAGTGGAATCTTGAAGCTGAGTTGTACCCACCTGCATTCTAAGGAAACCCTCACACAACCACCTGACAATACATCAAGGCCCATTGTCACAATAGTGTATTTACGATAGCCAATGGTTGAGGGATACTGAGGGGTGCGGGAAAACACTAAAAATCTTACCTTCCCAAACATAGTAGCTTAGGTACTACCAAAATAAAGGTAGGGTGTGAAAGCTACCCCCTTGCTAGAATTGTTTACAAGTATAGCCAGAAACTTAGGGCATGAAGGTAATTGTGAAGGAGAATCCTTTACTATAAAAGGAAGTGGCTTGGGTGCAAGGTCAAGCAACTTCAGAAATGAAAGGGGGGAAATGGAAGTGTAGGATGTGAACCAAGCCTAACATAAAGGCTTTTACTATAAGGATAGAATAATTTGGTAATGGTGTGTTCATAATAAGAGAAATCATATATATCTCATCATTCTGTAATTTGATTCTATATGTTAGCCTGAGGACAGACTATACTCAAAGTTCGGGGGAGTTGATAACATCTCATTTTGTGAACTTTTTGTATATGTTTTATTCCTAGTTTAGCATCCCTTTTATGAACTTATCTATTTATTTGAATATCTTTGGGTGAAATATGTATTTGATACCCCTTCCCACTCCATGCAGGCACAAACCATGTTGTGAACATAATGATGGCCCAAATATGTCTTGCCCAGGATAGATCCCATGGTCAACAAGGCCTAGTCGCGACCACGACACTGGTCGAGACCAAGATCGCCCGTCACGACCGTGATGTAGGATGGTAAAGATGTCACGATCAGGACGAGGCCACGACCTGGACAGAAAAAGAAACCATGGCATGTGTGGCAACCAAGGATGTGTCATGACTACGCCACCTATTTTGACCTCTACTAAATACACAGTCATGATGATACCTCCTCACCGCGACCAAGACACTTGGTATAGAAGGTTGCGACCGCGACAATGGTCACGGTCGAGACATACACCATGACCGTGATAGAATGTTAAGTCGATGGGATGCACCTATAAATAGGCCCCCGACCCCTCAGAACAAGAGACATCAGATCATCAAGAGTAACAAAGTGCTTCCCAACTCCATAGCCATCCTCATTCATCTCCATTGGTCTTAGATCTCTGAAGACAAATGTTGGAGGAGAGAGTAGATGTGTCATTCTCTTCTTTGAGAAAAGGAGTGCCATCTTCCACACCCGTACCAAATCTAGATCTAAAGAAGTATCGTTGGTGTATCGCCTCCTTCTCTCTTTAGATCTATCAGGTTCTTCACGTTGTACCTTCCCAATTCTTCATTATTCTTGATGTATCTACACTTTCGTAACACTTTTATGCTACCTATTAGCATGTGTGGCTAAATACCTTACTTGGGTTGGGAATAGCCACTAAGGTTCTCCCAACATGTATATACTTGCATGCTTTTGAATATATATATATATATATATATATATATATATATATATATATATATATATATCCATAGAAATGGTTATATTCATACTCTTGTTCTTGAATGCTTCACTTGTATGCTTAGCTACCATCTTGTGATATTTGATTGTTATTGCCTCTACAGAGTAGCATTAATGTTATCTAAGTGTTATGGAGTTTCCTGAATGCATGAAAATATTGGAATGATAAAGCTAATGGTGATATGGTTTGCTTGGTGATTGTTCATTTGCCATCTTGAGAGAGAGACAACCTTATAATCTAGATCTATTCTAAGCTTGAGAGAGGAGGGAATAGACATATATGATGATTCCTTGTAATCTTACTAAGGGTATACAAATGGGTGTGAGTATTGTATGTTGGTGAGAGATCTTAGTAGGCTAAACTCTGCCCAAGTTTCCTTCCATCCTTTGGTTGCATCTTCCTTGTTTGACTTTATTCTCTTGTTTTATTTTTGTACTTTTAATTTTTATTGCTTTGTTCGGAGTAACATCATTCCTTAGGGAACACTGTCTTGATCTACCTTTTTGTTTGGTGTATCTGAGTCTAAGGCTCCACGGTTCTAGCACATACCAATCTTGTCCCTATGGTTCGACCCTAATTTACTCATTCAAACCCCATATAATAGTTGTGGGGGCCTGAGTGTTGGGTTATAAATCTAAGAGTATGACTACTCGAGATCGACTCCATTTTGGACGTGTGATTTAGGTCGGTCAAATACCTTTCCCCTATCCCTTATACCACCACCTACCACCAAGTGGGTGTGGAGAACTATGTTTAGAAACCTAGATTAGGATTGATCTAATCCAAGGATTGCATATATCCTAGCCAATTGAGCCTCACAAGGTTGGATAGGGTGTGATAGAAACTAGTTGGCTACACATCTTATGCCACCCATAACCATCTAATATGGTATGATTCCTTACCTCGTCTCCCTATGCTTGTTTGGTTGGGTGACACTACTATTGTGTGCATGCATAAATATGGACCCCTAATAACATGGTTGATTAGTATCATACCCCCAAATGACCCACTCCTACCATTAATTGTCTAAACCTTATTTTATAGTTGCATGATAGTTTAGTTCTCTTCTACTTATCTTAGTTTAAATTGCTAGTCAATAGTGAATTTCCCTAGTTAGGGTTACTTAATCTAGCTTGTAGTTGTTTAGTTGGTTGATTTCTTAGTTATTGTAGAATTGCATTGTGGAGATAGTTTCTCTTGTTAGTTGATAACTTAGGGTTTTCATTATTACTTTTAGTGTAGCTGGTTGCTCTTGATAGTTTAGTGTAGTCACTTTCTTGTTATTACATAGTGTAGTAATAGTTTCTCCTCTAATTAGTTAATTAGAACTAATTGCTAGGGTTTATTTATATTTCAATCTTGTTCTTTTTGTTTGCTTATCCCTTCATGTTAATAAATAAAAACCCCAATTAAACCCTACAAATCCAATCTCTTTATCCTAGAAACATAAAGAAACAATCTATATTTAGTGTAGTCTCCGCTCTGTATAGATCGACCCTAAATTCCCACCATCCTATATGATATCTTGAGCCCTTGTACTTGCAGATTTTATTATTAGAGTATGTAAAAGAATCAGACCCCTATAAATATCAAAAGCCTGAGTGTTCCTGCGGTGCATCAAGATTTCTAGAACCATTACTTGTGACTAGTGTTTTAGACCTGCCTAGTTATTTATTTTTTACTTCTTATAGTTTCCCTCACCTTTGATATTCTTTATTATTTGTATTGAATTTTCATTCTAGATATCTAACTTTCTACTTTTTGTTGTTGTGCAACTTGCAACTGGCAGTGCATGTTTGGTGTTGCTCACTTTCTATTGAATCTTTCTTTGAAGATCCTAAGATAGATAGGAGAAGGTGAATAAATGACATGAGTATGTAAGAGAAGAGGAAGTTATGGATAATCTACGAAGAGCACCACCTTCACCTCCATAGGGTGAGCATGAGGAAAGACATGAAGCTCTTCATGACCCACCACCTCCTTCAAGACTTCTACATGACTACTTCTTGCCAACAAACTACACCACTTATTTCTATGATAGTGGATCAAATTCCAAGGCAAGTGTTCTTCATTCCATCATATGTATTGAGACTTCTTTCAACATTCTATGAGTTGGGGAACAAGAACATGTACAAGCACATGTTACCATTACAAGCACCATACAACTACCAATTTCCTCCTCAACCACCTCCCCATCAAGGTCAATTCCATCCATATCATTATCAAATGTCACAAGGAAATATGCCCCATCAACAAAAATATAAAAGACCATCTCCACCACTACAATCACAATAAGATCTCATTGCCCTCCCTTGAGCAAGTTAGTGCGGTTACCACATTGAGAAGTACAAGAGTCCTTGAGTAGCCACTAGTCCCAGTGAGAAGTGATGCATTGATTGATGATCATGTTGATTTCATGATACTAAAGAGAGTCTTTGTTAATATTATGAACCAAAAAATGTATTTGTTGGTATGATGACAATCGACAACTCTATTGTGATGCCTACTATTCCTATTATAATTTTGTTTTTTGATCATGTTGTTCCCATTGAGAAAGGTGTGTGTTGTGTGGATGATTGTTTGGTTAATACTAATCACGTTCTTTAATTTGAATATGCTCCAAGAAAGTGGGAGATGGTGTACCTAGGGTTTGGTGATTGAATAAAGCTATAAAACCCTAATCTTCTATACATGTAACCTTAACCCTAATGTTGAGTCATGTGATGTGTTTGCTTCTCTCTCTTGAAGTGGTTATCATTTTATGATGCTCTCTCTCTTATTTATGATCCCCTAACCTTATAGGTGATATGAATGCCATAGCTTGTGTATGATGTGGTAATAATAATGTGATATAGGGTGATGGCTATGAGCCTTGATGAGATATAATGAGATCACACTGATGTGATGGGTCCTATGACCTGGTGAAGGCTTGATGCCTATTGTGAGGTGACATTCTCTATTGATATGATTGAGGGATTCATATTCTAAAGTGATGTGACCTTGGTGTCGGACTGATGAATGACAATGCTACAAGTATCATGTGGTGATGATTGGACTAGTTCACACCTTATACATTATTTTATCTTCTGGAGTTGCACTATTCCCTGATCTTAGTGGAGTTTGTTTAGGATCTATACATTGTAACTTGATTGATGCTAAAAGATACCCATTTGGCTTAATTAATCAAGTGAAACTCTAATTATGTAGGTGTCTTGTACCATAGATCCATTCTAGTGTCTGTCTTAGTGCTGGATGGTGAAACGAGTCATTCCTATGGGAAACTCGGTGTGCATATTTTTGAATATGTGGGGGTGCAAGTCGTGTATCTCCTTGCATCCACAATTATGAATTGTGTGAGATGTCCATGGGTGAGTTGCTCTCCTTGTGATATGGATGGCCATGTGTGAGCAAATCCTTATTTTTAGAATGACCATGTGTGAGCCTATTCTTCTAGCACCATACTTGTACCAAGGTGGGCTAGGTATTATTATATATGGATGGCCATGTGTGAGCTAATCCTTCAACTTGACTATATGTCATTGTTGCAGTTGATGATACGTCTCTACAGTGTTTTCTCTTGTGCTGACTAAGAGATGTGGGGAGGTTTTGGATTCTATCTCTTCCATTGACCTTGTATGGAACCAATTTCAACTTAGTAGTGGTTAGTTGGATTTGGGTGCTACGACTCAAATCCTCAAGGCAATAATAAAAGACGTAATACAATCATGTAGTGTATTTTTCTTAGGGTCAAATGTGAATAACATTGGTTGAGCCCTTTGCCTTATCTTTGTACTGATTCTTGAATTATAACATGGTAAGAGAAGTCAACTGTTATACATGTTCTTCATATTCTTTCTTAGAATATTAATTTCCCCACTACTCAGTGATAACTCCCTACTTTTGCTTAATCTGCTCAATTTGTTGGATACATATCATTTAGTTAAATCTGCTCGACCTTGTATGGAACCAATTTCAACTTAGTAGTGGTCAGTTGGATTTGGGTGCTACGACTCAAATCCTCAAGGCAATAATAAAAAACATAATACAGTCATGTAGTGTATTTTTCTTAGGGTCAAATGTGAATAACATTGGTTGAGCCCTTTGCCTTATCTTTGTACTGATTCTTGAATTATAACATGGTAAGAGAAGTCAACTGTTATACATGTTCTTCATATTCTTTGTTAGAATATTAATTGCCCCACTACTCAGTGATAACTCCCTACTTTTGCTTAATCTGCTCAATTTGTTGGATACATATCATTTAATTAAATCTGCTCAACCTACTAAGTAATTTTATCTACTTAGTTATTTGTGTTTTAATAGATGTTGGGGAGAGTTATATCTCTCGTCGGGATGTTTGATCTCACCTCAAGGATTTCCACATCTTTTAGGTGGTCTTGCACAAAGAGGTAGAGATTGTGCAGCTGAGGAAGAGCAGCATCAACAACAGTAACTGATAAGATTGGATGTGCTTCTAGTCTTTTGGTGATAGATTCCTAGATGTCGTCCCTATACACTCAAGTATTTGGGGGTGTTCTCGATGTGTTTTGTATATATGTTATTGATATGAGGTTTTTGGCTTGTGAGCCATAGTTGTACAGATATGTCATGTGTATATGTATATATATGGGACAAATATCTCATGTAACAGTTTGATGACATGAATGATGATGCACAATGATGTAAGCACCTTGTGATATAATATGTGATGCATGTAGAAGCTTTGTGAATTTATATGTGATAAGTTTTTTCTTATGGTACTTTTGAGAAATCAGTTTTAATTTCCTGTGTTTTTTGGTCATCCACTTGTTTAGTTTTAAATTCACATTTGGTTTTGAGTAATCTCATTTGTGGCACGTCGGGGTGTCAGTGTATGGATTTCTCTTCTAGATCCTCCTCTTTATTGACCACTCTACGTTCTACATCAATGAGTTTGGAAACAATACCGCTAGCTTTTCTCCTCTTCACTACTAGATAATACAACTATGTGTTCTTGTCACCATCCTCCATAGACTTCTTTCTACTCCTCTACTAGAAGAATTTCTCCCCAGCCTTCTTAAGGTCATCCAATATCCTTCTCAACTTTTCATCTTTCTTGATTAGCCCCTCATAGAGTGGATCTGACAGAGGCATCCTCCTCACCTCCCTATATTCTAGCTTTGTCTCTGAAATCATGTTTGGGATATTCACTTCAGCTTTAGACCATCTCTTGAAAACAACCTTAGTGTTTTTTATATATTTTGCAAAACTAAACATCGGGTTCCCGTGCACTTGCAATTTCTAGCACTCTTTGACAACTTCATCAAATCCCTTCAGTCCACCCAGAAACTTAGGAATCTGAATGGTTTCCTCTTTTGCTTCTTCTCTATAATCTGCACCAATGAGGGAGCATGGTCACTCTCCTCAGAGCCACCTGCTTTCACCTACACATTAGGAAAAACATTTTCCGACTCCTCATTCACCAATGCTCTATCCAGCTTGCTTGCAATCTTATCTTTAGGTTTCCTTCCATTATTTCACATTAAGAGATCTCCACTTGTAATGGGAATCTTAATTATCTCATCTATATTAATGGCCCTGTTAAATGCATCGATCACTATATCTAGCACTAGTCTCCCTCCTCTTTTCTCTGGTTGTAGTTTGACATTATTGAAGTCGCCAATCACCATCTAGGGAACTACTTACTATTTGGAAAGTACCTTAGGTCCTACTAGATCCCCTAACTTCTTTTTGCATCATTATGAGCATACACCATTGTCAAATACATGTAGTTTTGTTGTGTTTCTACACTCAACTGTGATATGTTGATCTAACATCATCCTCACTGTCACCTACCATGCATTAGGCTTCCACACCAGGCACCCCCTTGCCAACTCTGAATGCTCCAGATTAGACACATGTTACCTCATGGAAACAAGTATATGATGCTTTGTTTATTTTGTTTCCTTATCTTGCTTTCAACTAGTGCCACAAGTGAAGACCCACTTGCATCAAATCTAGTCTCGTATCTCCATCTTCTTCTCCCTGTCACACCCCCTTAATATTCCATAGTAGTCTGGACATATTAATGAGTCTTTTGTGATCTTATTCACCTTACAGGCTCCTTTTTGCTCTTTCCCCATTCTTCTCTCCTCTTTTGATTAAGTATTTCTTCTTCTTATTTTTTTAGAGTCACTCAAGGCACCAAAGTTGTTGTTGCTATCCAAGACGGCTCCTATTAATTCTTTGGGATACCAACCTTCTTGTATCCCTTCTTCTTTGTGGAAGAGACAAACTCCCCCTCCTCTCTATCAAGTATAGTCTTACTTTTTGTAGATTCCTCCATCCTATTGCTTCCTTTTGTTTCCTCCACCATCTCAATAACTGGTTCATTCAGAGTCTTGGCCACTTCTCCTCCTTCCTCCTTCATCAGTCTCTTCTCCATCCATTCTTTCCTCATCTGAACCCTACTCTTTATTACCTTACTGCTCTTTGCTTCAAGTTTGGAGTCACATTGATCTTCCTTATGCCTAAACACATAACAAAATATGCACTTTGTTGGTCGATATTCGTATTCAACTGCTATTGGAATAGGATTCCAACCATGCACATTGAGCCAACCATTCTCCAGCATGTCAACCTCTACCTTCAGCTCCACGAGGACCCTGGTCAGGTCTTCCTCCAATGAGAAATCATCTATTGGAGCACATTGCCCACTCTTGTGGAAATGGTGCCAGTTGCATACCTCATTCATGATTGACCAAAAGACTTTAGTGTGATCCAGGCCGGGTAGTTGAGAAGACATCTTGCTTAAGCATGTTTTTGTGGCGGTAGTCCTTGGCCATCACTAGTTGTGCATCAAACCACTATGGTACGAGGTCCAGGACCATCTTCTTGTCTGCCATGTTGGAAAATCAGACTAAGAAAATCCCACTATCCCTAATAGCAGTTCATAGGATCCTTTATGTTTGTAGGTATGTTGGAGCCAAGCTTGAAGATGAGGATAATAAGGTCTCTTCCCCAGAATGTAGACAATCACTGTGAATTCCCATGTATTCCACATCCTTTCAAACTCATCTTAATCTAGGCCGATGTGGATATGATCCCTATCACACCTCGGTCAGGGAAGTGCTCCTCTGTCTCTCCACATGATGGTGGCTATTTCAAGACCTACTTCCATTGTATGACCTCCCCTCATTCTTTCTCTCCTTCTAACTCGCTCTGGTTAGGGTTTGTTTCTTGTACAATTGGTGCTCCAGTAGTGTCATAGACAGGTTGGTTGGTGGTAGGGTTAGGGCTCTACGGGAGGGTGGTGGTGGCAGGGTGGACGATGGGGGTTTGGGTCCCTGGTGTTTCCATCATCACTTAGGATATCTCCTGGCTGATCGCCAGAGCATGCCTAAGGGTAAACGGCTAGGTTGTGTGGTGTGTTACATGTATTGCATTTTATTTATATGTATGTGTACATATTTATATATATGTGTGTATGTATTTTTATGTATGTATATATGTATATGTATATATATATATGTATATATGTATATGTATATATATGTACATGTATATATTATTGTGTGTGGGTTTGTGTGTGTGTACTTTATCCCCAATCCTTCCTAAAAAATCTCTACCATAGATTATTCTAGTACGATTGGGACTCTTCTCCCCACTACAAATCAAAGAGACTCCTAAAGGGTCTAGGATATCTACAACATCTCAGCACATAATTATAAGGACATTGATGATATCTTCCCTATTGGATTGAACTAGGATATTATATTCTAAAAAACTATGGTGTTGATGATACTTCTAGTATGCATCATGTTTTCTTATTTCACTTGCACTTGCAATGAGATCCATCATTGGTAGGAAAAGAAACATATCCTATTAAAACTATACAACATTGAATTGACATGTAATTTTTCCAAACTCTCTAGATATATTAATTGGACTTCTTCAAAATTCTATGCTTTGTATAATCAATTTTTACTTGATACTTTAATATTATGGCTTTATTTTCACTAAAGAAACATTGACTTATATCTTTTCGTTCTTATATCTAGTATCATAATAAATTTCTAGAAACTAAATCTTAACATATCAACCAACTCTACATTTTATTGGAGCCATTCTAGGATCATAAGTTGGTTATATTACAAATTCACCCCTAAGGTTCCACTAATCCTCAAATTTAGGTGAAAGCCATCCTATATTTGGGACGATATGCCTCTATATCAACCAGTTAATGTTTCATCAATGTCATTATCATTCACTTAGCTAGGTTATGGGAGTTTGAAACTAACTCATATTGCAACATAAAGAACTACAAGAACAATAGGTCTCATCAATGAATTCACCACTAGTTACTTATTTAAGTTGAATTTAATAAACATTTTATATGCATATTGATGGAGTCCTTAGTTGGGTCTTCATCTTGTGTTAATTTCCCATGATTCACACCTACATGTTTCATTATGCATGCCCCCCAATAATTAGTTTTATAGTCAAATGCACTTATGGATGTTCCTTGAATAATTATTAGGCATTTTGTCCATTATTTGAATGTAATGTAGGAGGAGGATCCTAAGGTTCTTTCACCCTTGAAGCAGCCTAAAGTGAGCCCTAGAGATACGCTAACCTACCCCAAGTGGCCAACGATCAATACAAGATAGAGAACTCCACATATGATCAAAGTGAAGATCAAAGTGCGAGAAAACATCCCCAACACAGTGTGGTACAATGCAACGACCATGCCACAAACATCAAATTCATAGTGGAATTCAACATTGAATAAACTCCTACAAGCTCCAATAACACAAACGTTCCAGTTAGAATAACTGTGCCCGTAAGCCTTCAACATGAATGTGCCAACTAGAATGCCCTTTCAAAACTTCTCTCACAATGACCATGTCCTAGAACATGACTTAACCCCAACCTCCCCAAAAACAGTTGTGCTATCCAGCATAGTCATTCGACATAAAAACCACCATGGAATCACGATTGTATTACCTATACCCAAAAACAAAATATCTAATTATTCATTTTGCATTTCCAACACACTCATTATCCACCACCACAGCCATTCTCCCATTCCCATACCATGGCTATTTTTCCCACACCAGTTGTGCTACCTACCTAATCCTACTTCTCCCCTAATACCATTTTAATATATCCCCCCACTTAGCCCTATGGTTCCCAAGCCCCTACACAAGAATTTTTGGAAGATGGGAATGGAAGGTTAGCTCTACCAAGCACTAATTGAACCACCTACCCTCCCCCCACCTGCTTTCCACTCATTTCCACCTTCCCCTACCCCGAACCGTAGTTTTCTAGGGTTTTGAATATAACATCCCACTTTTCAATAATATATATGTATATATATCACTGAGCGCAAGCATTTTACTCAAGGGTGATGTCACAAAATGCTAATCATTGCAATTAGAATATATGAAACACCATGCATAAATTTGAAACATAGTTCATATATAATTCATCGACATAAGATCTAAAATTTGTTCATTATGAAATCTAAATCTACTAAGCTAGAATTGGATAAGATAACTTAGACATGATTCAAATGATATCTAAAGGTATTGGTCCATATTGGTAGTTGGCACCCCACTAGACAAATCTTCCTAGTCCTTGCTTGTCTTTTATTTCTTTGATTTCTCCAAATCCTATCGAGATTGCGTCTTCAACCATGAAAAATAAACATAAATGCAAGTAAGTGGTACTTGACACTTTATAGAATAGAAAGTAACTATAACTTGACATGAAATAAATTTGGCATAAACATGACATAAACTTGACCATGGATTATCTTAAGCATTCCTTGAATCATTTAAACTTGATGAATTGGATAAGTGAATATATGATACCTCTATTGATTCCCCATAGGAGCCCATAATTTTTAGGAATCCCATAATGCTATGAAAGCTCGTAACGACCTGAAGGTCCATGATCGAGGTGCATATAAAAACTTAATCAATTCCTTAACTTTGTTCATTATCTTAGATCTTGACTTAATCATTAATGTCTTTAATCTTAATCTTGACCATAATGAGATTTCTCCCTCTTAGTGCCATAATGGGATTTCTACCTCACAATGTCTTAATGGGATTTCTCTCTCATAATATCTTAATGGGATTTCTCCCTTCTTGAACCATCACGAGATTTCTCCCTTTTAGTTCCAGAATGGGATTTCTGCTTCATAATGTCTGAGTAGGATTTCTCCCTTCCTGAACATTATTCATTAATCTTACATCATAGTCATAGTTGAGGTTTTATAATAGAACATAAGCAATCAGTAGTGACATCATGATATCTATACATGATGTCATCTTAGAAAGCATTCATGATTTCATGAAACATAATAATGTGCATAAACATAACATAAACATCCAATGAAACACAATTTACTTGTGACAAGAAGCATGGACTGCTTACCTATATCAAACCACCTTTGATCAAGTCCTCTAACTTGATTGAGCCTTTAATGCATACAATTTGATTAATAACAAGATATATACATTGGTTCATAATTAGTAAGCCTTAATCTTGGTCATTGAATTATTCAAGAGTTTGATGTTGAAAAGAGGCTAGATCTATAGAGAATCAAAAAATCTTTCTGATGCTTATTTTTGCATCATTTTTTGATGTCATATGTAATATCTATTATTTTTTTTATATGGACCAATCAGAATTTAGGAAAGTGTGACGTCGTTTTGAATCATAAATAAATCTAATGTAAATAGCGAGTGGAAATATTGAAAAACTTAGTTGTCTGAGATACATAAATCAAGTCAGTGGGGGAAGTTGTGTCATTCTATCACAAACATATTTTTTGGGTGATAAATCAAAGCATGTGGGTAAAAGGACTCAAAAGCCCATACGAATCAAATCATCTGATTAATATTGTGGGAATTCCATGGTCATTTTGTGATCGGATTTCTTCTAGATTTGATCCATGGCAAGGAGTCCCTTCTCCCATCTCAAGCTCTATATGAGACTTGACAAGACTACTTGCCTTTAAAGTCAGACCCTTCCCTACAAGACCACCAGGAACATACGAATCTGGAAAGACCTTGGGGAGGTTTCCCAAAATTCTAGAGCTGAAGCTCATGTTACCGCCATGGTTGGACAGGATAGAGAGTTCCACAAAGGCGAAGACACACTACCTTAGTAAAGAACACTCAAGTGAGTGCTCAAAGGGCCATCGGATCAAGCTTGACAATCATGAGGAGAAAAGGGTGTCGCTAACCACAATGTGAGATGAGAACAAGCGTGAAACAGAGGAAGATTTTAGGAACTCAAAACCAAGCAGAAAAAATATCAACTAAAATAAGAAAAAAATACCACATGTTATTACGATAGAAAATCATCAACTAAGATTAGAAAATTTTGACTACATGCTAATTAAGAAATCTAGATCCTTTGAAGATTAATAAAATATGAGTTTTACATATCTTTTTCCCATAATTTCTATATGTGTCATTAGCTTGATTTTATGCACTTAAAAGGTGAACCAATGTTATATGACTTTCCTTGATATTTAGTTGAGTCCAAAACTGAGATCAGATGTGGTTATCCACCTTTAAATATTTTTATGCCTTTTGGAGAGACCATCTTGGAGGAGAGAGAAAGGGTGAATAATGTCATTTCTCTTTTATATTCAAAGCTATTAAAATAGGGAACTTCTTATTTAAGATAGCTATTCCATATTTTTGAATTCGAATTCTTTTATATTGTTCTTTTATTTCTTACAAACATCCTCAATGATAGGAGAGGGAAACTAATATTAATCTTTTAGAGTTAATTGCAACACATTATGGCATATATGAAATAGAAAAGTATTTTGAGTTTCCTTTTTTACTTTTATTACTTCATTTTTTCTATAATGACTATCATTTCATGGTCTTTTTACATTAAGCCCTTCAACTATCTTTATTTAATAAATATCATATTTCACGTTTTAAATTAGTTGTGAAAAATTAGAGTGTGACAGTTCTACCCACCTTAAAACAAATTTCGTCCCTCAAATTTTCTTTAGACTACTACCCACCTTAGAATTTTACTTACCTCTTTAGTTAATGACACTTATGTAACATCTTGATCTCCTTCCTAAGTTAAAACTCCTTATTTAGAGCTATTCATAAACAAGATTCTTTGAGAATTTGTTTGTAAAATCAATTTTAATATTAAAATAATCTATTATGATTTATTTAAAATCTTTATATATTGAAAATATAATTGTGGTACTTTTTTTAATTTTTGAAAAATAACATTTTGGTGGGTAAGCACACAAGTAGGTAGCTGGGTGGCAAGCAAGTTGCTTATGGAGGAAAGCATGTAGTTGTGTAGCAAGTAAATTAGCTTGGGCAAACACACCATTAGGTAAAGAAAGTATATTTGTGTCATCCTAATGTTTAACACATATCTTACCATGTGCCAATTAATCCTTGATATATATCTTAAGATGACACATATGCATCCATGTGTCATATAGCCACGAATTTATCTCTCTTAAGATGACACATACACATCCATGTGTCACTTAACTACAAATCATCTCTCTTTTGATGACACACATATACCCATGTGTCATCCATATACTTTTTGTAATTATGAACATGTTACCCTCCGCCATTCCTATAAAAGGATCTCTCATTCACCCCCACCATAATCACAAGTTCTCTCCTCTTCATCCCAAAGCAAAGGTGAACGTTCCTTCTCCCTCCTTTCCCATCTCCTTCACCATAAACCTCCCATCTCTCACTAGATTAGTAAACCACTCTCTATTTATCTATGTTAGTGAAAGGAACCACCTCCCAACAAACACTCTCTCTATAGAAACCTACTACCTCCTTCCTCCACCATCATAAGAGAAGCCCAATACTAAGTCTTTCACAATATCATTTCTCTAGAATATATAAGCCATCTCTCTTCTACCCTAGTGAGAGAAACCCTAGAAGCTGATCTAGCTAGGAACGAGGATCGAAGTAATGGAAAATGTGATAGAATGTTGCCCAAATATATCAAGATTGGATATATTTAATGATTCTATGGTCTTCTTGTGGAAATATCTATTAAGGACATATATAGGTATGGTTCCCACATTTTTTCAACAAAAAGGTAGGGTTTAGTATCATGAATTAGTATGGTCCTCACTCCTTGAAGTATTCTCTTATCTAAGAATCAATGGAAAGTATGATTCTGTATGGTCTTCACTTCTTGACATAATCTCTTATATCACCACTAATGAAAAGTAGGGTTTATTATGATTTGGTATATTTAAGTATAATCTTCACTCCTTATCATAATTGTTGATATAAATATCCATGAAAAGTATGGTTTAAGATTGTTTAGTATGGTATTCAATTATTATCATGATTGATGATATCAACATCAATGAAAATCATGATTTGCATGGTTTGACATGTTCTTTCTAGAATAGATAAATGATATACTATTTAAATCTATTTTATTAATAAGCTAGATATGAATATCAATGTAATTCCTTTCCATACCCTAAGATTTTACCTCAAGTTGGGATCCTAGATGATAGTTAAGCATGCCTTTTTGCATTTTAATTTTGTTCTCATTTTATTTCCCTTATTTCTCCCTATTATTTGAGTCATGTGATAACATTGGAAAGTGGAATTCCATCAGACATTTCTAAGGTGACTAGAAGCATGTTTCATTGATGCCTGTAGCCAGTAAAGAGGAAAGGTTATTTAATTGGTTCTGTGTTCACAAGGGGGAACTCCCTAACCTCTTGCACGCTCCTTGCTATAGATTTTCCTGATTCAATTCCACAATCCCACAAGTTTACATTTTAGGTGTCATAGTGAAATACTCAACTAATAATTCATTTATTCATGGCTACCTTTTGACCTCATTAACTATGACCAGCCATCATATTGAGTTGTATATATTTGATGATGTCCTTTTAATTCTAAACCTTATATTAGGAGATGTGTTGGTAACAAAGTCAGCATGTCTTAGCCAAGGATTGATACATTTGGGATCCAGATCTAAGTCCTTTGGAATCACGAATGGATGAGTATAATGCTCTACCATACTCAGGCCCACACTTGGGTTGGTCATGTAGAATCAGGCACGATCATGTTAGTAATGGGGAATAATCTCCTGCAAAGATTAAGCATGCTAACTAATGATACTCCAAGTGGAATTTTGTACAAGGAGCACCCTCTTCCGATCTTGGAAATGTGACTGGTGGCTGCATGTGGTAATCTGATTCATTGTATAGAGCATGCAGTGTGCACGAGTGGCTGCAGGTGTGCCAGGGTACTTATAGGTATTTTGGTGACCCTAATGGACTAAAGTCTTGGCTAAGAACGTTTTTGTGGTTGCAGGACAGTTGCCCAAGGTGAATTGACACCTTCTCTCATAGTTGTAGTTAAACTCATTTATGGAATAAGGTCTCCCTTTTTGTTATCATTATACCAATAATCTTGATTATGCTCCACAGTATCGGTCTAACATTTTGATAGAATTGCCATCTGATAAATGCTTTATGAATATATGTACATACACATTCCTTATGCTTCATGATAGTATATGGTCAATAATATTTGGTTTGGACTTTTGATACTTTAGTTATCTAAGTAATACATTAAGAATATAGTTATATTAATAGTGTATTGCTACTTATCTCTATTTTTCCATACTTAGACATTTGTTTAACCCATACTCTACACTTGGGCTGTGACATATTTTTCCATGTTGCAGATTATATTATTTGTAGGACCTTTCCTTGTGGAAGACTTATCTTGAAAAGATCATGAAGGGTGTCAAGAATCAAAGGCGGATCAAGCTTAATTTTAAACTTAGGTATCATTTTTATTAATATAGGAGATAATGTAAAAATACCTTTCGTAAGGGTGTAATATTTTGAAATAAAATATTGCTTATCTCACTCTTGTGCTTTGATTCTTGGTGACATATTAACAGATCAGATTTAGCTACTTGATTTTTGAAGGAAGAAAATTAGGTGGTTGAATCGGGGATGTTATAGGGATGGTATCAGAGAAACAAGATGAGACTTTACACAAGAAAAATTGTAGAAGTATAAACTTAAAACTAGAGTTAGTATAACCTTAAGTAGAATAGACTAAGATAAGTCAAAACATAGATCTTATAATTTTTTAGGATGAAAATTCTTTGAAGGGGTGGTATATGTTACATCCTAATCTCCTACCTAAGTTAAATCTCCTTATTTAGAGATATTCATGAAAACAAGATTCTTTTAGGATTTTTTTATAAAATCAATTTTCATGTTAAAATAATCTATTATGATTTATTTAAAAGATTTTATATATTGAAAATATAATTGTGGTGCTTTTTTTGAATTTTTGAAAAATAACATTTTGGTGGGTAAGCACACAAGTAGGTAGCTGGGTGGCAAGCAAGTTTCTAATGGAGGCAAGCATGTAGCTGTGTAGCAAGTAGATAGCTTGAGCAAACACACTATTAGGTAAAGAAAGTAGCTTTGTGTCATGCTCATCTCTTAAACTCCTAGCACATCCTATTGTTTGACACATATCCTACCATGTGTCAACTAATCCTTAATAGATATCTTAAGATGACACATATGCATCCATGTGTCATATACCCACAAATTTATCTCTCTTAAGATGATACATACACATCTATGTGTCACTTAACTACAAATCATCTCTCTTTTGATAACACACATATACCCATGTGTCATCCATATACTTTTTGTAATTAGGACCATGCTACCCTCCACCATTCCTATAAAAGGATCCCTCATTCACCCCACCAAAATCACAAGTTCTCTCCTCTTCATCCCAAAGCAAAGGTGAACGTCCCTTCTCCCTCCTTTCCCATCTCCTTCACCATAAACCTCCCATCTCTCACTAGATTAGCAAACCACTCTCTCTTTCTCTATGTTAGTGAAAGGAACCACCTCCCAACAAACACTCTCTCTATAGAAACCTACTACCTCCTTCCTCCACCATTGCAAGAGAAACCTAATACTATGTCTTCCACAATATCCTTTCTCTAGAATATATAAGCCATCTCTCTTCTACCCATGTGAGAGAAACCCTAGAAGCTGATCTAGGTAGGAAGAAGGATCGAGGTAATGGGAAATGCGACAAAATGTTGCCCAAATATATCAAGATTGGATATATTTAATGATTCTATGGTCTTCTTGTGGAAATATCTATTAAGGACATATAAAGGTATGGTTCCCACATTTTGTCATCCAAAAAGTAGGGTTTAGTATCATGAATTAGTATGGTCCTCACTCCTTGCAATATTCTCTTATCTAAGAATCATTGGAAAGTATGATTCCATATGGTCTTCACTTCTTGACATAATCTCGTATATCACCACTAATGAAAACAAGGGTTTATTATGATTGGTATAGTTAAGTATAATCTTCACTCCTTATCATAATTCCTGATATAAAAATCCATGAAAAGTATGGTTTAAGATTGTTTAGTATGGTATTCAATTATTATCATGATCGATGATATCAATATCAATGAAAATCATGATTTTCATGGTTTGACATGTGCTTTCTAGAATAGATAAATGATATACTATTTAAAACTATGTCATTAATAAGCTAGATATGAATATCAATGGAATTCATTTCCATACCCTAATATTTTACCTCAAGTTAGGATCCTAGATGATAGGTAACCATGCCTTTGTGCATTATAGTTCTGTTCTCATTTGATTTCCCTTATTTCTCCCTATTATTTGAGTCATGTGATAACATTGGAAGGTGGAATTCCATCAGACATTTCTAAGGTGACTAGAAGTATGTTTCACTGATTCTTATATCCAGTAAAGAGGAAAGATTATTTAATTGGTTCCGTGTTCACACGGGGGGACTCCCTAACCTCTTGCACTCTCCTGGCCATAGATTTATCTGATTCAATTCCATAATCCCACAAGTTTACATTTTAGGTGTCATAGTGAAATACTCAATTAATAATTCATTTGTTCATGGCTACCTTTTAACCTCATTCACTTTGACCAGCCATCATATTGAGTTATATATCTTTGATGATGTCCTTTTAATTCTAAACCTTATATTAGGAGATGTGTTGGTAACAGAGTCAGCATATCTTGGTTGGGAATTGATACATTTGGGATCTAGATCTACGTCCTTTAGAGTCAGGGATGGATGAGTATAATTCTCTACCATACTCAAGCCCACACTTGGGTTGGTCATGTAGAGTCAGGCATGATCATGTTAGTAATGGGGAATAATCTCCTGCAAAGATTAAGCATGCTAACTAATGATACTCCAAGTGGCATTTTGTGCAAGGAGCACCCTCTTTCGGTCTTGAAAGGCGATCGGTGGATGCATGTGGTAATCTGATTCATTGTATAGAGCATGCAGTGTGCACAAGTGGTTGGGGGTGTGCCAGGATACTTACAGGTGTTTTGGTGACCCTAATGGACTAAAGTCTTATCTAAGAAAGTTTTTTTGGTTGCAGGCCAGTTGCCCAAGGTGAATTGACACCTTCTCTAGGAGTTGTAGTTAAACTCATTTATGGAATAAGGTCTCCCTTTTTTTATCATTATACCAATAATCTTGATTATGATCCACAATATCGGTCTAACATTTTGATAGAATTGTCATATGATAAAGCTTTATGAATATACGTACATACACATTCCTTATGCTTCATGATAGTAGATGGTCAATAATATTTGGTTTGGACTTTTGATACTTTAGTTATTTAAGTAATACATTATGAATACAGTTATATTAATAGTGTCTTGCTGCTTATCTCTATTTTTCCATACTAAAACATTTGTCTAACCCATACTCTCCCACATGGGATGCGACATATTCTTCCATGTTGCAAATTATATTATTTGTAGGACCTTTCCTTATAGAAGACTCATCTTGAAAAGATCCTCAAGGGTTTCAAGAATCAAAGGCGGATCAAGCTTAATTTTAAACTCATGTATCATTTTTTTATTGATATAGGAGATAATGTAAAAATACCTTTTGTAAGGGTATAATATTTTGAAATAAAATATTTCTTATCTCACTCTTGTGCTTTGATTCTTGGTGTCATATTAACGGCTCACATTTATCTACATGATTTTTGAAGGAAGAAAATCAGGTGGTTGAATCGGGGATGTTACAATTTAATAATTCAAGATTCACTTAGGTTCATAATTTTGTATTAATAGAGATATGTAACATATGTCATATACATTTCATAAAAGATTTATCTAAACATGTATTAACTATTACTTTGGTGTCCCTCTCAAATTATACTTAGGTTTTATGAAACCAAAGTCATTGCTAGACTTAGAGTATCTACCTTTGATGTTGTCAGGAACTTTCTACTATTAGGCGTAGATGGCTATGTAATCTTAGGTGTTTTAGGTATATCCTACATTTCGTGATATGTGGTGATCAGGCACATACCCTTAGATGGGATATCTTATCATGCTACCTCTTACTAACCTACTAATACACATGTCTCATACCACATGGACTAGTAAGAAAAGGAACAATGCATCTAAAGTCATGTGCTTACGATATCCATCTTCAACAATCAATTAGTTGACCATGACCATTGAGAATGGAGAGGCTATCTCATTATCTAGGATTAGATTGATAGTCGATATCTAACTAGGTAAACCTTTATCAATGTCATGTCTTATCACTTTTATGAATGAATATTATAGTTATTCTAGTGCATGATATCTTTTCTCAAGGGTCCATTTCTATAACCTAATCTCATATATTCATTCTAGGGTGACTATGTGAACCATATTTTCCTAGTTGTTGTCTACCAAATTGCTCTGATACCATAATGCAACATCCCACTTTTAAAAACATATATATATAAAGGAACTCCCTGGTCATGCACGCCTCCTAGGGTTTCTCTGGGCGACGACGATGACTTAGGGTTTCCCTCGCCACTAAGGCAATAACTCTTGTGATTTGCAGGTACCCTCCGCGCCATGGCGGAAGATCTTGTCGAACGCTACACATCCCTAAGAGTTAGAGAGGAGGAAGAGTCAGATATACTAGATTTGAAGGATACAGTCTCCGGAGATGAAAATGATCGCCTCAAGCTTGCTCTGGTCGGGCGGCTACTGACAAAGAGGCTGTATAATTTTCCAGCTTTTAAACGCACCATGCTTAACACATTGTCGTTGAGAAAGGAGGCAGGGTTACGGAAGCTAGTGAACAACCTGTTTGTGATCCAATTTTTGCACTGGAAAGATAAAGAGAAGGTGCTCGTGGATGGGCCGTGGAACTTCAATAACCACCTGCTCGTGGTGAGGGATATCAAACCGGAGGATACACCGACAGAGATGATTCTTAACTCAAGCCAATTTTGGATCCGTTTATATAACATGCCGCTAGGGTATGGATCGGAGGAAGCCATTAGAGCGGTGGCGGGGAAGATAGGCAGGGTATGTGCGGTGGATAGGCGCGACTTGGGTTGGGGGCTTCTTGTCGGGCCAGAGTCGAGATCGACGTCACCAGGCCGATACGGTAGAAGCAGAAGATACGAGATCAAGAGGGGAAGGTTTTCGAGGTGGAGGTCAGGTACGAGAGGCTGCCGACGTTTTGCTACTTGTGTGGGGTGATAGGGCACCTTGAAAAGGATTGTAGGGATGAAGAGGATAAGGAAGACGATGGAGTATCCCCGAGGATGTGGGGACCGTGGATCAAAGCATCACCGAAAAAGTGATGGCAAGTTCCATTAACGGAGGAGTTGTTTTGTAGGGAGAGTGCAACTAAAGAACTCAAGTTCGTGCCCAAGCCATCAGGGTCCATGGGCACTGTGGGAGGAAGGGGTTGGGGTGACAGCGCCGACAGTGGCAGACACAGCGTTCACCAGCGAGGCCAGGAGGGTGAAGAGGAGGTGGGAGAGACAGGGGATGCCACGTCCATGGAGGTCTTGGAAGAGGTCTTTGCTAGGAGGAAGGACAGATGTGAGAAGGGGGGAGTCATGGAAGGGATTGCACTGAACACGGGAGAGGACACCATCGTCCACAGGGGGTGAGGAAGACAGGGGTGAATACTCCCACTCAGACTGCCGATCTGGCTACTGGTGACTTGGGATCTTCAGTCGGCATCCTGCAGGCGGGCGATGGAATACCAGGAGAAGAGGGGCGAGCAGGGGTTGCCGCAACAATGGGGGATCACTGTCAGACTCGGAAGGAAGGGGAACACCTCGTGCATCACACGGAGCCAACAGACGTTCCTTTCACTGTCAAGGATGATCATCGTCAAGGTCGTAAGGACGATGGTACAGGGCGAGGATCTGAGCATGGGGGAGACTCTCCCACAGAGAAGGAAGGTCAGTGACAGACCGGTGGGGAGCTATTCCATCTAGAGCATGTTCATACTCAGAGGGAAGGTCATCTAGTAGCCATGGAGGGACAGTGTCAGGTTCAAGGAGGACTAGGTTATACTGGACTCGATGCCGAGCAGGTTCTCGAGAGAGGCAACAAGGAGGACGAGTACAGGCTTATCCATGGACAGCCAGGGATATCTGTGGGAAGGATACAAAGTAGAAGATAGAAGAATGTGTTGGGTTTTAGGGGAGGCAGAGAAGGCAGCGGAAACAAAAAAATTTCTCCCCCAAACTCGGAACAAGGAAATGTGTCAACGTCTATACAATAGGAAATGATGGTTTGTGGAGTCATACCTTGTCCCGAGGCTTGCTCGGCGACAATACCTTGCGCCTTGCGCGGTCTTCACCTCCGGTCTTGGACGGTGTCTGTGCAGCTCCTGGTCACACCGGGACTGACGACTCCTCCTCTCACCGGACTGTCGGGGTTGACAGTTGTTCTCCTGAGCGGCAGAAACCTCCCGCCTCTGAAGTAGTCCACACGGACCACCTAGAACTCCACACTCCTTGTCCCACAAGGAAGTGGAAGGAGTCACACCCTCTTGTTGATGTACTAGTCGCCAACACACTCTCCTTCCTCCAGTTGCAACTGTAGTTGTCCTTCCCTTGCTGCACCTCCCTTTGCGGGAAGCACTTGCTCGGACTCTCTCTCTCGGTTACCAAAACTAGAGAGAACGAAAACTTTGCAGAGCAACTGATTATGCTGAGTTGTACTTTGAGAAGCCCCCAATACCCCTATATATATAGGAGATTCATGGGACAGGGTTCTCTATCCCGGGCAATGCAGGACTAAAAGCAGGAGTAGAAGGGTTCGAGATTTTCCACAAAAGCAACCAACTCACAACCTGAACCGATCGGTTCACAAGTGAACCGGTCGGTTGGGGACCTAAACCGATCAGTTGGGACACCTCAACCGGTCGGTTCACAAGTGAACCGGTCGGTCGGTGGTCCTGGTCGGTTCCCGATTGACTTTCCTTCTTTTGTTCCTAATTGGTATCAAATACCAATCCTATTCCCAATCAAATCGGGCAATTGGAATGAAAGGAAAATTCTCACCAATCCTATTTTCCCAAATTGCTCGGTTGCACCAGTTGAATCGATCATTTCAACACTTGAAGCAATCAGTTCACCCTGGACTTGAGCCGATCGGTTCAACACTTGAGCCGACCAGTTCAGCAAACTCAGTCGACCGGTTCATCACATGAGCCGGTCGGTTGGGAGTACAGGTTGTGCAGAATCAGTCAATTGCGATTTCAATCAATCTGATACTCCAATCAATGTGTCCAACACCTTGAACAATATGACATTGAGCTATCAATTGATTGAGTGTTTAATTGAACTACTAAACTCCTTTAGTAATCAATCTAAACATTGCTTGTGGACAAAACTCCTCTTCCAGGTTAAATCCTATGTGTGTGACCCTGCAGGTCCATTTCATGTTGGTAGTGAAAGTCCATAACACTTATGACTTCACAAGCAAAGAGTGGTGCCTAGTCACACATCAGTGCTACGCAATTGAAAGTAGAAAGTTGGAGAGCAATTTTCAATCCTACAATCCGTGAATGGTGTTACAGCGAATGTATAATTCCTTTGTCACTGATATCCCGAATGAACTCGAGGCATGGAATAGTCATCCTGTCAATGTTCATTCACTTTCTTGATCTCAAAGTAGATTGAAGGAGATATGTATGACATCAATATCACATACTGATTGACACATGCATGCGCACGCCTATCTCAATCCTACTCATCAAGTGGCCTTGGATATCACACTCCCTCAGGAGGGACAAATCCCATATCTATCACTCACCCCTCAAAAGCCCCATGTGTCAAAGCCACCCAATCATCACCTTTATAACAACCCATGTTTCAGGACTGCGTTTGATGATGTCAAAGTGTGCCCAACGACATGTGTTGAGTGTAGTGATTTCAGGTCAAAGAACCACATTCACCACCATCACTATGAGTACTGACTGTGACTACCATGTCATGGTTCCATGTGTCAAACTCACGGTGGGTCTGTCTGGTACACTTGTTCTCTAACAAGTACCTATGTGTTTGGTTTGATATCTCTATATCATGACTAATGAGATTATGTCATTAACCAACACCACAATCTAGTCTTGTGTGTCATTGTTGTCTATCTACCTTCCACAATGACATCTGACTAGGGACATAACAAGAATGTACAAACTCTTTGCATCCGTATGATCTCATCGTTCAGGTCATGAACCTGAAGGCATACGTCATTGAATATTTTCATTCTCTAGACATTCAATCTATTCTATCACTATCTCATATGACTGAACTAGAAAGAATTGGAAGCTTTCCTATGATGGTTATCAAATCAATCTTAATGTATCCCACCAATCATCCCATGATTGGCTCTCAGGGCATACATACCAACAGACTCCCACTTGCACTGCGAGCCAATCACCCTTGAATCATATTCATAGTGATCTTCAAACATGTCCCACATGTTACTGTGCTCTAGTGCGAACATAGTGAGTAATGGCAACACCTTGCCAAAGTCAGTATAAATTGCATGTCTCTCATCTCCTCGTTGTACGTCATACGTATGAGATGGAGTTGTCGTAATATGTGATCTAGTATTCCTTTGCTAACCTTTAGCCACATTGAATGATCAAGGATTCCAGACTTGTCATCAATGAGTGGAATATAAGTTCATCTTATGAACTTCCAGATCCATATAGTATCCACTATTGTTCTCTAACACATAGATACTCGGCATTTCCTTTTAAATGGTTTTATTGGAACACTTCCAATTATCAACCAACTTTCACTTTTATACATCCTATGTATATTTTGCGATTAATTTTCTATCCTTTTCGGAAGTTCGCATCAATGTAACTCTTTACATTGAACTCTTCCTTATCTCCATAGAACTAGTACTTCTCAAGTACTTATCAAGTTTTCATGGTATTCCTATAACCCTTACTGGAAGTAGACAGACATCCACTCGTCATGTCCCACATACGAGTTATCAGGATGAGCACATCATATTGCCATGTCCTACATACAAGATGATGAATGCATTTTGTTCTTTCCATGTTGATACATGTAAGATAATGGGATGATTACATACATGATAGATCCATATCTATGCTTAGTGTTCCCATTCTTCATAAGAATTGGACACTTGGCCTTGGGATACTAACTCCATGTAACATGGACAAGTTTTCTCCCACTGAATCTGTGCATACTGAACCCTTCAGTACAAATTGCCAATGTATGCTTTCTCTTTTCAGGTCAAGAGGTTTTCGAGAACTATCTCTATAGATCTCCATTCCTATCACATAGGAAACATCTCTATCTTCCTTAAAGATAATTTCCACTTTTGTATTTTCAATCTAGAACATTTCCATTTCACATCAATATGTGGAATGTGAATACGCTCCCACTAAATCACAGATCCCTTCTTTATCTTTGACATATCAGTCAAACCCTTTGACTATATCATCAAAGCAAAGATCCAATTTTGAGTTGCTTGTACTCAATCAATCACATTGATTAGTCCATTGTAACTTATAGACTTCATTTGCATTAGTGGATTCATAAACCTTATAGGTTGTGTCACATACGCATCCTTGTGTTATTCCTCATAGGAATGTAGTTTTAGTATCCATATGCCAAATGCCTCAGTCATTAAGTTGCAATCAACAATCATCATCCTTCTCAAAATGTTATCCATGTGTCTTAACACTTAAGACTCATTTGCACTTATGGATTTCATCCAATGAGTGCTACCATCAAGGTCATACCTTATGGTTCACACGGATTTCATTTAGGATGTAATGGTCATGAACCATAACTCAAAATTTAGTTCCTCATATTCATCTAGATAGTTGACTCATCTCATGAACAACTCATCACATAGATAATTGAGGTGTATCTGTTAAGGATATAAGAACTCACAACCCTTGTGATTCTTAATTTCCTTTATTAGTGTGGTGTATTCATTTATTAAGAAGAATTCAGTTATTCGATAATCATTCTCTAACTCCTTAGAGTATGATTCCCTCTTGATTTAGACATCACCATGCCTTAATCATGAGTTCACTATGATACACTATCATAATCACTCATAAGGATCTCAAACATTTGGTCCAAGTATTTCATTCATTGATCTCATCAAGAATTAACACTTTTCCAAATTTGTACTTCATCTATGATAATCTTGAACACTTCAAGATATTCATATTGGTATTTCTCTAAACACCATTTGAAGTATTAGCATTTGTTCCAATAGGTATGTAAATACATCACATGTATTATACCTAATAGGATAATCATTCTCCCACTACCATTAGTGAAGATTGATTAATCATGTCCAAGATATTCATGTCTCTTACTAGTTCTCTAACCAAAAGAGTCTAGATTTATCCATCACATGGAAACTAGAAATGAATTTCTCATGATTAATGCTAATTTTATTGTTTGAGTTATCTATAACTTTTAAGTATCATTTTATCTTATGCATATCAAATATCACAAGATAAATAAGGCGTTGCCACAAAGATCATATCTTTAAGATTGAAAACTCAACTTTATTAATTGCCATCATTGTCATACAATATGCAAAAATAAAGTGTTTCTATCTATTGGAAAATATGAAATAGCAGTTCATAACTGTATTACATGCCTTGTAGGCTAAAAATAAACTAAAGTACTCCTATCTATGGTGGAAAAACTTGCCCCAATTATGAGTGCTTTACACTTTACATCTTGGTATCATATACCTCAAAAAGTGTTACAAGTTTACTTTCATGACACCTTTAAGTAGAGACCTCAGTCGCCTCCTTCTTCTTTTGTTCTTTCAGATAGAGAGGACAATTCCTTTTCCAATGTCCTGGCTTTTGACAATGGTGGCAATTTCCTTTCTTGGTCACGCCTCCCTTGGCCTTGAGTGCTGAAGTCGTCTTGGGCTCCTGGCTAGCATCAGAACCTTTCTTAGCTTTGCCCTTGCCCTTGCGCTTGGACTTGCCTTTCTTGCCCGTGATCACCATCACAGACTTAGGCTTGTCCTTCTTCATCTGTATCTCGGCTGTCCTCAACATGCCCAACAACTCTGACAGTGGCCTATCAAAGTTGTTCATGTTGTAGTTCATCACAAACTGACTGTAAGATTCTTGCAACGATTGCAGTATCACGTCAGTAGCCAACTCTTGGCTCAGTGGAACTCCCAGTCTTTGTAGGTTCTCCACATACCCAATCATCTTGAGTGTGTGAGGACCAACTGGATCTCCTTCTGTCATGACGTACTTGAACAACGCCCTAGAAACATTGTATCTCTCTTGCCGTGCCTGATCGTCATACATGTTCCTGAGATGTTGAATCATCTCAATGACACCCATGTTCTCATGCTGTCTTTGCAACTCATGGTTCATAGAACACAACATCAAGCACTTTGCATCAATGGCATCATCAGAATGCTTCTTGTAAGCATCCCTTTCTGCCTTTGGTGCATTAGGAGCGGGTTCCTCTGGAATTGGAGTATCCCGGACATAGAGCTTACGCTCTTGAGTGAGAACAATTCTCAATGTCTGATACCAGTCGTGGAAGTTTGTCCCATTTAGCTTGTCCTTGTCAAGGACCGATCGCAAAGAAAAGTTGTTGTTGTTTGTTGCCATTTGTACTACAAAAAAAAAATATGCAATTTTAGTCCAAAAACTCATTTTTGACTTATTTGATTGATTTGAAAATTTGACGATATTATTAGGCCTTTAATTAATTATTGCTCCCACTATTTTACTTCAAATTGATAGCCCTCACCATCAATTCAGAAGATTGCTGCGTACAACCTTCTAGTGGGCAAGATCCTGAAATCCTCTAAGTCATGGACCAGCTAGGGCTATCACCCACAACATAGATCTCTCAGGTAGGCAACTTTTGCCAATTGCATCATATGCAACTCTTGATAAGATGTCATATGCAACACCTTGCCATGATCATCTCCATGCCTCAAGTTGCTAGATCCTATCTAGGTCACCTTGTTAAGTCCGACCCAAAGCCAACACGATGAATATGCACCCTTCTTGGGCAGACCCACACATTCATCCTTCACGCTTCCACGAGATAGACGGTGCACCATGCTTGGGCATGCCCACACTTGGTCGATCAAGCTTTTCACGTGTGTCACATTTGGAAGGCATCTAAAACTTAATATTTAATGAGGGATTTGGTTTTTATATACATATACATATCCAATCACCACAATACATAGTATGTATCATATACATGCTATATCCCACAGAAAACGTGCACAAACGATAAAAGTGATGATTATGGCCATCCTAATGTGATTCCTCGAGCCAAGAGGAATCACGGTCATCTAGGTCTACATCACATGCAACCTGTACAAGATGAACTCTATTTTTGCCTTTGGAGTAGATCAACTCATCATATGATTGACTTGCTCGTTCTGGCCCAATCGTATGGGTGCCACCAGCCGATCGGTTGGCTCCTCCAACCGATCGGTTAGCCTAGTCGTCGTGCATCTCCTTCTGGCCACCACCCGCTCGTCTCACTCCTCGAACCGGTCATCAATCGATTGGTTCACTCCTTGAATCGATCGGCTGGAGCGTCAACCGATCGGTTCATGCCTTGAACCGATTGTCTCAGCTGTCGTCAGGATGTCCCCCGGTCTTCGACATAACAGGAAATAAAATCTATCCTAATTTTACATTGCTTAAAAGGGAAACCCCGAGTTACATTCGAGGGGGAGCAAAGGTAGGAAAGAATCTTGAATTATTTCGAGTTACGTTAGGAAAAGGAGAAGGAAGATCGGTGCGTAGACCGAGATGCAAGCAACCACACACAACCAATCACAGATAAGGTTTATTGGCCATAACCATTATATACATCCACCACAAAACTCATTTAAGGGCGACGCGTATCGAGTGCATTAATAATACATATCATATATGTAATTTGGGATTTGTGGATTTAGGATTGGACATTCATAAAGCCAATTTTATTCGCATCGTATGCAATAAATAAGGGCGACAAACCAAAATCAATCATATCGATATTCCTAAAATATAGAGCAGTTGACGTGGCTCTGATACCACTGTTGGGCATTAGGGGAGGCAGAGAAGGCAGCGGAAACAAAATATTTTCTCCCCCAAACCCGGAACAAGGAAACACGTCAACGTTTATACAATAGGAAAGGATGGTTTGTGGAATCATACCTTTTCCCGAGGCTTGCTCGGCGACAATACCTCACGCCTTGTGCAGTCTTCACCTCTGGTCTTGGACGGTGTCTGTGCAGCTCCTGGTCGCACTGAGACTGACAACTCCTCCTCTCACCGGACTGTCAGGGTTGATAGTTGTTCTCCTGAGCGGCAGAAACCTCTCGCCTCTAAAGTAGTCCACGCGGACCACCTGGAACTCCACACTCCTTGTCCCACAAGAAAGTGGAAGGAATCACACCCTCCTGTTGATGTACTAGTCACCAACACACTCTCCTGCCTCCAGTTGCAACTGCAGTTGTCCTTCCCTTGCTGCACCTCCCTTTGCGGGAAGCACTTGCTCGGGCTCTCTCTCGGTTACCAAAACCAGAGAGAACGACAACTTTGCAGAGCAACTGATTGCACTAAATTGTACTTTGAGAAGCCCCCAATACCCCTATATATAGGAGAGTCATGGGACAGGGTTCTCTATCCCGGGCAATGCGGGACTAAAAGCAGGAGTAGAAGGGTTCGAGATTTTCCACAAAAGCAACCAACTCGCAACCTGAACCGATCGGTTCACAAGTGAACCGGTCGGTTGGGGACCTGAACCGATCGGTTGACACCTCAACCGATCGGTTCACAAGTGAACCGGTCGGTTGGTGGTCCTGGTCGGTTCCCGATTGACTTTCCTTCTTTTGTTCCTAATTGGTATCGAATACCAATCCTATTCCCAATCAAATTGGGCAATTGGAACGAAAGGAAAATTCTCACCAATCCTATTTTCCCAAATTGCTCGGTTGCACCAGTTGAATCGATCATTTCAACACTTGAAGCAATCGGTTCACCCTGGACTTGAGCCGATCGGCTCAACACTTGAGTCGACCAGTTCAGCAAACTCAGTCGACCAGTTCATCACATGAGCCGATCGGGTGGGAGTACAGGTTGTGCAGAATCAGTCAATTGCGATTTCAATCAATCCAATACTCCAATCAATGTGTCCAACACCTTGAACAATATGACATTGAGATATCAATTGATCGAGTGTTTAATTGAACTACTAAACTCCTTTAGTAATCAATCTAAACATTGCTTGTGGACAAAACTCCTCTTCGAGGTTAAATCCTATGTGTGTGACCCTGCAGGTCCATTTCATGTTGGCAGTGAAAGTCCATAACACTTATGAATTCACAAGCAAAGAGCGGTGCCTAGTCACACATCAGTGCTACCCAATGGGAAGTAGAAAGTTGGAGAACAACTTTCAATCCTACAATCCGTGAATGGTGTTACAGCGAATGTATAATTCCTTTGTCACTGATATCCCGAATGAACTCAAGGCATGGAATTGTCATCCTGTCAATGTTCATTCACTTTCTTGATCTCAGAGTAGGTTGAAGGAGATATGTATGACATCAATATCACATACTGATTCACACATGCATGCGCACACCTATCTCAATCCTACTCATCAAGTGGCCTTGGATATCACACTCCCTCAGGAGGGACAAATCCCATATCTATCACTCACCCCTCAAAAGCCCCATGTGTCAAAGCCACCCAATCATCACCTTTATAACAACCCATGTTTCAGGACTACGTTTGATGATGTCAAAGTGTGCCCAACGACATGTGTTGAGTGTAGTGATTTTAGGTCAAAGAATCACATTCACCACCATCATTGTGAGTACTGACTGTGACTACCATGTCATGGTTCCATATGTCAAACTCACGGTGGGTCTGTCTGGTACACTTGTTCTCTAACAAGTACCTATGTGTTTGGTTTGATATCTCTATGTCATGACTAATGAGATTCTGTCATCAACCAACACCACAATCTAGTCTTGTATGGCATTGTTGTCTATCTACCTTCCAAAATGACATCCGACTAGGGACATAACAAGAATGTACAAACTCTTAGCATCCGTATGATCTCATCGTTCAGGTCATGAACCTGAAGGCATACGTTATTGAGTACTGTCATTCTCTAGACATTCAATATATTCTATCACTATCTCATATGACTGAACCAGAAAGAATTGGAAGCTTGCCTATGATGTTTATCAAATCAATCTTAATGTATCCCACCAATCATCCCATGATTGTCTCTCAGGGCATACATACCAACAGAATGGAGGGGGGAAGGGAAGGAGGGTGAGAAGGTTTATGAGGTTGGGGTTCAGTCAGGGGGATCAGGAATAAGAGGGAAAGGTGAGTTCTATGCAGTATGTGGAGGGGGGAAACGGGGAAGAATGGGGTTGGAGGAACTCCAAGAGGTGGCAGAAGGGGAATGGGGGATAGGGGGAAGCGCTCGAGGAGGGAGGTCCAGGAGGTACCTTCAAACCTTTCAGTAGTGGGTACTATGGAGGTCCAGTCCCGTGAAGGGCGATGAAAACATTATGTTGGAATGTCCAGGGCTTGGGAAGCCCTGGGACGGTATACTCTCTCAGGAGACGGTGTTGGAGAGAGATGCCCGATTTAGTCTTCGTTATGGAGACTATGTATAGAGCAGGAGATCAGGAAGCAGTGAGGAGGAAGTGTGGTTTCAATTCGTGGTTCGGCGTTGATAGTAGAGGAAGGGTGGGGGTTTGGGTCTGTGGTGGAAAGGAGATGAGGTAGAGGTGAAATCCTTTTTAGATCACCATATCAGTGCGGTAGTGGGCATTGAGGGCAGTCTGGAGTGTTTCTACTTTGTCGGTATTTATGGTTAGGCAGCTACAAATGAACATCATCATACTTGGCAGCTGATGGAGGATATCTGTGGTCAGGCTAGATGGCCCATTGTGCTGGGTGGGGACTTCAATGAAATCTTATCTCATGCTGAGAAGAAAGGGGGACAACCAAGGAGCAAATGGCAGATGCACAACTTCAACAAGGCTATAGACAGGTGTCAACTGATGGATCTGGGCTCCATGGGGAACAAGTTCACTTGGAAGCGTGGATTGCAGGCAGAAAATCTTATTCTGGAAAGATTGGATAGGTTCCTGGCAGATAGGAAGTGGTGTGACATATTCAATATCAGAAAGGTGACAAACTTTCCTATTCTTAATTCTGATCATGGGCAAATTCTTTTGTGGGCAGAATGTAGAAGACAAGGGGATGGTTAGATGGGGAAAATATTTAGGCTTGAAACCTTTTGGCTTTCTTCACCAGAGTGTAAGGAAGTGGTCACACAGGCCTGGGACAGTAACAACGGTTTGGGTCTCACAGGGCAGACAGAGATATGTACGGAAAATTTGGCAGGATGGGCGGTAGAAAAATTTAGAAACATAAAAAGGAGGATTCTAAAGACAGATAAGAGGCTTACCAAAGTACGTAACCGACCACCTTCTCATGACATATTACAGGAATGTGAGGCGTTAGCAAAGGAGTTGCATGAACTCCAAAGTTTGGAGGAGAGCTATAGGTTAGCTAGGGCCAGAACCAATGAAATGAAAGACGGGGATAGAAACACTAAATACTTCCATCATAAAGCCAGCCAAAGAAAGAGACGTAACACTATATGTGGACTCTTTAAAGACGATGGTAGTTGGCACACAAACCCAAAGGATATTGCTGAAATTATCTCATCCTACTTTGACTCTCTCTTCACTAGTTCAAACCCTTCAGGAATAGATGAGTTTTTAGAAGGGCTGCCACAGGGGTGTCGGATGCCTCTTTTTCAGATTTAGACCATGTTCCTACAGAGGTTGAGGTATGGAAAGCTTTGCAACAAATGCATCCTAACAAGGCCCCAGGTCCATACGGGATGAAAGCTATCTTTTACCAGAAATTTTGGGAAGTTATTAAAAGGAGCTTGATGGACTTTATCTCTAAATGGTGGAAAGGGGAGGTGAGTTTAACGAATATCAATGACACGGATATTGTGCTCATCCCCAAGACAAACATCCTGGTCCGGTTGTCAGAATATCGCCCAATCAGCCTTTGCAATGTATCTTACAAAATCATTACTAAGGTCCTGGCAAACAAAATCAAGCCATGGTTGAATGGAATGATCTCTGAGAATCAGAGTGCTTTTATAGGGGGGAGGATGATCACAGATAATGCCCTTGTTGCTTATGAAACTTTTAATACTATGAAGCACCAGAAGAAGGGGAAAGAAGGATTAATGGCTCTCAAGTTGGACATGAGCAAGGCCTATGATAGGGTCGAGTGGCCTTTTTTGGACAAGGTCATGAGGAGGATGGGGATGTCGGATACTTGGAGGTCTAAAGTTATGGAGTGTGTTACTAGTGTTTCCCACAAGTTCATCATCAATGGATGCAGGAGGGGATCTTCAAATCCATCTAGAGGTCTTTGCCAAGGTGATCCTATATCCCCCTACCTTTTCCTTTTCTGCGCTGAGGCACTTTCCTTTTCTTTATCTAAAGCTGCACAGGAGAACAAAATTTATGGGATGAAGATTTACAGACGGGAACTGCGAGTTACTCACCTATCTTTTGCAGATGACAGTATTGTGTTCACAAGGGCTACCTCAGAAGAATGCTCTGCTTTAGCTGAAATTTTTAGCTAATACGAGAGGGCATCCGGGCAGAAAATCAACTACGAGAAGACAGAGGTTTCCTTTAGTGTGAATGTCAACGGAGAAAGATGTGAGTTGATCAAGAACTGTCTGCAAGTAAGGGAGGTGGACAAACATGAAAAGTATCTTGGACTTCCTATGGTGGTGGGGAGATCGAAAAAGCTTGTGTTTGCTGCGATAAAAGATAGAGTGTGGAAGAAATTATAGGGATGGAAGGAACAACTTCTCTCTAGGCCAGGAAAAGAGGTGTTGATCAAGGTGGTTATACAATCTATCCCGACGTATCTTATGAGCATATTCAAGCTTCCAGAAGGCCTTATTGATGATTTGCATTCGATGATGGCAAGGTTTTGGTGGGGTTCAAAGGAAGGGGAGAGGAAGATACACTAGATGAGTTGGGAGAGGTTATGCAGGCCCAAAGACTGTGGAGGAATGGGGTTCAGGGGTCTGCAAGCTTTCAACCTTGCGCTCATAGCTAAACAAGGGTGGAAGTTGGTTGTACACGGTGATTCCCTTGTTGCCTGGATCTTGAAGGTGAAATATTTTAGGTCCTCATCGATCCTACACATGGAGTTGGGCAGGATTCCCAACTATACTTGGAGGAGTATTTGGGGAGCTTTGCAGCATGTGAAGGATGGCTTTCTTTGGCGGGTGGGGGATGGGGGAAGCGTACACATTTATAGGGATAGGTGGATTCCATAGCTTAGTGGTACTGTACACTGGTACTTGGTACAGGGTCCGGTGGAGAACAGAACAGTGAGTGATCTGATTTACAGACAGCCGAAGAGATGGAATATGGCAGCAGTGGAGGCTTGTATCCCTACACACATAGCAAGGAGAGTCCTCAATATTCCCCTATCACAGCGGTATAGAGAGGACAGTCTTTTCTGGGAAATGGAGAGCAGTGGTTCGTTTTTAGTTCACAGTGCTTACTTATTTATCCATGCAGGAGCGGACTTGGTAGAGGGTGCGGATACAGAGATATGGAAGAGACTTTGGAAGCAGAGATGGCCGCCAAAGTTGTGACACTTTGTCTGGAGAGCGCTAAGGAACATTCTTCCCAGTAAGGCAGAGCTTATGAGGAAGCAGGTGACACAAGATGACAGATGCCAACATTGGCTCAGTGAGAGGATATCTCCCATGCATTGATGCATTGTGACCGGGCTAGACAGATTTGGGTGACGGGTGAGTTTGATTGGATGGGTCAGCTAGAGGCACATGACGTGGGGAGCTTTGTGAGGAGTTTGCTTGAGGAGGGGGATGGCCGGCACAGGGATGAGGGGGCCACCCTTTTGTGAGTGGCATGGACAACAAGGAACAAATTTCTTTTTGACGATCAGCCGCCCTACATTCCGGGACTAGCGGCTAGCTTCATCAACCTTGTGGCGGATCTTGTTTGATATCACACGGCAGTGGCACATTCAGTTGTGGTGCATGGACCAGTTACATGGCGGAGGCCACCACTGGGCAGCATGAAGATCAATACGGATGCATCTCTCACCATGGCAGATGACAATGGCTGTGGTGTAGCCATTAGGGATGAGCATGGACAACTTTTGTGGACTTTACAGTGTCGGATGGAATAGTCATACTCAGTGCTTAGTGCGGAGGGTACGGCTATTTTGCACGGCATGCGACTCATTCTCAGGGAAGGCTACATGGATGTAGTGGTGGAGACAGACTGTTTGCTCTTGGTGGAGGTGGTAAATAAGGGGAAGGGTGGACGCGGCTATGAGGAGCTCATCATCTGTGACATCATAGATCTCTCTCTTAGTTTCCTTTCTTTTAATTTATGTTTTGTTAGGAGGCAAGGCAATAGAGTAGCACATGCCTTGGCCTCTTTAGCCTGTCATTTTGTTAACCCTCACTGTATTAGGGAGGGCTTCGAGGATTGGATCCTTGTACTAGTTGCAAACGATTTGATCACTTAATAAAATGGCGGGCACCCTTTATCAAATATATATATATATATATATATATATATATATATCACTGAGCAGAAGCATTTTACTCGAGGGTGATGTTACAAAATTCCTGTCATTGCAATTAGATTAAATCAATCACCATGCATCAAGTTGAATTATAATTCATACATAATTCATTGACATGAAATCTAAATCTACTGAGCTAGACTAGGATAAGATAACTTAGACATGATATAAATGGTATCTAAATGCATTAGATCATCTTGGTAGATGGCACCCTACTAGGCAAATATTCCAATCTTCCTAGTCCTTACTTGTCTTTTATTTCTTTCATCTCTTCAAATCATGAGGACATCACATTCTTATCCATGCAAAATAAACATAAACATAATTAAGAGACACTTGGCACTTTATAAAATAGAAAGTAACTATAACTTGACATGAAGTGAACTTGACATGAAATAAAATTGAAATAAGTATGACATAAATTTGACCATGAATTGTCTTAAGCATTCTTTGAATCATTTAAACTTGATGATTTGTATAAATGAATATATGCTACCTCTCTTAACCCCTATAGGAGTCCATAATTACTAGGAAACCTATAATGCAAGGAAAGCACATAACTATTTGAAGGTCCATGATTGAGGTGCATATAAAAACTTAATTGATTCCTTAACTTTGTTCATTATCTTAGATATTAACTTAATCACTAATGTCTTTAATCTTAATCTTTACCATGAAGAGATGTCTCCCTCTTAGTTCCATAATGGGATTTCTGCCTCATAATGTCTTAATGGGGTTTCTCCCTCATAATATATTAATGGGATTTCTCCCTTCTTGAACCATCATGAGATTTCTCCCTTTTAATTCCAGAATAAGATTTCTACCTCATAATGTCTAAGTGAGTTTCTCCCTTCTTGGATATAATTAATTAATCATACATCATAGTCATAATTGAGGTTTTATAATAAAACATAAGAAATTAGTAGTCACACAATGATATATATACATGATTTCATCTTAGAAAGCATTAAATAATGTGCATAATCATAGCATAAACATCCAATAAAAAAATCTTATGTCAAGAAGCATGGCCCGCTTACCAATATTAGACCACCTTAGACCAAATCCTCTGACTTGATTGAGCCTTTAATCACATGTAATTTGATTAATAACATGATATGTACATTAGTTCATAATGATTAATCCTTCATCTTGATTGTTGAATTATTTAAGAGTTGTAATGTTGAAAACATCATTTGAAAATAGGTTAGATATATAGAGAATCAAAAGAGCTTTCCAATGCATATTTTTCCATCATTTTCTGAGGCCATATTCAATTTCAATGATTTTGCAATATGGACCAATCAGAATTCAAGAAAACTATAGCATGACATCAATTTAAATCATAAATTAATCTAATGTAAATAGTGAGCAAAAGAGTAAAAAACTTAGAATCCCATAAATAAGGTCAGTGGGGTAAATTGCAACATTCTATCACAAACATATTTCGATGGTGATAAATCAAATCATGCGAGTAAAAAGACTCAAGAGCCCATATGAATCAAATTGTCTAATTAATATTGTGGAGATTCCATGGTCATTTTGTGATAGGGTTTCTTTTGGCTATTCATGGCGAGGAGTCCCTTCTCTAGTCCCGAGCTCTATTTGAGACTCGACAAGACTACTTGCCTTCAAAGTCAGACCCTACCATGTAAGGCCACTAGGCTGAGACAAACCTAATGAGCCCTTACTGAGGTCTCCCAAAGTTATGGGGCTGAAGCTCATGTTGCCGCCATGTTTGGACAAGATAGGGAGTTCTAAGGAGGTGAAGACACACTTCCTTAGCAAAGAGAACACTCAACTGAATTCCTAAAGGGCCATCAAATCAAGCACAATAATCACGAGGAGAAAAGGGCGTCCATAACCACAACATGAGATGAGAACAAGCATGAAATAGGGGAAGAAGTCAGGAACTCGACATTGTTGAAACCAGGCAAAAAAGCATCAACTAAGATAAGAAAAATGATTGTGGGGGTATGGTGATGCCAAAATAAGGACTTCTTTGGTCAAGCATCCTTTGAATTGACATTGCTACAAGTGCAAGCGAAGGCCTCAATTGAAGTTATAGGGTGGAGATATTGGACAACACACACGGCAAATAGGCGGTTGAGAAAGCAAGGCAAGGGTCTAGGGAAGCTTATAGAGTTCTTGTTTGCACAAAAGGTGGAGGAGGAGACACAGGCAACGTGGTGCTCGTCATAGAACCAAAACAAGTAGGTCACTGTGTTATGGAGCGCAGGAAGTGCAATAGGTCGTGGAGGGGAAGAAAGATAGGGGTGATTGTGCTTTTGGGATCCTTAAATAGGAAAGGGGAAGGCTAATAGGGTTTCTATGACCCACGATGGCAAGAAGGGTGAGAGACCTAATTGCACTTTTCATCCACAATGCATAAGGGAAAGGAAGTTATAGCTCATTAGGTATAGGGGAGAGAGACAAGACAACTGAGAAAGAATATATCAAAAAAGGTGGACAGATGAGGGAGAACAAGATCGAGGAAGGGAGGCGATGAAACTTTTTTTCATACTCGCATTTAAAATGGAGGTATAGGAGCATTTTAGAGCCATCCGATCGAGGATGGATGGTGGATGATGCACATGGGAAAAGGAATAAAACAAAGTAATGTGTGACATGAATAAATAACTGGACCATAGGGGTATACATTGCATTAAATGATTTTGTGATCAAATCCTAATTAAACTTATGTAGAAACTTACCTAATTGAATTAAAGGGTCAAACAACGTTTTAAAAAAAATTTGATCACGTGTTAAATAAGCACTCTAGATCCTTCAAAGTCAATAAAATATGAGTTTTACATATCTTTTGATCAGAATTTATATATGTGTCATTAATTTGATTTTATGCACTTAAAAGGAGAATCAACGTGAAATGACTTTCCTTGGTCATTTAGTTGAGTCCTAAATTGAGATCATCAATGGTTATCCACCTTTAAATATTTTTATGCCTTTTAGGGAGATTATCTTGGAGGAGAGAGTAAGAGTGAATAATGTTGTTTCCCTTTTATGTTAAAAGTTATTAAAATAGGAAAGTTCTTGTTTAAGGTATATATTCCATATTTTCAAATTCTAATTCTTTTGTCTTGGTCTTTTATTTATTATAAACACCCTCAATGATAGGAAAGGGTAAAATAATATTAATCTTGTAGAGTTAATTACAACACATTATGAAACATAAAAGTATTTTGAGTTTCCTTTTTATTTTTATTACTTAATTTTTCTATAATGAATATCATTTCATGATCTTTTTACATTAAGCCCTTCAACTATCTTGATTTAATAAAAACATATCCTATGTTTTATCTTAGTTGTGAAAAATTGTAGTGTGATAGTTCTACCCACCTTAAAATAAAATTCCTGTAGAAATTTTCTTTAGACTACTACCCACCTTAGAATTTTACTTACCTCTTTAGTTAACGGAAGTTAATTATTTGAGGTTCACTTAGGTTCATACTTTTTTATGAAAAGAGATATGTAACATATGTCATATATATTTCATAAAAGATCTATATGAACATGGATTAACTATTAATTTGGTGTCCTTCTCAACTTATACTTAGGGTTTATGAAACCAAACCCATTGTTAGACTTAGAGTATCTACCTTTTATGTTGTCATTGCTTTCTACTACTAGGTGTATATGACTATCTAATCTAAGGTCTTTTAGGTACATCCTACATTTCTTGATATGTGGTGATCAGGCACATACACAAAGATATGGATTCTTGTCATGCTACCTCTCCCTAACCTACTAATACACATGTCCCATACCACATGGACTAGTAAGAAAGTAGAAATGCATTTAAAGTCATATGCTTATGACATCCATCTTCAACTCTCAATTGGTTGGCCATGGCCATTGAGAATGAAGAGGCTATCTCATTAGCTAGGATTAGATTGATACTCAAGATCTAACTAGGTAAATCTTTATCCTTGTCATGTCTTATCACTTCTATGAATGAACACTCTAGTTATTTGAGTGCATGATATCTTTTCTCAGGGGTCCATTTCTATAACCTAATGTCATATCTACATTCTAGGGTGACTATGTAAACCATATTTGCCTAGTGGTTGTCTACCAAATTGCTCTAATACCATAATGTAACACCCATCTTTTCATATATATATATATATATATATATATATATATATATATATATATCAATGAGTGGAAGCATTTTACTCAAGGGGGTGTCACAAAATTCCAATCATGGTTTCAAACGAATTTTACTCAAGGATGATGGATTTCATGAGACAGATGATGGGACGTTGTGCTTTCACAGCTGAATGGTGGTACCAAATGTTAGAGGTCTAAGGGAGATGGTGATTGAGTAAGTTCATTCCTCAATGTACGTGATGCATCCTGGTAGTATAAAAGGGTATCATGATTTGGAGGACTTGTAGGAGCGTGATGTGGTAGAGTTTGTGGTTAAGTGTCTAGTTTGTCAACAGGTCAAGTCAAAACATTGCTTCTACAGGGATGATGTAATCTTTACCAATTCTGTAGTGGATATGGGATTGCATAACCATGGACTTTGTGGTTGGCCTACTAAGGCATCTAAAGCTCATGATTCCATTCAGGTGATCCTTTATTGGTTGACAAAGTCAGCTCACTTTTTTTCCGGTCAAGACCACTTACACCTTAGAGAATTTAGCACAAAACTATCTTGATGAGATAGTTTGTTTGCATGTCATAGGAGTTATGACAGTATTAGACAGAGGTCCTCAGTTCATGAGCAGGTTCTTGGAATGTCTATATACAATGTTGGGGACACACTTAAGATTCATTACAGATTTCCACTCGCAGACAGCTGGTCGGTTAAAAAGTAACATATGTACATTAGAAGATCTTTTGATAGAATGTGTTCTTCAGTTTCATGGAAGTTGGGATGTTTACCTAAGTCTAATTGACTTTGCCTACAACAACATATATCATAGGAGAATAGACATGGCATCATATGAGACTCTCTATAAAAGGCATTGTGATCACCTCTTTGTTAGTACGAAGCAAGTGATTATCAATTGTTCGGTCCTGAGTAGATTCAAGAAACTATAGAGAAAATCAAGGTGATTCGGCAATAGTTAAAGGCAGCTCAAGACGGAAAAAAGTCATATGCAGACAACCAACATAAATTGTTGGAGTTATAAGTTGGGGATCATGTACATCTCAAGGTCTCCCCTTGGAAGGGTGTTCTAAGGTTTGTAAAGAATGGTAAGTTGGCCCTTTATAGGTTCATTGGACCTTACCCTATACCAACTCAAGTTGGGAAAGTAGCCTACAAGCTAGAGTTACCACCATAGTTACACAGGTTGCATGATGTGTTCCACATTTCAGTGTTGAGGAAGTATCACCCAAACATGGAACATAAAATACAACCAATGGAAGTGGAGTTGGATTATGATGTCTCATATGTTGAGGGTCTAGTTTTGATCTTAGATAGACGTGTACAGAAACTGAGGAAGAAGGATGTAGCCTTAGTGAAGGTGTTGTGACATCACCATGGGGTAGAGGAATTAATGAAGGTGTTGTGACATCATCATGGAGTAGAGGAATCCTTGTGAAGTTAGAGGATAAGATGCATAAGAAGTACCCTTCTCTATTTTCTTAGAATTTCGGGGGAAAATCCATATTAGGGCTCTATGGCTGTAAGACCTCTGACTTAGTTTAATGCTTAAACGTGCTTGTTTGATTTCACTAGGTGCTTGTTTTTTTCTTTTAAACATTATTGTATGTTTTGATATCAGTTGACAAAGATATGTTTCAAATTTGGGCTCAGTCGGACTTTGTTTTCTCAAGTTATGCAATTTTATGTACTTTTGTGGATATATCTGCAATTTTCCCTTTCTAGGGATATAACAATAATTTTAACATGTTAAAATTTTGTTACAAAGTATTCTTTATAATTTGACAAAGTTTTAATTATTTTAATACCTTGAAATGTCGTTACATAAAGGTATCAACCCTTGATATTAGTTTTGTGTGGAAGTGAAGGTATTTGCACCTCTCGATGCTTTACTGGGCTAAACAACTGATGGTTATTTTGGGTGCTCAACAACTGATGGTTGTTCTAAATGTTCATCAAAATATGGTTGCTCAGGGTGCTCAACAACCAATGGTTGCTTTGGATTCTCAACAACCGATGGTTGTCCTGAGTGCTCAACAATCGATGGTTGTTCTGGGTGCTCATCAACTGATGGTTGTTCTGCTCGTTCAACAACCGATGGTTGTTCTTGTTGTGATAACTGGTGATTTTTCTGGGTGTGACAAGCGATGGTTGTCTTGAATGTGCAACATCCGATGGTTGTTATATGCGATCAACAACCAATGGTAGTTTTGCACCTTTACAAACCAAAGACTTTCTTGGATGGATACAAATAGATGGAGGTTATGGTTGTGAAAATTGAAAGGAAACATGGCCTTATCTCGATGGTAAAATAATTTTCAACCTTTGACCTCCTTTTATTTTCTTCCTATGTATATATATATATATATATATATATATATATATATATATATATATATATATACATATATTCACACACACACCTCTCACTCCCTTCATGCAAACCTTTTTTCACCCAAAAATGTTGTTGCTTCCAGAGACCAATAGAAAAACATCGGTTGACAAAGTAGAGGCTTCTTGGAGGTGAAACCTTGCAAGATCATGGATGCATGTTGATGCAAGCTTCGGATCTTACTCTCTAAGGGTTGCTCGAAGCCTTATTATCTAGTTCCTTACTTCTTACACATTAGATCTTCTCCTCTAATCTCTTTTTCTTATTGTTTCCTTCTTCTCTCCTTCACCATGGTTGAGATCCATGGTGCTTCTAGCTGGGAACTTGTGCACACGGATGAAGAACCTCTTTTCTTCTCTCTTAAACATAGATCTACCCTGTTCTTAAAACTAGGAGATTTCTTCAAGCTTATGAAGCATAAAGCTCAGGTCCTTGCTTCTATTCTTCATGACTGCTTGCTATTTGGACATTTTTCTTCACCCTTCAGATGAGTGATATAACCTTTACTACGTTTCTTGCCTAGTTATAGCATGTATTACGTATATCTTATTCTAGAAAACTTGTAATATGAGAAAAGATGACCTTTTGTGCACTATTTGACATGAAGAAGATGATGATATTATGATTTCTTAAGCATTTGTTAAACTCTATGAATGTTTTTCTTCTGTAAATTAGCATTTCTTTGAACACGACAAGGGAAAAAATTCAAAATATAGATGTAATGATTCTTTAAAATGTCATATATGTACTATTTATGTACCAAATGTATAGAAATATGACCCACACATTAAACCCTATTATATAGTGGTTAAATGATGGTGGTCATAATACTTTTATCTATCGTTATGATGCTATAATTGTAATTGGAAGAAAAGATAGTACTTGAAAGTAGTACATCCATGTTGGGATTCAAACACATAAATGCCTCATTCTTAGAAATACCATAACTTTTATGTCTGTTGGACTTTTACGCTGAAATTTTTGGGAGATATCTTGTATACAACTCCTTAGTCTCTCTGTAAAATTTCATAGGATAATGAGATTTCTATAGGAAGTTATTACTATTTTTGTCTAAATGACATTTTGGACTGGTATGTGCTCTAGTTTGAGGTTTAGTCTTCTTTATGGATGACGATGGATAAATATACCATAATAGAGTAACATGGAAGATGTTTCATATGTTAGTTATCTTCTGAAGCCACAATCTATGATTTTATTCTACAAGAATCATTTAGGAGCATGTAAGTAACTTGATTGATGCAGTCAAAATGCTTAACTAGCATAATTAATCCAGTGTAACCTTAATTGTAATGATAGTCGCCAAACTGACAAACAAATCATTACTAATTAAGCGGAATAAACATAAACAACATATTACTGAAAATCACTAAAAATTAAAACCTTTTTCAAGAGATCCATTCATAGGAAAACTCTTTCAACAAGGACCAATGTATTACAATTACAACCTGGTTCATAAGTACATATCTTGTACCATTTCTTCTTGAGGTTTACAACATCAACTGCCTTGTTAAAAGCTAAACACAGACAGAATAAGAACCTAGAGGCATCAAGCCAGAATCTCAAAACTATTTATTAAAAGCACTACTATTAACTCCGAGGACCTGAGAGTATAGAGACGACACATAGGACTTCTATCTACAAGACACGACAGACAGTACACTCAACCTGAGTTGTCACTGCTATCCCTACTGCTGCTGAAGTTCCTCCTCTACAAGATGTTCTCACTCTCCTCTGTTCTTGTCCACCTAAAAATTTGTGGATCCCACAGGGGTGAGACAATTGTAATTGCCCCAGCGGGAGATATAACTCTCCGCCAAAAACATTATTATTGCAATTTAATGATATAAAACTGGGCAGAGGATAAGCAATTTAGATTATTCTCATCTTTTTAAAGTATTGCAACTATCCATGATAGAACAATAAATCATATATTCTCTTTATAAGGAATAGGGAGAACATTTATGTCATTGATCTATCATACTGTATCAACATATCAATATATCAATCGTTTCTTATGTTACTTATTATCCTAAAATGCCACCCATGAATTATTCTTGTTTCTATCTGTTGGCCTTAGCCAATCAGCTTAAACAGATATTGAAATTATATCTGTCATGCACTCATACATCATTAATATAGGAATTGGGTTATTACCAATCTTGTGTCATCATTACAGGCATTATGTCTCTGCCAGGTATTGGACTCTTCCAAACCTAATTACATCACCAGGCATTGGACTTTAACCAACCCTTATTACAAGCATTGAGCCTCTGCCAGGTATTGGACTTTAACCAAACCTGATTACACAGCCAGGCATTGGTACGTAACCAATCCTAATTACAAGCATTGAGCCTCTGCCAGGTATTGGACTCTTCCAAACCTAATTACACCGCCAGGCATTGGTCCGTAACCAATCCTGATTACACCGCCAGGCATTAGAATTTAACCAATCCTGATTACACAGCCAGGCAGTGGACTCTAACCACTCCTGATTATAGACTTCATGCCTCTGCCAGGTATTGGACTTTAACCAATCCTGATTACACTGCCAGGCAGTAGACTCTAACCACTCCTGATTACAGGCTTCATGCCTCTGCCAGGTTTTAGACTTTAACCAATCCTGATTACACAGCCAGGCAGTGGACTCTAACCACTCCTGATTACAGGCTTCATGCCTCTGCTAGGTATTGGACTTTAACCAATCCTGATTACACAACCAGACAGTGGACTCTAACCACTCCTGATTACAGGCTTCATGCCTCTGTCAGGTATTGGACTTTAACCAATCCTGATTACACCGCCAGGCATTGGTCCGTAACCAATCCTGATTACATAGCCAGGCAGTGGACTCTAACCACTCCTGATTACAGGCTTCATGCCTCTGCCAAGTATTGGACTTTAACCAATCCTGATTACACCGCCAGGCATTGGTCTGTAACTAATCATGATTACACAGCCAGGCAGTGGACTCTAACCACTCCTGATCACAGGCTTCATGCCTCTGCCAGGTATTGGACTTTAACCAATCCTGATTACACAGCCAGGAAGTGGACTCTAACCACTCCTGATTACAGGCTTCATTCCTCTGTCAGGTATTGGACTTTAACCAATCCTGATTACACCGCCAGGCATTGGTCTGTAACCAATCCTGATTACACAGCCAGGCAGTGGACTCTAAACACTCCTGATTACAGGCTTCATGCCTCTTCTAGGTATTGGACTATAACCAATCCTGATTACACCGCCAGGCATTGGTCCGTAACCAATCTTGATTACACAGCCAGGTAGTGGACTCTAACCACTCCTGATTACAGGCTTCATGCCTCTGCCAGGTATTGGACTTTAACCAATCCTGATTACACTGCCAGGAAGTGGACTCTAACCACTCCTGATTACATTTCACTATTACTAGGCATTATCTTGGTCAAGCCATCATACTCATCCACATTCTTTATATAATACAAATATTCCTTATAACTCATTTTAACATATTCAAAGCACCATAGCCCTTATTTTGGCTATGACTATAATGCATGTATGACCAAGATTTCATTATTATCTTTGTAACAATTTATTATTATTATCTTACAGGGTTCCCATTTACCTATTTTATTTTAAACATTACCAATTCTTACATCAATCTTTAGATCAATATCTTATCACCTCTCATTAGGCAACAACTAATCACATGACTCACAAGGCCCATTAAACATCTTGTCACCTCTCACTAGGCAACAACTATTCACATGGCTCATAAGACCATTAAACATCTTGTCACCTCTCACTAGGCAACAACTATTAGGGTTAGGGTTTCCCCTTATTGCCGGATAGGGTTTCAAATTCGTATTATTAATTCAAACCCTAATTCATTGCTCCACACATCTAGGAGCATACATTGATATCATAAGTATTCAATTATACTTATTTATTCTCATCATTTATCATTAAATGAATCATCAACACAAGGTATAAGTTTGTCTCTCATCCTTACCAGGGTATGATTACATCATACTTTATTAACTTGGCTTAAACCTTTCTCAAGGTATGTTAGCCCACACTTATCTAAGTGCATTAAACTTATTACATCTCAATGTAACAATTGACATAACACACTTCATGTGTTACTCATCCAAGTATATTGGATTTAAGGTGCATCAAGGTACATCAACCTTGAAATGATGGATGTGATATCTATCATGTCTTGATGTATCACTTCCCTCATCACTTTTAACTTACTTAAGTTCATCAACTTATCTTGTATTAGGGTATTTCCCATCCTGATACTTTATACACTAGCCCATCACATTTGTAGTGTATTGATCATGAGTCGTACATTTGAATTGTCCAACCATCATCAATTGATATGGACTCATCTCAGTTTGAGACATTGTTGATATAGGATTAACCATTATCAACGACTTTAGGTGTTTCACCTATCAAGGTATTAGCCATACCATTACTTGGTGTTACACTCATTACTCCTAAGAGTGTCTTACTCTCACCTTTACAAGGTGTCTCGGGTTGGAGGTGTATGAACACTCACCATATCGGGTTAGGATTTGCACTTGTCTCCATATCAGGCATGAGGTATCTTCTTGACCTCATATCGGGCACAAGGTATATGTATGTGTCACCCATGATACTTATGAGGTATCAACCCATCACCATGTCGGGCTAGAAGTACATTCAATCACACTATCAGGCTAGTCACCATATAGGGTTATCCATGACGGGTTAGGGTTACCATATCGTCTAGGGTTGTGTATCGTGCAACCCTATCATGCAACCATGGCGTGCAACCATGGCGTGCCATAGCACTTGTTACACTTCACTTATATCGGGTTACCCAAATTAGGGTTTCTTGTCATCTTACAAGTATACAATTATCTTGGTATCTTGTATGGAGTCTATAATAGACTTCCTATCATGCAAGAGGTGTATAATACACCCCCATATTGTTCAAATAGGTTTACAAACCTATTCATATCATTTTAGTGAAATAGGTGCATCATCATATCGGGTTGGGGGTGCTTGCACCCGATATCACTTTTATAAGATGATATCATCATCTTAAAGCTATATACCTTGGTTCTAACTATTATAGTTCATGTCAACAGGTCTAAGAAACTAATATAACTCATAATTTCATCAAATATTTTAGGAAATTTTGGAATTAAAAGTAGATCATTAAATACAGCAATTTAGGTGATGAATAATAACATGATTGAGTTCAAGTTATATAACCTGCCTTAAGAACAACTTCAAAGCTCCAAGCTCAAAATATCCACATTCCTAATGTTGAGGATGACTTATCAAAAGTCCAAGGCTCGTTCACAACTCCTTCATATACAAGGAATCACCATGGATACGCAATTGGTGAAGAAGAAAAGAAAGGAAGATCAAAACCCTAAAATCATGCTTCAATCCAAGGTTGAAGATGATCATGGCCTCACCTTCAGGTTAATATTTGAGCTCCTTCTTGCTCCAGCACCTTTTCACGATACCTCACATCCCTTGCACGATATGCCACCACTTGTGGCCGATATGCCACTCACTTGGGGCCAAAAACACTTCACTATGGCCGATATCACTCTATATGGTCGATATTACCTACTTGACCGATATGTTTTTGCTATGGGCGATATCCCATGACCCATGCACGATACCACAGTATCCCTTCATGATATAGGAGCTCTAAGCATGATACCTTAGGGTAGGATGGTGGTAAGGTTCGAAAAAATGCACCAAGAGGTGAAACTAGGGGTATATATACTTGTTGTTCATGAAGGAAGACAAAAATGAGGTGTCATTATTTTGAGCTAGTAGGTGCCACGTGTCCATGCATGGGTGACACGTGTGCATGCATGCATCAACATTTATCTTGACATGAAAAAGGTTGAGGATCATTTAGAGATGCAAATTCTTCCATTACTTATCCATTTTGATAAGGTATCTAGGTTTAATCACTATTTTAAATCAAGCTGATACACTTTTTTTAAGGAAACTTGTTGGCCGTCACACCTCACCTCCTTGAGGTGCTTTGCACGATATGACCTTTTCCAAGAGCTCTTAAAACGATATGAGACACCTCCTTGGGCTCCATGGCCGATAGGCACCCATATATAAGCTTTTCAACTTGATACAACTCAAGTTTAGCTTTCATATTCAACCCCCTTTCTTGGTCATTTCATCACTAAGATTACCATCATTCATAAATGATTCAAAAATGGTGTCTCCTTATTTATCTCTCCTCTACATGATACTAGGAGGGAGTAGGGACACTCTAGAGGTGGTAATTTGCATATCAACCCCACATTTTGGGTAAGTTACAATTTGTACCAAAATTGGTGCACAAGGTACCAGCATTGTTCAAACAAGTTCAAACTTAGACTTTAGGCTTTCCACAAGCCACCACCTTGCATCATTCTCTCTCTTATTATGCTAAAACATATAATTCACGTTCAATATGTGACATTTTGCAATATGACCCCTCAACTTGGGTAAATTGTACTTTGGTCCAAAACAAAGGAAAATTGCTCAAGCAGCATTCAATCGGGACCAAACTTGAATCATGAGTGTGTCACATGATAACAAAGCACCTTAGAGAATTATATTAAAGTTCTAAACAACTTTATTAGCCAAAACAATTAGGGTTACCTCAAAACCCAGGTCAGGGTCGTTACATTAATGATGTAGTGTCCTAAGACCATAGAACTATCTCAGTGTCAGAACTTATTGGATAGTGAAATGAGTAATTAGAAAGGAGCTCAAAGTAATATATTGTTGAGTATATGCCAATGCGAGGAGTCTATATCCTTATCATCCTGATTCTAAGGTTTTATAGATGGGTTGAGGTTGTGTCTCAGATTTGAAGTGATTGAGAGAGGCTACATACATAACTCGTATTTTAGGGTTTATACCCTAATTTATGGTGGTTTGGCATGTGTGCCTATTACATGGTTGGTTTTAGTAGTTAGGTCAATGTACCACTACAGTTGTTACTTGTACAGACCGAGGGGAAGAGGCATTTAGGATCCAGACATCTTAGATCTTATACAGGGTTGATAGCGACTTTGTAGTGGTCAGCTAGTAGTTTGATTGGTATGCCTCAAACTACCCAGGGATTAATAAAAATAGCAACTCAACTGTGTAGTAAACTTGTCAGGGTTTCTTGAAAATCACATTGGATGATTATTATTGCCTTGTTTCTCTTGATAATGTCGTATGTGAATGATATATTTTCATATGTAGTTTCATGTATCTACAATTTCAACTATGCTTGCTCATTATGTATATAGTGGTCAGCCTTTCTAATCAGTTATACTATCTACCTTAACTGCTTTCCTTACCTAATCTACTTATAAGCAAAAAATGTTATTAGAAGTTACATCATATCACTAGGACATGGGTCTTGCATCGTAGATTTCGACACCCTTTTTAGGTAATCAGTAGTGCTTAGACTCATGATTGAGAGGAGGAGGCCCATTTTGGAGATCTTTAGAGCTTGAGAGGTTGGTGCGGTTTGGTGTAGAGTTCTATAGTCATCCATGTACCCTCAAGTTTGGGAAAGGGAATTTGTATATTGTGTATATCGACTCAAGATTTTAGTTGTATATCATGAAAAGAGAAATGTTGTGATTATTGGGGCAACATCCTTTTTGTCTACATGTTGTAGTTGAGGCCACTAAACTCATATAATGTTACATGGTATATATACATGTGTGTGTGAAGTTGGGCCTTTGTGTTAATGTTTCTTGGGAATGTTAGGAAATGTTATTCAATTTTAATTTGGTACCACTTTGGCAACATGGTTAATCAGTGTTAAACTGCTATTTTGGTTATGAGTAACTCGTTAGTGTGAGGGGTTGCCACATGGGTGGAGAAACATTTGCTCAAGAATAGGGAGAATCAACAGAATCAATCGCAAAGTCATCTCACAATCTTTTGTTCAGCAACCACAGAGTCATCCCACAGTAAGTTTTACCTCACTAATAGATCCATGACACCTAGTGATGGGACCATGATGGAGCTTTGTTCGTGTGTGTGCACAGAGGAGAATATCGCCCGGTCATGGGAAAAGAATAGGGATGACATAACTACATTCGGGTCACCACACAACTGGATCCCAAGTAAAATTTGCATGCCTAAGAAAAAGCAAAAGAAAAATAGAAGGAAAGATGTGAGAGATATTTGGCCATCACATTTGGGTGATATAAGTAAGAAACATCCATGATTGTTCCAAAAGGTAGCTTCTTGTACATTATGTATCTTGAGATAGGTTTATCCACTCAGGACAAATCGGGTAACAATGGGCAGATCTAAAGAGTACATTTTATATAAAAACTATCTTGAGGATATTTAAGCTTTAACTACGTGATATATTTTATGAAGGAAAACATATTGATAATTATGCTTTTGTAACAAGTTTCATGAAATAAGTTTCTCTAAGTTTCATGAAATAAGTTTCTCTAATTTTATTTAAAGGTATATGATACAAATTTATGGTTTATTCATAGTGAAATTATGCATTTAGTTTCATATGATTATTTTACTCAATTAGGGCTACTTTGGTAATTTGAGGTATCAAATGATGAGAGAATTTTTGGGAAAATATCTAAGATTCTATTTTAATATATCAATCATAAGAGTATTGTCAGATTTATGTTTTGATGGAAATTAATATACAATAAGGATTCTAAGTTAGAGAGCTGGGTTTTGATCTTAATTGATGAGATTCATGAATCTAGTATAGGAATAGTGATATACCTATGAAAGTAGTACATCCATGTTGGGATTCAAACACATAAATGCCTCATTCTTAGAAATACCATAACTTTTATGTCTGTTGGACTTTTACGCTGAAATTTTTGGGAGATATCTTGTATACAACTCCTTAGTCTCTCTGTAAAATTTCATAGGATAATGAGATTTCTATAGGAAGTTATTACTATTTTTGTCGAAATGACATTTTGGACTGGTATGTGCTCTAGTTTGAGGTTTAGTCTTCTTTATGGATGACGATGGATAAATATACCATAATAGAGTAACATGGAAGATGTTTCATATGTTAGTTATCTTCTGAAGCCACAATCTATGATTTTATTCTACAAGAATCATTTAGGAGCATGTAAGTAACTTGATTGATGCAGTCAAAATGCTTAACTAGCATAATTAATCCAGTGTAACCTTAATTGTAATGACAGTCGCCAAACTGACAAACGAATCATTACTAATTAAGCGGAATAAACATAAACAATAGATTACTGAAAATCACTAAAAATTAAAACCTTTTTCAAGAGATCCATTCATAGGAAAACTCTTTCAACAAGGACCAATGTATTACAATTACAACCTGGTTCATAAGTACATATCTTGTACCATTTCTTCTTGAGGTTTACAACATCAACTGCCTTGTTAAAAGCTAAACACAGACAGAATAAGAACCTAGAGGCATCAAGCCAGAATCTCAAAACTATTTATTAAAAGCACTACTATTAACTCCGAGGACCTGAGAGTATAGAGACGACACATAGGACTTCTATCTACAAGACACGACAGACAGTACACTCAACCTGAGTTGTCACTGCTGTCCCTACTGCTGCTGAAGTTCCTCCTCTACAAGATGTTCTCACTCTCCTCTGTTCTTGTCCACCTAAAAATTTGTGGATCCCACAGGGGTGAGACAATTGTAATTGCCCCAGCGGGAGATATAACTCTCCGCCAAAAACATTATTATTGCAATTTAATGATATAAAACTGGGCAGAGGATAAGCAATTTAGATTATTCTCATCTTTTTAAAGTATTGCAACTATCCATGATAGAACAATAAATCATATATTCTCTTTATAAGGAATAGGGAGAACATGTATGTCATTTATCTATCATACTGTATCAACATATCAATATATCAATCTTTTCTTATGTTACTTATTATCCTAAAATGCCACCCATGAATTATTCTTGTTTCTATCTGTTGGCCTTAGCCAATCAGCTTAAACAGATATTGAAATTATATCTGTCATGCACTCATACATCATTAATATAGGAATTGGGTTATTACCAATCTTGTGTCATCATTACAGGCATTATGTCTCTGCCAGGTATTGGACTCTTCCAAACCTAATTACATCACCAGGCATTGGACTTTAACCAACCCTTATTACAAGCATTGAGCCTCTGCCAGGTATTGGACTTTAACCAAACCTGATTACACAGCCAGGCATTGGTACGTAACCAATCCTAATTACAAGCATTGAGCCTCTGCCAGGTATTGGACTCTTCCAAACCTAATTACACCGCCAGGCATTGGTCCGTAACCAATCCTGATTACACCGCCAGGCATTAGAATTTAACCAATCCTGATTACACAGCCAGGCAGTGGACTCTAACCACTCCTGATTATAGACTTCATGCCTCTGCCAGGTATTGGACTTTAACCAATCCTGATTACACTGCCAGGCAGTAGACTCTAACCACTCCTGATTACAGGCTTCATGCCTCTGCCAGGTATTAGACTTTAACCAATCCTGATTACACAGCCAGGCAGTGGACTCTAACCACTCCTGATTACAGGCTTCGTGCCTCTGCCAGGTATTGGACTTTAACCAATCCTGATTACACAACCAGACAGTGGACTCTAACCACTCCTGATTACAGGCTTCATGCCTCTGTCAGGTATTGGACTTTAACCAATCCTGATTACACCGCCAGGCATTGGTCTGTAACCAATCCTGATTACATAGCCAGGCAGTGGACTCTAACCACTCCTGATTACAGGCTTCATGCCTCTGCCAAGTATTGGACTTTAACCAATCCTGATTACACCGCCAGGCATTGGTCTGTAACTAATCATGATTACACAGCCAGGCAGTGGACTCTAACCACTCCTGATCACAGGCTTCATGCCTCTGCCAAGTATTGGACTTTAACCAATCCTGATTACACAGCCAGGAAGTGGACTCTAACCACTCCTGATTACAGGCTTCATGCCTCTGTCAGGTATTGGACTTTAACCAATCCTGATTACACCGCCAGGCATTGGTCTGTAACCAATCCTGATTACACAGCCAGGCAGTGGACTCTAAACACTCCTAATTACAGGCTTCATGCCTCTTCTAGGTATTGGACTATAACCAATCCTGATTACACCGCCAGGCATTGGTCCGTAACCAATCTTGATTACACAGCCAGGTAGTGGACTCTAACCACTCCTGATTACAGGCTTCATGCCTCTGCCAGGTATTGGACTTTAACCAATCCTGATTACACTGCCAGAAAGTGGACTCTAACCAGTCCTGATTACATTTCACTATTACTAGGCATTATCTTGGTCAAGCCATCATACTCATCCACATTCTTTATATAATACAAATATTCCTTATGTCTCATTTTAACATATTCAAAGCACCATAGCCCTTATTTTGGCTATGACTATAATGCATGTATGACCAAGATTTCATTATTATCTTTGTAACAATTTATTATTATTATCTTACAGGGTTCCCATTTACCTATTTTATTTTAAACATTACCAATTCTTACATCAATCTTTAGATCAATATTTTATCACCTCTCATTAGGCAACAACTAATCACATGACTCACAAGGCCCATTAAACATCTTGTCACCTCTCACTAGGCAACAACTATTCACATGGCTCATAAGACCATTAAACATCTTGTCACCTCTCACTAGGCAACAACTATTAGGGTTAGGGTTTCCCCTTATTGCCGGATAGGGTTTCAAATTCGTATTATTAATTCAAACCCTAATTCATTGCTCCACACATCTAGGAGCATACATTGATATCATAAGTATTCAATTATACTTATTTATTCTCATCATTTATCATTAAATGAATCATCAACACAAGGTATAAGTTTGTCTCTCATCCTTACCAGGGTATGATTACATCATACTTTATTAACTTGGCTTAACCCTTTCTCAAGGTATGTTAGCCCACACTTATCTAAGTGCATTAAACTTATTACATCTCAATGTAACAATTGACATAACACACTTCATGTGTTACTCATCCAAGTATATTGGATTTAAGGTGCATCAAGGTACATCAACCTTGAAATGATGGATGTGATATCTATCATGTCTTGATGTATCACTTCCCTCATCACTTTTAACTTACTTAAGTTCATCAACTTATCTTGTATTAGGGTATTTCCCATCCTGATACTTTATACACTAGCCCATCACATTTGTAGTGTATTGATCATGAGTCGTACATTTGAATTGTCCAACCATCATCAATTGATATGGACTCATCTCAGTTTGAGACATTGTTGATATAGGATTAACCATTATCAACGACTTTAGGTGTTTCACCTATCAAGGTATTAGCCATACCATTACTTGGTGTTACACTCATTACTCCTAAGAGTGTCTTACTCTCACCTTTACAAGGTGTCTCGGGTTGGAGGTGTATGAACACTCACCATATCGGGTTAGGATTTGCACTTGTCTCCATATCAGGCATGAGGTATCTTCTTGACCTCATATCGGGCACAAGGTATATGTATGTGTCGCCCATGATACTTATGAGGTATCAACCCATCACCATGCCGGGCTAGAAGTACATTCAATCACACTATCAGGCTAGTCACCATATAGGGTTATCCATGACGGGTTAGGGTTACCATATCGTCTAGGGTTGTGTATCGTGCAACCCTATCATGCAACCATGGCGTGCAACCATGGCGTGCCATAGCACTTGTTACACTTCACTTATATCGGGTTACCCAAATTAGGGTTTCTTGTCATCTTACAAGTATACAATTATCTTGGTATCTTGTATGGAGTCTATAATAGACTTCCTATCATGCAAGAGGTGTATAATACACCCCCATATTTTTCAAATAGGTTTACAAACCTATTCATATCATTTTAGTGAAATAGGTGCATCATCATATCGGGTTGGGGGTGCTTGCACCCGATATCACCTTTATAAGATGATATCATCATATTAAAGCTATATACCTTTGTTCTAACTATTATAGTTCATGTCAACAGGTCTAAGAAACTACTATAACTCATAATTTCATCAAATATTTTAGGAAATTTTGGAATTAAAAGTAGATCATTAAATACAACAATTTAGGTGATGAATAATAACATGATTGAGTTCAAGTTATATAACCTGCCTTAAGAACAACTTCAAAGCTCCAAGCTCAAAATATCCACATTCCTAAGGTTGAGGATGACTTATCAAAAGTCCAAGGCTCGTTCACAACTCCTTCATATACAAGGAATCACCATGGATACGCAATTGGTGAAGAAGAAAAGAAAGGAAGATCAAAACCCTAAAATCATGCTTCAATCCAAGGTTGAAGATGATCATGGCCTCACCTTCGGGTTAATATTTGAGCTCCTTCTTGCTCCAGCACCTTTTCACGATACCTCACATCCCTTGCACGATATGCCACCACTTGTGGCCGATATGCCACTCACTTGGGGCCAAAAACACTTCACTATGGCCGATATCACTCTATATGGTCGATATTACCTACTTGACCGATATGTTTTTGCTATGGGCGATATCCCATGACCCATGCACGATACCACAGTATCCCTTCATGATATGGGAGCTCTAAGCACGATACCTTAGGGTAGGATGGTGGTAAGGTTCGAAACAATGCACCAAGAGGTGAAACTAGGGGTATATATACTTGTTGTTCATGAAGGAAGACAAAAATGAGGTGTCATTATTTTGAGCTAGTAGGTGCCACGTGTCCATGCATGGGTGACACGTGTGCATGCATGCATCAACATTTATCTTGACATGAAAAAGGTTGAGGATCATCTAGAGATGCAAATTCTTCCATTACTTATCCATTTTGATAAGGTATCTAGGTTTAATCACTATTTTAAATCAAGCCGATACACTTTTTTTAAGGAAACTTGTTGGCCATCACACCTCACCTCCTTGAGGTGCTTTGCACGATATGACCTTTTCCAAGAGCTCTTAAAACGATATGAGACACCTCCTTGGGCTCCTTGGCCGATAGGCACCCATATATAAGCTTTTCAACTTGATACAACTCAAGTTTAGCTTTCATATTCAACCCCCTTTCTTGGTCATTTCATCACTAAGATTACCATCATTCATAAATGATTCAAAAATGGTGTCTCCTTATTTATCTCTCCTCTAAATGATACTAGGAGGGAGTAGGGACACTCTAGAGGTGGTAATTTGCATATCAACCCCACATTTTGGGTAAGTTACAATTTGTACCAAAATTGGTGCACAAGGTACCAGCATTGTTCAAACAAGTTCAAACTTAGACTTTAGGCTTTCCAAAAGCCACCACCTTGCATCATTCTCTCTATTATTATGCTAAAACATATAATTCACGTTCAATATGTGACATTTTGCAATATGACCCCTCAACTTGGGTAAATTGTACTTTGGTCCAAAATAAAGGAAAATTGCTCAAGCAGCATTCAATCGGGACCAAACTTGAATCATGAGTGTGTCACATGATAAAAAAGCACCTTAGAGAATTATATTAAAGTTCTAAACAACTTTATTAGCCAAAACAATTAGGGTTACCTCAAAACCCAGGTCAGGGTCGTTACATTAATGATGTAGTGTCCTAAGACCATAGAACTATCTCAGTGTCAGAACTTATTGGATAGTGAAATGAGTAATTAGAAAGGAGCTCAAAGTAATATATTGTTGAGTATATGCCAATGCGAGGAGTCTATATCCTTATCATCCTGATTCTAAGGTTTTATAGATGGGTTGAGGTTGTGTCTCAGATTTGAAGTGATTGAGAGAGGCTACATACATAACTCGTATTTTAGGGTTTATACCCTAATTTATGGTGGTTTGGCATGTGTGCCTATTACATGGTTGTTTTTAGTAGTTAGGTCAATGTACCACTACAGTTGTTACTTGTACAGACCGAGGGGAAGAGGCATTTAGGATCCAGACATCTTAGATCTTATACAGGGTTGATAGCGACTTTGTAGTGGTCAGCTAGTAGTTTGATTGGTATGCCTCAAACTACCCAGGGATTAATAAAAATAGCAACTCAACTGTGTAGTAAACTTGTCAGGGTTTCTTGAAAATCACATTGGATGATTATTATTGCCTTGTTTCTCTTGATAATGTCGTATGTGAATGATATATTTTCATATGTAGTTTCATGTATCTACAATTTCAACTATGCTTGCTCATTATGTATATAGTGGTCAGCCTTTCTAATCAGTTATACTATCTACCTTAACTGCTTTCCTTACCTAATCTACTTATAAGCAAAAAATGTTATTAGAAGTTACATCATATCACTAGGACATGGGTCTTGCATCGTAGATTTCGACACCCTTTTTAGGTAATCAGTAGTGCTTAGACTCATGATTGAGAGGAGGAGGCCCATTTTGGAGATCTTTAGAGCTTGAGAGGTTGGTGCGGTTTGGTGTAGAGTTCTATAGTCATCCATGTACCCTCAAGTTTGGGAAAGGGAATTTGTATATTGTGTATATCGACTCAAGATTTTAGTTGTATATCATGAAAAGAGAAATGTTGTGATTATTGGGGCAACATCCTTTTTGTCTACATGTTGTAGTTGAGGCCACTAAACTCATATAATGTTACATGGTATATATACATGTGTGTGTGAAGTTGGGCCTTTGTGTTAATGTTTCTTGGGAATGTTAGGAAATGTTATTCAATTTTAATTTGGTACCACTTTGGCAACATGGTTAATCAGTGTTAAACTGCTATTTTGGTTATGAGTAACTCGTTAGTGTGAGGGGTTGCCACATGGGTGGAGAAACATTTGCTCAAGAATAGGGAGAATCAACAGAATCAATCGCAAAGTCATCTCACAATCTTTTGTTCAGCAACCACAGAGTCATCCCACAGTAAGTTTTACCTCACTAATAGATCCATGACACCTAGTGATGGGACCATGATGGAGCTTTGTTCGTGTGTGTGCACAGAGGAGAATATCGCCCGGTCATGGGAAAAGAATAGGGATGACATAACTACATTCGGGTCACCACACAACTGGATCCCAAGTAAAATTTGCATGCCTAAGAAAAAGCAAAAGAAAAATAGAAGGAAAGATGTGAGAGATATTTGGCCATCACATTTGGGTGATATAAGTAAGAAACGTCCATGATTGTTCCAAAAGGTAGCTTCTTGTACATTATGTATCTTGAGATAGGTTTATCCACTCAGGACAAATCGGGTAACAATGGGCAGATCTAAAGAGTACATTTTATATAAAAACTATCTTGAGGATATTTAAGCTTTAACTACGTGATATATTTTATGAAGGAAAACATATTGATAATTATGCTTTTGTAACAAGTTTCATGAAATAAGTTTCTCTAAGTTTCATGAAATAAGTTTCTCTAATTTTATTTAAAGGTATATGATACAAATTTATGGTTTATTCATAGTGAAATTATGCATTTAGTTTCATATGATTATTTTACTCAATTAGGGCTACTTTGGTAATTTGAGGTATCAAATGATGAGAGAATTTTTGGGAAAATATCTAAGATTCTATTTTAATATATCAATCATAAGAGTATTGTCAGATTTATGTTTTGATGGAAATTAATATACAATAAGGATTCTAAGTTAGAGAGCTGGGTTTTGATCTTAATTGATGAGATTCATGAATCTAGTATAGGAATAGTGATATACCTATGATATGTTTTGAGGATTCAAGATCATGTAAATTTTAGTAGAGGATGTGTTGAGGTCAATCATACATAAGTAAACCCTAACATGCATAGAAAGACTTATAGAGTCTAATAAGATAAACGAGGATTTCTAGATATGTCGTTTATATATGTGCATCAATTATTTTTCTTCTAAAAAACTAAAGTTAGCCAAGACTTGGAGGTACAATAGAGTTTTATTCCATATCAAGTAATTGGGCCACGTCCATTGGTTCCAATATTCATACCATTCATATATTGCATGCATGCTTACTAAGTAATGTTGGGATTGAGTTACTCTTAAATCTTCAACTTTCAAATATAATCATGTCATGTTATAAGTACTATATAAAGATCATCATATTTTCAAAGACATAAGAATTAAGATATACATTATTCCTAAGTTTGGTTTATATCTATTTCTAGTTATGAGCCTAGAGTAAATATTTCCAGTCATTTGATTACTTCAATTAGTGAAGAAATAGTAAAGGATATATAATTGCATTGGTTACTCAAATGATACTTTATATCCTAATTTGGTCACTTATTGAATCAGATTCAAATCAGATTGAGATATAGATAAAGTTTCAATTCATGTAATAAGTTCCTAGATTCCCTGAAGGCATAACAATGCCCTAGAGGCACATCATGGCATAGAAGAGGCCATTGTAATTATTGTTGATCATTCAAGATCAACCAGATACACTTCAATGTTAGGACACTCTGGTGAACCAGTTGAGCTTTGTCAAACTGGGCACTTCATGGCAAGAGAGAGAACTTATTGTTTAACAGTGACCACAAAATATATATATAAGCCATAAAAGATGTTTAATTTAGCTCAAGTTTATAGTTTTTAGTTCAAGCCTTTAGACATAGTGTATTAGTATTTTTCTTAGTAGAACTTCAATTCCACCTTACTACACATCCTAATTTTTGCATAGCTCATAGGGACGAGACATCCACATATCTAGATTACATGAGGTAGCCAACACAAAGGTATACAACGACATCTCTAAGAGGTTTACTTAATGGGGTGCCATCTACACGATCCAAGAGGTCAAGGTGGCATGATTTTATATCATGTATTTGAATTTTTGTTATCTTGATGTGAAAAGGTTTCTTTTCTAAAAGTTTATGAGAATATATTTTATGGTGGTTTCTTTCTAATATTGTTGTGATGATGTCATGTCTTTTACATCCCCGGATGAAAAAAAAAATGAATGGATGTTTATGTTTCTACAAATAAAATTGGGTGTTAGAGTTAGTAAATGATAACGTGAATAAATAAGCTAGTCTACTAAGAACTAAGTTATCTTAAGGGATAAGTAACAAAATATGAGTTGTTTACTTTTAATAAATTATTGAAAATGTTATCTACCTTTAGTGGGTGTTTCGACTCATTGGGGTTCTATATGAGTCTCATGAGGTTCTTCACATATTTTTTAGTTAGAATAACAAGAGTGAACAGTCAAATTTGAGGATAATGTCATAAATTGAAAGATATATGGGTGTATATTCTTTGTTGTAATATTATTACCTTTTCTGAGAATCATGTGTTAAGAATTGTGATTAGATCTTTTTATTATTACACATGAGCAAGCCTTTGTAAGAGGAGCAAGTGTTTGACTCAATAAGTTGGTACTAATGTTTTCTAGATCTCATGGTGAGTTCCATCACAACTTTAGTATGTATTAGTCACGTAAACTCGTGGGTAACTTATGAGTTGCGTTGTTTATTCCTGATCCAACTGGTTGAATAGACCAAGCATGTTTGAGATGGTATAAAAAGGAAGTAAGCTTGGTATATGTTCTTTAACTTGAATACTTGATTTACATAATTTGAGGGAAAAGGAAAATTTCCCTTTTGATTTATACTATGCTTGCTCATATGTCCTATTATCTTAGCTAAAATTGGGTTAGCTTAAGGATTTTGTTTGACAATTGAGTATTAATGTCAAGTCATAAATTGGGTCCTTACACTTTTGCTATTGAGGGGATGGTATAAAGGGTGTATTTAGAAATCCACCTCATACTCACATTTAAGTACAATTGTCATCTTCTAAACCATGGTGTGTCCACTCAACTTGTGCCACTTTGATAAATATACATACATGATAAACGACATAATTGACAATGAGAAATTATGTATAATTTTAAGATAGGGTGAAAGAAAAAGGTCAATTTCATATATGCCACGTGAATGTGTATTGCCTGTATATTTTCCACATACATTGCAACAAAAATGCATAATAGTTCTACAGCTCCTAAGAGGTATGAATACAAGGGATGAAAAGAAATGTCAATTTCATATTTGCATGGTGAAATGTGTATTGTCTATATGCCTACCTTAAAAATGGCAACAAAAATGCATAATAGTTCAACAACCCGTAGAGGTATATATGACCTTGTCATTTTACCATTTTCAATGTATCTAAACGTGATCTATAATAATTGTTCCCACACAGAGACATGGACTCTTCTTCTAGTATTATATGGCCTTATTCATGTTGACCAATTGACTAGATTTCAATAGTACACATCATTGCAAAGATTAAAGTATCCAAATTTCTCATCAATGATCTTGTATAGTCAGTTGTTGCAAACCTTCATTCAGAGCTTACCAACAACAGTATTCAAACCCTTATCAAAAAATGACACAACGAAGAAACAACTAATTGATATGCTATGTGAACACACTGGTCATTTTTTAGGTCGTTCATCTTCTCAGATATAGACAATTTTCTAAAAATTGTAATATGTATTCAAATCATCACCATTTTCACATAATATATGTTTTTAAAGTCAAAAATTACTAGAATAGATCGTCCTCTGATAACATGATTAGTGATCTGCATAAACTTAAGTTGGTGTTATCAATTCAAACATTTTATCCATTACCATTCATGAGAAGACATGCATATAAATTCGACAGTAATAAAGCTACTGAAGAACTAGGCTCTACTTCTATATTGTGGAAACAAATGCTAATATATGATAATATATTCAAATGTATAAGGATTTATTTATATATGCAATTAACATGTTATGATTATATGAGTCCCCTGATGCCAATTTCACATAATTAGTCATGTACAAATTCTTTATAAACAAAAGTATCATTTTTCTTTATCCAAATTGATTTCTGTAAACCTTCCCTTTGTAGTTATATTTGGTTGTATTTTATTTTATCATCGACTACTGAGTAAGGTAGCATAAAATAGATTGATAACTATGTATGATATCACAAATTGGCGTCGTGTGGGTTTTTGACGTGTATAATACCATGTGAAATAAATATTAATTCGTGAATTTAAAAAGTGGCATGAAATTTCAATGTGGTATATGCACCTGAAAGATAAAGACATTTGCATTGATCATGGTACCTAATTAACAACTTTGTTTCGTGGCACAGTCCATGAAATTACTACAACATAATTTGTGTTGATTCTAAAGCTTTCCTTGAATACTTTCAAACACCACGAGTCATTTTGCTTCAACTTTGATTGTTGTTGTCTCTACGTGTATTCTCCTACAATCACCTTCATACCCCAAATATAATGATTTCTCAATTCCCTAGCTTATGTTTGATGCTAGCACTATAGATTTTACCACTTTCAAAGTTTGGCTTTAAAAGTGTGAGGATCTTTAGCATGATAAACATGGGCATCAAGACATCATTCAGTTGTTTCTACAAGAGTTTCCTTGCTAACAGCTTAGTCTTTAGCTTGGAACGTAGGATTTTGATTTTAGGAAGAATTGGTGGATAGTTGTTGTTATCATGTGGTGTTATGAAGAATGGTTCTCCTTTTGCTCGCAAAAGAGAGTTTTTAGGCAATAATCTTTATAAGTTAACCATGTACAGTCGTTCCATGCACATAATGCTGGTGGATAGTGGTGAGATGGATGGTGAGAATAGCAAAATAGTGCGGTAGCAAAGAAATATATTGTTGTGAACCTCCTCTCATCATGAGGTGATGTGTTTTTATTCTAATAGTAAAAATTAAAAAATAGCAGCTCGGCAGTATTTGGGGAATTTTTTGAGTTAGTCGAGCTCCTAAAAAATTGCCGTTTGCATGGCTCTAGTGGGAACGTACACAACCTCAATTATGGAATAGTTACGCAAAGTTATGGCCATCTCAGGACTTATAAAAAAATGAGAATCCCACTTTCTAAATTCTCAGTTATCACGTAGTCAAAGACTTTTGCCTAAATTAGAACTTATATAATTCCTTTAACCAGTTCAGGCCACGCCTGTCTGCAACTACTTATCACTCACCCACTTGTGGATACATTAATGCAAATTCACATAGTACATCATGTAGTCAATAATCTATCATGCAGCCAATGGTCTTTGCTTTGTTTTATATCAATTTCCAAGTTCAAACACCCTTCCTGTATAAATATTGCTCAATCTTTTACTGAAAACTGCACCATGGCATTGTCATCAAAATATCAGTTTCATGATGGTCCGTCTTGAATAATGCACATTGAGGGAGGGAGGAGACTAATATCTCTTCTAACTCAAAAAAAAAAAATGCAATCATTTTTTAGCTTCATCATGCACAAATATCACCTCTACAAATTCTGGACTATACATCAAATTATTTTTTGTTTGATGTCCCGTGGATATGCCTTTACATTGTATGAACTTGAATCTTACGTCCCGCTGAAACCAATTTATGTTAATTCTTTGTTGGGCATTTTAGATTTGTTTAAGATTCTAGCCAACACTAGCCCATTATTCAAAACTTCCTCCCGTTTAATGAGATTTCTTCCAACAAGAAATCATTTGTTTTGAAACTTACAACCAAAGGGAAGGCCAATTAATTTGGGTTCTGAAGATTTTACCTTTTGGCTTACAATCAATCCAAAGTATAAAGCTACAGTCAAGTTTGAACTGTTTTCTACAAGATCTGATCAGCTACCAGCATGATGAAATGACTACTTCCGTTTTTCCCCCCCCCCCCTCTTAGTGAAGCCATTGTCATCAAAGTAATGTGCACTGATCATAAAATATTATTTATGTAACTACTCAGACGACAAGGCAGGTAAGACGAGAAAGGTTTCATGTTTGAATCTAAAACTAAAAATGCCAAACTTCGTATTTGTCGCCATCACAAAATTAAATGCACAGCAACAAAACACCTGACTTCAGAAGCATTGCTTTTCCATCGGAGTAAAAACCCAAAACGAGCCAAAATGGGCACTAGTAGAGAAAAGAAATATGCTAGGTGGACACCATTTTGGATGGAGTTGTTTCATAGAGTTAAGCCAATAGTCAACAAGGGCAGAAGACGGGAGGCAGACGATATGTGAATAAATCGAATGAACCGTTGTTGCCCCAAATCGAACAACAGCAACACCACCACCACCACCGAAGGCTGTGCGACAAGATGAGGGTTCATCGGAAAGGGAAGGGGCCAACCCTTCAACACCGGCCCTTCCCACCCTCTCGCCCCATCTGAAGCCTTCGTTTGCCCAGACCTCCAGCTTTATACAGGAGCGTGTCTCGATCTGATATGGGCGAGCCCCTTGTGCTTGGACCTAAAGCCTTGATCGGATATAAATAAACAGATGCCCAACCTGTTTTCATGATTTAGATTGATTTCTAAAATTATAATGTCGTGAAGGATATATATACATTCCGTTTCATCAAGGGTTTGAAAAACCTAATGACATCAGTACCCATACAAGCGTTCAATACCCCTACACCGGCATTCTTGGAACAAGTACGACCACTTAGGTGTTAATAAATTCAAGGGAGAAAAAAATCAAAATAGCACACTTTGACAAAAAAAATATTTCAGGTATAGCATCATTTTGAAAATAATTCTCAACATAGCCCACTTTGATGAGAATATGCCACTTGGGTTGGCGTTTTCAATGTCCAAGAGGTAAAAACGTCATTCAATTTGGAGTTTTTAATTAAAAAATGAAAAATAAAATAAAATAAAATAACAAAAATGTCAAAAGAAGTAGCGTTTTTAACCCCCCCAACCTTGGGGGTGAAAGTGCCACTTCTTTTGGCATTTTTGCTTCTTTTTTCAATTTTTTATTAAAAGCTCCAAATCGGGTGGTGTTTTCATCTACTAGACATTGAAAGCGCCAATCTAAGTGGCGTTTTATCACTAAAGTGGACTATTTTGGGAATTCTTTTCAAAAGGGTGCTATATCTGGAATTTTTTTGTCAAAGTGTGTTATTTTAATTTTTTTCCTAAATTCAAACTGCATGCTCGCTTATATATGGGACCATATACTCGTATTCTGGCATGTCCAATGATGGTTCTTATTATATATGTGCATGTCCTACTTGTGTACCCTTATAATGTGTTGGTACATATATGTGTGTGTACTTGTGTGTATAAGAATATATGACGGTATATTTTGTTATAAAAACTAAAATCATAAAATCAAACAATCTCCACTCCTATGTTAATCAGTCAAACAACTTATACTACCAAAACCTAGTATTTAAAACTACTAACCACTATAAAACTACAACTTTATTAATATATATATATATATATATATATATATATATGTGTGTGTGTGTGTGTGTGTGTGTGTGTGTGTGTGTGTGTGTGAGATATGTATTTGTTGCTCGTGCGAGTAGATTAATTTTAGTTACATGTGCCTTCCTAATACCCGTGATTTCCTAATTATACCCCAACCCTTCCTAATGACATTATACTATCTAGTACCTTTGCAGAGAGTGAACTATGCCGCGGAGAAGACAATGTGGAGGAACAAAGAAGAGGGAATTCTTGCGGAGAAGATTCTGTCAAGGTGTACGATCGTCGGAGGAGGAGTTTTTGAGGAAGAGGATGTAGCGAAGGCTCATCTCTATAGCGGGAATCTGCCTCGCTCGGCTCCATTGTTGCTTGAAATCTCCAGGAAGAAGGAAAGGTACCCTATATTTCCATTGAACCTGATTCATCCTCCGCCTTCCATCCTTTCCATTAAACCTGATTCCACCTTCCTTCGTTCTTAATTCATCCTTCCTATTTTCCCGCTCAAATCGCAGTTATGGGGAAATCGAGGGCATACAAAAGGGGGGGGGAGAGGGTCGTTAGCAAAGAAGTCGCAGATCATGTACAAGATGAAGGTAGGGTAGACATTGATGACGATTTTGTCGAGGCTAGCTTTGTGAAGAAAGCTCACAAAGCGTCAGAAGCTCTTGGCAATTCTGATAAAGGGGTTCATGAAAATGATTGAACAATTGAAAAAGATACAGGAGGTGCAGACAAAGATTCAAATGATAATGAGGAAGAAATTAATGAGGAGGGGAGTGTTGATGAAATGGAAGAAGATAAAGGAGGTAATCGAGAGATGGTTGACATGAAGGGAAAAGGATTGGTCAGTAAATCTAGAGGTAAAATCTATTATTCTAGTGATCTGATATTTATACTCCTCATCCTTTTCTCCTTAAAAAATAGCTATTGATATCGATACTCTTCTTACACCTTCCACTAAAATAGCATTTCACTATTGGGAGAACAAATTACATGTTGTCTATTGTGTTTATGCATGTAAGTCATATTTGCAAAGAGAACTGAGATGTTGTAATACGAATGGAGTAAATGTAATGTGAACTATATAATTGTACCCTAAATGAACCATTTGTAATACAAAGTGGAAAATTTTATTCTGTCAGAGAAACATGTAATGATAAAATATAAATTGGACAAAAGGACTGTCATCGGTAGGAAAAGATGAGGTAAAAGTCCATATTACTGAAAATTTGTTTCAATTACAAGATGTATGCTTGTATTACTGAATTTGTGTTTGTCTTACAATATACAATTTCAGTTTATAGAATTCTTATCTCAATTATAGTATATTTGTGCATGTAAGTCATATGCTAAGAGAACTGAGATGTTGTAATATGAATGGAGTAAATGTAATGTGAAGTTTATAATTGTACCATAAATGAATCTTTTGTAATACAAAGTGGTAAATTGTATTCTGTCAGAGAAACATATAATGATAAAAATGTAATGGTTTAAAAAGGCACACATTTCAACAATTTTGTTCATCTTATTTATAATTACATTTCAATTATCATATTATGTGTGGTTATATTCTTAGAATATTGAACTTATGTCAAGTGCTCTATACAAATGTAAAAATTCAATTTCTAAATCATCAGTGTTATATCAATGGATATATCCAAATAAGGAATGGACTGATTTTCAGTGAGAAATAGCTCAAAATGATGAGTACAACATTTACCAACCTAATCAATATGGCATTGCTAAAATCTGAGATTGGAGTTTTAGAGGACATTATTGAGAAAATTGTTGGTGGTGGTGAGTTTGAGATGGTGAAGGGTTTAAGAGTGAGAATGACAGTAGAATATGTCGGCGTCATTCTAGGAATACCATGTGCGGGCATTGATATGGTGCCAATCAAGAACTCATAGGTAGTTAGGAAGATTGGGGAGGAATGTTTTCCAAAATGACAAATAAGGTAGAGAGGAAGTAGACATTGCAGGATAAAAGTATTAAGGAACTGGAGCTGCTTCACAAGGAAAACCTTGCCAAGACATGGCAAAGAATGATGACTGGTGATTTTGAAGTTGATTGCCAAAACATGTGTAGGTGTTGGATGTTGTACCTCATGGTCACATTCCTTGTACCAAACGCAAGGTACAATGCACTGTTGTATATCTTGTACTATCTCAATGATGTGACAACTATCCATCCCTAAATTGGGCAAAGCTGGTACACAAGTAAATTTTTCAGCGGATGGATTTCATGAAAGAATAAATTAAGACAAGGAGATCAGGTGAAATAACGACAAAGAAGACCCTTTATGCCACTAGTTGTATGGTGTGCTTATATGTAAGTATGAAAACCATGTTTACTTTTGTGTTTTTCCTTTTTAAGTAAGACAATAAATTGACAATATACTAACTAGAAAAGAATGAATGTTGGTTTGGGCATCGGAGAAGACAAACATTATAGAACCCAAATATAAGAATGCAAAGTCGAAGGTTAAGAAATGAAAAACTCCAGTGAATGGGACAAAAGAACTGTCATCAATAGGAGAAGACGAGGTAAATTCAATATTACTAAAATTTTGTTTCCATTACAAGATGTATGTTTGTAATACTGAATTTGTGTTTCTCTTACAAAATACAATTTTGATATACATAATTCTTATCTTTGTTACATTATATTTTTGTAGTACTTGATTGTTCTTTATTATAAAATATTTGTTTTGTATACATAAGCATTGTTTCCATTAAAAACTATGTGCTTGACTTACTAAAACATTGTCTCCGTTACAATTTTCATGTTTGTGTTACAAAATCCTTGTTTCTAATATAGAGATTGATTTCCTATTACAAAATGCTTGTCTATGTTACAAAAATGTTGTTTTTCTTGCAAAATGCAAGTTTCTATTACAGAATGTTATTTGTATTGCAAAATACATCTATGTAATTACATCTAAATCTTCTCTATACAATCCATACATGTTCCAAAAAATATGAAGGTGGACAACAGTGACGACTAGGAAGTGATTAAAGATTTAAAAGATATATTTTTTACAAAACATGGAAAAAAGTTCCCACACTGTAAGTCCAAGTGTATGCAATAAGGGAGGAGTGTAAAGTCAAAGGAAAAATAAAATAGTTAGATGAAGAACCTACACAAGAAATGATAACTTGGTAGATAGAATCAAGTCTCTTGAGGATGATCTAGCAAAGCACAAGGAGGTGTGTACAATGAATGTCTTCACAAGTTTTGCAGAGGTAATGGAGGAAAACAAGAAGTTGAAAGAGAGGGTTCATGAATTGGAGGAAGAGAACAAAAATTTGAAGAGACAATTCAGCTCTGTAGAGGAATCACCATAGTTCACTCCACTACATTTGAGCTATGTAGAACATACACCTCCAGCAATAAAAGAAGCTCCAGTAGCATAAAAACAAGAAACACCTACAAAAGAAAAGAAGGAAATGAAGATGTTTGCCAAGAAGAAGAAAAACTAAATTCAAACCTTGGAAGCATTGAAGAAAATGTAAAGTTTAGAAGGGAGCCAGTGGTAAGTATTACATATATTTCTTATTTATGTTCCTCTTTACTTGAGTATTATAGGAAGTGAATTACAACAAATATTAATAATCCTTGTAATCTAACACATATATAGGAAAGGAATGCAAACTTCATTGTATATGAACACTTCAAGGGTGATCAGTGGAAAAAATAAGTAAAAAACTTCAAGGAGAATATCGATGAAGTGTAAGAGAACACAAGAGAAGAATTATGTGATACATACATATAATCAACCTTATTTAACATATTGGGAAAAAACTTGTTCTACAGGTCAAGAAGGGAATGTCATTTTGGAGATGACACATGGTGCGCAGGAAAACAACTATTAAGGTGGCTTTTCAAGAACCAAATGATTGAATCTCCTATAATGTTGACACCTCAAGATCCAATATTGATATAAATGTTTCATGTAAATTATGTAGTAATGGTTAGTGTAATGAACATGTGATGGATTACTTTTTGGACATGCTCAAAGCAACTTCAAGTATGAAAAGAAAGAAACAAGTCAAATGGCATTGCTTAAAAACATATGTCCCAGTAAGAATGAACTACAAGCAGAGTTTATGTACTAATGTAAATTATGTACGAATGTAAATTTGTGTACTAATGGCATTGCTTGAGTAAATTATGTACAGATAAATATTTGTGTTTCTTACAGCAAAAAATACACATGGGTGTACAAAGCATTACAGTGGAGATGGTAAGTGAACTACCAAATCTGTTCAACATCAGACCCAGTGATTTCAATAAGATGGATTCGTTGTTCATTATTCTAAACAATGACACGCATTGGCATATGATGAAAGGTAAATTCATACAACAAAAATTCAGGGCATTTAACTCTCTTTATAGAAACTCAACTTACAAGAGAGAGGTGCAAATATGGGTAAGTATCAAGCATTTAACTCTCTTTCTAGAAACTCAACTTACAACAAAAATTCAGGGCATTTATTCTCTTTCTAGAAATAAAATTTGTTATTTTGTTTGATTTTGGATGGCTATTGGAATACTTAAGAGGATTGTCTGATAGAGGGATCGAGATGTCTAAATGGGAAGTTGAATATGTTGACTGCCCACAACATGCAGAAAATGAGGTGGATTGCGGCGTGTTTTTTATGAAATACTTGGAATGCTTGGTTAAAGGACATAGTATGACCTTTACAAATGAATACATTGCGGCAATACAAGGTGATATATTTTACAAAATGATGACATTTGGGATATTAAAAGCCATTTAAGAAACGCAAGAGTCAAATGGGAATGTTGAAGAAATAAAAAGTCAAAGGGAAGCAGTGAAGACATGGAAGAGTCAAAGGGGAGCATTGAAGAAATGCAAGAGTTAAAGGGGAGCATTGAAGAAATAAAAGAGTCAAAGGGAAGTAGTGAAGACAAGCAAGAGTCAAAGGGGGAAGATAAGAAATGACCTTTTTTGTAATGTTTGAAAATGTGACTTTGATGTGGACATGAAACTAACTGTGACTTGATCAAAGCTCAATTGTTGTTGATGTAATCATCTAATTTGCAAACTAACTGTGACTTGACCAAAGTTTGATTTTTTGCAATGTTTGAAGTTGTTACTTTGATACAGTGATCACTATACAATGTATAAACCTATTATGCTTGTAAGGAAACATATTTTTATGTGGAATTTTGAATTGGATGCTTGTGCATATGTTTATTTTGTGCTACTGTTACAATAAGTTGTTTGTGTTTTATTTTGATGCCTTTTGTGTATCATTGTGTTGGTTGTATTTGTATTACATTTTGCAAGGAGAATCATTATGTTGTAACTAGAAAATATCACATGTAATATGAAGGAGAAGAATGTAGGGAGAGCTAGCCTCTCTATAACTAGAGGAAAAGGATTGTAATGGAGGATGATTTTCTATAATATAAACTGGATGTGTCACATTCTGCTCTTCAAGGGAACATGAACCAAGGTAGCATGCTGAATCACAACAAGAATGAACATCATGTAATGAGAAATGGAGAACAGGAAATGTCAGGAGAAAAAGTAATCATTATGTTGTAACTAGAAAGGATCGCATGTAATACAAAGGAGAAGAATGTAAGGAGAGCTAACCTTTATGTAACAAGAGGAAGAGGACTATAATGGAGGGTGATTTTCTATAATACAGACTGGATGTGTCACATTCTCCTCTTCCAAAGGAACATGAACCTAGGTAGCAGGCTAAATCACAACAAGAATGAACATCGTGTAATGAGAAATGGAGAAACAGGAAATGTAAGGAGAGAAAGTAATCATTATGTTGTAACTAGAAAGGATCACATGTAATACAAAGGATAAGAATGTAAGGAGAGCTAGCCTCTTTGTAATGAGAGGAAGAGGGTTGTAATGGAGGGTGATTTTCTATAATACACATTGGATGTGTCACATTCTTCTCTTCCAAGGGAACATGAACCTAGGTAGCAAGTTGAATCACAATAAGAATGAACATCATGTAATGAGAAATGGAGAAATATAAAATGTAAGAGAAAAAGTAATCATTATGTTGTAACTAGAAAGGATCAGATGTAATACAAAGGAGAAGAATGTAAGGAGAGATAGCCTCTCTGTAACTAGAGGGAGAGGATTGTAATGGAGGATGAACCTCGTTACATAATCAATAGCCATCCAAAACATAGTTCAATTTGATACAAACACATATCAAAAGGAAGAATTTTATAAAATTGATTTGAAACTGATTGTCAATTACAACTACCACGATGAATATCTCACTCAACACAATTATATTATAATTCAAATCCAGAAGCACCATTACAAATCCAACACAACATTAGAAATCCAGAAGCACCATTACAAATCCATCACAACCATTACAAATTCAGCACAATCATCACAAATCCAACATAACCATTATAAATCCGAAAGTATCATTACAAATCCAGCAGAACCATTACAAATCCAGTAGCACCATTACAAATCCAGAAACACCATTACACATAGCAGCAGAAGAATTACAAGTCCAAAACAGCAGAAGAACTAAAAATCCACCACAACAACAACTCCTTCAGCATGAACACATTGTCAACTTCCAAAATAGAAACCCTACTCAGTTCCTGCACATATACAAACCAAAAAGAAAGATAAGATGACAATGTTGTAGATTTACAATATATATTTGCAAAATAGGTAACACACATCTATTTCTTCGAAGGATAGTTTCTCCTATCATGATTGACACCGTATTGTAAGAAATTTTTACATTGTCTCATTTTAGACTGGGAAATTTCAACTCCATATCGATAACCCACATAACTTGTAACATCCCTGACCTGGGTTATAAGCTAACCCTAGGTGTTTTGCCTAAATATGTAATTAAATCCTTGTGATTAACTTTGGGCATGTAATTAAGTTTCTCAGAAACATATTTTTCCGTTTTGCTCCTTTTTATATAAAGTTGTAGCATTGTTTTGTAATACAGGGACCTATGTGCAAATTACCCAGTTAGAAGGATTAACTTGCAAATTGCACATGTTAAGATGATTCTCTGATGTTGAGACATCGTGAGAATGATTATGTTGAAGTTAGAGGGATTTCCCAAGCTTGGGCACCAAGGTGCAGCTGTGGAAGCAATCCCGGTGCTTAAAAACCCTAATTTGGGGTAAAATGCAATTTACCCAAATTAAGGGATGCAACTTGTAAAATATATCATCTAATGTATCTATTAAGACTCTTGTCATCATTTAGAGAAGAAATGATGAAGAGGTCACCTCAATTGAATAATCAAGTTATGAATTACACCTTTGTGATTGAATAATCAGGGTGTATGTGCAATAGCCCTTTTATGGGTATGTTTAAGTAATAAGCTGATCTTGTTTGCTCTCATTTCTTGACCTTAAGAGGAAGTTGTCCTTAAAAGAAAGAAGAGAGGACGGGCTATGAAGGGTGGAGGGACTTAGTTGAAATTATGGAGAATTTATGAACTTATAATTAGAACCCCACCCCAAGTATATATACACTCCACCTCTCTAAGCAAGGGAACTTTCCCTTCGTTTCCTTACTGTTCTATTCACCCAAAAACGACCAAGGACTGCCTTGGAGATAAGGAGGACGACCAAGGACTGCCTTGGAGCTAAGGAGGGCGACCAAGGGTGCAAGGTAGGTTTGGATTCCTCTTCTTGCCTAAATTCATGGTTAAAACTCGAATTCAAGGTCAATTTCATGGCTAGCTCTCATGGATCTATCTTTCTAGCCATCTTTTCTTGACTTTCCCTGGAGGTTTTCACCTTGGCCAACCTGTGAGAGCTCAAGGACGCCATTAAAGCTTGGAGCTCGAAAGCTTGGAGCTCAAGAAGCAAGCTTTAGGCGGGTTTTATAACTCTAAACCCATGCTTTGTTATATACATCTTGATTATGCATGTAGATGATAGTTTTTCTTCTTCCCTACTTTCCTTTGCTATTTTGCAAGCAAATCCGTGGGAAATCCTTGATGTTCTTGAGCTAGGAGATGAAGACGTTAATTCCAAGAAAAATCCACCACTTTTCACTTTATGAAACGGTCTCCCCAACTTGCTCTCTCGGTCTCAAGACCGTGACGTGAGCAAACGGTCTCAAGACCGAGAGAGGGAAAACGGTCTTCAAGACCGTATATCAGCGTTGACCGAGCGTGGACCGTATAAGAAACCTGTATATAATTATGAAGACTAATCACCCTCAAAAATTGAGAGGTTAACTCCAAAGGAATCGGGATATATGGCCTTTTTAATCAACAACTTTAATTGAAATTATTCCTGATTTTCAAACGGTCTGAAATAGCCTTTTTGGGAAAACGGTTTCAAGACCGCGTAAGGTCGTTGATCAGGCGTTGACCGTATGAGATTACTGTTCAAAATAATGTTAATTAACAACTCACTAAATTTGATAGACTAATTCCAAACGAGCTAAGAGTTGAAGGGTGATTACTAGGGCAAACCCTAATTGAAATCAGTACTGAAATCACAATAAAATAATGTGTGTTTTTGGGTTGATTGACCTAAACGGTCTCAAGACTGTTTGGGGATCAACCAAACGGTCTCAAGACCGTGTGGGAAATCACCCAAGACCGTATGGAGGTCTGAGGTCAAGAATAGTTGACCAATTGAAGGTACAATAATACCAAATTACATTGCAATTAAATATTGATATAATAATCAATTCAATGGATCCAACCTTGAAGAATTTTCACTAGAATCCAAAAGTTGGATGAGCAAACGGTCTCAAGACCGTTTGGAACTCATCCAAACGGTCTCAAGACCGTGTTGTGACAACCCAAGACCGTTTGGAGGTCTAGGGTTAAGGTAATTTGATCAATTGAGGGTCCAATTGCAATAAGTTATCAAATTAATCAAAATACTGATTTGTGACTCAATCAAGGTTCAATCCCTGTCAAATCACATTAGATCTTGATGAAATCTTGGGAAAACGGTATCAAGACCGTGTAGAGTTCATCCAAACGATCTCAATACCGTTTGGGCCAAGTTTGGGCCCAAGTGGAGCTCAATTGAAGGGTTCAACCTTGAGTTGATTCACATTGTTGAGTGTTGATGGCTGAACATTGATAGACCTTAATTGAATCGACTTCAACCCTAATTGGTTAACAATTGAGGGTCAATTGAGTGACCAATTGGTTAAACATAACCCTAATTGACTTAATCCATAAGTGGTTACCATGGCTTTGACCTTTTGGGGGCTTCAACATTGATAAACATAATCAATTGAAAAGCTTGAACCTTGTTGAAGGACCAAACGGTTGAGACCATGTGAGCCTCACGGTCTCAAGATCGTTTGAGGGCTCACAGTCTCAAGACCATTTGAGACCTCACGGTCTCAAGACCGTGAGAGGCCTCATGGTCTCAAGACCGTGAGAGGCCTCGCGGTCTCAAGGTCGAGAGACATCAAACGGTCTCAAGACCGAGAGACATCAAATGGTCTCAAGACCGAGAGACATCAAACGGTCTCAAACCATGCAAGGCCTCTCGGTCTTGAAGTCAACATGGTTAAACGGTCTACACCCCCTCTCGGTTTGGGCTCACGACCTTGAAGGTCACACGGTCTTGAAGTCAACCAAAGCAAACGGTCAACCCATCCAAACGGTCTCAAACCGTTTGGATGTTGAAGGTTGAGATCGTTTAAGGTGTTCAAAGGTTGACTTCACTTAACCAATTGGAGATGTAAATTGTTCAAAGATGCTCTAACCTAAAACCCTAATTATAACCTAGGACATTAAGGGATTAAGTGACTAATGATTTGAACCATGATGGTGATCAATGGGGTGAATTACCAAAATACCCTTGAAGGGTCAATTGAGTAATACCTTGATCAAATCAAACCCTAATCACATGTTAGTGATGTTTTTGGCTATGATAGCCCATGATGACTTATTTCAACTTGATCTAGAGTGATGTTATCACCATCTACTAGTATGAGGAGAGATAAAGTACTTCTAGAGAGATAAAGTACTTCTAGAGAGAGAAAGTACCCTTTTTAGGTGGAAACTCAATTAAAGAACCTTCAATACACATGAATGTGCATAATTAGGGTATGAGCCACCTGTGTGAGATCATGGAAACCCTAATTATGATGTATGATGAATCTTAAGCCAGTCTGAGAGCATCAATGATGATGTTCCACATACATGATGATGTTATGAGTTCAATTCACTTCAATGTGAATAGTAAACCCTTATTCAAGGGTAATGACATGCTTTATGAGTATTAAACTCTAATTGATAAGAATCAGAGAACTTAGCTCTTATGATAAGAGTGAGAAGTATATTCCTTGTTTTAAATTACCTTTATCAGTTGAACTAACTATGCAGGTCCTGATATGAAAGTGATCATATCCAGGTATGGATGATGATACTGTATTCATTAAAAGCATGTTAAAGGCTTTATGAATAAGTAAAATATCTTGATGCCTCGTCAGTGGCATCCTATGAGTTAATGGGCTGTAAGAGCCATGAATACCACCAAGTCATGCTTCAGAGATGACTGGTGATGAGTATAATGAGAAATGATGATTGATGTGAGTTAGGCTTGTTACATTTAGTATTCTCCTTTCATAGCTGTTATACTACTGTTATTGTTTGAAGAACAATGTGTGATGATTAAATGAATACTAAATGTACCTAACTAATCAAGTATAATGTAGAGCCCTGATCATAGATCCATCATTGTTAGAGATCAAATGATGGTGAAACAGGATTTCCTAAGGGAGCTCCTGGAACACATACTATTGAGTATGTGGGGTATATGGATGTGTAGAACCTTACATCCTGGTGTAGGTGATTGATGTAGATGTGTAATCCGTCAACCCTTCACTACTAAACCCTACCATATCAGTGGAAGGTAAACATGAAACCTCCTGATAATGAAGAAAACATAGATATTCGTATCAGTGGAGATAAACATGAAAACTCCTGATGACGAAGAGAGTACAGAACGCCACTGTAACTCTAAAATAGCGAAGGACCAGTTTACCCTGGTGAGCTATAATAAGTAGAGACACAAGATGTCCTACAAGTGATCCTCTTACTGACTGAGGAAGATGAAGGTCATGAGAATCCGGCTCTCTTAATGACCTATGTATGATACTGATGTGACTTCTCAGCGATCAGTTGGAGTATGAGTGGTATGCCTCATCTCCACAGGGCATAATGTTGTTTGTAAAACATAATCAACCACGTAGTATACCTGCTAGAGATAACTACGAGTTAGTTGATTGATGATACACTGTGATAGTGCTTATATTTCTTCATGTCTTATAAATGTTGAACTCTTGTTATATAGTTGCAACTGTTATTGAATACTTTGAAAGCTTTACTGCTTAAGATATTCTCTGATGTTATAATAAAGCTTCTGGCGGAGAGTTATAACTCTCGCTGGGACAATTATGTAAAATTGTCTCACCCCGTAGACTTCAACTTTTTAGGTGGACGTCGTAGACAGAGGAACCGGTCTACAGGTGACCAATCTCAGCAGCAGTAGCAGCACCAGGAGCAGCAGTAATCTCAGGTGGAGATTTAGCCTGCCATGTAGTGTAGTTAGAGTCAGTCCTATGTGTCCTCTGTACTCTCAGGTCTTGGAGTCTTTTGTATGAGTTCTTGAGATTTTGTATCTTGATATATATAATTACTCAAGAAGTAATTATCATGAGATGTAAACAGTTTATCTCTTGTTATGAAAGAAGTTTTTATGGATTCAAGCTCTTGTCCCGAAAAGTTTTAATTTCCCGTGATTTTTGTCTTCCGCTATTTATCGAATCGCTTCCGCTAAGTTTAAATCGGGATTATATCGCGGTTTGGAGATCAGATCCCACAATTAGTGGTATCAGAGCTCTAGGTCAGTCGAGTCTACAGAGGCGTAGGACTTAGGATGTCGAGTCTATCTTTAATACTCCTTCCTTATCTAACAGAATCTTCTGCTCCTCAGGAGAAGAATATACATAAGAATGGCTGAGCCACATGATGAGTACGTGGCGGAGAGTAGTGCTAGTGCACCTCGAGGCGGTGCAAGGGTTCCAGAAATAGAACAACCTGCACTTGAGTCACCAAGAGAGCCACCCCAGTTTGACCCAGCCGACATGGGTAACCCAGCTGTACAGACGATGTTCGGGCAGTTTATGACTGCCATGACACACATAACCGACAGGATGCCCATGCCTGCACCTAGGGCACCTGTCCATCCTGAAGCACAAGGTATCGGTAAGACATTCGAACGACTTCGTCATGTCGGAGCTACCGAGTACTTCGGGACTGCCGACCCCGCCGATGCTGACCTTTGGTTGACAGAGTTGGAGAAGGCTTTCAGGATTCTTATCATCCCGGAAGCTGAGAAGGTTAGACATGCTGTCTATCTTCTCAAAGGTAGTGCTGGTCACTGGTGGAACATGGAAGAGCAGAAGAGACCTGGAGTAGAGTTCTCATGGGAAGAGTTTCGTCGGGAATTTATCAATAGATATTTTCCAAAGACCTTCCTATATGAGAAGATCTCTCAGTTTGAGAGACTAAGGCAGGGTATGATGAACATTAGCGAGTATGAAGCTAAGTTCATGGAGTTGCTGTGGTTCTGTCCGCACATGGCTGCCACAAAGGAGGAAAGAATCAGAAGATTTGAGAAGGGTTTGAATGCTGATATGTCAACCCCCGTGTCTGCCTTAGAAAACCGAGAGAGATTCTCTACCTTCGTTGAGTCAGTCCGAAGGATAGAGAGATCTGTGGTTGAGAAGAGACAAACTCAGAAAAGATATCCACAGTTCCAGGGTTCTTCATCTAGGGATTCCAAGAAACCTAGATTCTCTGCACCTAACCCTCCACCACCCAGATCGAGTTTTCAAACTCAATGGACATCGAGCAGAGGTAGAGGATGGAGTCAACCGCTTCAAGGAACTCACAGTTCTGCATCAGTGTCAGTTACTGGACCACTCAGGCTACAACAACAGGAGAGGAGTTGCTACAACTGTGGTAAGGTGGGACACTTGATGAAGGATTGTCGTTCTAGGCCTGTCAGTGTGACACAGCCTCCGAGACAGAATCAACAGGGATCTCAGAGTAGACAACATCAAGGAGCAGCTCGAGGACGTGGACAAGCGTCTCAAGCTGGATCATCAGCACCACCTCAACACCAGGCGACTGCGTGGTTCTATGCTATGAACCCACCTGAAGCGGTGGTCAATCCACGGGTAGTGGCAGGTCAGATGAAACTTTTATATTCTGATATGTATACATCCTGTGATGTATCTGTTCTGATTGACCCGGGTGCTACGCACTCTTTCATCGCTTGTAAAGTGATCTGTAACTGCAATATGACTGTTAGTCATAGGGCAGATAGTTTGTTGTTGGAGACTCCGTTGAGTGGGTCTGCCGTTTTGCAAGAGGTATGCTCTCCCTGCATCCTCTTCTTTTCTGAACATCGCATTCAAGTGGACCTTATACCAGTTGATATGGGAGGATTTGATATAATCCTCGGGATGGATACCTTGGAAAGGTATAGAGTTGTCTTGGATTGTGAGTCCAAGTTGGCTGTGTTTGCTGATGAAAGCAACACATGGATCTTTCAAGGTGAGAGAAAGATTCTGCCCACCTGCCTTGTGTCAGCTATGGTTGTTGATAAGTTGTTGAGGCAAGGATGTTATGCATTCTTAGCCCATGTGGTAGATGTTACCAAGGAAAGTTCCAATCCTGTGGAAGTTCCCATAGTCAGGGAATTCGAGGATGTGTTTCCTGAAGAACTTCCTGGCATACCACCACCTCGGGAGATTGATTTTGAAATCAATTTGATCCCAGATACGAAACCCATAGCCCAGACTCCGTATAGGATGGCGCTTGCCGAGATGGCAGAACTAAGGAAACAGCTCCAAGAGTTACTTGAGAAGGGTTTTATCCGACCGAGCACTTCACCTTGGGGTGCTCCGGTCTTGTTTGTTAAAAAGAAAGATGGGTCAATGCGATTGTGCATCGACTACAGACAACTCAATAAAGTAACAATAAAGAATAAGTATCCTCTGCCGAGGATTGATGATCTCCTTGACCAGTTGCGTGGTGCAACCGTCTTTTCAAAGATAGACTTGAGATCTGGATATCATCAACTCCGTATTAAGGATAGTGACATATCCAAGTCTGCCTTTAGGACAAGGTATGGTCACTATGAGTTCACGGTTATGTCGTTTGGACTAATCAATGCACCAGCTGCATTTATGGAACTCATGAACAGAGTTTTTCAACCTTTCCTTGATCAATGTGTTGTCGTCTTTATAGATGACATTCTGATCTATAGTAAGGATGCTCAACAGCATGAGCAGCATCTTCGCCAAGCTTTGACCTTGCTAAGAGAACATAAGCTGTATGCTAAGTTTAGCAAGTGTGAGTTCTGGCTACCGGAGGTATCTTTTCTTGGACATGTGATATCTGCCTCGGGAATTCGTGTTGACCCTTCAAAGGTAGAATCTGTTCTACAATGGGAACAACCGAAGACACCGACGGAGATTCGAAGTTTCTTGGGGTTAGCTGGCTATTATCGAAGGTTCATTAAGAACTTTAGTTCTATAGCTTTACCTTTGACCAAGTTGACCCGGAAAGCTGTTCCTTTTTCTTGGAGTGATAAGTGTCAACAGTCTTTCCAACTGTTGAAAGAGAGGTTGACAAGTGCACCTGTTCTTGTACTACCTGAACAAGGAAAAGGATATGTAGTCTTCTGTGATGCTTCCAAGAATGGACTTGGATGTGTGTTGATGCAGGATAAACAAGTGATTTCTTTTGCTTCCCGACTGCTTAAGAAACACGAGGAGAATTATCCGACACACGATCTGGAGTTAGCTGCCGTGGTTCATGCCTTGAAGATCTGGAGACATTATCTCTACGGAGAGACATTCCAGATTTTCACAGACCACAAGAACCTTAAGTATATCTTCTTTCAGCACGAGCTTAACATGAGGCAACGTCGTTGGATGGAGTTAATCAAGGACTACGATTGTACAATTGATTACCATCCGGGCAAGGCCAATGTTGTTGCAGATGCCTTGAGTAGGAAATCAGCAACATCAACCATGGATAGAGCACAACTAAACTCTTTAGTATGCTCTAAGAAAGATATGCTTATCTCTTTAAGGCAAGACAATGTACAGTTGAAGGTGTCGTTGTTAGCCGGATTGTTGGCTGAGATGCATATTAAACCTACCCTAAGGGAGCAGATTAAGGAAGCACAGCAAGGTGATGATGCAGTTCAGCAGATCAGATCTGAGTATGGAAATGAGAAGAGAGATGGTTTCCATGACTTAGATGATTATGTAGCTTGTTATAATGGAAGGATGATAGTGCCGGATGTGGATAACTTGAGGAAGTTAGTCCTGGAAGAAGCTCATTCTTCCATGTATGCTATGCATCCAGGAAGCACCAAGATGTATCAGAATTTGAAAGATTTGTATTGGTGGCCTGGGATGAAGAAGGATGTTGCAGAGTTTGTTCTGAGGTGTCCTGTGTGTCAGCAAGTTAAAGCTAAACACCAGAAGCCTGCAGGGACAATGCAACCTTTACCCATACCACAGTGGAAGTGGGACCATGTGACCATGGACTTTGTTGTTGGCCTACCCAAGACAAGCAAAGGACATGATTCCATTTGGGTAGTTGTTGATAGGTTGACTAAGACAGCACATTTCTTACCTGTCAAAACAACCTATTCTGCTGAAAGGTTATCACAGTTGTATGTGCAAGAGATAGTGTGTTTGCACGGAGTTCCTGTCACTATAGTTTCTGACAGAGGTCCCTAGTTTACCAGTCGTTTTTGGGAACAGTTGCACAGAGCCTTAGGCACCAAGCTAAGGTTTAGTACGGCCTTTCATCCGCAGACTGATGGACAGTCGGAAAGGACCATACAGACCTTAGAAGACCTGTTGAGAGCATGTGCTCTCCAGTTTACCGGAAGTTGGGATCTACACCTAAGCTTGATAGAGTTTTCCTATAACAATAGCTATCAACATAGTATTGATATGGCACCTTATGAGGCCTTGTATGGTAGACGTTGTAGATCACCTTTGTGTTGGTTTGAGACTGGTGAACATCAGTTGTTAGGTCCTGATCTTGTGCAGCAGACTACAGAGAAGATTAAAGTAATACAACAACAGATTAAGACTGCACAGGATAGGCAGAAATCTTATGCTGACAAGCGTCGTAGACCCTTAGAGTTCCAGGTTGGAGACAGAGTGTATCTCAAGGTCTCGCCTTGGAAAGGGGTCCTTCGTTTTGGAAGGAAAGTGAAGTTAGCTCCTAGATTTATGGGACCTTATCCAATCATTGAACGAATTGGAAAGGTAGCATATAGACTAGAGCTGCCTCCAGAGTTACAGAGGTTACACCCTGTGTTTCACATTTCTATGCTGAAGAAATGTTACCCCGACACCGAGTCAGTTCTACAACCTATGGAGGTAGAATTGAATGATGATATATCCTATGAGGAGGGACCAGTGTCAATCCTTGATAACAGAATTAAAAAGTTAAAGAAGAAAGATATAAGTCTTGTGAAAGTCCTCTGGAACCACCGTGGTGTTGAAGAATCCACTTGGGAACTAGAGGATGAGATGAGAAGGAAGTATCCTGCCCTTTTCTCTTAATATGTCTTATCGATTTCGGGGACGAAATCCTTATAAGGGGTGGATAATTTGTAACATCCCTGACCTGGGTTATAAGCTAACCCTAGGTGTTTTGCCTAAATATGTAATTAAATCCTTGTGATTAACTTTGGTCATGTAATTAAGTTTCTCAGAAACATATTTTTCCGTTTTGCTCCTTTTTATATAAAGTTGTAGCATTATTTTGTAATACATGGACCTATGTGAAAATTACCCAGTTAGAAGGATTAACTTGCAAATTGCACATGTTAAGATGATTCTCTGATGTTGAGACATCATGAGAATGATTATGTTGAAGTTAGAGGGATTTCCCAAGCTTGGGCACCAAGGTGCAGCTGTGGAAGCAATCCCGGTGCTTAAAAACCCTAATTTGGGGTAAAATGCAATTTACCCAAATTAAGGGATGAAACTTGTAAAATATATCATCTAATGTATCTATTAAGACTCTTGTCATCATTTAGAGAAGAAATGATGAAGAGGTCACCTCAATTGAATAATCAAGTTATGAATTACACCTTTGTGATTGAATAATCAGGGTGTATGTGCAATAGCCCTTTTATGGGTATGTTTAAGTAATAAGCTGATCTTCTTTGCTCTCATTTCTTGACATTAAGAGGAAGTTGTCCTTAAAATAAAGAAGAGAGGACGGGCTATGAAGGGTGGAGGGACTTAGTTGAAATTATGGAGAATTTATGAACTTATAATTAGAACCCCACCCCAAGTATATATACACTCCACCTCTCTAAGCAAGGGAACTTTCCCTTCATTTCCTTACTGTTCTATTCACCCAAAAACGACCAAGGACTGCCTTGGAGCTAAGGAGCACGACCAAGGACTGCCTTGGATCTAAGGAGGACGACCAAGGGTGCAAGGTAGGTTTGGATTCCTCTTCTTGCCTAAATTCATGGTTAAAACTCGAATTCAAGGTCAATTTCATGGCTAGCTCTCATGGCTCTATCTTTCTAGCCATCTTTTCTTGACTTTCCCTGGAGGTTTTCACCTTGGCCAACCTGTGAGAGCTCAAGGACGCCATTAAAGCTTGGAGCTCGAAAGCTTGGAGCTCAAGAAGCAAGCTTTAGGCGGGTTTTATAACTCTAAACCCATGCTTTGTTATATACATCTTGATTATGCATGTAGATGATAGTTTTTCTTCTTCCCTACTTTCCTTTGCTATTTTGCAAGCAAATCCGTGGGAAATCCTTGCTGTTCTTGAGCTAGGAGATGAAGACGTTAATTCCAAGAAAATTCCACCTCTTTTCACTTTATTAAACGGTCTCCCCAACTTGCTCTCTCGGTCTCAAGACCGTGAGGTGAGCAAACGGTCTCAAGACCGAGAGAGGGCAAACGGTCTTCAAGACTGTATAGAAGCGTTGACCGAGCGTGGACCGTATAAGAAACCTGTATATAATTATTAAGACTAATCACCCTCAAAAATTGAGAGGTTAACTCCAAAGGAATCGGGAGGTATGGCCTTTTTAATCAACAACTTTAATTGAAATTATTCCTGATTTTCAAACGGTCTGAAATAGCCTTTTTGGGAAAACGGTCTCAAGACCGCGTAAGGTCGTTGACCAGGCGTTGACCGTATGAGATTACTGTTCAAACTAATGTTAATTAACAACTCACCAAATTTGATGGACTAATTCCAAACGAGCTAAGAGTTGAAGGGTGATTACTAGGGCAAACCCTAATTGAAATCAGTACTGAAATCACAATAAAATAATGAGTGTTTTTGGGTTGATTGACCTAAACGGTCTCAAGACCGTTTGGGGATCAACCAAACGGTCTCAAGACCGTGTGGGCAATCACCCAAGACCGTATGGAGGTCTGAGGTCAAGAATAGTTGACCAATTGAAGGTACAATAATACCAAATTACATTGCAATTAAATATTGATATAATAATCAATTCAATGGATCCAACCTTGAAGAATTTTCACTAGAATCCAAAAGTTGGATGAGCAAACGGTCTCAAGACCGTGTGGTGACAACCCAAGACCGTTTGGAGGTCTAGGGTTAAGGTAATTTGATCAATTGAGGGTCCAATTGCAATAAGTTATCAAATTAATCAAAATACTGATTTGTGACTCAATCAAGGTTCAATCCCTATCAAATCACATTAGATCTTGATGAAATCTTGGGCAAACGGTCTCAAGACCATGTCGAGTTCATACACACGATCTCAAGACCGTTTGGGCCAAGTTTGGGCCCAAGTGGAGCTCAATTGAAGGGTTCAACCTTGAGTTGATTCACATTGTTGAGTGTTGATGGCTGAACATTGATAGACCTTAATTGAATCGACTTCAACCCTAATTGGTTAACAATTGAGGGTCAATTGAGTGACCAATTGGTTAAAAATAACCCTAATTGACTTAATCCATAAGTGGTTACCATGGCTTTGACCTTTTGGGGGATTCAACATTGATAAACATAATCAATTGAAAAGCTTGAACCTTGTTGAAGGACCAAACGGTTGAGACCATGTGAGCCTCACGGTCTCAAGACCTTTTGAGGGCTCACAGTCTCAAGACCGTTTGAGACCTCACGGTCTCAAGACCGTGAGAGGCCTCATGGTCTCAAGACCGTGAGAGGCCTCGCGATCTCAAGGTCGAGAGACATCAAACGGTCTCAAGACCGAGAGACATCAAACGGTCTCAAGACCGAGAGACATCAAACGGTCTCAAACCATGCAAGGCCTCTCGGTCTTGAAGTCAACATGGTTAAACGGTCTACACACCCTCTCGGTTTGGGCTCACAACCTTGAAGGTCACACGGTCTTGAAGTCAACCAAAGCAAACGGTCAACCCATCCAAACGGTCTCAAACCGTTTGGATGTTGAAGGTTGAGATCGTTTAAGGTGTTCAAAGGTTGACTTCACTTAACCAATTGGAGATGTAAATTGTTCAAAGATGCTCTAACCTAAAACCCTAATGATAACCTAGGACATTAAGGGATTAAGTGACTAATTATTTGAACCATGATGGTGATCAATGGGGTGAATTACCAAAATACCCTTAAAGGGTCAATTGAGTAATACCTTGATCAAATCAAACCCTAATCACATGTTAGTGATGTTTTTGGCTATGATAGCCCATGATGACTTATTTCAACTTGATCTAGAGTTATGTTATCACCATCTACTAGTATGAGGAGAGAGAAAGTACTTCTAGAGAGAGAAAGTACTTCTAGAGAGAGAAAGTACCCTTTTTAGGTGGAAACTCAATTAAAGAACCTTCAATACACATGAATGTGCATAATTAGGGTATGAGCCACCTGTGTGAGATCATGGAAACCCTAATTATGATGTATGATGAATCTTAAGCCAGTCTGAGAGCATCAATGATGATGTTCCACATACATGATGATGTTATGAGTTCAATTCACTTCAATTTGAATAGTAAACCCTAATTCAAGGGTAATGACATGCTTTATGAGTATTAAACTCTAATTGATAAGAATCAGAGAACTTAGCTCTTATGATAAGAGTGAGAAGTATATTCCTTGTTTTAAATTACCTTTATCAGTTGAACTAACTATGCAGGTCCTGATATGAAAGTGATCATATCCATGTATGGATGATGATACTGTATTCATTAAAAGCATGTTAAAGGCTTTATGAATAAGTAAAATATCTTGATGCCTCGTCAGTGGCATCCTATGAGTTAATGGGCTGTAAGAGCCATGAATACCACCAAGTCATGCTTCAGAGATGACTGGTGATGAGTATAATGAGAAATGATGATTGATGTGAGTTAGGCTTGTTACATTTAGTATTCTCCTTTCATAGCTGTTATACTACTGTTATTGTTTGAAGAACAATGTGTGATGATTAAATGAATACTAAATGTACCTAACTAATCAAGTATAATGTAGAGCCCTGATCATAGATCCATCATTGTCAGAGATCAAATGATGGTGAAACAGGATTTCCTAAGGGAGCTCCTGGAACACATACTATTGAGTATGTGGGGTATATGGATGTGTAGAACCTTACATCCTAGTGTAGGTGATTGATGTAGATGTGTAATCCGTCAACCCTTCACTACTAAACCCTACCGTATCAGTGGAAGGTAAACATGGAACCTCCTGATAATGAAGAAAACATAGATATCCGTATCAGTGGAGATAAACATGAAAACTCCTTATGACGAAGAGAGTACATAACGCCACTGTAACTCTAAAATAGCGAAGGACCAGTTTACCCTGGTGATCTATAATAAGTAGAGACACAAGATGTCCTACAAGTGATCCTCTTACTGACTAAGGAAGATGAAGGTCATGAGAATCCGGCTCTCTTAATGACCTATGTATGATACTAATGTGACTTCTCAGCGATCAGTTGGAGTATGAGTGGTATGCCTCATCTCCACAGGGCATAATGTTGTTTGTAAAACATAATCAACCACGTAGTATACCTGCTAGAGATAACTACAAGTTAGTTGATTTATGATACACTGTGATAGTGCTTATATTTCTTCATGTCTCATAAATGTTGAACTCTTGTTATATAGTTGCAACTGTTATTGAATACTTTGAAAGCTTTACTGCTTAAGATATTCTCTGATGTTATAATAAAGCTTCTGGCGGAGAGTTATAACTCTCGCTGGGATAATTATGTAAAATTGTCTCACCCCGTAGACTTCAACTTTTTAGGTGGACGTCGTAGATGGAGGAACCGGTCTACAGGTGACCAATCTCAGCAGCAGCAGCAGCACCAGAAGCAGCAGTAATCTCAGGTGGAGATTTAGCCTGCCATGTAGTGTAGTTAGAGTCAGTCCTATGTGTCCTCTGTACTCTCAGGTCTTGGAGTCTTTTGTATGAGTTCTTGAGATTTTGTATCTTGATATATATAATTACTCAAGAAGTAATTATCATGAGATGTAAACAGTTTATCTCTTGTTATGAAAGAAGTTTTTATGGATTCAAGCTCTTGTCCCGAAAAGTTTTAATTTCCCGTGATTTTGTCTTCCGCTGTTTATCGAATCGCTTCCGCTAAGTTTAAATCGGGGTTATATCGCGGTTTGGAGATCAGAGCCCACATTACTAGCTTTAGGTCTTCCATTAGTTTTAGAAATACTAGGAATGTTGACCTTGACATCAGAAGAAGAAGTTGTATTAGATCCAGTTACATGAACATCACCAACATCTAATTCTGACAACTCCTTTTATAAAGCAATGAGCCTTTCATGACACAAATCTATAGCTTTGTTCCTACACACTATGTTCACAACTGAATTAAAAGTAGAAACCAGCTGAAGTGTACTCCTAGTGGATGAATGCATAATAGATACTTTGCCAAAAACTAAGGGGTGATCTCTATATCCATTGTTACACATCTTATATATGTATGACACAGGAAGAGTGCAAAAATCACGACTCTTTAGATAAGCAAGAATGTCCTACATGGAATTTATTTGAATTATAACATGAAACATTCACAAGATAGCATATCATTAGATGAATCTTTCTTCAAAACACAAGGACAACTAGAACCACCAACGCGACAAACCTCAAACACACCTTCATTGGAAGTTTCCTTCACATTATACACCATACTTTGATGAACTTCAGATTCAAAGATTTTAAAATAGACTTGGTTTATATACCTCTCATTTTCTCCTCTAAAGGACACAATGAATCCAAATGCATATTGTTGTACTCATCATCAAATCCTTGAAATTTTGTATCTCCCGCACATGAGAATAAACACTCTCCGAGCTACAAACAAGTTCAAAGAGTTTTTTGTTGTTGTTGCTGATGTGGCTTCTAATGAATGCATTAAGGCTCTCACTTCTTTGGGTTGTCCTCATGCTAGCAAAGAAGGAATCATGCATAAAACATGGCACCTACTACCCATGCATAGAATACACATCAGCAAACCAACAAATGGACAATAAACCATTCTCTTCAACTACATAACTCCATCTCTCTTCAAAATTGTTGGTATTATCTACATTCCCGACATTGTGGTGCCGCCCCATGCCACGAAAAAGAGAGAATAATCAAAACATAAATGCCGAAAAGAGATTAACAAAAACACACTAAAAAATTAAAACCTTTTTCATAAAACAACCATATTGCAACAACCTTTACACATGAGTCATTTCATGCCTCAAAGCATTCACAAGGCATGTTGTCAACCAGTAACGAAAGCACTATTCCAAAATATATGTACTTGATTCCACCATATATGATATACAAGAGCACATATCTACAAAACGTTCCCAAAGACCTGAGTGTACAGGGACGACTCTAGGACTCTATCCACAAAAGACATCTAGCAGTACTTCCAACCTATTCAGCTACTGCTCCTCTGGCTTCTACTCAACCTCCTCTGCACGATCTCTACTTCTTCAAGCTTGTCCACCTAAAAAGGGGTTTAACCAATTGGGTGAGACACACAGTCCTAGAAAGAGATATAACTCTCCGCCAACTCAATTATTATCACATAATATAAACTGAGCAGCATGATCAATATAACTAAGGTGAAGTAGGAAATGATTGTTAGCAGGAAGAGAAATTACTGTTAAATTACAAAACATCTTAATAACTAAAAAAGGAATATGAAGAACATGTATCATTTCTATCAACGTCATTGTATAAAGATCAAGAAAGGCCTCAACCAATGTTTTCATATTTGATCCTATAAAATTATACTAAATGGTTAATTATGTATTCATTATGCCCTGAGGATTTGAATCATACTATCCAAATCCAACCGACCACTATATGTATATAGTCAAAGTTAGTGCCATACAAGGTCTAATGGAAGAGCTAGAATCCATGACCTCACCTTCCTCGGCCAGTACAAGTGAATATTGAGTGACATCATGAGTCATCTACTTCCAGAGACATTTTAGTCAAACTATGCATATTTAGCCCACCTTGGTACAGGTTACATCGCTAATGAAATTGAGCTACATCTTACAACAATGCTCTTCTAGGATTTTACTTATAGTCAATCCCGTGATACATTTCTAGGTATGACTTACAGTCAATCTTGTGATACATTTCCATGTATGACTTACAGTCAATCCAGTGATACATTTCCAGGTATGAGTTACAGTCAATCCTGTGATACATTTCCAGGTATGACTTATAGTCAATCCAATGATACATTTCCAATGATGACTTATAGTCAATCTGTGATACATATACATTCAGGACACAAGGAGATACCTCAACTTGCACCCCACATATTCAGCAATATGCATTCCGAGTTAAAAATCGTTTCACCATTCAGTAAGTGCTGACACTAAATGGATATGTGGTATTGGGAAAATTACACTATTAGATTTCTCTTGATTAATTAGATTAATTTAATCATCTTTAAGCATCAAACAAGTTACAATGTATAACCTCTAAATAAGATCTACATAAACAGAGCATGACTCATCTCCAGAACACACTGAATCACATTAAGTGTGATCTCATCACATCATGTCTCTTTATGCTTACTATTCACCACATGTCCATCACAAGGACCACATGTCAATCACAAGGACCACATGTCCATCACAAAGATCAATGTCCATCACACGGACCACATGTACATCACAAGGATCAATGCCCATCACAAGGACCATATGTCCCTCACAAGGATCAATGTCCATCATAAGGACCAATTGTCCATCACAACATAACCACCATAGCTCATACCTAGCTATGTACATCATTCAGTATCACCTGCATGGTTAGAAACTGATAACAAGAAGGGAAAGCATCATCATCTCATAGAACTCATGCTATACATTTACATCATACATTTTACATCATAACAATTAGGATTTCACTTCTCCTAATTAGGTTTTATAAGGTTGGGTCACCAACCACCCTTAGGTTATCACTTTCTTCATTATTATGAGATGTGTTATGAGATATAGAAGCATGTTTCTCATTATCATATAAAATGTGTTATATGGTTTAGAAACATAACCCTCACATCATATGTACAACTACTCCATAGGATATCACCTCATCACTATGAAACCCTATCATCAACATTGTATGTCTCAACCATCACCATAGAATATCGGTTAGGGTTAGGGTATCAGTCACCACACTAAGGTAGGGTATCGACCACCACACTAAGGTAGGGTATCAGTTTATCTTCACTTTGTATCGGACTCAACGCCTCCATGAGAGGGTTTTAGTCATGGCACAACAAAGGATATCAGTCTAGAGGTGTATGAGAAAGTGTATCGTTCACACCATCTCATAAGGTATCAACCTCACTATCTCTTAGAGTATCGTCCTACCCATCAACTAGGGTATCGGCCTACCCATCAACTAGGGTATCGGCCTATGTGCCCCTTTGTGTATCAGTCACATAGATCTCCATAAGATATCATCCACTAGGGTTTGGTTGTATCAGATGTACCTCAAGGAAGATGTTTCCCTCATCATCTCTAGGTGTGTCGGACTAGAGAGTATTGGATTACAAGGTGTGTTGGGTTTGAAGGTATGTCAGATCATATGTATTGGAATAGGGTTACCCATGTCGACCTCCATACTCAACTAAAAGCACCAAGGTTCAACACTCTTCTTCACTAGTCATCACTAGATCATGACAAGCCAACATCATAAGAGGTATATTGGTTTACACAAGAGAATATCAGTCTGGAATATCGATTTGCATGCATATTGGTTTAACACATCATATTGGTGTAGCATCTCAGTTTAGTCATCTTCTACCTCAAGATGATGATATTATCAAGGAAAAAGAAAGGTACATCTCATGGCAGCAAGTTAGCTAGGTTTTATTCTAAAAAATAGAACATAAGGCTACCAAGAAAAGCTACTAACCAGTAGGAAATAATGAGCTAAGAACACTAACAAGGTAACAATTATAAAGGTGATAATAACAAAGTAGGTTTAGAGTTATATAACCCACCTCAAGAACAACCACCAAGCTTTAAGATCCAAGGTCAAGCTCCAAGCTTCCTAAGCTCAAGGTAGAAGAATATCCTCCTACATCAGTCTCCACAACACCTCCAAGAAGGAAGATAGAACCATGGTCAATAAAGCAAAAGAGAGAAAAGAAGATACCAAGGTCCATGGCCGAGAAGAAGAAATAAGGAGAGAAAGAAAGCTAGAAAACCATGGCTTACCAAGGAAGAAGATGAAAGAGAGTACCACAAGACTTTGGCTCACCCACCAAGCTCTAAGGGAGAGTACTTTTCAAGCTCAAGGTCAGCCACCAAGGAGAGAAAGCAAAGATCACTTAAAGGGTTCTCTTGCATGGGAAGAGAGGGGTATATATACATGGACGATGAGAGAGAGAGAAAGGGGAAGGTGTCACCACCTTAGCACCCTTGATGACACATGTACAAGAAGAAAATCCACATGCCACACCATGGAACAAAGTGATGGGACCTATGTCTCACCCACTTGGTCACTAAGGAAGGTCAAGGTCGATACACTCATCCACCCCCTTTCACAAACCAATAGGGATGGAACACTAGGTCACAAACCGATATGGCACTCCTGTAGAGTCGCCAAAACCGATATGGTGATCCTCAAGATGCCACCAAACTGATAGGATGTTTCTTAAGACACCCTCAACTAATACCAAGCCTCCTCAAGGCAACCACAAACTGATACAGGGTCTCACCAAGGCTCTCAAGCCTGAGACAACACTCTTAATAGCAAAGCACACCTCAAACATGTGCCCAAAACATCACCAAGGATGTCACCACTCAACAAAGGCCAAACCAAGGTACCCAACACTTTCTCTCTCCTCTATATGGTGCTAAGAGAGAGAGAAGAAGCACTCTAGAGGTGGCAAACTTACACATCAACCCCTACTCTGGGTGAATTGCAACTTTGTACCAAACCTCACCACAAGGTACAAGAAACAAGCTCAAACAAGAAACAAGCTCAAACAAGAAACACAAACCTCCAACATGCCCTAAATACATCTTAGATGATTAGATCAAGGAGCTAAGCAACATGCTTAAGCAAAACAAATAGGATTAGCCCAAAACAAGGGTCAGGGTCCTTACAAGCCATAAACCCCTAATAGGGATTTTACCCCCAAATCCTAAGAGAAAAGAGAAGGGTACTTCCTTCTCATCTCCTCTTAGAGCTCCCACGTGGCTTTCTCAACAACACAATGATGCCAAAGAACCTTCACAAGAACAAAGTCCTTCCTCTTCAAATTCTTCACCCTCCGATCAAGGATCAACACCGAACCCTCTACATAGGTCATATCCTCATCAAGATCCACTTCCATAGGTTGTAACACTGACTCTGTATCTACATGACACTTCCTCATCATACTAATGTGGAACACTGGATGTAACCTATGTAACTCAGGTGGCAACTCCAACTTGTAGGTCACCTTCCCAACTCGTTCCACAACTGGGTAAGGTCCCATAAGCATGGGAGCCAACTTATCCTTCTTCCCAAACCTCAAAACACCTTTCCAAGGAGGGACCTTCAGATATACTTTGCCTCCCACTTGGAACTGCAAGGGTCTTTGACAATTGTCTACATGCGACTTCTTTCTATCCTGTGTTTCTTTCAACTATTATTGTATAACTTTGATCTTTTCTGTCATCTATTGTACAAGCTCAGGACCCAGAAGCTGATACTCCCCTATCTCATACCAACATAATGGAGATCTACAATGTCTCCCATACAACACCTCATATGGTGCCATGTCAATACTTCTCTAATAGCTATTATTGTTGGCAAACTTTATCAGACTAAGGTGTATATCCCAACTTCCTGAGAACTAAAGAACACAAGCCCTCAACATATCTTCCAAGATCTGGATGGTTCTTTCAGACTGACGATATGTCTACGGGTGAAAAGTAGTGTTGAACTTCAATTGCGTACCCAAACTTGTATGTAGTCTCTCCCAAAAGTGACTCATAAACTAAGGACCTCTATCAGACACGATAGTAGTTGGGACATCATACAAATGCACTATCTCATCAACATAGACTTGAGCAGGATTTTCTACTGTGAACATTACCTTCATAGGAAGGAAATGCGCTGACTTGGTCAACTTATCAACGATCACCCAAATGGAATCATAACCTTTTGTTGTCCTAGGCAGACCAACCACAAAGTTCATAGTTACATGATCCCACTTCCACTGAGGTATATGCAATGGTTGCAACATTCCTACAGGCTTCTGATGCTTAGCTTTGACCTATTGACACACAACACATCTTACAACATACCCAACTACATCTTTCTTCAAGCATGGCCACTAATACATATCCTTTAGGTTTTGATACATCTTGGTACTTCCTAGGTGCATAGCATACATAGATGTATGAGCTTCTTCTGGTACCATCTTCCTCAGGTTATCCACATCAAGAACTACTATCCTGTGATGGTAACATACTATCCTGTCTTGTGAAAACCATCACGCTTCTTGTTGTCAAACTCTAATCTAATCTGCTGTATCACAATATCTGTCTGTTGAGCTTCTTTGATCTGCTATCTCAGCATAGGCTTCACTTGTAATTGTGCCAACAAACCGGCCAACAAAGAGACTTCCAACTTTCCATTCATCTAATGCAAGGAGACCAACATGTCTCACTTGTGACACATAAAAGAACTCAACTAACCTTTATCTATAGATGAGGACTTCCTACTCAACGCGCCTGCTACAACATTCGCCTTTCCTGGGTGATAATTAATTGTGCAATCATAATCCTTGATAAACTCCATCCAACGATGCTACCTCATGTTCAACTCTTGTTGTGAAAAGATGTACTTCCTGTTCTTGTGATCTGTGAAGATCTGACACTTCTCCCAATATAGGTAGTGCCTCAAAATCTTCAAAGCTAGGGCTATAAATTGTTATGGGTAGACCCACGGACCCGCAAATCTGGACCCTTAAAAAATGCATCATGGGTCTAATTATTTATACATGCATACCCTTGGATTCGTATACCCTTGGACCCCCATATAAGTGGGTCCAATAATGGGTATGCTTGGACCCAGACCCGCTAGACCCGTGTACCCTCTTTACATAAGTAACTACTTAAATAATATGTTATATATATCATACTTTACTAGTATAACTAATATAATTCTTGATATTATATCTTACTCTGACCACAATAAGGTTGAGACTAGTCATATTGTTAAGAATTAACTATTCTAATAACAATAATGAACATCATATATAAACTTAAAATCCAAATGTCTACTAATTTACATTACTTTCTACATAAGCTAATGTTATGATGATGACTACAAATATGTAAACAATTAACTCAATTGATGTTAATGTATTAAATATAGCATTATCTAATATAACTATTGCATGTTAATATACTATATAATAACAATATCTTGTTGTATTAAAATATATAGACCATAGTCATTTCTCTTAAATAAACAATATTATGTTTTATAAAACCGCTTACCCACATACCCGCACTGCACACCTACTATTATTGCGGGTACGGATATGGTGTGGGTTCAAGTTTTGTATTATGCAGGTCTAGAACCAGAACTGAACCCGCTAAATTAGATGGATATGGGTATGGGTATGGCGAGACCCGTATCATACCCACACCGTTTACACCCCCTATTCAAAGCACATACTATTGTAGCTAACTCCAAGTCATGGGTTGGATAATTCTCCTCGTGTTTATTAAGCTGTCAAGAAGTAAAAGAAACTACTTGTTTGTCCTGCATCAACACGAATCCCAAACCATTCTCGGATGCATCACGAAAGACAATGTATCCTTTTCCTTGCTCGGGAAAAACCAAAACTGGTGCACTTCTCAACTTCTCCTTCAACAACTAAAAAGCTCGTTGACATATGTCATGCCAAACGAACAACACATCCTTCCATGTCAACTTATTTAGGGGTAGGGTGATAGCGCTGAAGTCTTTGATGAACCTCCGGTAGTATCCTGCCAAACCTAGAAAACTACAAACTTATATCAGCATCTTCGGCTGCTCCCATTCTGTCACATACTCTACCTTCTTAGGGTCCATGTGTACTCCTTCTGTAGATATAATGTGCCCCAAGAAAGCTACCTCCCTCAACCAAAACTCACACTTGCTGAACTTAGCATAGAGCTAGTACTATCTCAATACCGCCAACGCCTGATGCAGATGTTGTTCATGTAAATGTTGGCTATCCTGACTATATATCAAAATGTCATCTATGAAGACAACCAGAAACTGATCAAGGAACAGTTTGAACACCTTATTCATCAAATCCATGAACACGGTTGGTGCATTAGTCAGCCCAAACAGCATAACCAGGAACTCATGGTGACCATACCTTGTCCTAAAAGCTAACTTTGGTATGTCATCCTCCTTGATCCTCAACTGATGATATCCTAATCTCAGGTCCATCTTTGAGGAAATTTTCACTCCACACAACTGATCAAACAAGTCATCTATCCTCGGTAAGGTATACTTATTCTGTATCGTGACCTTGTTCAACTGTATGTAATCTATGTACAACCTCATAGACCCATCCTTCTTCTTTACAAACAACATTGCAGCACCCCACGGTGAGGTACACGGCCTAATGAAACCTTTTTCAAGTAGTTCTTACAACTATCTCTTCAACTCTGCCATCTCTATTGGTGCCATCCTATATGATGTCTAAGCTATGGGTTGTGTGCCACGAACCATATTGATCTCAAAATTAATCTCACTGGGTGGGGAAACATCTAGAAACTCTTCAAGAAACACATCCTTGAACTCCGTAACCACCAGTACTTCCTGAATACTAAGACTCCTCACCTCTATATCTACCATGTGTTCCAAAAATGCCTCGCAACCTTGTCTCAGAAGCTTCCTCGCTACCATAGCTGATATAAGACATGTTGGGAGAATCTTCCTATCTCCTTGGAAGATCCACATCTCACTACCATCTACAAACATCACTTGATTGGAACTACAATCCAAGACTACTTTATACTTCTCCAAGGTATCCATTCTAAGGATCACATCAAATCCATGCATGTCAAGTGGTATGAGATCCACTTGAATGTTATGTCTTGAAAAAGAGAGAGCACGGGAAGGACACACATCCTGCAACACTACAAAATTGACCAATGGTGATTCTAGCAACAAGCTATTCTCCCTATGACTAACAGGCAAAGAGCAACTACTAAGTGCTTCCTATGAGATAAAAGAGTGTGTAGCACCCGGGTCAACCAAAACAGATATAAAGCAAGAAGAAGACAAATCAGAATGAAATAACTCCATATGACCTGTCACCACTCGCCGGTTGACCACCGCCTCTGGATGACTCATGGCGTAGAATCTAGTTGTTGCCTATTGTCACCCCCGTCCTCGACTTCCTTGAGCAAACGATCCATCTTGGGACGCTTGGCCACGTCCTCATCATCGTGCGCCACTGTTCTACTATCTCTGCCAGTCTTACTGACTCTGCCTCAGTTGTTGGGCCACTTCTTCACCACCCTCGGTTGTTGGGCCACTTCTTCACCACCTCTCATCAGACATTCTCACCTCAGATGTCCTATCTACCCACACTTGTGGCAAGCCTAGTTCCCATATTACGGCCTAGATGGCCCTATCACTGATGTTGATGCAACACTTTGGGATCTAGAGGGCGGAAAACTACAACCTCTGCCCTTGCTTGGTGACCACTGTGTCGAAGCACTAAACCTTTGCTACGCTGGCGGTGTAGAAAACCTTGACTTCTTAAAGCCACCTGATGACATCCCTTGAAACTGTGTAGATCGATTCTTGGTACTCACCTCTCTCTTCTCCTTCACAAATCATTCTATCCTTTGAACAGACTCTACAAATGCAACAAACCTCTCTCGATTCTCGAAAGTAGCATCTGGGGTAGATAGCTCAACATTCAACACCTTCTCAAAATGATGAATCATCTCGTCTTCCCTCACATCCATGTGAGGACAGAACCTCAACAACACCATAAACCTTGCCTCATACTCATTGATCATCATGGACCCCTGTTGAATCCTCTCAAACTGACTAATCTTCTCATCAAAATATGTTCGTGGGAAGTACTGACTTACAAACTCCCATTAGAAATCCTCCCAACCAACCACCTCACCAAGTCTATTCTCCTCCTCTATGGCCCACCAATGTCCAACACCCCTCTCAGGAGGTATACCACATGCTTCACCTTATCCTCTTTAGGGATACTCAGGATCTAGAAAGCCTTCTCAAGCTCAGTCAGCCACAGATTCGCATCTACCAGTTCAGCTATTCCAACATACTCAACTGCTCCAACATGACGAATCTGCTCAAAAGTCTTCCCAGTACTCGAAGATTCAACATGGGGAACATGTTCCCTAGACTAAGGTACAAGCATCATATCTGCCATATGAGTCATCATTGGCATAAACTACCCAAAAAGTGATTGAAAGGTAGGGTTTTCTATCATGGTTGGGTCAAACTGGGGGATTTCAGTCACCCAATCTTCTCATTCCTGGTTCTTTGCACCACCACCTGGTGCAGTAACACTACTCTCCCCAACATGTTATTCATGTTATCCAGACATCTTTCATCTTTTCTTCTTCTTATGCATAAGCAGAAGTAACTATAAGATAGACCGGAGGACACTAGAACGGACACAAACCCTAGTCCTAGGTCCCTATAGACTCAACAAACCTAAAGCTCTGATACCATCCTAAACTATGGCGTCATGTGCCATAGAGAAGCGAGAATACTCTAAACATAACCACGGAAAAGAGATTAACAAAAAACACTAAAAATAAAACCTTTTTCATAAAACAACCATATAGTAGGAACCTTTACACATGAGTCCTTTTATGCCTCAAATCATTCACAAGGCATGTTGTCAACTTATAATGAAAGTATTGTTCCAGAACATATGTACATGATACCACCATATCTGATATACAAGGGCACATATCTACAAAACGTTCCTAAAGACTCGAGTGTATAGGGACGACTCTAGGACTCTATCCACAAAAGACATCTAGAAGCACTTCCAACCTATTCAACTACTAATTCTCTGGCTGCTGCTCAACCTCCTCTGCACAATCTCTACCTCTTCGTGCTCATCTGCCTAAAAAGTGGTTTGACCAATGGGGTGAGACACATAGTCCCAGCGAGAGATATAACTCTCCACCAACTCTATTATTATCACAGAAGATAAACTGAGCAGCAAGATGAATATAACTAAGATGAAGCAGAAAACAGTTATTAGCAGGAAGAGCACTGTTAAATTATGAAACATCTTAATAACTAAAAAGGAATATGAATAACATGTATAATTTCTATTAACATCATTTTCGCAGTTGCATATAATATGATTTTGGCAAACACCCATTTCAAGAAAAGAGAATCTCATAAGATTACTTTCAAGAGTGGGCACAACTACAGCCAAATTGATTACCTCCTTACAAGGTGGGTGGATCATAATATATGCAAGGATTATAAAGCGATTCCTGGCGAAGAACTCATGACGGAACATAGGTTGGTGGTTTTGGATATTAACATGAAGATCAATAAAGGCAAACATAACATAAACCAAGATAGTAGGATCAAGTGGTGGAATCTTAAAGGAGAAAAGAAATTGACTTTTCATGATAAACTCATCAAGGAGGGAACTTGGAACTTGGAGTCTGATGTTAACACTATGTGGCATAACATGAGCTCCTGTATAACAAAAATTTCCAAAGAGGTTTTGGGGGAGTCTAAAGGTTATGGGCCTCCACAAAAAGAGACTTGGTGGTGGAATGATGAAGTACAGAAGGCTATTAAACTGAAAAGGGAGATCTATAGGAGCTTGCCCAAATGTCAAGATGATGCAACGTTTCAAAGATACAAGCAAGAAAAGAAAGAAGCTATAAATGTTGTTCGGGAAGAAAGGTCTAGATACTTTGATCATATGTAAAGAAGTTGGACACTAGAGAAGGGGAAAAAGATATATATAAAATGGATCGTATAAGAGAAAGGAAAGGAAGAGACTTGAGTCAAGTAAAATGCATCAAGAATGCAGATGGTACAGGATTGGTGAACGAAAATGACATCAAGAACCAGTGGATAAATTACTTCCATAAGCTCTTCAATGGAGATACTGCATATAATGTTAGAGACTCATGTGACATGAATACAAGAGATATCATTTACACACGACGAGTTTCACTATTTGAGGTCAAGAATACTTTGACAAAGATGAAAATGAAAAATACATGCATACCATACGGTATTCCCATTGATGTATGGAAGTGTATGGGGACTGAAGGAGTTATGTGGTTAAGAAAGTTCTTTAACAAGATTGTGAAGTCCAAAAAGATGTTGAATGAGTGGAGAAATAGTACTATAATCCCCATCTACAAGAACAAAGGTGACGTTCAGAGCTACACAATCTACAAAGGTATCAAGCTGATGAGTCATACGATGAAGCTTTGGGAGAGGATTATTGAGAAGAGGTTGAGATCTATAACGCAGGTATCAAACAACCAATTGGTTTCATGCCTGGAAGATCAACAACATATGCTATTTTTATGATAAGGAGGCTTATGGAGAAGTATAGACAAAGAAAAAGAGATCTTCATATGGTGTTTATCGATATGGAAAAGGCTTATGATCGAGTACCTAGAGAAGTGTTGTGGGTTGTTTTGAAGAAAAAAAGGTGTGTCAATCCAATACATTGACTTGATCAAAGACATGTATGATAGCTCTACTACAAGTGTCAAGACTCCTGGAGGAGTGACGCCAACTTTTCCTATCACAATTGGGGTACACCAAGGATCACTTAACTCATATATGTTCATTCTTGTTATGCATGAGTTGACAAAGAATGTCCAGGATGATATTCCTTGGTGTATGTTATTAGCTGATGATATTGTTTTGATGGATGAAACTAAAGATGAATTGAATGATAAAGTTGAACATTGGATAAAGGCATTGGAATCGAATGGATTGATGATTAGCAGGAGAAAAATTGAGTATATGCATTGCAATTTCAGCCAATCTTGCAGTGTGAATGATGGAGCCAAGTTGGACGGAGTAGATATACCAAAATGTGATAAATTTCATTACTTGGGTTCTATTATTCAAATAGACGGGGATGTCCAAAATGATGTTTGTCACTGGATCACTGTAGGATGGTTGAAATGGAGGATTGTAACTAGAGTATTATGTGATCGGAAGATCCCTCTCATGTTAAAAAGTAAGTTTTATAGAACAACTATATGACCAACCATGCTCTATGGGAGTGAATGTTGGGCGGTGAAGAAACAAGGTCTCAACAAGATGAACGTGGCTGAAATGTGTATGTTGAGATTGATGTGTGGCAAGACAAGAAAAGATTGTTTGAGAAATTACTATATCAGGAATAAAGTGGGGGTGGCAAGCATTGAGGACAAGTTGTGTGAGGGCGGACTCATATGGTACAGACATGTGCAATGCAGATCAACTAGCGTGCCTATATGAAACAATGCTATTGAGCCAAATGCTATAAATAGAAGAAGGGGAAGGCCTAAATTAACATGGGATGATCATTTAAAGAGAGATTTTGAATCTATACATCTCAACCAAAATATGGCCCATGATAGAGATGAATGGAAATGAAGGATCCATGTAGTCGACCCCAATATAGTTGGGACTGAGGCTTAGATGATGATGATGATAATCATCATTGTATAAAGATCATGTAAGGCCTCAAACAATGTTTTCGTATTTGATCCTATACAATTATACTAAATGGATGATTACATATTCATTATGCCCTGAGGGTTTTAATCATACCGTCCAAATCCAACCGACCACTATATGTATATAGTCAAAGTTAGTGCCATACAAGGTCTAATGATCCATGACCTCACCTTCCTCGGTCAAAACAAGTGAATATGCAGTGACATCATGGGTCATCTGCTTCCAGAGACATTTTAGTCTAATTGTGCATATCTAGCCCACCTTGGTACAGGTTATGACACTAGTGAAATTGATCTATGGCTTACAGCAATGCTCTTCCATGATTTTACTTATAGTCAATCACGTGATACATTTCCATGTATGACTTATAGCCAATCGTGTGATACATTTCCAGGTATGACTTACAGTAAAATATGTGATACATTTCTAGGTATGACTTACATTCAATCCTATGATACATATACATTTAGGACACAAGGAGATACCTCAACTTGCACCCCGCATATTCAACAATATGAACTCTGAGTTAAAACTCATTTCACCATTCAGCAAGTGCTGACGCTGAATGGATCTGTGGCACGGGGAAAACTACACTATTAGATTCCTCTTGATTAATTAGATCTATGTAAACATCTTTAAGCATCAATCAAGTAACAACATATAACCTCTAAATAAGATCTACATAAATAGAGCATGATTCGTCTCCAGAACACATTGAATCACATTAAGTGTGATCTCATCACATCATGTCTCTTTATGCTTACTATTCACTACATGTCCATCACAAGGACCAATGTCCATCACAAGGACCACATGCCCATCACAAGGACCACATGTCCATCACAATGATCAATGTCCATCACAAGGACCACATGTCCATCACAAGGACCACATGTCCCTCACAAGGATCAATGTCCATCACAAGGACCAAATGTTCATCACAACATAACTACTATAGCTCATACCTAGCTATGTACATCATTTAGTATCACCTACATGGTTAGAAAATGATAACAAGAAGGCAAAGAATCATCATCTCACAGAACTCATGCTATACATTTACATCATACATTTTGCATCATAACAATTAGGGTTTCACTTGTCCTGATTAGGGTTTACAAGGTTGGGTCACCAACCACCCTTAGATTATCACTTTCCTCACTATTATGAGACGTGTTATGAGATATAGAAGCATGTTTCTCATTATCATATAAAACATGTTATGTGGTTTAGAAACATAACCCTCACATCATACGTACAACTACTCCATAGGATATCACCTCATCACTATGAAACCCTATCATCAACATGGTATGTCTCAACCATCACCATAGAGTATCGGTTAGGGTTAGGGTATCGGTCACAACACTAAGGTAGGGTATACACCACCACAATTAAATATGGTATCAGTTTATCTTCACTATTTATTAGGCTCAACACCTCCATGAGAGGGTGTTAGTCAAGGCACAACAAAGGATATCGATCTAGAGGTGCATGAGAAAGTGTATCGGTCACACCATCTCATAAGGTAGCAGGCTCACTATCTCTTAGAGTATCGTCCTACCCATCAACTAGGGTATCAGTCTACCCATCAACTAGGGTATCAGCCTATGTGTCCCTTTGTGTATTGGCCACATAGATCTCCATAAGATATCAGCCACTAGGGTTTGGTTGTATCGGTTGAACCTCAAGGAAGATGTTTCCCTCATCAACTCAAGGTTTTTTGGGCTAGAGATTATCGGATTACAAGGTGTGTTGAGTTGCAAGGTGTGTCAGATTGTATGTATCAGATTAGGGTTACCCATGTCGACCTCCATACTCAACTAAAAGCATCAAGGTTCAACACTCTTCTTCACTAGTCATCACTTGATCATGACAAGCCAACATCATAAGAGGTATATTGGTTTACACAAGAGCATATCGGTCTGGCATATCAGTTTACATGCATATTAGTTTAACACATCATATTGGTGTAGAATATCAGTTTAGTCATCTTCTACCTGAAGATGACGACACTATCAAGGCAAAAGAAAGGTGCATCTCATGGAAGCAACTTAGCAAGGTTTTATTTTCAAAAATAGAATGTAAGGCTACCAAGAAAAGCTACTAACCATCTAGAAATATTGAGCTAAGAACACTAGCAAGGTAACAAGTAAAAAAGTGATAATAACAAAGTAGGTTTAGAGTTATATAACCTGTCTAAAGATCAACCACCAAGCTCTAAGGTCCAAGGTCAAGCTCCAAGATTCCTAAGCTCAAGGTAGAAGAAGATCCTCCTACCTCAATCTCCACAACACCTCCAAGAAGGACGATAGTACCATGGTCAAGAAAGAAAAAGAGAGAAAAGAAGGTACCAACATCCATGGTCGAGAAGAAGAAAGAAGGAGAGAAAGAAAGATAAAAACCATGGCTTACCAAGGAAGAAGATGAAAGAGAGCACCACAAGCCTTTGGCTCACGCATCAAGCTCTAAGAGAGAGTGCTCTTCAAGCTCAAGGTCGGCCACCAAGGAGAGAAAGAAAAGATCAAAGGGTTCTCTTACATGGGAAGAGAGGGGTATATATACATGGACGATGAGAGAGAGAGAGAGAGCAAGGGGAAGGTGTCACCACCTTAGCACCCTAAATGACACATGTACAAGAAGAAAGGCCACATGCCACACCATGCAACAAGGTGATAGGACTTATGTCTAGCCCACTTGGTCACTAAGGAAGATCAAGGTCGATACACTCATCCACCCCCTTTCACAAACTGATAGGGATGGAAACCTAGGTTACAAACTGATATGTCACTCCTCTAGAGTCACCACAACTGATATGGTGATCCTCAAGATACCACCGAACTGATAGGATGTCTCTTAAGACACCCTCAACTGATACCAAGCCTCCTCAAGATAACCACAAATCGATATAGGGTCTCACCAAGGCTCTCAAGCCCGAGACATTACTCTTAAGAGCAAAGCACACCTCAAACATGTGCCCAAAACATGACCAAGGTTCTCACCACTAACTAAGGCCAAAACAAGGTTCCCAACACTTTCTCTCTCCTCTAGATGGTGCCAAGAGAGAGAATAAACACTCTAGAGGTGGCAAACTTGCACATCAACCCCTACTATGGGTGAATTGCAAGTTTGCACCAAACCTCACCATAAAGTGCAAGCATTAAGAAATAAGATCAAAAAAGAAACACAAATCTCCAACATGCCCTAATTACATCTTAGAAGATTAGAGCAAGGAGCTAAGAAACATGCTTAAGCAAAACAAATAGGGTTAGCCCAAAATGTGGGTCAAGGTCCTTATAGACACAATCATTCAAAGCACTGATGATCTGATCCTTGTTAGTTATTCCACTAAGTTTAGAAGGGAGTTTCTATAGAATATGCCAGTTGCAAAATGATGCTTACATGATGGAAAAGCAGTAATAATCAAATCATTCATTGATGGGTCTTGATCAATTATGATGGAGACTGACTCTTTCCCAAAACACAGTAAATATTGACTGAAAACCCATATAAATGACTCATACTTAATATCTGACAACAAGACTCAAGCAAATAACACTATTTTGCAATGGTGATCAACACCACCAAACATTCTAGAAACCATTCAATACTTATTGGCACAATGAGTCGTATCAAATACAATGGCATCATCAAAGAGTGCACAATAATCAATAGAGATGGGATCAAACCAAAACAAATGTGTCAAGCAACCATCAAAATCTTTTCAATACATATAAAAGAATTTAGAATCCAAGACTTTGAAGCTTGGAAAATGATCTAACACCTATCCACATCATTATCTGCAAACTCTTTTCTCTTCCTACTGAGGTGTCCATGAGCTTGTCTACTTGTAAATGTCAACTTGTCATAGCCACCAGACTTGGATGCTATTAATGTAAGTTTCTTAGACACATGTATGTTTGCTTGGCTCATAGAAGAAATCATGTCCTTTTGTCTCTAGTCTAAAGATGAATTACACTTCAAATATAAAAGATGAGCAGTATCAACAAGATCATGATTGTGATCCTCAACAAATGCACTAACAAACCATCTAGAGGAGAACTTGTCCAATGCCAATCTGAGCATGTCTTTGCACCCACACCTTTTCATTAAACATCTATGTTTCTTGGATAATTTCTCATTTAGATCAGAAACATCTTCACGAGCAGGACTTAAAAGACCATTAGATCTCTTAGAATGCTTATTTTCACCTTGTTTATCACTAACTGAATCTTTTGCCAACAAAACCTTAGTACAACCTTGATAATGATTATCATCTTTTCTAACATTAAAACCAATCAAACCAGCATATCTACAATAAAAAGCTACACCATCATCTAAACTTCCAAAACCAAGTCCAATCCTAGGGATATCAGCTACAGAAAGGATCTCACAATCAACAGATGAAAAGGAATGCAGGTTATCATCACAGTCAGTAATAGCATTGCTAGCATCACTATCAAGGCTGGGATCCATAATAGTATCATCCTCACAAACAAAAACATGCATAAAATGTAAGACACAGTTTCAGTAAATAAAAGCTGAAAAATTTAATGAAGACAAGCCTTGAGTAAAACAAAGGCATTAAACTATAATGGAGACACACATGAAGTAACTAAAAGCAGTGCACTGAAATAGGCCACATAGATAGTAACTGAAAGTAGTTCATTGTGGTGGAACCACACCAAGAGAAAATAGAGATGATGTACTATAATGAGAATGAAACAAAGTGTAAAACAAAGGCTATAAATTGTAATTGAGACACACATTAAGTAACTGAAAGTAGTGCATTGTGGTGGAACCACACAAAGAGCAAACAGAAACAATGCATTATAATAAGAACGACACAAAGAGTAAAACAAAGGCAGTAAATTATAATGGAAACAAATGAAGTAACTGAAAGTAGTGCATTGTAATAGGCCACATAGACAGTAACTGAAAGCAGTGCATTGTGGTGGAACCAACAAAAAGCAAACAGAGACAATATACTATAATGGGAATGACACAAAGAGTAAAAAATAAAATGTACTACAATGAGAACTACACAAAGAGTAAATAGAGACCATGTACTATAATGAGAACCACACAAGAAAGCTATGAATGAATAAGAGGGAATATCGAACAAGGGCATGTTTTTGATTAAAAGTTATCCTTAAGAAAGCTACGAATGAATGAATCCCTAAAATTGATCTTTTTAGTATTGAACAGGGGCATGTTTATGATTAGAAGTTTTCCATAAGAAAGTTATGAATGAATGAATCCTTAAAATTGATCTTTTTCAGTAGTTTGTAATCAAATATATATATTCTTGATAGAAGCTAACACAAATCCAACTAAATACCGTGATAACTTGTTAGTATATGAGAAGCTATTGGATAGCAGGGAATAGGTTGAATCTGCTATATAATTATATGATGTATCATTGCTTGTCAATTAGAAGATTTGACGATTACAATAGTAGCCATCAAAGAAAAGATTTATCTTTTTCTAAGAAACTGATATGAAATTGTCATGGCAAATGTGCCGCCAGATCATCAATGAATAAGAGGAAATCAACATAGAGAAAAGCAAGAAGTAAAGGCAGGAAGGGATTGCTTACCTTGTTTTCCTAGTGCCGCCACTACTCTACCCTAATTCTGGACACCAAACGTGATCTTAGCCTGTCACCAGGTCCCATGTTGTGGATATGCCATTAACCCGCCCCTTATGTGGTAGAGAGAAAGTGGGAGCACCCAAAGGAGAGAAGGAGAAATGGAGGAGGAGCACCGAAAACTAAGAGCCAAGCACTGGAGGAAGAGAATTGTAAAGGAGCTTCACGCTAGGGTGCTTCAGGCGGTAGTGCGGCGCAACACGAGGGAAAAATGTCAGTGGCACAAAATAGTAAGTAGCTTGATATTTTTAAGTCGCAGGAGGCACGAGTAGCTAAACTAAATATGCATACGCGGGCATTAAATACATACCCATATATATATAAAGAGAGAGAGAATATTATACTTATATATTTATATATATAATCATATAAGGATTGGAAAAATAAATAATGTTACCAAATCAATATTTCCTACCATAAAGTGAAAAAAAGCATGATGTTTTTGTTGTGTAATTATCAATTAACTAATAAGATACCTAATACAAGTTAAAACCAAAAAATAAAAATAAAGTCACAAAAATATTATTTTAATTCTATTAATCAATCAAACAACTCATTCAATCAAAATTACAATGAAGATGATAACGATAAAAAAATCAAGATATCCACATTATCAAAGCACTTTTTCACTTATAATGATTTAGCTATTAGTAAAGTTGTTGAAAGTGATCAACATATTACTTGTCAAGTCAATGTCTCAGGTAAATCTTTTATCCTTAGTGTTGTCTATGGGTACAATCTTGAGCATAAATGTTTAACATCATTGAATCACCTTTGGTATAATGATTTGGATTACCCTTGGATTCTGGAGGGGGATCTTAATGATGTCAGACTATCTTCTAAAAGGTTTGGGAGAGTTGAACCTTCGTACAATGCCATGTCTCAGTTCAATGATTTATTAATAATAATAAATTGTTTGAGTTGAATATGATTGAAGCTCACTTCACCTGGGATAATAGGCAAGATGGTGATAAACTTGTTATGTCTAAGATTGATAGAGTCTTACACAATAGACAATTCATTGGCTACTTCCCTATTGTGTGGGGTAAAATTACATGTTCTATTCAAAGTGACCATAACATGATGTGTGTCTGTTTTGATGGTGTTGACTATAAGAAAGGGACTCATTTCTTTTTTATTAATGATTGGACTGATGCCCCTGGTTTTTTTTATTCTTTAAAATAAGTGTGGGAGATGGAAGTAGTTGGTAATCCTATGTTCAAACTTTGTAAGAAGTTGAGATATACTAGAAAAGCCTCTGTTTATGGAACAAAACCAACGTTGGTAATATTTCTAAGAACTATAAAATCTTAGAAGCTAAAGCTTGTGCTGCTCAACCTAATATGGATAGTAATTCTCATGATAATGGTATTGTTTCTTGTGCCTTACAAAAAAGGAAAGTTGTTATGGAGGCAGATGAAGTTGAAATCCAGGGTCCATTGACTCAGACTAGGTGATAAAAATGCACAGTTTTTTTCCATCTCTAAAGTCCAGAAGGAATAGGAGCTCTATTAAGACTCTTCTTATTGATGGTATTCTCTATTCTGATGAAAATGCAAGCCACATTTGTAGTAGAGATTAGGAACATGAGAAGTAGTAGAAGGAGCAAAAGCAACAGTAGCAGTAGAGACAAACAAGGAGGAGGAGGAGCAGTAGAACCCTAAAGCCCCCTCTACCAGTGGTTGAGTTGACTGATACAAAGGGGTTAAGCGAGCGGAAACACTCATCGTCGGTGAATCATCATGGACTGGTATTTGGAACTAGATCCGATCGAGGGGACACAATGCATGATTGTGAGTGTAAGCCCCATAAACAAGGAAAGAGAGAAAGAAAGAGAGAAGTAAAAGCCAGTTCGACATGCAACACTACCAACATTATCATCATCAACAAAAACAACCACCACCAAAGGGTTGTGTGACAAGATGAGGGTTCATCAAAAGGGAAAGAGGGAAACCCTTCAACATCGACCCTTCCCACCTCTTGCCCAATTTGAAGCCTTCATTTTCCCAACTCTCCAGCTTCATACAAGAAGCATGTCTCTATCTGATATGGGCGAGCCCCGTGTTTGGACCTAAAGCCTTGATCAGATATGAATAAACAAAGGCCCTATTTTCATAATTTAAGAGCTTTTATGTAACTCTATTGATGTAGTTAAAATGCTTACTAGAATATAACTTTAATCTTGTAGTATCTTAAGACCATAGAACTATCTTAGTGTCAAAACTTGTTGGATAGTGAAACGAGTAATAAAAAAGGAGCTCATAGTCATATATCATTGATTACATGCGGGTGTTGAGAGTGGTTGAGGTCGTGTTTCAGATTTGATATGATTGAGAGAGGCTATGGTTGTAACTTGGATTTGAGGGTTTATATCCTAGTTTTTGGTGGTGTGGCCTATGTATCTAGGATGAACCAGACTATTTTTAGTAGTCGAGCCAATGTACCACTATAGTTGTTACTCATACGAAGTGAGGGGAAGAGCTCTTTAGGATCTGGATATCCTAGATCTTATACAAGGTTGATTGTGACATTGTAGTGGTCAGCTACTAGTTTGATTGGTATGCCTCAAACTACCCAAGGCTTAATAAAAATAGTTAGTCAACCATGTAGCAAACTTGTCAGGGTTTCTTGACAAAACACATTTGATGATTATTATTGCCTTATTTCTCTTGATAATGTCTTATGTGTATCATATATTTTCATGTGTAGTTTCATGTATCTAAAATTTCAATTGTGCTTTCTCATTATATATACAATTATCATTCTTTCTAATCAGTTGTACTATCAACCTTAATTGATTTCATTAAGTAATCTTCTTGTGAGAAATTGACGTTATTAGAGGTTATATCATATTGTTGGGAGATGGGTCTTTCTCTTGGGTTTCCACACCCTTTTTAGGTGATTAGTAGTGGGATCAAACTTGTGATGGTGAGGAGGAGGATCAGTTTGAAGATCTTTAGAGATCGAGAGGTTGTTGTGGTTTGGTATAGAATTTTATAGTCATCCATGTACTATAAAATTTGGGAAAAGGGATTTTTATATAGTGCACATCGACTCAATTTTTGTATACAAGTCATGTCTAAGGCCACTAGACTAATGTAATGTTACCTAGTATATATATACATGTGTGTCTGAAGTTGGACCTTTGTGCATATGTTTCTCGGGAATGTTAGGAAATTTTATTCAGTTTTAATTCAATACCACTTTAGTAACATGGTTAACTAGTGTTAAACTACTATTTTGGTTTTGAGTAATCTCATGAGTGTGATGAGTTGCCACATGGGTGTGGAAACAATTGCTCAAGAATAGGGAGAGTCAATGACTCAACAACGGTAAGGCCCCTGACCTAGCCTTATGCTTGATCTTGTTTGATTAACATAATAAGATGCTTAAAATATTAATCTAATAATGTGATGTACCTTAATAACATGTGATGTGCATATGTTTTCAGTGTGGTCCAATTTGGATGATATTTGAGCTAGTTACATACATATGTGCTTATTTTGGAGCTAATTGTAATTTACCCGTGTTTAGGGTTTACCTTACCATTTGTCACATGCTTGATGTTCCCCACATGTTTTTGTATCATGTTTAGGAGATTTGTGCCTTAGGTCGCTTTGTTGTACCTTGGTTTGATGAGGAGGAATGTGGTGACATCATGTGTTAGTTATAGGGTTGCTTGGATGCCCTAGTTTGGTGTTGACAATGTGTGTTGACCGTTGAGTTTTTTGTTTTTAGTGACCACCTTGTTTTTACTTTGACCTTGATCAATGTGATTGAAGAGTTTTTGAAGTGTGCCATGTGTTCTCTGTGGTCGAAGAGCCTTTATCCCCTCTCTTTAGTCGATGAGAACCTAGGGTTTTGATGTTATGCGACCATTGTGTTTTGAGCATGTTTTGGTCGCTGAGTTTCTCTTCACCTGATGGAATTTTGGACCAAGTGAGGTCAATGGTCCTATATTTTAATGATCTTTGTTGCATGCATGGTTTTATTTCTTGTATGGATGTTATATTGTGGACAATTGGTACATGTGTGCATGGCACCTAACCTCCCATACCTCTCTCCTACCCCTAGGTATATAAACCCTCTCTTTGCATACAAGTATCCTCTTAGACTCTCTTATTTCTCTCTTCTCTTTGGATCTCATCACTTGTGTTCTTGGTGGAGAATGAGAGCTCAACCTTGGAGCAAGGTGGTTGAACCCTTGCATGTATGGATCTAGGGTTGGAGCAACTCATCATTGGTGATCCTTTTGTGCTCCTTGATCTTGGTAAGTGATCTATTCTTCTTGGTTTTGTTTTCTTACAACCCTACCCCTCTCTTATTTCTCTTGTCCAAATCCATGGCTTTCCATGGTGGTGCTTCTTGAGGAACTTCTCTCTCGTTTGGACGAATTCACAGTTCTCCATGGTAATGCCTAAAGTTGAGTTTAAGATCACCTCTCTTCCTTATCTTTTCAGTCTATTGTTTTCCCTCTTCCTTGTGCACCTTTAACCTATGGTTTTCCCCCTCCTTGAGGTGATGATAGCTTGTTCATGAGGTGGTGGTCAATCTTTGGTTTTCCTCTCTTTCCTTGGAGCATCTTTCTTTTGAAGTTGTTCTTCACAATCAAGGTGAGTTATATAACTTTCTCCTCAATTATTGTTGCACTTAATCTTGCATGAAATTAATCAATCCCTAAAATGTTGTTCATAATAGTATGTTGATGATATCGTGAGCTAGGGTTTTTTATTTTTTGGTGATCTTGAGTAGAGTAACTTCTTTTCCTAAACCCTAATGCTTGTACCTGAAATTTTATTGATGATGAAGGTTTTGGTTCTTGCATGCACATGCTAAACCTTAGTTTTCTTCTTATGATAATGGCTTTGATATCTTGCTCGATAATGGAGGTTTTTGGATACATGGGTGATGACTAAATGATTGGTTTTCTCTCTCTTGCATCATGGTTTGGTTTTTTTCATGATTGGTGACCAAATTTAGGGTTGTGGTGATGACCTTCCTTTTGTGCTTTGCACTTTGGTGATTTTTGGTTCATGGTGGCAATCAACATGTTTTGACCATGTGTTTGAGGTGGCTTTCTCTCTCTTGATGTTCATCATGATATGGCCTATGTGGTCAAAGAGTTTTAATGGTTTTGGGTCGCTAAGTAGGGACCTACTTGTGAGGCCACTAAGGTGATATGCTCCTCTTCATTCGATGAATTTCTCCTCATGGTCTTTGGTCGCCAAGGTTTTCTTCTTGTAGTAGATTAATTTTGATTCTTCTTCAGTTGATGAAGGTGTGGTTGTTTCCTTCAGTCACCCAAGTTTTGGATCCATGACAACGTTGATGGTTGATCTTATCTTCATTCAATGAGAGTGTTGTGATGTATTTGATCAAAGATATGATCTTGTTCTCTTTGGTCGCTGGGCTTGATGGTTAACTTCGGCCACCATGGCTTTGTTTCTCTTCGGTCGTAGAGATATGTGAAGTAGGATTTCCTTCGGTTGGTGAGAATCCATGCATGTGTGTTTACCTTATGTTGTTACCTTATGATAATGATAGCCGATCTTACTTGTTTCTAAGAATGTAGGAGATGCTGATAATTAGGGTTTGGTGTTAGCTGTTGTTTTAAAACCCTAACTCAGTTAACTGAGTTGAAACCTAACCATAAATGCAAGTGTATAATGATGTTGCCTAGTTACTTGAGTAATGAGCATGTTAATATAATGATTTCTCTCTCCTAACCTATTATAACCCTAATATATTATCATACAAGCATTATATTTTTTGAATGCATGGTTATGCCAAACTTATGTGACATACGTGTGGTGATTATGAGCCTTGATGAGGCATGGAGAGAGAATGATGTTCTTATAGAGAACATTGTGAATGGTTCTATGGCCTGGCAATGGCTTTGTGCTCTATTTCAGATGATATCCTCTAGTGATGTGATAAGGGGTTGGAATCCAATGGTGAGGTGATAATGATGATGACCTTGTGTATGACAGTGAAATAGTACCATGTGGTGATGTGATCAACTTTATGCTTTATATGTTTTTTTTTTTTTTTGAAGTTTCACTCTACCTATATTTTATAGAATCTTCTTAGGGTTTTCTTATAACTTTATTGATGTAGTTAAAAGATACCCAATTGGATTAACTAATCACGTGGAATCCTAATCATGTAGTTTCCCGAGACATAGATCCATTCCAGTGTTAGAACTTGCTATATGGTGAAACAAGTATGCGTAGGGGAAACACATAGTGAATATTGTTGAGTATGTAGGGGGATTGAAGAGTACATCCTTTCCATCTAGATCCTAAGGTGTTTGAGAGTGGTTGTGGTCATGTCTCAGTGTTATATATGTGACATGTGAGGACCATGGTGAAAATAGTTTTGATTCTGCCTCAGATGATACAGATGTGCATAACCTAGTTTCTAGTGTCATGACCTATACCAAGGTGGGCTAGGTGTTTTCAGCTTGACTATATGTCGGTGATGGTAGTTTGACTAATATGTCACTGTGGTACAAACTCGAACTGACCGAGTGGGGAGAAGATCTTGGATTCCAACTCTGCCTAGATAATGTATGGCATTGATTTTGACTTAGTAGTAGTCAATTGGATTTGGGTGGTATGACTCAAATCCTCAAGGCATTAATTAAAAGACGTAATATAGATGTGTAGTATATTTTTGTTAGGGTTAAAAATGATTAATATTGAATGTTTACCCTTGACTTGTTTTTATTACTTCTTAGTCGTTATATTATACGGTAAGAGAAATCAATAGTTATACATGTTCTTTATATTCCTTCTAAAAGTATATGATGATTTGTTTATTTGTTGGAGCTGTTAAATCTGACTATCTTGTGTAATCAATTTAAATTATTCATTTAGCTTATTTTTCTCATCCTGCTTAATAATGTTATATAATGCTATTTCAATAATCGTTGGTTGAGAGTTATATCTTTTGTTGGGACATGGGTCTCACCCAGTGGTTCACCACATTTTCTTAGGTGGTTGTCAGTGACATGGAGGATCATTCTATCGAGGAAGAGAAGCTTGGAGATCAGTAGTCGTAGAAGGTTGGCAAGCTTCTAGTCTTGTAGTAGAGCCCTATGTGTCGTCCCTGTACTCTCAGGTCCAGGAGGGTTGTGTTTTGTAGATGATAATTTTGGATCCTAGATGGGTGATTATATTCTCTAGAGGGTGGGGGTGAATAGAATTTAATGCACTTAAACAAAATTCATTAGACCTTCAAGATATATCACAAGATAAGGTTGCTAAATAGGAAATTTGTGTGCAACTATAACATACATAGCAAGGGAGAAAGAGATTGATCAAACACAAGTAGACAAGCTATTTAGAGTGGTTCCACACTTCAAACTAAAAGTATGTCTGTCCACTTACCTAGAGAGGTCAACCTCTAGGATTTCCTAACCATTGCATTCTTATATTCATTCATAAGACTTACAATACATGACCAAACAAAGGACTTACCTATCCAATACAAAGAGTCTTCAACCTTACCAAGGACTTACCCACTTTGCAAGGAGTCTTCCGCCTTCTTCCAAGGACTTACCTACTCTTGCACAAGTCTTCATCCTTGTAGGAATTACCCACTCTTCTTGGATCTTCCGCCTTTGACTTCACCTTTGCTCAGAGAAGCTTCCACCAAGGACTTACCCACTTGAGCAAGGAGTCTTCTGCCTTCACCAAGGGCTTACCCACTCTTGCTCCAAGTCTTCAGCCTTGATCTTCACCAAGGGATGCCTTCCCTTGTTCTTCTTCACCTCTCTTAGCTAAGAGAGAGAACCTTCATCTTCATGATTGAAATGAGAGATGGGGAGGTGGTGGAATTGAGAGCCTCACAAGATATACATGTAGGACTAGGTATCTTACAAATCTCCTACTCACTCTAATGGATGTAGCAAGTGATTAAGCTTATAGAGAGAGGAGGTTCTAGGAAGCACTCAACTATTGAATAGGAACCTCACATAGAGTTTGCATTGAATGCTCAACCTTGGAATGAAGCCCAAGGGGTCCTATTTATAGATGGGGATGCCTCTTAGCCTTTAGGAACACTTGAGAACAAAAACTATCCATTTTGTGGCTTGCAATGGATATATTTTCACTTGTTGCAACTCCACAATGGCTAGAAGCACTTTTCCGTACAATGCAATCAGTCGATTTTCTATAAGGGTAACTCGATGGATAGAGTAAAAGACAAAGCCGACATTCAGACCATCAGTCAAGTTTGTCCTGGGGAAACTCGACCGACCAATGAAAATCAAATTGGTCTGGTACTCCATCGGTCGAGTTCTGTGTAGTGTAAACTCGACCGATCAAAAGTCATTTTCAAGATCCAATTAGGATCAGTCGAGTTTGCAAGTCACAGAACTCGACCGATGAACAACCTGATGTGAATTTTGGAAAATGGCTTTTGAGTGCTTAAACATTCGATCTAAGTGCTCCTGATATTTTTTCTAATCTTAATTACAAGTCATACAATCATTAAAAGTGATTTACAACATGATTCTAATAGATTTACATCATATTACAAAAATGTGCACTTGTATTGACTTTGACTTATCTTTTCTCCAATTTGAGATGCGCAAGTTAGGGCATTTGGAGTGTGTCTATACCTAATCTGAAATCACTCAAGTAGAGACATTAGACACCAATATGTGGAATGGTTAGTCATCATAAAAACATGGGTTTAGTCAATGTAAACGTGAGTCAACATTGACCTAATTGACCTTGAGTCAACATATATATATACATCAATACATGTTTTTGGCATTATGCCTTTGTTTTACATATGGCTTGTATAAGTGGCTTGTATATATGAATAGATATTTTTTAACAGGTGTGTGGTAGATGGCCACTATATAGATGTATATACCTAGTATGGTATGTGATATGTTATAGGTTGTGGACCTTGTTGTCATATGTTTTTGCCTTTGATGGTAATATAAAATTAATTTTAATTTACCCGTTCTTGGGGTAATTTGGACGTTTAGTAGATAATCACGTGTTTGTTTTGAGTTATCTTGATCATATGGCATTGGGTTGTCACAACAACGGAGTCATCTCACGATAAGGTTTACCTCACTAGTAGATGCATGACATTTAGCGATGGGAGCATGCTGACACTTTGTTTTTGTGTGTGCACAAGGAGAACAACACTCGGTCATGGGAAAAGAAGAGGGACGGTATAGTTAGATATGTTACACCATACAACTAGATCCCAAGCAAGCTCTGCATGCCTAAGAAAAATCAAAAGAAAAGGATAAGGAAAGAAAGGAGAGAGATTTGGCCATTACATTGGGGTGATATAAGTAAGAACCGACCATGATTATTCCAAAAGGTAGCTTCTTGTACGTTATGTATCTTATTAGGTCTACCCACACAAGCTAAATAATGTTATAATAGATAGATCTAAAGAGTATATTTATGTATATCTTAAGGATATTTAAGTCTTAATTAGGTGAAATATTCTTATGAAGGAAAATAGAATGATAATGATGCTTTAGTAACAAGTTGTGATAGGAATATTTAAATTTCATGAAATAAGTTTCTCTAATCCTTTTCAAAGGTATATGATATGAATCTAGGTTCTATTCATAGTGAGTTGATGCATTTAGTTTTGTATCATGATGTTACCCAGGTAGGGGTACTTTGGTAATTTGAGGTCAAACGATGAGTGACTATTTGGGAAAATATATAAGATGCTATTTTAATATATCAATCATAAGAGTATTGGTGGATTTATGTTTTGATGAATATTAATATACAATAAAGAATTATGTTAGAGAGTAAGGTTTTGATCTTAATTGATGTGATTCATGAATCTAGTAATATGATATGTTTTGAGGATTCATGATCATGTTAATTTTAGTAAAGTATGTGTTGAGGGCAATCATATTTAAGAAAACCCTAACATGCATTGAAAGACCTATAGGGTCTAATACGATAAATGAGGGTTTATAGATATGTTATTAATATATGTGGATCAATTTTGTTCTTAGAAAAGCTAAGGTTGACTAAGACTTGGAGGTATAATAGAGTTTTATTACACATCAAGTAATTGGGTCATGTCCACTGAGTTCAAAGATATATATATATATATATATATATATATATCATTCATATCTTGTGTGTATCCTTACTAAGTAATTTAGGGATCGAGTTACTCTTAAATATTTAGGTTTCAAATATAATTCAATCATATTATAAGTAATTATCCATATTAGATCATATTCATATTTCAAAGACTTAAGAACCAAGATATACAATATTCGTATGTTTATTTCCATATCTTTTTAGTTATGAGCCTAGCATACATATTTCCAATCATTTGATTATTTCAATTAGTTAATAAATAGTAAAGGATATGCAATTTCATTGGTTGCTCAGATGATACTTTGTATCCTAATTTGGTCACTTAGTAAATCAGATTCAAATCAAATTCCGATATAGATAAAGTTTCAATTCATATAATAAGTTCCTAGATTCCCTAGAGGCACACCGTTCAATAGAAGAGACCATCATGGTAATTGTTTATCATTAAAGATCAACGAGATACACTTCAATGTTATGACACTTTGATGAACCTGTTGAGTTTAGTCAAATTGGGCACTTTCTGCTAATAGAGAGAACTTATTGTATAACAGTGGCCACAAAATATATAAAAGTCATACAAGATGCTTAATTTAGTTAAATTTTTTATTTTTTAGTTCAAGCCTTCATACATAATGTGTTAGTATTTTTCTTAGTAGATCTTCAATTCCACTTACTCTAACACATATCCTAATTTGTTCATAGTTGGGAGGGAGGAGACATCCACATATCTAAATTACATGAGTAGTCAACAAAAATGATACAAAATCATCTCTAATAGTTTTACTTAGGTTGGTGCCATCTACACTATCTAAGAGCTCAAGAATTAATGACATGCTTTTACATCATATATTTGAATTTATTTATCTTGACATGAAAAAGTTTCTTTTCTAAAAATCTATGAGAATAAATTTTATACACTAGTGCATGATGGTTTCTTTCTAATATTGTTGTAATGATGTTGTGTCTATTACATCCCCATATGAAAAAAAATAATGGATGTCTATGTTTCTGCTAAAAAAATTGAGTGTTAGAGTTACCAAATGATAAAGTGAATAAATAAGCTAGTCTACAAAGAACCAAGTTATCTTAAGGGATAAGTAACAAATTATAAGTTGTTTACTTTTAGTAATTTTTTTTAAATGTTATATACCTTTTAGTGGATGTTTCTATATGATTTTCATAAGGTTCTTCACATGTTTTTTAGTTGGAATAACAAGAGTGAATAGTCCAGTTTGAGGATAATGTAATAAAATGAAAGATATGTGGGTGTATATTCTTTGTTGTAATTTCATTACCTTTTCTAATAATCATGTGTAAATAGTTGTTATTAATCTTTTTATTATTACACATCAGTAAGCCTTTGTAAGAGGAACAAGGTTCTTACTCAATAAGTTGGTACCAATAATTTTTTTGGGGTCTAATGTTGAGTTCCAACACAATTTGATTTGAGTCATGTAAACTTGTGGGTGACTTATGGGTTGTGTGGTTTACTCCTGGTCCAACTAGTTGGGTAAGACCAAGCATGTTCTAGATGGTATAAGATAGAAGTAAGTTTGGTATATGTTCCTTAGCTTGTACACTTGATTTACATAATTTGAAGGAAAAGGAAAATTTTCCGTTTGATTTATACATGTTTTGCTCATAGGTTTTATTATCTTAGCTAAAATTGGGTTAGCTTAAAGATTTTTCTTAACAATTGAGTATTAATGTCAAATCATAAATTTTATTCTTACACTTTTGCTATTGAGGGATATACAAAGGGTATATTTAGAAATCTACCTCATACTCACATTCAAGTATGATTGTCATCTTCTAAACCATAGTGTGTTCACTCAACTTGTGTCACTTTGATTAACATACATACATGATAAACAACATTATTTACAATGATAAATTATGTATAACTTTAAGCTAGGGTGAAAGAAAAACGTCAATTTTATATATGCCATGTGAATGTGTATTGCCTATATGTTTTCCACATACATTGCAACAAAATTGCATGATAGTTCTAGTAAGACCCCAGACCTATGTATTGGGTTAACACAATTTCCTTTATCTTGATTAAATTTTTAGAACCTATCCCTAAGCATTTGATGTGTTATTATAGCTTGTGGATAGCTTAAGTCTCCAATTTGAGCTTGTTTGGATGATGTGTGTGCTATATGTGCTTGTTTTGGGTCAAATTGCATTGTACCCAACTATGAGGGTTATCTTGGAATTTACCACATCTAGAGTGTTTATTCTCTCTCTTGGCTTCATGAGAGAGAGAGAGAGAGTATGATTCTTTGGTGCACTTTAGTTGAGCCTTGAATGAGTGGTGGCATCACTAGAGATGATTAGGGTTCCTAGGGTTTTGGGTGTCTCGACCATGTGTACCTTGTTGAAGGTGGTGACCTTTGTCTCGACCTTGAGAGGATGTCTTGTGAGTGTCTCGTCTAAGATAAATTCTCTAGGTGTTGTTGTCTGAACCCTTATGGTTTGGGTTTGTCTTGGGTCGAGACAATTGTTTTCTAGTGAAGTGTCTCGACCTAGTGTTTGTGGTGATCCTTTTGTCTCAACATGTGATGTTTTGGTTCTTTGTCTCGACCATGTGGTATCTCCTTGATGTGTCACGACCGAGACCATATGTTGGGTGATCCAAGTGCTCAGACCCAACATAGGTTGTATCACCATCTCGCGCATGCAAGGTTTAAGTGGTTGCATGTAGGTTTCTTGGGTGGACAAGTGTCCCTTTGGTGCCTTTTAGTGTTGGCACATCATCCCTCACCCTACTTCCCTCCTCCTTTTCCATATAAGCCCTATTCTCTACATGCAAGTGACAATTGTTTGGCCCTTATGCTTATCCTTCCTTACATGCTCGTCCTTGGAGCTTGGTGAAGGAAGGAGAGTTGATCCATGGAGCCTTGGTGATCAGATCCTTTACATGTGGTGACTCTTTCTCATCTTCAACCTTGGTAAGTATATGCCTTTCCTTGATGGCGTTTCCTTTGATCTCCTACCCCATCTTCTTCTTTTCTCAGCCTTAGACCATGAAACCTCCATGGTGGTAACCCCTCATCGCAAGGGTCATAGGCCGTGTTTTGACCAGGTGGATCCAAGTATGAGGAAGTTTCCTTCTCTCTTTCTCCCTCCTTCTTTTGGTTTGGCCTAGAGCTTCTTGACCTATTTTTTAGGCTATCTTTGACCTTGGTATATTCTTCTTCTTGATCTGTTCTTGTGGTTGAAAGTGGAGCCTTTGATGGAGCTTCATCATCCTTGGTGATCATGCGCTTGGAGCTAGTGCCCTTGGAGTTGATCTTCTTTAAGGCCGATGATATAACCCTCTACCCTCTTATATTACTAGCATCTTACTTTTATTCTTGCATGTTCTTGTTTCTATATCTAAAAGATGGTATTAATATGATATATGATGATCCTAAAAAATTAGGGTTTATGACTTTGTAGTTTTCTCATGAGGATAACTCTCTTTCTTAAACCATAATTTCTATGTGCATATTTTCTAAGTGGTTTTGGAGAGGATGATCTTACATGCTTCTTGAGCTTTGGTCTTGTCACCATGTTTTAGGTTCAGCCATTATATTTTCCTTGGAGTTTTGGATGTTTCACCTGTGTGTTGTGGTTTGGCTTTCTCTCTCCTATATGGTTTTTCTTGATGATCTTCATGGCACTTGTTCTAGGGTTTGATGATCTTAAATTCATGAGTTTTAATCTTTGTGATGCTTGGTATCTTGCTGTTTGACCCATGTCACAGTAGAGACATAAGTGCCTTGGTGTTTTGGGGTCGAGGCATGTGTCCTCTTGATGTGTTGGGTCACACACCCTTGCTATGGCCTTGGGTCAAGGCATTTCTTTTCTCATGTGTTGAGCGTGTTGGTTGCTTGGTTTGGTCATGACATTGCATTGCGTCTGTTTGAGATGCTTTGTTTTACCTATGGTTGTAACACCATTCTTGGTTTTGTTCGTAACCCTTGGTAATTTGGACAAGAGGATGATCTTGTTTTGGGGTCGAGACGCTACTCTGTTGGGTGTCACGGCCGTGATGTTGCTTGGGTTTTGGTCGCAACACTGCTTTGTGCTTAGCCGCTATGCTTGGTTGTGACACCTGTTTCTTTCTGGTTGAGATGCCTAGATACTTTGAGTCTGGTTGTGATAATCCTTGAGGGGCCGAGACATGCTTGTATGTTGCGGTCATGCCATTGTGTTGTCATGGTTGTGATGCTGCTTTCGGTCATAGTTGTAATGCCCAATTCTGGCTCTGGTCATGACGTTGTTGAGTGGTTGTGAAGCCATGTTGGTGTGAGGTCGATATAGGTGTCGAGTGGTTGGTCGAGACACCATGCTTGCAAGGTGGTCAAGATGCTTGTGTTGGGTTTGGTCATGACATTAGGTGGGATGGGGGTCATGACGCTTTACTGGCTTGAGATCGTGACACTTGGATGGTGTGTGGTCGTGACATATGTATGACACAATGAGGTGATATACACACATGCATATGATGGTGATACCTAGTGGGTTTGACATAATGCTCTAAACATGGTTAATTAATGATGTATATTAACCCTAATGTTCTCCAATAAAGTGGGAGATATTGCGCCTAATGTTTGGTGATTGCTTATGCTATACAATCCTAATTGGCAACATGAGGAACTCTAACACTGATTGTTGAGTCATATGATATGTCCATTTTTCTCTCTTGGAATGGCTATTTTGTCATGATGTTTTCTCTTTCCTATTTATAAACTTCTAACCTTGCAGGTGAATTGAATGCCATGGCTTGTGTATGTTATGGTGATGATTATGGGATACAAGGTCTTCGCTGTAAGCCTTGATGAGAGACGATGAGATCCTATTGATGTGATGGGTCCTATGATCTGGTGAGGGCTTGATGCCATTTGTGAGGTGGTATCCTATGGTGATGTGATTTGGGGAATTGATATCTCCACAGTGATGTGACATTGGTGAAGTGTGACAGTGATTATGGCCTTGTGAATGGCAGTGCTACAATGTTGTGTGATGATGTGACAAATTCACACCTTACAGATTTTACATCTCCTAAAGTTGTACTATGCTCTTATTCTTATAGAGTGTGTTTTAGATTTGTACGTTGTAACTTGATTGATGTTAAATACACTTATTTGACATATTTAATCAAGTGAAACATTAATCGTGTAGTTTCCATGTGCCATAGATGCATCCCAGTGTCAGTCTTAATGTTGGATGGTGAAATGAGTTTTTCACTTAGTAGAAGTTTGGAGTCATATACTATTGAGTATACACATTCACAAGGTGACAAGAGCTACGTGTCGTAGGTCAATGATGTGACTCAGTGCATATGCTTATGACACTTTCATAGGATTGGTTGTAGGCCATACCCTAGTAGGAGTGTGAATATAGGTTGTAGCTCAGTTTCACTAGAGTAGTACCTATATACCAAGGGAGGATAGGCTGTTGTGCAGTTAGACTTGATATGTCTCTGTAGTGTTCTCTCATGATGATCAGGAGGTGTGGAGAGGTTGTGGATTCTGACTCTTCCATAGACCTTGTATGGCACTGATTTTACTTTAGCAATGGTCAGTTAGAGCACGAGTGGTATACCTCATTTCCTCAGGGCGTAATAAGATACATAATACAATCGTGTAGTGTATTTGCATTAGGACAAAATGTGAAGAACATTGGTTGAAGCCTTGCCTTGCTTTTGTATAGTTTTAGTAATAGAAATTATACATGTTCTTCATATTCCTTCTTTTGAAATGTTAATTATTCTATTGCTCGGTGATAACTACCTAGTATTGTTTAACCTATTTTACCTGTTGGATGCATATCGTTTAGTTGAATTTTCTCAGTTAGTATTTATGTTTTCTATCTACTTTAGTTTATCTATGCTTTAATAGACATTGATGGAGAGTTATATCTCTTACTGGGATGTTTTATCTCACTATGTGTGTTTCTACATCTTTTAGGTTTTTGTGCACGACGAGGTGGAGATCGTGTAAGAAAGGAAGAGCAGTAGCACGAGAAGTAGTTCATAAGGTTGGATATGCTGCTTGTCTTTTATTGATAGAGTCCTAGAGTCATCCCTGTACACTCAAGTCCTTGGGGGTGTTCTCGATGTGTTTTGTAGATATGATATATCATGGTGAGGTTTTTGGCATGTGTGCCTTTTGTTGTACAGTTTTGGCAGGCATACATGTATGTATATGTGGAACAAGTATCTAATGTATCAGGTTGATGACAGGAAGGATGAAAATAATGATGTAAGCACCATGTGATATGTCTTATGTGATCCATGTGTCCTGTTGTGGACTTATATATAAAAGTTTTCGGCCTATGGTGCTTCTATGAAATCAATTTAAATTTCCTGCATTTTCTAGTAGTCTGCTTGCTTAGTGTTAATTCCGTGTTTGGTTTTGAGTTATCTCATTTGTGGCGCATTGAGGCGTCACAATTAAGGTTGGTATCAGAGCTTAGGTTTGTCGAGTCTACATGGACTAGGAATAGGGTTTGTGTCTATTCTAGTACCCTCCAGGCTATCTTATAGTGACTTTTGCTTATGCAGAAGAAGAAGAAGAGTTGAAAAGATGGCTGGAGAACAAGAAGAACATATTGCTGAGAGTGGTGTTGCTACACCAGGTGGAGGGGCAAGGAGGCAATTTGTTGAGGAGAGGGCTCCTGGGATGTCTTAGTTAGACCCTATAGTGGTGGTCAATCCTACTTTTCAGTCCATGTTTAGACAATTTATAGCCACGATTACACATATGGCAGACAGAATGTCATCCCCAATGTGGAATCTCTGGTCTCAGGTAAGACTTTTGAGCAGTTGAGGTGAGCTGTAGCTGTAGAGTATGTTGGTACGACAGATCCAGTAGATGCAGATCTTTGGTTGATGGACTTGGAGAAGGCCTTCAAGATCCTCAACATCCCCAAGGCATACAAAGTGAGGCATGTGGTGTATCTTTTAAAGGGGAGTGATGACCATTGGCGGGCCATATAAGAGGAGAAAAGTCTAGGTGTTGTGATCAATTAGGAGGAGTTATGATGTGAATTTTTTAGTCAGTACTTCCCTCAGACCTATCTGGATGAGAAGATCAGCCAGTTTGAGAGGATCTGATGGGGATCCATTTCGATCAGTGAGTATGAGGCAAAGTTTATGGAGTTGTTGAGGTTTTGTCCTCATATGGCTATGACAGATCAAGAGATGATCAAGCATTTTGAGAAGGGGTTGACTATGGAGTTGATGACATCGACAACCTCCTTAGAGAATAGAGAATGTTTTGTGATGTTCGTGGAGTCACTTACAAGGATAGAGAGATTTGTGGTTGAGAAGCATGAGAAAGGTGCCAGGAAGAGACTGACACAGTACCAAGAACATCTGCCAGGTGGCTTTAAGGAGCCTAGGTTTTCTGCACCGCCAACATAATAGAGTTCCAGTCCACTGATGCAGTGGTCACCAAGTAAGAGCAGAGGCTGTAGTTTTCCACCTGTTGGATCCCACAACACAATGTTAATGTCAATGATGGGTCCATCTAGGCCACAGTGCAAGACCAAGACTTGCCATAAGTGTGGGCAGGTGAGACACCTAAGGCAAGATTTTTCGGTGAAAGGTGATGAGGTGACCCAACAACCGAGGAAGATCTAGCAGGGCTCAAAGAGACAACATTTTAGTAGTGATGGAAGAGGACGTGGACAAGCTTCATAGGCTGGATCCTCTAGATCAGACAACGGGGAACGACGACGACAACATGTGACAACTAGATTTTACACCTTGAGTCAGCTAGAAGGAGAGGTCAACCTACGAGTAGAGACAGGTCAAAGGAAGTTATTTCATTTTGACATGTCTTCTTCTGCTTTATATCTATTCTGGTTGACCTGAGTAGGAACTTGAGGTAGATATGCACAGGTAGTGCTCATCTCTTTACGCTTAGGATTTCGGGGGTAAAATCCTTGTTATGGGTTAATGATTTGTAAGACCCCTGACATGTGTTTTGGGTTAACCCTATTTTCTTTGTCTTGATTAAGTACTTATAACATTTCCCTAATCATTTGATATGTTCTTAGAGGTTGTGGAGAGCTTAAGTCTCCAGTTTGAGCTTGTTTGGATGATGTTTGTGCTTGATGTGCTAATTTTGGGTCAAATTGTAATTTATCCAAATATGAGGGTTATCTTGAAATTTTCCGCATATAGAGTGTTTCTTCTCTCTCTCTTGTCTTTCTGAGCCACTTGCATGAATAGAAGATGCTTTATATGGAAAAGAAGGAGGGAAGTAGGGTGAGGGATGATGTGAGAACACCAAAAGGCACCAAAGGGGCACTTGTCCATGCAAGAAACCATCATGCAACCACTTAAACCTTGCATGCACGAGATGGTGATACAACCTATGTTGGGTATCAACCACTTGGGTCACCAAACATATGGTCTCGATCATGACACACCAAGGACATATCACATGGTCAAGACAAAGTACCAAAATATTCCCCTCTCGAGACAAAAGGATCACCACAAATACTAGGTCGAAACACTTCACTAGAAGACAATTGTCTCAACCCAAGACAAACCCAAGCCATCACAGTTGAGACAACAACACCTATAGAAGGTGTCTTGGTTGAGACACTGACAAGACACCCTCTAAAGGTTGAGACAAAGGTCACCACCTTCAACAAGGTACATATGGTCGAGTCGCCCAAAACCCTAGGAACCCTATCCTTGCTTGCTCGTCCTTAGAGCTTAGTGGAGCAAGGAGAGTTGATCCCTGGAACCTTGGTGATCGGATCCTTTGCATGTGGTGACTCTTGCACATCTTCAACCTTGGTAAGTATATGCCTTTCCTTGAGGCGTTTCCTTTGATCTCCTACCCCATCTTCTTTTCTCAACCTTATACCATGGATCCTCCATGGTGGTCATTCTTGAGAAGTGAACCCCTCATCACAAGGGTCATATGCCATGTTTTGACAAGGTGGACCCAAGTGTGAGGAAGTTTCCTTCTCTCTTTCTCCCTCCTTTTGGTTCATCCTAGAGATTTTTGCCCTATTTTCTTGGGTTATCTTTGACCTTGGCATATTCTTCTTCTTGAGGTGTTCTTGTGGCCAAAAGTGGAGCCTTTGATGGATCTTCATCATCCTTGATGATCGTGTGCTTGGATCTAGTGATCCTTGGGGTTGATCTTCTTTAAGGAGGGTGATATAAGCCTCTACCCTCTTCTATTACTAAAATATTAGTTTTATGCTTGATGTTCTTGTTTATATATCTAAAATGTGGTATTAAGATGATAGATGATGATCCTACGAAACTAGGGTTTATGACTTTGTAGTTTTCTCATGAGGATAACTCTCTTTCTTAAACCCTAATTTCAATGTGCACGTTGTCTAAGTGGTTTTGGAGAGGATGATCTTGCATGCATCTCGAGCTTTGGTTTTGTCACCATATTTTAGGTTCGGCCATCATGTTTTCCTTGGAATTTTGGATGTTTCACCCTTGTGTTGTAGTTTAGATTTCTCTCTCCTAAGTGGTTTTTCTTGATGATCTTTATGGCACTTGTTCTAGGGTTTGATGATCTTAAATCCAAAAGTTTTAATCTTTGTGCCATTTTGTTTCTTATTGTTTGACCCATGTCAAAGTCAAGACATAAGTGCCTTGGTGTTTTGGGGTCGAGCCATGTGTCCTCTTGAGGTGTTGTGTCATACACCCTTGCTATGGCCTTGGGTCGAGGCATTTCTTTGCTCATGTGTTGAGCGTGCTAGTTGCTTGGTTTGGTCACAACACTATGTTGTGTCTGTTTGAGACGCTTCGTTTTAACTGTAGTTGTAACACCATGCTTGTTTTCGGTCATAACCCTTGGTATTTTGGTCAAGAGGATGATCTTGTTTTGGGGTCGAGATGCTACTCCGTTGGGTTTCACGGTCGTGACGTTGCTTGGGTTCTGGTCGCGACACTGCTTTGCGCTTGTATGTGATGCTTGGTCGTGAAACCTATTTCTTGCTGGTTGAGACGCCTACTTTGAGTCTGTTTGTGATAATCCTTGAGGGGTCCAGACATGCTCATATTTTGTGGTCATGGCATCGTGTTGTCACGGTTGCAACACTACTTTCGATTATAGTTGTGATGCCCAATTCTGGCTCTGGTCATGACATTGCTGAGTGGTCACGATGCCATGTTGTTGTGAGGTCGAGACAAGTGTTGAGTGGTTGGCAGAGACACCATGCTCGCATGGTGGTTGATACGCTTGTGTTGGGTGTGGTTGCGACACTAGGTGGGATGGGGGTCATGACCCTTTGTTGGCTTGAGGTCACAACACTTGGATGGTGTGTGGTCATGCCATACATGTGACACAATGAGGTGATACACACACACACACACACACACACACACACACATATATATATATATATGATAGTGTTACCTAGTGATGTTGACATAACACTCTAAACATGATTAATCAGTGATGTATCATAACCCTAATGTGCTCTAATAAAGTGGGAGATAGTGTACCTAGGGTTTGGTGATTGCTTATGCCATAAAACCCTAATCGGCCACGTGAGGAACCCTAACCCTGATTGTTGAGTCATATGATATGTTCATTTCTCTCTCCTAGATTGGCTATTATATCATGAGGTTTTCTCTCTCCTATTTATAAACCTCTAAACTTACAGGTGAAATGAATGTCATGTCTTGTGTATTCTATGGTGATGATTATGGGATATAGGGTGTTAGCTATAAGCCTTTATGAGACATGATGAGATCATATTCATGTGATGGGTCCTATGATCTATTGAGGGCTTGATGCCTATTATGAGGTGATATACTCTAGTGATGTGATTTGGGGAATTGATATCTCCATAGTGATGTGACATTGGTGAAGTGTGACAGTGATTATGGCCTTGTCAATGGGAGTGCTACATTGTTGTGTGATGATGTGATAAGTTCACACCTTACACATTTTATATCTTATGAAGTTGTATTGTGCTCTTATTCTCATAGAGTCTGTTTCGGCTTTGTACGTTGTAACTTGATTGATGTTAAAAGACACTTAATTGACATATTTAATCAAGTGGAACCTTAATCATGTGGTTTCTGTGTACCATAGATGCATCTCAGTGTCAGTCTTAGTGTTGGATGGTGAAATAGGTTTTTTCCTTAGTAGAATCTCAGAGTCGTATACTATTGAGTATATGCATTCACATGATTGGCTACGGGCCATACCCTGGTAGAAGTGTGGATAGGGTTGTAGCTCAGTGATATGACTCAATGCATATGCTTATGATACATTCACAGGATTGAATGCAAGTCATACCCTGACAGGAGTGTGACTATGGGTTGTAGCTCAATTTCACTAGCATTGGGCCTATATACCAAGGCAAGCTAGGTTGTTTTGTAGTTAGACTTGATATGTCTCTACAATGTTCTTTCGTGCTGACCGAGAGGTGTGGAGAGGTCGTGGATTCTAGCTCTTACATAGACCTTGTATGACACTGATTTTGATTTAGCAGCAGTCAATTGGAGCATGAGTTGTATACCTCATCTCCTTAGGGCGTAATAGAATATGTAATACAACCGCATAGTGTATTTGCATAGGGACAAAATGCAAAGAATATTGGTTGATGCCTTGCCTTGCTTTTATATAACTTTAGTAATAGAAAATATACATGTTCTTCATATTCCTTTTTTTAGAATGTTAGTTGTTCTACCGCTCGATGATAACTACCTAGTATTGATTAACCTATTTTACCTATTGGATACATATTGTTTAGTTGAATCTGCTCAGTTAGTATTTATGTTACCTATCTGCTTCAGTTTATCTGTGCTTTAATTGACATTGGTGGTTAGTTATATCTCTCACTGGGACGTTTGGTCACCATGTGGGTTTCTAAATCTTTTAGGTAGTCGTGCACGATGAGATGGAGATCGTGCAACAGAGGAAGAACAACAACAAGAGCAGTATTTGATAAGGTTGAATGTGTTACTAGTCTTTTGTTGATAGAGTCATAGAGTCATCCCTATACACTCAGGTTCTTGGGGGTGTTCTTGACGTGTTTTGTAGATATGATAACGTTGGTAGGTTTTCGGCATGTGTGCCTTTTGTTGTAGAGTTTTGGAAGATGCACATGTATGTATATGTGGAACAGGCATCTCAGGTATCTGATTGATGATAGGAAGGATGAAAATAATGATGTAAGCACCTTATGATATGTGTTATGCGATCCAGGTGTCCTGTTGTGGACTTATATGTAAAAGTTTTTAGCTTATGGTGCTTCAATGAAATCAGTTTAAATTTTATGTGCTTTATGGTAGTCTGCTTGCTTAGTGTTAATTTCATGTTTGATTTTTAGTTATCTCATTTGTGATGCAGTGGGGTGTCACAGTTCTACAACTCCTAAGAGGTATAAATGAAAGGGATGAAAAAAGGTCAATTTCATATTTGCATGGTGAAATGTGTATTGTCTATATGTCTCCCTTAAAAATGGCAATGAAAATGCATAATATTTCAAAAACCCCTAAGAGGTTTATATAACCTTATGAATTTACCATTTTTAATGTATCCAAATGTAATCATTCCCACATGGAGACATGGGCTCTTCTTTTAGTATTAATATGACCTTATTCATGTTGATCAATTAACTAGATTTTTATAATACACATTTTTGCAATATAGTTCACACATTAAAATATCCAAATTTCTCATGAATGGACTTGTCTAGTCAATTGTTTCATAACACCAAGTTGATATGCATCTAGGAACATTATTTATTACAATAAGATGTAGAGAACCAAAAACCTTCATCCAGAGCTTACCAACAACAATATTCAAACCCTTATCAACAACTAACACAACAAATAAACAACTAATCAGTATACTACATGAACACACTGATCATTTTTTAGGTCATTTTCCTTTTCTGGGATATAGAATATTTTCGAAACATTGTAATATGTATTCAAATTGTCATCATTTTCACATAATGGATTTTTTAAGTAAAAAATTACTAGAATAGATTGTCCTCTGATAACATGATTAGTGATCTTCATAGTTTAAGTAGATGTTATCAATTCAAATATTTTATCCATTCCCATCCATGAGAAGACAAGCATATGAATTGAACAATAATAGAGCTACTGAAGAACTAGGTTCTACTTTTGTTTTGTGGAAACAAATTCTATTATATCATAATATATTCAAAGGTATAAGGATTTATTTATATATGCAATTAGCATGTTGTGATTATATGAATGCTCTGATGCCAATTTAGCTCGGCATAATTATTCATGTACAAATTCTTTATAAATAGAAGTATCATTTTCCTTTATCCAAAATGATTTATGTAAACCTTTCCTTTATAGCTATATTTGGCAGTGTTTCATTTGTCTTTAGCTACGAATAAGGTAGCATAAAATAGATATGTAGGGAATCACAAATTGTTGTCTTGTGGGTTTCTCACGTGTATGATACCACGTGAGTTAAACATGTGATTCGTGAATTTAAAAAATGGCATAAAATTTCAATGTGGTATTATATGCACCTGAAAGATCAAGACATTTGCATTTATCATGGTACGTAATTAACAATTTTGTTTTGATTCATGGTCAACAAAATTACTACAACATAATTTTTGTTGATTCTAATGCTTTCCTCGAATACTTTCCAAGACCATTAGTCATTTTGGTTCAACTTTGTTCAATGTACGATTATTATTTTCTCTCCATGTATTCTCCTACAATCACCTTCATGCCCAAATATAATGATTTCTCAATTCCCTAGCTTATGTTTGATGCTAGCACTATAGACTTCGCCACTTTCAGAGTTTGGCTCTAGAAGGGTGAGGATCTTTAGCGTGACAAACATGGGCATCTAAGACATCATGCAGTTGTTTCTACAAGAGTTTCCATGCTAACAGCTTACTTCTTAAGCTTGGAGCATAGGATTTTGATTTTAAGAAGAATTGGTGGATAGCTATTTTTATCATGTGGTGCTTTGAAGAATGGTTTTTCTCCTTTTTCTCGCAAAAGAGAAAGTTTTTAGGCAATAATCCTTATACGTTTACCATGTACATTCGTTTAGTGCACATACTGCTGGTGGATAGTGGTGAGATAGATGGTGAGAATTGCAAAATAGTGGGCTAGCAAAGAAGTATATTGTTGAGAACCTACTCACATCATGTGATGATATTTTGTTATTCTAATGGTATAACAGCTCGGGCGTTATGTGGGGAATTTTTAGAGTTAGTCGAACTCCCAAAAAGTTAGCGTTTGCATGGTTCTAGTGTGAACGTACACAACCTCAATCATGGCATAGTTACGCAAAGTTATGGTTCCACTTTCTAAATTCTAAGCTATCGGCTTTGCTGTTCCTTGTTTCAGGAGGAGCAGGCTACTCCGTTATTAATCAACTTGCACGTGTCCGTGCTCATGAATTTGTAGGGTGGGGATTATATTCGGGTTACACATGGCATTATCTTAAACAAGGTGCAGCCTGCTCCTTGTTTAATCAGGAACAGCAAATCCTACGGGATCACGTAGTCAAAGACTTTTGCCTACATAAGAACTTATGTAATTCCTTTAACCAGTTCAGGCCACGCCTCTCTGCAACTACTACTTATCAATGCCAGTTCTGAAAATAGGGTGGGGCTGAAAGTTGAAATCCTTACATCTACTTGCCAATGCCAGGTGACCAGGGCGTCTGCAAGAGCGGGGCCACAACGCAAGCATTAAAAACAACAATCTTTTGGAACTGGGAAGAAGGCCTTGCTTTGTCGAGGAATACCAGAGGGTCTAATCTAGCTTCGACACATCGAATGCAGACCTATAACTGTCTCCTCGTCGATCAACATATTGTTTGACCCGAATGTCACGGGATGGGATTAACAGCTCCTCTGTCCCCTTGTTTTGTATGGACGACGCCTCCAAACCTAGTTCCATCGAAGGTGACTGGTCGAGATTTGGTACTGGAGGTTGATTAAGGTTATCGAACATCCTCGCCTCCCCTGTACGATTGCACGGAGGGACCTTTAATGTCTGGTGGTTGTCTAGGGGCCCATGAGACTCGAAAAGAGTAGCAATATTTTGAATCAACGCTTCTAGATCTAGCCTGGCAGAGGACCTTGCAAGCCTCCTTGCCCACCTTGAGAGGGTGGGAGGCGAGGAAGTCCAGCAAAGCGACCAAGAATACGCCAAAGCCACCCGACAGATACATTCCACGGAGAAGAGCTACTGAATTGGAAGAGCCCCACGACGAGGTTTCCACCCAGTTGCTAAGCCACTAGGGCGACCGTCCGCTAGCGGCGCTTAAGTTTGTTTCACCTTCTACACTATACATCAAATTATATTTTGTTTGACGTCCCGTGGATATGCACCTACATTGTATGAACTTGAATCTTATTCCCCCAATGAAACCAATTATGTTACATCCAACACTAGCCCGTTATTCAAAATTTTCCGTTGAATGGGACTTCTTCCAACAAGAATTCATTTATTTTAATACTATAACAAAGGGCAACAAGGCCAATCAATTTGGGCTCTGAAGATTTTATCTTTTTGCTTACAAACAATCCAAAGTACAAACCTATAGTCAAGTTTGAACTATTTTCTACAAGATCTGATCAGCTAACAGCATGATGAAATGACTATAGCTCTTTTTCCCTCTTTAATGAAGCCATTGTCGTCAAAGTAATTCATAGACGGCAGGGCAGGTAAGACGAGAAAGGTTTCCGGTTTAAATCTAAAACCAAAAACGTACAGCTTAGTATTTGTCGCCATCAGAAAATTAAATGCCCAGCAATAAAACAAGTGACTTCAGAAGCATTACTTTTCGATCGGAGTAAAAACACTAGAAAAGAAAAACAAAATGGATGGAGTTGTTTCATAGGATAGAGTTGAAGCCGATAGCCAACTAGGGAGCAGAAGACGAGAGGCAAACGTCATGTGAACAGATCGAATGAACCGTTGTTGCCCCAAATCTATGGCAGAAAATTGAGAATCATCGGTTAAAGACAGCAACAACAGCCAATGCATGTACCGTTGTTCCTCTGGAAATAAGTTAATCACAAGCGACGGAGAATTTTAAAATCATCCGGCGTATCAAAACTGAGAGAAGCAGATTAAAAGTGGGGAAATATAGGAAGGCTCAGACTCGCCATTTTTTTTGTTAGCCAACATAAGGGCAGATCTACAAAGTAGCTGGCAACAGGTTACCCAGCGGACATGCCGACCACGCCGTCCAGTATCGCCAAACCACGTTTGCAGAGGAGATCACGAACATGAGAAGTAGTAGCAGGAGCAGCAGCAGCAGCAGAGACAAAGGAGGAGGAGCAGTAAAACCCTAAAGCCCCCTCTACCAGCGGCTCAGCCGACCGGTACGAAGAGGTTAAGCGAGCGGCAACACGCATCGCCGGCGAATCATCATGGCCTGGGATTGGGAACCGGATCCGATCGATGGGACAAAATGCATGCTTGCGAGCGTCAGCCCCGTAAAAAAGGAAAGAGAGAAAGAAAGAGAGAAGCAAAAGCCAGGCCGACATGCGGCATAGGCACTATCAACAGCACAACACCGCCGCCGCCGCCGCTAGGCAACAACACCGCCGAAGGACTGTGTGTGACTAAACGAGGGATCATCGGAGGGAAAGGGCCAAGGGGGCAACCCTTCAACACCAGCACTTTTTTTTTTTGAAAGCGAAAACCATCTTATTATTGCAAATCAGAACTTGCTACATTCTTCAGAGAGTTCGGAAAAAAGAACGGATCCATGGAAGAACTAACCGTGCCATGTAAAGCACCTTTAGCAACTTCATGGGCCAACCTATTACAGTGACGTTTAACAAAGGAAAAAGAGACTTCAGACTTAATGTCGTCGACTATATATGAGACCCAGGTGATCCCTCCTCCTGTCAGATTTGAGCAAGGAAACGATTGTTGTCTTGGAGTCAGACTCCACCTCAGCGGAGCTGAAGCCCCATGCTGCCGCTTGCTTCACTGTAGTAAGCACGGCCCGAGCTTCTGCAGATTTGACGTCACCGGAACAGCCCTCTTTCAGCTACCACCGCCAGCAGCTTTCCATATGCATCCCTTATTGCTCCCCCCATACCGATCAAACCATTCTGCCCCAGAGCTGCGTCACAATTTAGTTTTACTCTTCCTAGCTGCGGCCTAGTCCAGGTAGTAGTGGCTTTCGTGCTTTCCTTGTCACCGTTTTGCATTTCTCCATTAAAGCGGCTAAAGTCTGCCATGAAGCTGCGCGATTGGCGTATGAAGCTTTCCGGTTGAGTTTCATTACTACCGAAAATGCATTTGTTTCTGAAAGTCCATAAAGCCACATTGTTCCCACCACTTTCATAAAGTCTGTAAACTCCAATCTATCGTGTAAATGCAATACCACTTGTTTTCCAACTATATCATGTAATCGCTGCTGGGCATTCAAACAGTGCGTGGATAATTGTTTCCTTTGGCTCATTGCATCTTGTGCAACTACCGTCTGAGGTACATTGCATGTCCCAGAGTCTACCTTTTGTAGCCAAGCCACCCGTGCAAGCTCGCCATAAGAAGTGTGAGACTTTTGGAGGTAATTGAGATTTCCAAACTATTTTCCAGACTTCATCCCTATTGGCAATGCGAGTTCTGATGAAGTCATCTTTTCCCAAGAAACAAAGCCAATAGGCTGATTTTACCGAGAAACATCCTTTGTCATCGGGCCACCACATCGGAATATCTTCGGGGAATCGGCTGCTAATCGGTGTGGCAAGAATGCTAGCTTGCATATCCGGTGGGAATGCCTCTGCAATGATGTTTGTATCCCAACCCCCTACCTCCGCATCTATGAGTTCATGGACAAACTCATACGATTTTGGGAGAAGGGGGTGGGAGTCCTGAATGCATATTTGTTGTCCTTGTATCCACCTGTCCGTCCAAATATTTACTGATCTTCCATTTCCCACCCGCCAGTTTATGCCTTCCACTAAAATTGCTTTAGCACCCCAAATACTCCTCCAAGTAAAACTCGGATTATGGCCCCTACAAGAATCCGGGAACCAGGACCTCTAGAAATATCGAGCTTTGAGAACTTTGTGAGCAAGAGTATCTGTCCTTGTTAGAAGTCTCCATGCTTGTTTTGCTAACATTGCCTGGTTGAAAGCATGCATATCTCTAAAACCCAAACCACCTGCTCTTTTTGGTTTACATAGCGCAGCCCAACTCAACCATGAAATTTTCTGCTCATTATTTTTTACACCCAACCAAAATCTGGCTATGCAACTATGTATCTCATCAATAAGGCCCACCGGTAATAAAAAGATGTTCATGACATACATATGGATGGCTTGGATCACCGCCTTTATGAGCACCTCTTTTCCCGGCTTGGACAGAAATTTTTCTTTCCACTCCTGCAACTTTTTCCACACTCTCTCTTTGATGTAGTTGAAAACCTGCTTCTTTGACCTCCCAACTGCTGCTGGTAGGCCCAAGTATTTCGCGTGTCGTTCTACCTCTTTTACCTTGAGAAGATCGCGTAGCTCCCCTTTCTTGTGGAACGAGACTCCCTTGCTAAAAACAACTTCAGATTTGGATAAGTTTATTCTTTGACCCGATGCATGTACGTACTGGCTAATTGAATTAGCTATGTTTAGGCATTCTTCTTTAGTTGCTTTTGCGAAAAGGATGCTATCATCTGCAAAGAAGAGATGAGAGATGGGCGGTCCTTGTCTGCTGACCTTAACCCCCTAATAATTTTTTTCTCTCATAGCTAAGGAAATAGAAGCAGAGAAAGCTTCTGCCCAAAGAATAAATAAATATGGGGAGAGAGGGTCACCTTGTCTTAGGCCTCGGGTTGGTAGTATCATCCTGGATCGGTACCCGTTGATGGCAAAAGAGAAAATCATAGAAGAAATACAATCCTTTATTTTTTTCCTCCAAACTCCACCAAAACCCATTTTTTCTTGGACTAGATCTAGGAAGTTCCACTCCACCCTGTCATAAGCTTTGGACATATCAAGCTTCAGCGCTATGTTGCGTTTTTTTTTTCCTTCTGTCTTCATTTTGTGGAAAACTTCAAACGCAACTAACACATTATCTGTGATCATCTTCCCTGGAATAAAAGTACTTTGATTTTCGGAAATTAGCACATCCATCATTGGTATGAGTCGGTTGGCCATTACTTTTGCGGCAATCTTGTACACCACATTACACAAGCTAATAGGTCTATAGTCAGAAATGCTCTTTGGTTTTTCCACTTTTGGGATCAACACCACTAAAGTAGAATTTACTTTCCCAATATCCTCATTTCCTTTCCACCACCCTTTGATATAGCTAGCTATGTCCTCACCCACTATCTTCCAGTATTGATGAAAAAATAAAGGTTTCATACCATCTGGCCCCGACGCTTTATTTGGATGCATCCCAACAAGAACAACCTTGATTTCCTCATCAGTAATATCCTTCTACAGAACATCATTCATAGCTGAATTCACCTTCCTTTCCAGGCCTCTAACTGCTTCCTCCATGAGATTGGGAGAACTAGTGGTAAATAGCTCATCAAAAAAAATCTAAGACAACAACCTGAATATCCTCTTCCTCAGAACGCAGGATACCGTTCTTGTCGAGCAACTGGTCGATCCGATTTCTCTTCTTTCTATGAGATGCTTTATGATGAAAGTACGTCGTATTCCTATCTCCCGACTTCATTTCGTTGTCCCGTGCTCGCGCACCCCAATACTCCTCATCTCGTCTGTGCCACATCTGTAGATCTTGGGCCAGTTTTTTGCAATTTTCCAGCACCTGATTATCTGGTGGTTTTTCTTGCTCATCTGCTAGGAGTTTTTCAATCTCTTTTATTTTTTTCCTGATATTTCTGAAATGCTGCATTGCCCAATGATCAAGTCTTTTGCCACAACCTTCAGGCCTATCAGTCAAACCTCCTCGGTAGTGATCTTTCCACGCATTTTGAATGATCTCGGTACACCCTTCCTCGTTCACCCACATAGGCTCAAAGTGAAAATAGTGTTGTCTTTTTTTCTTCTTTGCCACATTTCTGTCAACTGTAATAATAATGGGCACGTGATCAGATTGGTAGAAGGGAAGATGTATAACCTTACACGAAGAGAACAAAGCTCGCCATTCATAAGTAGCCATGGCCCTGTCCAACCTCTCCCTCACCAAGCTATCAATAGATTTGCCTTTTTCCCAGGTGCACGGTCTGCCAGAATATCCCAGATCAAAAAGAGCACAGTCGTCTAGAGTGTCACGGAAATCTTGGATCCACTTCTCAGATCTAGGGGGCCACCCCACTTTTCTTCATTGGATAAGATTTGATTAAAGTCACTGAAGATAACTATTGGACTCTCCGATCCTCTCATGATATGTCTCATAAGATCCCATGTGCGAAACTTTTCCTGCTGCTCAGCCCATCCATAAATCGCCACTGCTTTCCATCTAGACTTATTTGGCCCTTCTGTCACCCAACACTCAATGTGATGATTCGAGTAGTTTACAATCTCAACATCAACATCCTTTCACCAGAGGCCCATGCCACCCGATCTCCCACTACTAGACAGACAGATTCCTTCGGTAAAGCCACAAAAACGCTTTGCCTCTTCTAGTTTTGTGTCAGCAATCATGGTTTTCGAGAGGAAGACCATGTTTGGGCTCTCTCTCCAACACCATGTTCGGAGAGCTCTTCTACTGTCAAGTTTGCCCATACCTTGACAGTTCCAACTAAAAATTTTCATTGTTGTTCACGGGTCTGGTACGCGCCAGGACCCGCTACTTGTAGAAGTGGTTGGTTCACGATCTCTTCTTCCCTGCCTTGCTGGATTGACTGTTTTTTTAGAGCAAAAATGTGCTCCAGGTATGTATCCATATCAGTCACAGTATCAACATATATGTTCCTTTTTCCCATCTACAACATGTTCTGGTACTCCTCCTCACCAGATACCGTCTTTTTCCACTCTGACCTCCTCTTGATATTGATTTTCCTTTTCTTCTCATTTGTTCAGCTTGGCAGATTGGCCCCCGCTTGATCTTTTGCATTCTTCCTCAGCTTCTGGCCTCGAGTCTATCTTGAACTTTCATGTGCCCCATTGTTAAAGACTAGTCCAGCCATACCTACTTCCGCTGGGCTCACATGCTCCCTACCCTCCTGTTGTCTTTCCAGAACTGCCATGAGACCTGCAAAGATATTGCTGACGGTAGTATCTCTTGATCATCCTTCACCTCCCGTATCTTGCGGCTGTCTTGCTCTCATAGAGTCTGCTTCCTCCTGGGTATCATCCCCGTCGTTCTCCTTTGCCCCTTGCGTTGGTACCTGCTTGATAGTCGTGTCATGGAAGGAGACGATCTCACAATCATCTGCCCTGCTTTGATCATTCTGCCACCCCAGAGCTGCTACCCGAGTATCTGTTCTCACGGATCTGTCACATTGCTCATGGATTCCCGTAGTCATGGATTGCCCCGGTTTATATGTAACTTTCTCTATCTCGCCCTCTTGTTGTTTCTGGGACAGACCCTCCTCCCGAAACTCTGCCCTTCGTGCCTCGGCGCTGGTGTTACCACCTCCGCCGGTTCTAGGATTTACATGGAATTGGAGAGTTTTCTTCAAGGATCTCGGCCCATACATGTTTTCAGATGTTTTTTCTAAAATTTAAACAAAAAACATGGATCATATATTTATCACATTGCCACTAGGGTGAAAAAGTCTAACGACCATTGTGCCTTTAAAACCGTAAGTAAAATCCAATATCACTGCGTAGAAAAATACTCCCAATTTTTTTTGGATAAAATAATATTCACATGAAGTGTATGCTTTTATTTTGTTTGGAAAGCGGTGATGATTGTTGAGGCAGTGGTTAAATCTTTCAGACATGAGCAGTTAGTTTCTTTAAAAATTTCTAAAAGAAAGAGGACCTTCAAGCTATGGAGTCTCTGGCCTAAGTGAAGGAGAAACTTTGATTTGACATATTCTTCCCTCCAATATATGGTCCTAAGCTAGGATATTCTTAAATAGGTGGGGTGATACTTCTTTGACATGAGATGTAGTATAAGGAGCAGCAACAACAGCAGAGACAAAGGAGGAGGATGAGTAGCACGAGCAAAATCCTAAAGACACCTTTACCAGCGGCTCAGCCGACTGGTATGAATGGATTAAGTTAGCAGCAAATTGCATCACCGATGAATCATCATGGCCTGTGATTGGGAACTGAATCCAATCGAGGTGACAAATGCATTCTTGCGAGCGTAAGCCCCATAAATAAGGAAAGAGAGAAAGAGAGAAAGAAGCAAAAGCCAGGCTGACATGCAACACAAGCAACATCAACACCACCACTAAAAGTAGGAAACGACATCGCCGAAGGGTTGTACAACAAGATGAGGGATCATCAGAAGGGAAAGAGGGCAACCCTTCAACACCAGTCCTTCCCACCCTCTCACCCTGTATGAATCCTTTGTTTTCCAAACACTCCAACTTTTACTCGAAGCATGTCTCTAACTAGTATAGACCCTTGTGCTTGACATGCCCTTGTTCGGATATGGATAAACCAAGGCCCAAACATGCTTGCATATTATTTTTATTTTTATTGTTATGTCTCTCCTTTGATACAAAATACTTTTTTCTAAAATAGTAATAATGTGGAGATATATCCGTCACATCGCCACAAGGGTGGGAAAATCAAAGACCTTTGTACCCTTACAACCATAAATAAAATCCAATATCATATGGAGAAATGTAGTCCATATTGTTTTGGACAGAATAATAATTATATGGATCATATATTTTATCTTTGTAATTTCATATCACTTAGATTAGATATTACTCATAATTAGACTAAAACATCTTCTATATATCTTTGATTATATATATCATATCCCTATAATCTCTTGAAAACCTTCTTGCATTTGCAATTTATGACAACCATTTTTTTATCTCTTATATATAATATTAAAAAATTCGGCATGAAAAAAAATCAATGTGATAAAGTCATGTTGTTTTTGTTCTACAAGTGTTTACCAGATCAATGCAATCAAAATATTTGATTCAATATACATGGATACTTACTTAAAAAGTGTGAAACTTTTCACATTAATCCACTATCCACACGAGGTTTAACATAAGAAGCTTATAAAACACTACCATATGTAGTTATTAATCTTCATATATTTTTGCTCTATTTTCTAATTATGCTTTTTATGCCAGACATTGTGGTATTATGCACCTCCAACATCTTATAAGTCATTGATTGCTAAAGAAAGAAACTTCAGGACATGTTGGTTGCACACTCTAATCACAATGTTTCTAATTTGTTTCTATTTTTAAAATAAAACAAGTGTAGATTGTCTAATGTAGGGCCAAGTTCATGTTTACCTAATATGAGTAGTGGACTACAAGATTGTCATTGCTTTAGTTTACCTAGTTGTTCAAGTTTGATTGGAAAACTTTGTTGGTTTGAGTAATGGGTGAACTTCAACCCAATATAGATGATTCCCACTTAAGATATCATATCACACTAAATGAAACCCAAAAAATCTAAATTATATTATTCAGATTGAAAAATGGTTGCATTGAAAGGAAATACTAGGTTAATTTAATTTTATTATATCTTCTTTATTGCAACCAGTTTATTGGATTATGATAAACCTAAAAATATTGAAAAAGTCTTTAGATAACAACATGAAAAGACAAAATTCCTTCATGGGTACAAATTGAGAGATGATGGTGGGGTCCAAAAGCTAGGTTTTCAAGCAAGTAAATTGCAAGGTTACAAGTTTTGGTTGTTGCTTTGCCAGAACAAAACATATGTGTATTGGCTATACAAACTGGCCATTAATGTATGGCCAATGTGATCTATTATAATGGAGTAACTTAATGAAATTGGCCTCACTCATTACAAATATCAGGATCATGCTTGAGATAGTTTTATACTGGGACACTAGATACACATCAGGTTAATGCTATGATCAACTTTTCTAAGAAAATTATAGGGGAATTCCATTCACCCATTCTCCAAAGAAAACAAATAAGAGGTACAACATTATTGGATCCATAATCAAACAAAATAGTGACTAGAAACCAACCCACCTAAGATGCCACATGTTCCATGTTCTATAAAATTAAACTCCCTTGTAGCCCCTCTAGGTCACTTGTATGTATGTGTCTAATTGTCTACTCTCTTTGTATATCGAGTGTTGTAGGTCTGATTCTCTTAGATATGTTAGACCCTAGGCCTGAATACACCTCCTATTTTTATAACCAACACTTAAATGACATCAACTGCAGAGTAACTTAACCTATATATTTTTTTGTTGTTCATATCTAAATAAGCTACTAGAATGGATAAGAGGTGCTTGTTGAATACGAGGACAACTTACATCTACAAAGTGTGAACGAAAAGTCAAATCTTATACACTCATCTTAAAAATACAAAAAAAGTTTAGTATACATAACTTTTTAGTGTTCTCAAAGTAACTTTGGACCAAGGTCAAAGTTGTGGGTGAAAAGGTTTTTTCAAAATTTTCAACCTATGTGGAAGCAAGGTGAATATATTATGAAATTTTATTCATTTAAAAATCCAATAAAATATTGGGTCATATTTTATGCAAACTAGGCTTTAAGTCCAAGTACAAAGTGCCATCTCTTGGATCAATCCATGCTTCGTATGTGTAAGGACCTCTCTTTTAATTAGCATATATTTCAATCATTAGAGAGAATCCCTAAACCTAAACCTAGATTATGAAACAAAATAATGAATTTTCGACAAAGACAGTTAAAAAAGTATATGAAAATCTCAGATAAATTTTTTTCTTTTTCTTTCTTCACAATTTCCACAAAGCAATGTCACACCAAGGACATCACATTAAGATATCACAAATATTATTCAACTTCGTTAAAAATAGAATCAAATCCTACTACTCACATGTAGTTCAATTTACATCATATGTAAGTACATCAATGAACAATCGGATACACTACCCATCTAGGGAAAGAGAGAGTACATGGAAATTCTAATATATCTTGACTATTCTTCTATTTACATCTTCTTAGTCACGACCTTTATGTTGGATAGCATTATACCTAAAAGCATTTAATACAACCTCACGAGACTCATATAGAGCCCTAGTGAGTGGATACCTCCCACTCAAGCTGAGACATACATCAACATCAGATTAAGTATAATGACCTTAAAAAAACTTACAGATATTAAAAAGCCTAGCAGATAGTTCTAGCATATAGCCATATCCAGATAATAATAATAATAATCTAATCAATTAGATAAGGTAATCACTTAGACCAAATCCAACTTCAAAACATGTTTTAGAGTGTGTGTATGAACATATCAGTAGATGTTACTAATTTCATAATGACAATACTTTAGTATGAGTAACAAGTCAAGATCTTAACATTCATAATCAATACATAACAATAACATCATCTTTGTGACACCCCCATCCGGACCAAGGACACATCATGCAGTCCTAAAGTTGAAGTACACATAAGACATGTCTATCAAACAATGCTATCAAATGATAAGAAATCAAAATCATATTTAGAGTGGACATAAATCCCAAAATTTACTACTTATCAACAAGAAATATCAGGACATGAAATGAATAATTTTTGTAACAGAATAATTATTTTCCACATCAAGAAACACAATCAACAATGAAAAATTATCGTCTAGTTGTATAAGGAATATAACAAATATTCGAATCATATTCTACACAGCTTGTCATCTTTTATTCATTTGCCTTGAAACTACTTGGCTTGTACCTCACCAAGTAGAAGTCACCATGCCTAATTCTTATGTCAACGACTCACTGTTACTATCTTAGGGTCTAACCGGCCACCCTAAGACATCAACAACATACCCTGGTCCACCACATGGTTGCCTAAAGAGGCCCATGTCCTCATCTCGAGTAAAAAGGTAGGACAAACATATCACAATATCACATATCATCATTGCATATCACAAATCATTATATTTTACATGTTTCATAGTTGTCATTTCATCATAGTTTATTCCTCATGGATATAGATTTTCACAGCAAGGATTTAGGGCTAGAGCCACTCCAGATGACTCACTCCTAAATCATGATGGTTTAACCTTTAAGGTCTCAATCCACATTTTGGAAATCCTCCTCATAATTCTTTGAAGAAATGTGGTGCATCCCCGCTAGTGGTGCTTTTACACTCCATGAGGTCGGAGCGCACGTGATATGGGATGATCTTATGCTTTCGAAATTTGTAAGACCTACACTAACTACCTACATCTACTAAGACACTACGCCCGCAAGCGCACGAGGTCGTGTCGTAGTATAGGTGAGGCGGAAAGCACATGGTCGATCCACGGAGATAGAGGGGGCACTAGAGTTAGACGATGCGAGCTATGTTCCGTTTGTGGAGCTTAGGGTTTAAGGGTTTTTGAAAGGTTTAATTATTGATTAAGCTAATTGAACACGTAAGAAATGCAAGATGGAAACTAAGTTATGGGAGAGCAAGCAATTAGTAAACTAAGTTATCAAACTAACTAAGCAAGAGCAAGAAGATCTACACTACTCTAGCAAGGCAAGAAGCAAGAGCCTAAATTAACACTAAAGAGAAAAACTAAGAAATTAAGTAGATGAAGCAAAAGCGACTAAACTAGACTAGCATGAACAAGCAAGTAGAGAAAGATGGGTTTTAAGCAGTTGATTAGGGTAGGTGGGCCGTTTGGGGGATGTAACTTTGACATTAGTTGGGGGAGATCATTAAACATGCAAGGTTCTCATTTCATATCTAGATTACCAAACCAAACAACAAGGACAATGCCATTAGAATATACCCGATACTACTAGTAGAAGACTAGGGTTAGGTGTAATTCTAATGGGATTAGCAAAATATAGGTTTCTAGGGTAAATGATAGTGAGAAATTGAGGGTTGAGGGTAGAGATGGGAGTAGAGATGAGGGTATTTGACCTCATTCCACTAGCCACTCTAGCTTTAGAAGGCCCTAGGAAATTGCATCACTCTCACTTACACTTGCTACTTAAATCTCACACTCACTTGTTGAAGGAAGGATGTGTATGTAGGAATAAATGGGGCTAGCTAGGGATCCACTAATTGGACCTAGGAGCCAATCCTAAGATTGCCACATACACTCCAATTCCTCCTAGAAGCTAAGTGTCATCAAACATCTCAAAGCAAGCAATCCATGTTATAAGCACAAACCACATGCAATAAAATGGGAAATGAGATAGAAGCATGAAGCAATCATCATAGATATGAATTAAGTTCATTATAAGAAATTATCCCCCAACATGGTATCAAAGTAACATTTTAACCCCAAACAGCCCACCACAAGGGGCTTAGCTAGACATGATCAAGAAAACAAGAAAAGAAAGGATAGAAGAAGTAGGGACTCCATGAAGCTTGATGTAGAAGCCTCCTTATTCACCTCCAAGCTTGCTGTAGACATCCTTCCTCCTCCAAGGGTGCAGGGGTGCATGAAATGGTGAGGGATTATGGATGAAAACCTAGGGAACTAGGTTTCCATGGTGGGATGAGGGTGGAAATGGTGGATGGTGAGCCAAAATGCAAAGGGTTTGCACTCAAAGCTCAAGGAAGGAGAAAGGACCTGGGAGCAGCTGTAGGGGGTGTCTCACCAAGTGCTATGGTAGCCAACCAGGTATATATAGGTGGTGGTGGAAGCACTAGGGTAAGTAGGGACAGTTTAGGAAAAGTAGTGAAAAAGTTGTGTAGGGTCGGTGATCACCACGGTCGTGGTGGGTGTGCCACGACCGTGGTGAGGGTAGTGGAGCACGGCCGTGGGGGTTGAATACGGTCGTGGTATGTTAAGGGTGGTAGAAATGCTAAGTGGGGAAGTGGCTACGGACGTGGAAGAGTGCCACGGTCGTGGTGGGTAACATGCACCACGGCCGTGTTGCGTAACATGACCGTTTTGGAGGAGGTGGATGTGATTGTGGGAGGAGCCACAGTCGTCTTGATCATCTTCAGCCACTGTCATGGTGACTTGGCCATGGTCGTGGTGACTTGGAGGAAATCCATATTGGAAGCTCACTTCTTGATCAATAAACGCACGACCGTGGGAGGAGCCCACAATCATTTTCTCTTCTCCAGGCCACGATCGTGCTAATGGCCACAGTCATGGTGTCCTCAATGGCCACGGTCGTGGCTGTGAGGCCACGGTCGTGGGTGATCTATACAAATCCCTGTTGAAACAATAGGATCTTGGAAATAAATGCATGACCATGGCATTGTGGCCACGACCGTGGTGAGGCTTGCATGACTTGATTTCACTTCTGACTTTGTCATTTTCGGATGTCTTTGCTTGGGGGTAATTCTTGGCCATTGGAGGTAGGTTGAGGGAGACTTTGGGGCCTTCTTTGGGTTCCTCCTTGAGTGGGGGAACCCTAGAAATCCCTCTCTCTCTCTCTTCCATCTAAGCATGGTCCAAGTACCTGAAAAATAGTGCAAAGAACATCCATAAGCATATTTGCAATGATAATCATATTAGGGGGAAAGACTTGTAATCTAACATGTTTAGATGCAACTTAAGTACAAAATGGCACATGATGGAACCCTAAAATAGGGCTACATCACCACCCCAAACTTAAAACATACTTGTCCTCAAGTATGCTCTAACTCAATCTCTCTACAAATTTTCCACAAATAAGAAATGACAAATGCAAAGTAAAATATGGTTATTGCTGAATGGTATCAAAGATGACTGAGTGCATGCATTTCACCTCTCTTCTCTCCTACTTTCACAATCCAATCATGAAAAGAGCACAAAGCACATGAACTTCACATATAGCGCGTAGAATACACAAGTTATCCATACTTCTTCCATAATGTTCCGGGTAAACCGTTTCACGATAGTGTTAATCGAGGATGACTAGGAGTGTTGTTTCACATTCATGCATTCAGTCTTATATTTCAAATCATACCAGATGACCCACATGGCTGCGAAAAAAGGTAAAATGAGCTAAGTTTGATGCTTCTTAGCTCAATGGGTATGAAAGTGGAGGAAAGGGATGCGGCAAGATTTTTGGAGTGTTTTTACACACTCATCTTTACTTTATTTGAATGCTCTTAAATAGGAGCATCCTTTTATTTTGTTTTTGCTTTTCTTTTCTTTCTTGCCCTTGGTGTAGATAGGGCAAATGGTGGATAGAGTGAAGCGGGGAGATCAAGATATGGCCACCCCAAACTTTTGGAGGGGGACAAGGCTGATTATGTACACTAGGGCATCTTTTTATGAGGCGGAGGGGTATGAAGATGGTGGAAGAATAGTCGGGTCAAAGAGGGGTCATTGGTACGATTTTCCACATAAGACTTCCTGCATGAAAGTTAATCCAATACTTCATCCTAGATATCACACCACATGAATGAACAAGATGAAATTGATATATCAAACAAGTAATTCTACAAACACTAAGCGTTCAAAGCTTGCTCAAGTTCACAATTCAACAAAATCAATCACAATCACAAGAGAGGTGATGCACATGTACAAAGTCAAACATTGATACCACTTAGCAATAAAGCATGACATTTCACTTGCATTAGTCAACGATGGTCATTTTTATTCAAAACAGTAGAGATTGGGTCAAAACATACTTTTTTGACAAGAAATCTCAAATTTGGGCAAAATTGGCCAAAATGGTTCCAATTTGCACTAGATCACATCTAAACCTACTTTAGGGAATTTAAAGCATAAAGAAGCAAATCCTACTTAACATGCATATGAAATTATCAAAAACTACATGAGAATGCAATGCATGATATGGGACAGCAAAACAAGCAAAAAAATTGAAAAAAATACACAAAAATGCAGAAATCAACTACATGCCATGCCATGAACAGTGCAAGCAGACACACCAGGTTAGGGTAAACAAGTATGAAATGTCAGTCAAACTATTTGATCATCTTGAAAAAATTTAGCACAAGGCACGTGATGAAAAGTGTGGTGAGAGAAGGGTTTACCGCCCTACTAAAAGCTTGGCGCGTCCCCGCTAGTGGTGCTTTTACACCCCACGAGGTCGGAGCGCACGTGATATGGGATGATCTTATGCTTTCGAAATTTGTAAGACCTACACTAACTACCTACGTCTACTAAGACACTACACCCGCAAGCACACATGGTCGTGTCGTAGTATAGGTGAGGCGGCAAGCACAAGGTCGATCCACAGAGAAAGAGGGGGCACTAGAGTTAGACGATGCGAGCTATGTTCCTTTTGCGGAGCTTAGCATTTTAGGGTTTTTGAAAGGTTTGATTGTTGATTAAGCTAATTGAGCAAGTAAGAAATGCAAGATGGAAACTAAGTTACGAAAGAGTAAGCAAATTAGTAAACTAAGTTATCAAACTAACTAATCAAGAGCAAGAAGATCTACACTACTCTAGCAAGGCAAGAAGTAAGAGCCTAAGTTAACAGTAAAGAGCAAAACTAAGCAATTAACTAGATTAAGCAAAAGCAACTAAACTAGACTAGCATGAACAAGCAAGCAGAGCAAGATGGGTTTTAAGCAGTTGATTAGGGTAGGTGGGCCATTTGGGGGATGTAACTTTGACATTAGTTGGGGGAGATCATTAAACATGCAAGGTTCTCATTTCATATCTAGATTACCAAACCAAACAACAAGGACAATGCCATTAGAATATACCCTATACTACTAGTAGAAGACTAGAGTTAGGTGTAATTATAATGGGATTAGCCATATCTAGGTTTCTAGGGTAAATGATAGTGAGAAATTGAGGGTTGAGGGTAGAGATGGGAGTAGAGATGAGGGTATTTGACCTTATGCCACTAGCCACGCTAGCCTTTAGAAGGCCCTAGGCAATTGGATCACTCTCACTTACACTAGCTACTTAAATCTCACACTCACTTGTAGAAGGAAGGATGTGTATGTAGGAACAAAGGGGGCTAACTAAGGATCCACTAATTGGACCTAGGAGCCAATCCTAAGATTGCCACACACACTCCAATTCCTCCTAGAAGCTAAGTGTCATCAAACATCTCAAAGCAAGCAATCCATGTTATAAGCACAAACCACATGCAATAAAATGGGAAATGAGATAGAAGCACGAAGTAATCATCATAGATATGAATTAAGTTCATTACAAGAAATTATCCCCCAACATGGTATCAAAGTTACATTTTAACCCCAAACAGCCCACCACAAAGGGCTTAGCTAGACATGATCAAGAAAACAAGAAAAGAAAGGGATAGAAGAAGTAGGGACTCCATGAGGCTTGATGTAGAAGTCTCCTTCTTCACCTCCAAGCTTGCTGTAGATGTCCTCCCTCCTCTAAGGGTGCAGGGGTGCATGAAATGGTGGGGGATTATGGATGAAAACCTAGGGAACTAGGTTTCCATGGTGGGATGAGGGTGGAAATGGTGGATGGTGAGCCAAAATGCAAAGGGTTTGCACTCAAAGCTTAAGGAAGGAGAAAGGAGATGGGAGCAGCTGTAGGGGGAGTATCACCTAGTGTTATGGCCGCCACCTAGGTATATATAGGTGGTGGTGCAAGCACTAGGGTAAGTAGGGGCAGTTTAGGAAAAGTAGTGAAAAAGTTGTGTAGGGTTGGTGATCACCACGGTCGTGGTGGGTGTGCCACGACCGTGGTGAGGGTAGTGGGGCACGACAGTGGGGGGTGAATACGGTCGTGGTATGTTAAGGGTGGTATAAATGCTAAGTGGGGAAGTGGCCACGACCGTGTCGGAGTGCCACGGTCGTGGTGGGTAACATGCACCACGGCCGTATTGCGTAACACGACCGTTTTAGAGGAGGTGGAGGTGACCGTTGGAGGAGCCACGGTCGTCTTGATCATCTTCGGCCACGGTCGTGGTGACTTGGAGGAAATCCCTGTTGGAAGCTCACTTCTTGATCAATAAACGCACGACCATGGGTGGAGCCCACGACCATTTTCTCTTCTCCAGGCCACGACCGTGCTGATGGCCACGATCGTGGTGTCTTCAATGGCCACAATCGTGGCTGGGAGGCCATGGTCGTGGGCGATCTATACAAATCCTTGTTGAAACTATTGGATCTTGGAAATAAATGCACGACTGTGGCATTTTGGCCACGGCCGTAGTGAGGCTTGCATGACTTGATTTCACTTCTAACTTTGTCATTTTCAGATGTCTTTGCTTGGGGGTAATTCTTGGCCACTGGAGGTAGGTTGAGGGAAACTTTGGGGCCTTCATTGGGTCCCTCCTTGAATGGGGGAACCCTAGAACTCCTTCTCTCTCTCTCTCTTCCATCTAAGCATGGTCCAAGTACCTGAAAAATAGTGCAAAGAACATCCATAAGCATATTTGCAATGATAATCATATTAGGGGGAAAGACTTGTAATCTAACATGTTTAGATGCAACTTAAGTACAAAATGGCACAGGATGGAGCCCTAAAATAGGGCTACATCACCACCCTAAACTTTAAACATACTTGTCCTCAAGTATGCTCTAACTCAATCTCTCTATAAATTTTCCACAAACAAGAAATGACAAATGCAAAGTAAAAGATGGTTATTGCTGAATGGTATCAAAGATGACTGAGTGCATGCATTTCACCTCTCTCCTCTCCTACTTTCACAATCCAATCATGAAAAGAGCACAAAATACATGAACTTCACATATAGCGCGTAGAATACACAAGTTATCCATATTTCTTCCGTAAAGTTCTGGGTAAACCGTTTCACGATAGTGTTAATTGAGGATGACTAGGAGTGTTGTTTCACATTCATGCATTCAGTCTTATATTTCAAATCATACCAGATGACCCACATGGCTGCAGAAAAAGGCAAAATGAGCTAAGTTTGATGCTTCTTAGCTTAATGGGTATAATAGTGGAAGAAAGGGATGCAATAAGACTTTTGGAGTGTTTTTACACACTCATCTTTTCTTTATTTGAATGCTCTTAAACAGGAGCATCATTTTATTTTGTTTTTGCTTTTATTTTTCTTTTATTTTCTTTCTTTCCCTTGGTGTAGACAGGGCAAATGGTGGATAGAGTGAAGCGGGGAGATCAAGATATAGCCACCCCAAACTTTTGGAGGGGGCCAAGCCTGATTATGTGCACTAGGGCATCTTTTTATGAGGCGGAGGGGTATGAAGATGGTGGAAGCATAGTCGGGTCAAAGAGGGGTCATTGGTATGATTTTCCACATAAGACTTCCTGCATGAAAGTTAATCCAATACTTCATCCTAGATATCACACCACATGAATGAACAAGATGAAATTGATATATCAAACAAGTAATTCCACAAACACTAAGCGTTCAAAGCTTGCTCAAGTTCACAATTCAACCAAATCAATCACAATCACAAGAGAGGTGATGCACATGTACAAAGTCAAACATTGATACCACTTAGAAATAAAGCATGACATTTCACTTGCATTAGTCAAAGATCGTCATTTTTACTCAAAACAGTAGAGATTGGGTCAAAACATACTTTTTTGACAAGAAATCTCAAATTTGGGCAAAATTAGCCAAAATGGTGCCAATTTGCACTAAATCACATCTAAACCTACTTTAGGGAATTTAAAGCATAAAGTAGCAAATCCTACTTAACATGCATATGAAATTATCAAAAACTACATGAGAATGCAATGCATGATATGGGACAACAAAATAAGCAAAAATTTTGAAAAAACAATTTACACAAAAATGCAGAAATCAACTACATGCCATGCAATGAACAGTGCAAGCAGACACACCTGGTCAGGGTAAATAAGTATGAAATGTCAATCAAACTGTTTGATCATCTTGCAAAAATTTAGCACAAGGCACATGGAGGAAAGTGCGGTGAGAGAAGGGTTTACCTCCTTACCACCCCAAACTTTTAAATCATGTTGCCCTCAACATAAAATAGAAGCTTAGACTTGTAGGGTAAATGGCGTGGGGTCGCGAAAGACAAACGCCAAGAGCTGGAGTGGTTAATGTAACACTAGGTGAACATGACAGGGCCACCATGGTCGTGCTGAGCAGCATGGCCGTTATGTCCTTCTTCCTATAGCTCCTCCATTGATTTGCAATATCTTCTTCCATTTTGACCTCCACTTTGGCTAAACCCTTTTTGCATTGTCTTTTCTTCCTTATACCTGTGCTAACATGATTCACAAATAGAAAAACAATCAAGTATAATGTGTTTGTGTGTTTCTTGGAAACCAACAAGAAAGTATGATAAGACAAGGTTCGAGAATCTCAAACCGCGTAGGTTGCCTCCCACTAGTGCTAAATTTTTAGCCTTCAACCGGGCTTGTTGCTCCTTTCATTATGTATTGACACCCACAGTGTCCTCCTTTTCCTCTATAGTAATCTTGTCCAACGTTCTGACAACATGTTCTTCATCCCATGGAGTGTACATGGAATGGAATTATGGGCTCGATCTCCCCAGCTCCAGAGGGTCACGATAGCACAAACTCTCGCCGAAGTATTCATTGGCCAGCTTGTCCCTCTCTCCGTCGATGAACATGAAGAAGTCAAACTTTTTCCTCTTATAAGTAACTGTTAGTGTGCCCGTGCGGATATTGATTTCAGCTCCCGCGGTGGATAGGAAAGGTCTACCCAATATGAGGTACTCTTCTCCATCAATAGGTGCGGTATCCACTATTAGGAAATCGGTCACATAGGCAATGTTCACCCTTTCATCCATCGAAACTATTGTGTTCCGCATTATTCCCAAGGGCATCCTCTTGGTTCTGTCACCTAAGATAATGGCACACTCCACGAGTTTCATTTTGTTTAGGCCAAGCCGTAGATACATGCTCCATAGCATGAGGCTTGTCCCTGCACCTAAGTCAATGAGAGCGTGCTTGATGGGTTGCGTACTGATGTAACAGGAAATCAGTGGCACTCCCGGATCACCTCTCTTTTCTGGGAAGCCAATGTCGTAGATGAAGTTAATGGACTTTGAGGCAACAAGCTCCATGGTTGGTGTTAGCACTAACTTTTTCCTCCCCATGCACACGTCCTTCACCAAAGAAAATAGCGATGTGATGCCCATCGCTCCTCGCTTCAAGTTTCCCAAGAGATTCATGATATTTCCGCCCTTTTCTTGGAGAGTCGAACATCCATTGAATTGCTTCCTATCTTCATCAAACATCTCTGTTGTACTCATTGGAACATGCAGAGGGGTGATGGTGATACTTGTCTCCTGTAAAGGTTTTGACCCCCAAAAATGTATGGCCTCAAGCGCTGCTATGTCAATGATATGTGAAACAGTGGGCATGACCATATCACCAACAACCGGATGGACCATATCTATTACAATTTCAATGAACCAGAGAGAGGGTGAGACGAGTGAGGGTGCCCTTACATTTGCGCCGGGTGCAGCAGAAATTTAGATGCACTTAGCATTCTTTGGTAGTGCTTGAGCGACAAATTCTTTGGACCTTTCGTTATCTTTGCTAGATCTCCATGGTATCGGGCTTTTATCTCCAACCTCAGTCACTTTCTTTTCCCTTTCTCCAAAATCTTGAGCAGCTTTTTCCTCCCATATGATAGAGACCATATTCACTTGTTCATGGGTGGTAGGAGAGGGAGCTTGTAGAGGTGGTTGTGGCTGTTGGGGTGGTGGAGGCCTTTGGTGAGGGGAGTTGGGATTTTGAATAATGAATTGGGGTTGCAGTTGTTGTTGTGGGTAGGGAGGAGGTGGTTGTTGGTAGGTGTGAGGTGGAGGTGGAGCATATTGATAGTTGAGTGGTGCTTGAGGAGGTGGAGGAGCATAGGGGTTTGGTGGGGCTTGGTAAGATGGTGGAACATAAGCACTCGAAGTTTTCCCTAGAAAAGCCCCATCATTGTTTGGATTTGGTATTGGTTGAGATGGAAGTCTACCTTCTTCCCTTCTAGCCAAAGAGAGAGAAATCTGATCCAACCTCTACTCAAGACGGTTAATAGATTGCCCATGTGCATTGACATCTTTTTTTACTTCATCCATGCTTGTTAGCCTTCCTAGCACTTCCTCCTCAAACTTACTTAAAAAGTGTGAAACTTTTCACATTAATCCACTATCCACACGAGGTTTAACATAAGAAGCTTATAAAACACTACCATATGTAGTTATTAATCTTCATATATTTTTGCTCTCTTTTCTAATTATGCTTTTTATGCCAGACATTGTTGTATTATGCACCTCCAACATCTTATAAGTCATTGATTGCTAAAGAAAGAAACTTCAGGACATGTTGGTTGCACACTCTAATCACAATGTTTCTAATTTGTTTCTATTTTTAAAATGAAACAAGTGTAGATTGTCTAATGTATGGCCAAGTTCATTTTTACCTAATATGAGTAGTGGACTACAAGATTGTCATTGCTTTAGTTTACCTAGTTGTTCAAGTTTGATTGGAAAACTTTGTTGGTTTGAGTAATTGGTGAACTTCAACCCAATATAGATTATTCCCACTTAAGATATCATATCACACTAAATGAAAACCAAAAAATCTAAATTATATTATTAAGATTGAAAAATGGTTGCATTGAAAGGAAATACTAGGTTAATTTAATTTTATTATATCTTCTTTATTGGAACTAGTTTATTGGATGATGATAAACCTAAAAATATTGAAAAAGTCTTTAGATAACAACATGAAAAGACAAAATTCCTTCATGGGTACAAATTGAGAGATGATGGTGGGGTCCAAAAGCTAGGTTTTCAAGCAAGTAAATTGCAAGGTTACAAGTTTTGGTTGTTGCTTTGCCAGAACAAAACATATGTGTATTGGCTATACAAACTGGCCATTAATGTATGGCCAATGTGATCAATTATAATGGACTAACTTAATGAAATTGGCCTCACTCATTACAAATATCAGGGTCATGCTTGAGATAGTTATATACTGGGACACTAAATACACATCAGGTTAATGCTATGATAAACTTTTCTAAGAAAATTACAGGGGAATTCCATTCACCCATTCTCCAAAGAAAACAAATAAGAGGTACAACATTATTGGATCCATAATCAAACAAAATAGTGACTAGCAACCAACCCACCTAAGATGCCACATGTTCCATGTTCTATAAAATTAAACTCCCTTGTAGCCCCTCTAGGTCACTTGTATGTATGTGTCTAATTGTCTACTCTCTTTGTATATCAAGTGCTGTAGGTCTGATTCTCTTAGATATGCTAGACCCTAGGCCTGAATACACCTCCTATTTTTATAACCAACACTTAAATGACATCAACCACAGAGTAACTTAACCTATATATTTTGTTGTTCATATCTAAATAAGCTACTAGAATGGATAAGAGGTGCTTGTTGAATACAAGGACAACTTACATCTACAAAGTGTGAACGAAAAGTCAAATCTTATACACTCATCTTAAAAATACAAAAAAAGTTTAGTATACATAACGTTTTAGTGTCCTCAAAGTAATTTTGGACCAAGGTCAAAGTTGTGGGTGAAAAGTTTTTTTCAAAATTTTCAACCTATGTGGAAGCAAGGTGAATATATTATGAAATTTTATTCATTTAAAAATACAAAAAAATATTGGGTCGCATTTTATGCAAACAAGGCTTTTAGTCCAAGTACAAAGTGCCATCTCTTGGATCAATCCATGCTTCGTATGTGTAAGGACCTCTCTTTTAATTAGCATAAATTTCAATCATTAGAGAGAATCCCTAAACCTAAACCTAGATTATGAAACAAAATAATGAATTTTCGACAAAGGAAGTTAAAAAAGTATACGAAAATCTCAGATAATTTTTTTTCTTTTTCTTTCTTCACAATTTCCACAAAGCAATGTCACACCAAGGACATAACATTAAGATATCACAAATATTATTCAACTTCGTTAAAAATAGAATCAAATCCTAATACTCACATGTAGTTCAATTTACATCATATGCAAGTACATCAATGAACAATCTGATACACTACCCATCTTGGGAAAGAGAGAGTACATGGAAATTCTAATATATCTAGACTATTCTTCTATTTACATCTTATTAGTCACAACCTTTTTGTTGGATAGCAATATATCTAAAAGCATTTGAAACAACCTCACGAGACTCATATAGAGCCCTAGTGAGTGGATACCTCCCACTCAAGATGAGACATACATCAACATCAGATTAAGTATAATGACCTTAAAAAACTTACATATATTAAAAAGCCTAACAGATAGTTCTAGCATATAGCCATATCTAGATTATAATAATAATCTAATCAATTATATAAGGTAATCACTTAGACCAAATCCAACTTCTAAACATGTTTTAGAGTGTGTCTATGAACATATCAGTACATGTTACTAATTTCATAACGACAATACTTTAGTATGAGTAACAAGTCAAGATCTTAACATTCATAATCAATACATAACAATAACATCATGTTTATGACACCCCCCAGTCGGACCAAGGACACATCATGTAGTCCTAAAGTTGAAGTACACATAAGACATGTCTATCAAACAATGCTATCAAATGACAAGCAATCCAAATCATATTCAGAGTGGACATAAATCCCAAAATTTACTACTTATCAACAAGAAATATCAGGACATGAAATGAATAATTTTTGTAACAGAATAATTATTTTCCACATCAAGAAACACAATCAACAAAGAAAAATTATCATCTAGTTGTATAAGGAATATAACAAATATTCGAATCATATTCTACACAGCTTGTCATCTTTTATTCATTTGCCCTGAAACTACTTGGCTTGTACCTCACCAAGTAGAAGTCACCATGCCTAATTCTCGTGTAAATGACTAACTATTACTATCTTAGGGTCTAATCGGCCACCCTAAGACATCAAAAACATACCCTGGTCCACCACATGGTTTCCTAAAGAGGTTCATGTCCTCATCTCGAGTACAAAGGTAGGACAAACATATCACAATATCACATATCATCATTGCATATCACAAATCATTATATTTTACATGTTTTATAGTTGTCATTTCATCATAGTTTATTCCTCATGGATATAGACTTTCACATCAAGGATTTAGGGCTAGAGCCACTCCAGATGACTCACTCCTAAATCATGATGGTTTAACCTTTAAGGTCTCAATCCACATTTTGGAAATCCTCCTCATAATTCTTTGAAGAAATGTGGTACATCCCCACTAGTGGTGCTTTTACACCCCACGAGGTCAGAGCGCACGTGATAAGGGATGATCTTATGCTTTTGAAATTTGTAAGACCTACACTAACTACCTACGTCTACTAAGACACTACGCCCGCAACCGTACGGGGTCGTGTCGTAGTATAGGTGAGGTGGAAAGCACAGGGTCGATCCACGAAGATAGAGGGGGCACTAGAGTTAGACGATGCGAGCTATGTTCCTTTTACGGAGCTTAGGGTTTTTGAAAGGTTTAATTGTTGATTAAGCTAATTGAACACGTAAGAAATGCAAGATGGAAACTAAGTTATGGCAGAGCAAGCAAATTAGTAAAATAAGTTATCAAACTAACTAAGCAAGAGCAAGAATATCTACACTACTCTAGCAAGGAAAAATGCAAGAGCCTAAGTTAACACTAAAGAGCAAAACTAAGCAATTAACTAGATTAAGCAAAAGTGACTAAACTAGACTAGCATGAACAAGTAAGCAAAGAAAGATGGGTTTTAAGCAGTTGATTAAGGTAGGTGGGCCATTTGGGGGATGCAACTTTGACATTAGTTGGGGGAGATCATTAAACATGCAAGGTTCTCATTTCATATCTAGATTACCAAACCAAACAACAAGGACAATGCCGTTAGAATATACCCTATACTACTAATAGAAGACTAGGGTTAGGTGTAATTCTAATGGGATTAGCCAAATCTAGGTTTCTAGGGTAAATGATAGTGAGAAATTGAGGGTTGAGGGTAGAGATGGGAGTAGAGATGAGGGTATTTGAGCTCATGCCACTAGCCACTCTAGCCTTTAGAAGGGCCTAGGCAATTGCATCACTCTCACTTACACTAGCTACTTAAATCTCACACTCGCTTGTAGAAGGAAGGATGTGTATGTAGGAACAAAGGGGGCTAACTAGGGATCCACTAATTGGATCTAGGAGCCAATCTTAAGATTGCCACATACACTTCAATTCCTCCTAGAAGCTAAGTGTCATCAAACATCTCAAAGCAAGCAATCCATGTTATAAGCACAAACCACATGCAATAAAATGGGAAATGAGATAGAAGCATGAAGCAATCATCGTAGATATGAATTAAGTTCATTACAAGAAATTATCCCCCATCATTGTATCAAAGTTATATTTTAACCCCAAACAACCCACCACAAGGGGCTTAGCTTGACATGATCAAGAAAACAAGAAAAGAAAGGGATAGAAGAAGTAGGGACTCCATGAAGCTTGATGTAGAAGCCTCCTTCTTCACCTCCAAGCTTGCTGTAGACGTCCTCCCTCCTCCAAGGGTGCAGGGGTGCATGAAATGGTGGGGGATTATGGATGAAAACCTAGGGAACTAGGTTTCCATGGTGGGATGAGGGTGGAAATGGTGGATGGTGAGCCAAAATGCAAAGGGTTTGCACTCAAAGCTCAAGGAAGGAGAAAGGAGCTGGGAGAAGCTGTAGGGGGCATCTCACCTAGTGCTATGGCCGCCACCCAGATATATATAGGTGGTGGTGGAAGCACTAGGGTAAGTAGGGGCAGTTTAGGAAAAGTAGTGAAAAAGTTGTGTAGGGTCGGTGATCACCACGGTCGTGGTGGGTGTGCCACGGCCGTGGTGAGGGTAGTGGGGCAGGGCCATGGGGGGTGAATACGGTTGTAGTATGTTAAGGGTGGTAGAAATGCTAAGTGGGGAAGTGGCCACGGTCGTGGTGGGTAACATGCACCACGGCCGTGTTGCATAACATGGCCATTTTGGAGGAGGTGGAGGTGACCTTGGGAGGAGCGACAATCGTCTTGATCATTTTCAGCCACGGTCGTGGCGACTTGGCCACAGTCATGGTGACTTGGAGGAAATCCCTGTTGGAAGCGCACTTCTTGATCAATAAACGCACGACCGTGGTAGGAGCCCACGACCGTTTTCTCTTCTCCAGGCCACTACCGTACTGATGGCCACGGTTGTGGTGTCTTCAATGGCCACGGTCGTGGCTGGGAGGCCACGGTCCTGGGTGATCTATACAAATCCATGTTGAAACTATTGGATCTTGGCAATAAATGCACGACCGTGGCATTGTGGCCACGACCGTGGTGAGGCTTGCATGACTTGATTTCACTTCTGACTTTGTCATTTTCAGATGTTTTTGCTTGGGGGTAATTCTTGGCCACTGGAGGTAGGTTGAGGGAGACTTTGGGGCCTTCTTTGGGTCCCTCCTTGAGTGGGGGAACCCTAGAACTCCTTCTCTCTCTCTCTCTTCCACCTAAGCATGGTCCAAGTACCTAAAAAACAGTGCAAAGAACATCCATAAGCATATTTGCAATGATAATCATATTAGGGGGAAACTTGTAATCTAACATGTTTAGATGCAACTTAAGTACAAAATGGCACAGGATGAAGCCCTAAAATAGGGCTACATAAAAATGTTGCAAGGAGATCTGTTTCATTTCCTCAGTGTGACATTCAGGGATACTCACGGTGTTCATGGCACCTAAGTAGATGTGTCATCATTCCACTTATTATTAATCCTTTTTGCTCATCTTAAAGAAGATTTAATAACATTTATCACTTGTGTATATTCTCACATAACTAAATAACATGAGTGAGATTGGGCTTATAAAAAAGACAATGAATAAATCAAGAAGCACAACAAATCTATAGTTTGCAACACACATGATTCTTTTCATTTTCCACTTGATCTCATAGAAGTCATCATCAGTGGGCATTTAGCAAAAGACATAATCTCATTGTCCAACATTTACCTTCATCAAGGTTTCTCAGATGTAATCAGTCATGTTAAATTCAATCTCAACATATTTCTTATCAGTTCATTCTATATCACAGTTCTCAACAAATATTCACAAAAGCATTAAAAGTAGAAATATTATAGGCACATAGGCATATTGTATCATTCATCATACTTTGAATAAGTTCATCATGAAACATATACTTATTCAATTTGATTTCTATACATATGAATAAATATGAAAGGATGAATACACATAACACACTTAATACTTATCACTTACTATTTACCACTCTTTTGTTTAAACTACTATTCAACACATATGTGATCTCATTAGAAATTCATTATAGAAGGCCATTCTCATAACACAAGTATCCTAACATACATCTACAATCCAAGAGCACATTCTTATAAGACAATTCATATTCTTGAACCTCATCTTGTTATTTAATTAAACTATACTCGTGCTTCCTTAATCTCTCATTAGATATCATTATTCATTAGCACCACATAGCTCATTATTGTAGGTTTAGGGTTAGATTCTTAAATCCATATATTAATTTTCATATTTTTCACTTCATTTCATATTCATTAGTTTTAGCTTCTTTCATTTAATGTGTAAAGAGGTGAGTTCACATCCTTACTAAAATTTAAAGGAAGTATAAAACATCCATCTTTTTACAAAGACAAAAGATATTGAGGGATGCATGCATAATATTCCAAGTAAATAAGCATGCACTAGATACATTATAAATTGTCAATAGCAGCGGAAATAAAAGTACTAAGCCTATTACATGTCTTTCATCGTTCATTACATGATTGTTTCCAAAAGAAAAAGATAAGAGAAAAGGATCTAGCTATAACAACCTATACGTCCTTTCAGATAGATTGAGATCTACTCCTAAGATGACTTCCTTCAAACGTGTCCTTCTCCTTGCTTAGCACCAGCACCTGGGTGGTTGGGAAAGCACCCAGCAAAAGGGAAAGAAAACAAGGTATGTGTCAAAAAACTAGTCTAGGATAACAAGATAAGTACATCAAATTAGAACAAGCTAGTGTTCATCATAAGATGAAGATAACAAGAGTATGAGGCTATATTCAAAAGAAACTTGCCATTACCAAGTATATTAAAAAGGATTTGCATGTAAGATAATTATGTCTACCTAACTAAGTAGGGTTGAGGCACCTACCAGACCTCTAACCTATAGGTGAGGGGAGAATAAGACATTCCCATTCACCTACACAATTATATAGGGGAGAATAAAAACATTCCCCAGGGTGATTAAATACATGCCCTTTGTGGGTGGTTGTACATAAGTATCACTACTTTAAATTAAATAGAACATAAATTTACATGCTAGAAAAGTAGTCATGGCAAGAGTAGGCATAATATTCAATAAGCATGGCATTGTGGGATAAGACCCAAACAAGAAGAAATTATAATCTAATTTGAGGCATGAACAACATTAGGATTCAAGAATAGAAGATTTAGGGTTCATTTAAGCCTAATTAGGGAAATATAGGGTTTGGCTACAATTATCCCAACATAGGGTGTAAGTAATGCACATACCTCTCATATTGATATCAATTACTAACTTTCACCACTTTAATTAAGTCCAAGTTCCACTTTGCCTATTTTCAATGTATTAACATGTATTAGAGTACATAGTGCACATTAATGTATGGAAACCCTAATTTTAGAACATTTTAGCAAAACTCAGATTTAGATTTTGAAAATATCACCAATGAACTTATTAGGTTCTCCTGATGGAGAAAACATATTTTTATTTTAATTTTGGAGTTATGATGATTAAGATGTAATTTTTATGGATTTTATGCATTGAATTCATTTTACAAAAATCACCTTTCATCAAACTATAAAATCAGACCTTGAAAATATTTTTATTAGATAGAGATTAATTTTCTAATTCTAAAACATATTTATTTGTCAAATTTGGATAAGTGGATTAGAAGATATGAATTTTTCAATACTAACCGATAGGAAATAGCCACATCATCAAACCGATCGAGATAATTGAAGAGAGAGAGAGAGAGGGAGAAAATACCATTTTACCCAAGATCGGGTTTGAATTTGCTTAGGTAACCAAACGAGAGCTTCTAGAGAAGGTAAAATAGCAAGAAACCAAAACCTTAGAAGAACATGGTAAAAAGAGATGGAAATCATCGATTTTAAACATAGAAGCATGAGTTTTAAGTATGTAGTAAGCAATATATGAGAAGGGGGTTAACAGAACTCACCTCTAGGAAGGTAAGAAGGTCCAAACAGAAAGTATCCCAAGATTAGAAGGTCTGGTTTCTCTAAGCCAAGCTCCTTTCTTGAGCAAAGATCACCTTCTCCACTTTAGAGGTGAAAACCCTAGCAAAAAAGCATGGAGATGCGATGTTTTAGGGTTCTAGGTGGAGTTTCACCATAGAAGGTCATGGTTCCGACCTAGAAGAAGGTGGGAGGAATACTAACAGCATGAAAATAAGTAAATAAAGGAGGATTATTACTAATTTTGGTCAAAATCACCAAGGAGGAGCTTAAGAAATCCTAAATACAGAATTTTGGAACCCTAGGAGCCTTCTTCACCAAGGTAGGCACCCTCTTTTACCTTGGGACAGCAACTTCATGGCCAAACATAAAAGGGAAGATGATCTAATCTATGGGAAAGACAAGGAGAGGATTACTTCTTGGATTGGGAGGTGGGAAGGGGTAGGCATGGCTTTATAAAGAAGGGGGCAAGTATGAGGTGTCTATGGGACTTTCCATGTGTCCTTAAGCTAGGGCTTCATGGCCATGCAAGAGGATAGCTCATAGACTCTTCTTGTATATCAAATGTCAGTCTTGAAATCCCCTGGAGCCTTCTAGGCCATCCCCACCATCCTTCAAACAAAGAAATAACCCCATTGGTTGATAGCTTTTAAAGATAAGCACATTTATAAAGAGGGTAATCCCTATAATGCCCTGGGAGAGAAACACCTTCAAACCAAGGTGCAAACAGGTTTCCCATGGTTCAAAATCTCGACAATGGTAAGGGAATATCTAAGGATCAAAATTCAAGTGATAATTTGCAAAGAAAACCTCCCAATTGGGTAAATTGCATAAAAGTCCAAAATGTACTTAAAAGTGCATAACTTGCACAAACAACATCCAAATCGAACCAAATTTGAAACTTAGGCTCATTTTATGTTTTCAAATCACATCAAAAATTTATATTAAGGTTTAGATCACTTAATTATGGTAATAAATCTTTCACTGAGGTATTTGTGCATAAACCCTTATATTGGTACAATTAGTGAATAAATGTTCACTAAACCACTATAAATTACACTAATTAAACATAAATGACATAAATGATAGAAATGAAAGGGAAACTTGGGAAAAAGGTTTACATGGATATTACATCTAAGATTCATTATGTTACATCACTCGACCCCTTTAAAAGGATTTTGTCCTCAAAATCTCAAGCAAAAAGAGAAGGGTGAGTATGTAACATTTCATCTCTCAACTCCCAAGTGGTTTCTTTTAGACCATGATATTTCCACAAAACTTTTACCATCTCAATCTATTTGTTCTTCAACTGCTTTACTCGAGATTCTTCATAGGTCAGATTCTCATGTATCACCTAAAGGTTCCAACTTTACAATTTCTTTTTAAATTTTTTGGCTTATTAGAACTATATTATTTAGGATATCACATTATCATTATTATTCTTTTAATTGTGTCATGTCATATTTACTTTGTTTCCAAAAGGGTTATATTTCATTATTATGATTGAAACCATATATATTTCTTATTTACCTCATTATGAGTTTTAGCACAATTATAGTTTACTCAATTATCAATATACTTGATTATTATCCTTAATAATTGGATTTAGTCTCAGTTATCAACATATTGAATTATAGCAAATTGTTTTTCATGAATTAAGACATTTTATCCAACTTGTTACAAGTAATCCAAATAATGTTACATTAATCACTTATATATATATTTAATATTGTCACATTGTCACATTCACTTTCGTATTCACATTAATGTAATCATTAATCATTTTCTCATATTTATTCAGTTCTGATGATTGATTATGCACTTTTATGTGAATCATTACTACTTATCCATATTGAAGTCATTTAGTGATCAAGGTGGGACATATTACACATTAATGATTTTATTCACATACTAAGTCATTAGGTGATTAATTAGGTGTGTATTAGAGAACAAGGTGATATGCATTTCATATTGATGACCTGATTTATGTATGGTTTATGTGTATTAAAGTATGTTATCTGTTTATGACACCTAGTGACACCAATGTATCATCAATGTCATTAAGGATGTATATGTTAAGGTTAGATGATTACAACTTAGGATTTAGGTTAACATGATACCTTCTTAAGATGCATTAAGTTCAAGGTTAGACTACAATTATCTTGCCCATCATATCATTAGGGTTTATTGGTTTATGACATGGTCAACATCATGCTTATCCACTATTAATATTAAAATGTGAGTTACTCTTATTATGTGAATTAGATATTCATTAGGGTTCAAACATATGAAATATTCATTAGATGATTGTTATATGTTCTTTTGGATACCAAGAAACATGTGGTTACAATATAACTTGTTTGGTCAAAACTAAGGATTCAAGCACAATAACTTCCTAATTAGGGAGTTAGGGTTTTTAAAGACAGTGTAGTTAGATTTTGGTATGTTACATGACTCCATCCCCTTAGTAAGGATTTCATCTTCAAAATCTAACTATCCAAACATCATCAAACCAACTACTCTCCACCCCTTAAAAGGTTTGACCTACCAAGCCAAACTAATCTAGAGGTAAAAGGGTGAGTATAACTAAACCATATACAAGATCCATCATGCTTCACTGTGCACTCTGATTGCTTACTAAACACCAAAATTCAAAGTCTAGGTTCTAGGGATAACTATCCAAACATGTGGTTCTATGGGTCATAAGGGAACTATATTGGGTATCCATCCTCAAACAAGTCATTACACTTGGGATACTAGTTCAACATATTAGGGTCCCTAAAGATAAATCATACAAATGTCTAAGGATACTATTACCTAAAAGCATACTATTTCATACAATTCATATCAGCTCAGGACAGACCGATATCATATGGGTACGGGAGTCCTCATAAACCAAGCTAGTGGTGCGGAGGAAAATATTGCCAGCCCTCGAAACCCAGATCCATTCTAGACACCTTTTCTTCAACTTCATGTCCTAATAGTTGCATGAAGGCTCTACTAAACAACCTCAAGTTACTATGATTACTTATGCATGTTTTAGTTGTAAGTATTTTAGGAATCTATTGATCCTTATTTTAATGTGAAACTATAGGATCCTAAATCAACCCTTCATCATATATTGATCAACTCTAGGGAAAACATGTCACTTAAAGGTAAGATAAGTACTCTAACTAGGGAGGCAAAATTGAAATAGTCAGATTCCGACTACCATGGGCTCTGATACCATGTTGTAAAGAGGCGAGATCGCCTCCGTACTAAAATTTAAAGGAAGTACAAAACATCCATCTTTTTAGAAAGACAAAAGATGTTGAGGGATGCATGTATAATATTCCAAGTAAATAAGCATACACCAGATACATTATAAAATGTCAATAGCAGCGAAAATAAAAGTACTAAGCCTATTACATGGCTTTCATCGTTCATTACATGATTGTTCCCAAAAGAAAAAGATAAGAGAAAAGGATCTAGCTATAGAAACATAGACATCCTTCCAGATAGCTTGAGATCTACTCTTGAGATGACTTCCTTCAAACTTGTCCTTCTCCTTGCTCAACACCAACACCTGGGTGGTTGGGAAAGCACCCAACAAAAGGGAAAGAAAACAAGGTATGTGTCACAAAACTAGTCTAGGATAACAAGATAAGTAAAGAAAATAAGAACATGCTAGGGTTCATCATAAGATGAAGATAACAAGAGTATGAGGCTATATTCATAATAAACTTTCCATTACTAATTATATTAAAAAGGATTTGCATGTAAGATAATTATGTCTACCTAACTAAGTAGGGTTGAGGCACCTACCGTACCTCTAATATATAGGTGAGGGGATAATAAGACATTCCCAGTCACCTACACAATTACATAGGGGAGAATAAAAACATTCCCCAAGGCGATTAAATACATGCCCTCTATGGGTGGTTGTACATAAGTACCGCTAATTTAAATTAAATAGAACATAAATCTACATGCTAGAAAAGTAGTCATGGCAAGAGTAGTCATAATATTCAATAAGCATGGAAGTGGGGTATAAGACCCAAACAAGAAGAAATTATAATCTAATTTAAGACACGAACAACATTGGGATTCAAGAATAGAAGATTTAGGGTTCACTTAAGCATCATTACGGAAATATAGGGTTTGGCTGCAATTATCCCAACATAGGGTGTAAGGAATACACATACCTCTCTTACTTATATCAATTACTAATTTTCACCACTTTAATTGAGTCCAAGTTCCAGTTTATCTATTTTCAATGTATTAACATGTATTAGAGTACATAGTGCACATTAATGTATAGAAACCCTAATTTCAGAACTTTTTAGCAAAATTCAGATTTAGATTTTGAAAATATCAGCAATGAACTTATTAGGTTCTCCTAATGAAGAAAACATATTTTTATGTTAATTTTGGAGTTATGATGATTAAGATGTAATTTTTATGGATTCTATGCATTAAATTCATTTTACAAAAGTCACCCTTCGTCAAACCATAAAATAAGACCTTTAAAATATTTTTATTAGATAGATATTAATGTTCCAATTCCAAAACATATTTATTTGTCAAATTTGGATAAGCGGATTAGAAGATATGAATTTTTCAATACTAACCAATAGGAAATTGCCACATCATCAAACCGTTCGAGATAATTGAAGAGAGAGAGAGAGGGAGAGGGAGAAAACACCATTTGACCCAAGATCAGGTTTGAAGTTGCATAGGTAACCAAACTAGAGCTTCTAGAGAAGGTAAAATAACAAGAAACCAAAACCCTAGAAGAAATGGTAAAAAGAGATGGAAATCATCGATTTTAAACATAGAAGCATGAGTTTTAAGTGTGTAGTAAGCAATATATGAGAAGGGGGTTAACAGAACTCACCTCTAGGAAGGTAATAAGGTCCAAACAAAAAGGATACCGAGATTAGAAGGTCTATTTGCTCCAAGACAAGCTCCTTTCTTGAGCAAGGATCACCTTCTCCACTTTAGAGGTGCAAACCCTAGCAAAAGAGCATGGAGATGAGATGTTTTAGGGTTCTAGGTGGAGTTTTACCATGGAAGGTCATGTTTTCAACCTATAAGAAGGTGGGATGAATACTAGTAGCATGAAAGCTGGGAAATAAAGGAGGATTCTTATTAGTTTTGGTAAAAATCACCAAGGAGGAGCTTAAGAAATCCTAAATAGAGAAATTTGGAACCCTAGGAGCCTTCTTCACCAAGGTAGACACCCTCTTTTACCTTGGGATAGAAACTTTGTGGCCAAACATAGAAGGGACGATACTATAAGTGTGGGAAAGAGAAGGAGAGGATTGCTTCTTGTATTGGGAGGTGGGAAGGGGTAGGCATGGCTTTATAAAGAAGGGGGGCAAGTGTGAGGTGCCTATGGGACTTTCCATGTGTCCTAGGCTAGGGCTTCATGGCCATACAAGAGGACAACTGATAGACTCTTCTTGTATATAAAAGGTCAGTCCTAAAATCCCCTGGAGCCTTATAGTCCTTCCGCACCATTATTCAAACAAATAAATAACCCCATTGGTTGATAGCTTTTAAAGATAAGCACATTTATAAAGAGGGTAATCCCTATAATGCCCTTGGAGAGAAACACCTTCAAACCAAGGTGTAACTAGGTGACCCATGGTTAAAAATCTCAAGAATTGTAAGGGAATATCTAAGGATTAAAATTCAGGTGATAATTTGCAAAGAAAACCTCCCAATTGGGTAAATTGCATAAAGGTCCAGAATGTACCTAAAATTTCATAACTTACACAAACAACATCCAAATCGAACCAAATTTGAAACTTAGGCTCATTTTATGTTTTCAAATCACATAAAGAATTTAGATCAAGATTTAGAGCACTTAATTATAGTAATTAAGCTTTCACTGAGGTATTTGTGCATAAACCCTTATATTGGTACAATTCGTGAATAAATGTTCACTAAACCACTATAAATTCCACTAATTAAACATAAAAGACATAAAGGATAGAAATGAAAGGGAAACTTGGGAAAAAGGTTAACATGGATATTACATCTAAGATTCATTATGTTACATAATGTTCACTACTATTGTAGGATCAAATCATTTTAAATTTAATTCACACATATTATGTTTCTTTCTCATTGAAATACTTCATTATCTGGTTTTAATATATTTCATTCAATTTCAGTAAAACCACATGTAATTATGATAAATAGACTATGTACTTCATCATACACATTTCATTAATTTCATTCTTAACTTTTCATCACCATTCATTTTATTCTAGTCTATTTCCTTTTTTGTAATTATACTAGTGTACCATGTCATTGGCTTCTAATGGCATTCTCATAATTAACAAAGATCACTTAGTTCCTTATATTACTTCTCACTTTTATTTTAAAAGAACAGATTAGGTTACATCTCCTTACATCATAATATCTAATTACCCTTCCCAATTCATTGTTATGTAGCTTGTATAAAATGAACCACATTAATGTGAGGGTCAACTCATCATTTCATAAGTCATTCTAAAATATATGCATTAGGCTTAGATCGTATTAATAAGACTCACCATTTTCAATTGAAGTATTAATACCTAAAATTCAAAATTTCATCAAATTTACAATATTAAATACAAGTTCTAGCTTTATCACTCATACTCATTTGAATACTAAAATCTAGGGTTTTTCAAAAGCCATACTTTGTTCAACACATCATATGAGTCACATCAATCAGTAATCTCATCATGGTGCAAAGGTGTTCATTAGGACTATTCACACACATGGAAACCCTAGTTTCCATTTCCATTATTTCATTCATCAGTTATAAGTATACATTGATTCATTAGCTCATTTTATTTAATACCTCAATGCAACCCTAGACATGGAAATCACCACCTCATACTAATCATTATGTATATTTTCAATAAGATTCAACAATACACTTGTTGAATTCATTCTAATACAATTCAATATGATTATATATGTGTCAACTCATTTTCCAAGTATATCATTTGATAGTTGGTTCTAGGCAAACTTCATATGAAACAACATAATTCTATGCCCACAAGATTATTCTAGAACTTAAATCAATAGGTCAGGAATAAACAAATAAAAATCAATGAAAAATAGTCTAAATCGGTAGCATTTATTTCCCAAAAATGATCCTATTTGGTTATACAATTTCATACAAGTACTAATAATGATCTTGATTATTTTATCAGGATATGATTAGGCTTTTAATACAATTATAGATCTTAATAGGGAGAGAAACACTTATATAAGGTGACAAGTACCTTAAAAATGTAGGTCAAACTCTGAATTACTAGAAACCACCAAGGTTTATATCTATTGAATCCATTTCTTCCTCCTCTCAACTTGGAAACTCTAGAAATAGAGAATAGGAGAGAAAGAGAGAGAAAAGAGGGAGATTTGCTATAATTTTAAATCAAATCATAGGAGATATGGAATCTTGACATGTGAGAGAAGATTCACCATGAAAGACTATGCAAAGAGGCTAAACTTATTTGATTTCATCATTTCTCGGATGGTGAAACCCTAGATCATCAATTCCACCACTTTTTCCTCTCAAACCCTAACTCTCCCTCTCTCTCTAGGATTTTGTTTCTCTAGAATAAATTACAAAATGTAAGATCCTTGAGTTCTAGGTTGCTCATATAGACCAATTAAGGTACTTAGGTCACTTGCAAATTGATCCAACTTTACACTTTCTTACTTTTATTTCAGCAAACAAATTGTCATAAATTTTTTATTGAAAATCATTTACTAAATAGGTCAAATATCCCCCAAAAATTATTGCAAATTAGCAGAGATTCATTGAAAATTTTAGATCATTCTGAGTTACCAATAAATAAATAAAAATAAAATACTAGACTGCTATATTTCAACCAGAATGCATGGTTGGGTGAGTTTGTCCTGGAGAAACTCGACAAACACCCCTTGTTGGATCAATATAACATCATATAGAAATTATTAAATTTAATAAAATGTATAAAATTGAGTTTCAAAACTATAGTTAAAATTTTAGATCAAATGGATATACCAATAAAAAGATAAAATTCAAATACCAGACTGCTAATTTGAGTCTGAATACATGGTCAGATGAGTTTGTCCTTGGCTAACACTGTCAACAAATAGGTCATAAATTATTTCAAAATTCTTATGTTTTTCAAAAACACTTACATTTGAGTTCTTCAAACCATATCTAAATTTCAAATAAATCAGAGTTGTAAATAAAATAATAAAAATCATTTAATAGACCACTATATTTATCGAGTTCTGTATTCATATGCTATCAAAACCCTAATTGGACAATTAGGGTATTCAACTCTCAAAACCTACTCATTTGAAACAAAATCATATTTAGAGTTTCTCATTAGGTTTGAAGAATCAAAATTAGACTACTATCATTAATCAAGATTTAAACTATGATCAACCTGGTTAAGAATGCAATTATCCAAGTAAACCCTAATTAGATGGCTAATCTGAAAATGGGTTGTTACAATATGAGGGCCTATTATAGTTGGTTTAAAATTTAGGGTGTGAAAAGTGTTTGAGCTCATAAATGTCAATTTTAACTAAAAGATGTCAATGCAATTTGTGGAGATAAATTGTGGGACGAGTTTGAAAATATTTCTCAAGTGAGGAGAAGGAATTCATTTAGGCACAAGAAATTCAGATGAAGAATACTTGATATCAAATAACATGACAATTGAAAGAAATCATTGAATGATACTTGGAATGGACTACTTTTAGAATGAGTTGAGTTTAGGGAAAATAATGAATTCTAACTGAAAATTGATTTAGTACTTAGAATTTAGTATGTTAAACCCCCACTTTAATTTGTAAGTAACACAATAGGCAAGCAGAGCAAGTAGGGTTCACAATAGTATAATGGCACTGACATAGGACAAGGCTAGACTTCTTTGGCATGGTCCTCAAGACCAACACACAAAGGTCAAGGTTGTGGGAATTAACATGGAACAACTAGCGTAAAGACGAAATTCTTACAAAAAAATATTTACAAATTTTAATCAAATCTTTTTACAATAATGTTTTACATCAGAGTCGTGAAAGATTTACAGAAGAATTTACAAATTAAGAATATGTATTAATTCATATCTACTCTTCAACAGGGGACAACCCTTGCACGTCTCTTCTAGTTCTTGTATTGATCACTTGCCCATGAGTTCTAGAAGGGAACAAAACCACACATGGACCCCAAGAAGGGATACATAGGTTAGCACAACTGGTACAAAATTGATATTTGGAAATTAGAAGGATGCACCTATATACATAGGATTTTCTTGATAAAATTCAAAGGAATAAACAATATAGGCAAGTATCAAGGGGGTAGTAATGGGGTTTCAAATTCAATAAGATTCAATATCTAATTTTTAAAACTAGTCATTCGATTTTTCAATAGATAGCACATGCCAATGTCTAGTTGTTGGGGAAGCAATGTGTTCACTCCTAAGGAGAACAACAACACACTAATATTTCCAATATACTGAGAGACTATATGTCCTTTAACTCTACACAGAGATGTGTAAGCATAATTCCACTAAACTAGGGGCACTAACCTACCCTTTTTCGATGCTTTAAACATTGTACTACTAATTTTTAGGAATAAGTGTTGGTGGCCTTTCAAAGAGATAGGATAAGGTACACAATTTATTTTGGCCAACCAACATATCTAGTCATGCATGCAATCAACAAGGGAAATAACTTTTCAAATAGAAATAGAAATTTTATGCCTTTGAATCAAAAGTATTCAAAATATGTAAGTTCCAAGTATTGGCTCCAAGGGACAATCAAGAGAGAGATCTACAAATTTTGAGAAATATTCATCACCGTATGGTTTGGAATCAAGTTGGTTTCAATTTTTATTTTGTTAGTCATGACTAGGGTTTTCCATCTAGGAGTGCCATTCATTTTTTTCATTATTCTCATTTCTAGGGTTCCTAGTTAGGCTATATATATAATTAGTATTGTATATTTGATTGGTATACTATATTTACTCTCAACTGTCTCCTAGATTAATGTATACTTCTATTTAGTTATTATACTGGACTAGTGTACCCTGACTAGGACTGTATAGGGTTTAAATCATACATACAATCCTAGGTGATTACATTGTACTTATGGGTAAATCAGTTATGGAAGTATACAAGTATAGGGTTTATATACCTCCATATGTAAATGCATAACTATTCCTTATTGTACATACTTATCATGTAAATATACTATGATTAAGGTCCTTCAAGTAGTTACATGTGCATAACTAACTTATTTATGATCACAATTAGCAATATTAGGTATTATGCATCTATTCTCTTAATAACTATTAAAATTACAATGTTACCGTTTGATCAGCTATAAAATTATGTATATTAGTACTTAACATGATTAAAATTAACATAATAGATCGAATATTGTATATTATTCTTGTTGGATTTTAAGGGAGGTAGAGAAGCAGTGGAAATAAAAAAATTCTCCCAAAACCCAGAACAAAAAAAATCGCATCAACATCTATACAATAAGAAAGATGGTTTGTGGATGCATACCTTGTCCTGAGGCTTGCTCGACGACAGTACCTCGTGCCTTGTGCGGTCTTCACCTCCGATCTTGGACGGTGTCTGTGCAACTCCTGGTCACACCGAGACTGATGACTCCTGGTCTCACCAGGACTGTCGGGATTGACAGTTGTCCTCCGAGGTCTCCCGCCTCTGCAGTCGTCCACACAGACTACCTGGAACTCCGATCTCCTTGTCCCACAAGGAATCGAAAGGAATCAAACCCTCCTGTCAGCGTACTAGTCACCGACACACTCTCCTGCCACCAGTCGCTTTCTGTAGTTGTCTTTCCCTTGTTGTGCCTCCCTTATCGGGTAGCACTTGCTTGGGCTCTCTTGGTTACCAAAACTAGAGAGAACGACAACTTCACAGAGCAACTGGTTGCACTGGGTTGTACTTTGAGAATCCCCCAATACCCCTACATATATAGGAGGGTCATGGGACAGGGTTCTCTGTCCCGAGCAATGCGGGACTAAAGCAGGAGTAGAAGGGTTCGAGATTTTCCACAAAAACAACCAACTGTGTAACCTGAACCGATCATTTCACAACTGAAACAGTCGGTTGGGGATCTGAGTCGGTCGGTTGACACCTCAACCAATCGGTTGGGACCCATGAAACGGTCGGTTCATTTCTGAACCGGTCAGTTCGTGGTCTTGATCAGTTCCCGATTGACTTTTCTTCTTTTGTTTCGAATTGGTATCAAATACCAATCCTTGTTCCAATCAAATTGGGCAAGGGATATGAAAGGAAATTTCTCACCAATCTTACTTTCCCAACTTGCTCGGTTGGACTTGAATCGATCATTTCAACACTTGAATGAATCGCTTCACCCTATCCATGAGCCGATCGGTTCACCAAGTTGAGTCGATCGGTTCATCACATGAGCCGATCGGTTGGGAGTGTAGATTGTGCAGAATTAGTCAATTGCAGTTTCAATCAATCTGATACTCCAATCAATGTATCCAACACCTTGAACATTATGATATTGAGCTATCAGTTGATTGAGTCTTTAATTGAACTACTAAACTCTTTTAGTAATCAATCTAAACATGTTTGTGGACAAACTCCTATTCCAGGATAAATCCTATGTGTGTGACTTATAGGTCCATTTCACATTGGCAGTGAAAGTCCATAACATTTATGACTTCACAAGCAAAGAGCGGTGCCTAGTCACACATCAATGCTACCCAAGTGAAATAGAAAGTTGGAGAATAACTTTCAATCCTGCAATCCGTTAATGGTGTTACAGGGAATGTATAATTCCTTTATCACTGATATCCTGAATGAACTTGAGACATGGAATAGTCATCCTGTCAATGTTCATTCATTTCCTTGATCTCAGAGCAGACTGAGTGAGATGTGTGTGACATCAATATCACATATTGATTCACACGTGCATGCACATGCCTTTCTCAATCCTACTCATCAAGTGGCCAAGGACATCAAACTCCCTCAGGAGGGACAAATCCCATATCTATCAATCACCCCTCAAAAGCCCCATGTGTTAAAGCCACCCAATCATCACATTTATAACAACCCATGTTTCAGGATTGTGTTTGATGATGTCAAAGTGTACCCAACGACATGTGTTGAGTGTAGTGATTTCAGGTCTAAGAATCACACTCACCACCATCACTGTGGGAGCTGACAGTGACTACCAAGTCATGGTTCCATGTGTCACTCTCACGGTGGGTCTGTTCGGTACCTTGTTCTCTAACAAGTACCTATGTGTTTTGTTTGATATCACTATATCATGACTAATGATATTCTGTCATCAACCAACACACAATCTAGTCTTTAGTGTTATTGATGTCTATGGTTATTTCCACAATAACAACTGACTAGGGACCAATCAAGAATGTATACTCTCAAAATCCGCATGATCTCATCGTTTAGGTCCTTAACCTAAAAGCATACGTCATTGAGTAAAATCATTCTTTAGACATCTATCATGTTACACTATCATCTCAGAAACAGTTTAAACATATAGATCTGAAATCGCCTTTATTATTATTCAAATCATTTACAAAGTATCCCATTACAATCATCATATGACTTGCTCTATGGGCATACATACCAACAGAATCCCACATGCACTTAGAGCCAGTCACCAAGGAACCTCAGTCCTTGTGACCTAGCATGACCATCATGCTTCTGTTGAGAAAGGGCCTTAGTCAGTGGATCATCTATGTTGTCTTCAGTTGGTACTTTGCAAATCTTCACATCTGCTCACTGTATGATCTCTCGTATAAGATGGAAGCACCGCAGTATGTGCTTGGACCACTGATGTGATCTGGGTTCCTTAGCTTGTGCAATAGCTCTATTATTTTCACAATAAAACTCAATTGCATCATAGCTACTGGGAACTACACCAAGTTCAGAAATGAACTTCCTGATCCACACAACCTCCTTTGCTGCATGTGAAGCAGTAATATACTCGGCCTCTATAGTAGAATCGGCAACTATTTCTTTCTTGGAACTCTTCCAACTCACAACTCCATTATTAAGGCAAATACAAATCCTGACTACGATCTGTAATCATATTTATCGGTTTGGAAGCTTGCATCAGTGTAACCCTTTACAACCAGCTCTTCCTCACCTCCGTAAACAAGAAACTGATCCTTTGTCCTTTGCAAGTACTTGAGGATGTTCTTTACGACTGTGCAATGAGCATCCCCAGGATCTGACTGGTACCTGCTCATCATGTTGAGCGCATACGAGACATCTGGGCATGTGCACAACATAGCGTACATGATGGATCCGATGGCTGATGCATATGGGATCCCATTCATACTCTCCCTCTCTTCACAAGATTCGGGACATTGAGCTCTAGAGACGGTGACTCCATGTAGCATGGGGATGTTGCCTCTTTTTGAGTTCTCCATGTTGAACTGCTTCAGCACTTTGTCGATGTACGTGCTCTGACTTAGTCCGAGAAGCCTTCTAGATCTATCTCTATAAATCTTAATTCCTAGAATGTAGGATGTTTCTCCTAAGTCCTTCATTGAGAAAGTATTCCCAAGCCAAGTATTTACCTTCTCGAAGGCTAAGACATCATTCCCCATCAAAAGTATGTCATCCACATATAATATGAAGAATGTGGTTGAGCTCCCACTAACCTTCTTGTACACACAAGGTTCATCTTCATTTTGAATAAAGCCAAACACTTTGACTTCCTCATCAAATTGAAGATTCCAACTCCGAGATGCTTGCTTCAATCCATAGATTGACCTTTGCAGCTTGCATACTTTATTGGCATTCTTTGGATCTACAAAACCTTCAAGTTGTGTCATGTACACATCCTCATTTATATTCCCGTTAAGGAATGCGATTTTAACATCCATCTGCCAAATCTAATAGTCATAATAAGCTGTAATAGCAAGCATGATCCTGATGGACTTAATCATGGCAACTGGAGAAAAGGTTTCGTCATAGTCAACACCTTGAACTTGTCGAAATCCCTTCACAACCAATCTGCCTTTATAAGTTTGCACATTTCCATCCATGTCGGTCTTTTTCTTGAAGACCCACTTGTACCCTATGGGTTTTACCCCTTCGGGTGGTTCCACCAAAGTCCATACTTTGTTGGAGTACATGGATTCCATCTCGGATCTCATGGCTTCAAGCCATTTCTCAGAATCTAGTCCTTCCATAGCCTCTATGTAGGTAGTTGGATCATCATCTATGATCAACTCACCACCTTCCTGAGTCACAAGGTATCCAAACCTCTCAGGTTCAAGGCACGTCCTACCAGATCTACCAGGTCCTTGTGTTACCAGAGGAGAATGAGATCCCACAACACCTTGTGAATCTCCATTTTCCTCTTGTACATCTACCAGTTCTATGTTTTCTTGTTGGGATTGAACTTCTTCAAGCTCTATTTTCCTCCCACTACTTCCTTTAGAAATAAATCCTTTAGAAATAAATTCCTTCTCTAGGAACACAATTGTCCTGGCAACAAACACTTTGTTGTCAGTAGGGTGGTATAGATAATATCCTCTCGTTTCCTTGGGATATCCAACAAAATAAAATTTATCAGACTTGGGTCCAAGCTTAGCAGGAAACATTTTCCTAACATAAGCCTCACAACCCCAAATCTTTAGAAAAGACAAATCGGGACGCTTCCCAGTCCATATCTCATATGGTGTCTTTTGAACCGATTTAGATGGTACTCGATTAAGTGTAAACGCGCCAGTTTCAAGAGAATGCCCCAGAAAGAAATCGGAAGATCAGCAAAACTCATCATTGATCGCACCACATCTAACAATGTGTGATTCCTTCTTTCAGACACACCGTTATGTTGTGGTGTTCCAGGCGGAGTCCATTGTGATACAATACCACGAGCTCGCAGAAGGTCCTCAAACTCTTGGCTGAAGTATTCTCCACCTCGATCAGATCGAAGTGCTTTAATACTTTTACCAAGTTGATTATGTACTTCATTCATGAAATCCTTGAACCTTTCAAGGGTTTCTGACTTATGCTTCATTAGGTACACTTAGCCATACCTACTGAAATCATTAGTGAAGGTAATGAAGTACCGATACCCATTTCTGGCATTAGTTCTAAAAGGCCCACATACATCAGTATGTATGAGTCCTAATAGATCACTAGCTCTCTCACCTTTACCTGAAAAGGGAGTCTTGGTCATCTTTCCCAACAAACAAGATTCACATGTCTCTATTGATTCATAATCAAAAGAGTCTAGATAACCATCTTTATGGAGTCTAGAAATGTGCTTCTCATTTATGTGCCCTAGACGACAATGCCAAAGATATGTTTCATTTGAGTTGTTGAGTTTTTGCCTTTTGGTGTTTACGTTGTACATAGTTGTCTCTAGATCTATCAAGTATAGACCATAAGACATTGGGGCACTTCCATAAAAGATCCCATCTTTAGAAATGGAACAATTTCCATTCTTAATAAGAAATTCAAATCCATCCTTGTCTAACTAAGAGACGGAAATGATATTCCTATTTATGGTAGGTACATAATAGAAGTTCTTCAACTCTATTATTATCCCACTTGGTAGAGTTAACTCATATGTTCCTATGACACTGGTGGCAACTCTTGCCCCATTGGCAACACGTAGTTCAACCTCACCTTTCCCCAAAGGCCTACTTCTCTTAAGATCCTTCACATTTGAACAAATGTGAGATCCGCATCTGGTATCAAGTACCCATGACGAAGAAGTAGTAAAGTTAATCTCTATCATGTATACACCAGAAGTAGAGATCTCTATCTGTGACTTCTCCTTCCATCGTTCCTTCCATCCTCTCCATGTAGAAGAAATTGGTTTGGCGAGAGAACCCTTCTCTCCCTTACCTTTTGTTCCATTGATCTCTATCAATGAACTTTCTTTCTTCTTCACCAACACATTAAGTGTACATAGAGTGGATTCAAAGGCTCCTGGTATATCTGGATTGTGCAAAACACTTCTCACAGTCCTCAACCAGTTATGGAATTTGTTCTCAATTAATTTGTCCATTTTAAAAGATGATTCTTTTTCCATTCTACAAGAGAAAATTGCATTTGTCAAAACTCCTTTTAATTTGATTTGAATAAAATTTGACGATAGTTAATTAGGCCTTTAATTAATTACCGCTCCCACTATTTTGGCTCAAATTGATAGCCCTCACCATCAATTCGGAAGATTGCAGTGCACAATCTTGTAGTGGGTCAAGATCCTGAAATCCTCTGAGCCATGGACCAGCTTGGGCTGTCACCCACAACTCAGATCTTCCAGGTAGGCAACTCTTGCCAATTGCATCATATGCAACTCTTGAAAGATGTCATATGCAACTCCTTGCCATGATCATCTCCATGCCTCAAGGTGCTAGATCCTATCTAGGTCACCTTGTTAAGTCCGACCCAAAGCCAACACGATGAACATGCACCCTTCTTGGGCAGACCTACACATTCATCCTTCACACTTCCACGAGATAGACGGTGCACCACGCTTGGGCGTGCCCACACTTGGTTGATCAAGATTTTCACATGTGTCGCACTTGGAAGGCATCTAAAACTTTAATATTTAATGAGTGATTTGGTTTTATATAGATATACATATCCAATCACCACAATATATAGTACGTATCATATACATGCTATATCCCACAGAAAACATGCAAAATGATAAAAGCAATGATTATGGCCATCCTATTGTGATTCCTCGAGCCAAGAGGAATCATGGTCATCTAGGTCTACATCACATGCAACCTGTATAAGATGAAATTTGTGCCTGCCTATTTGATCGGCTCATCTCCATGGCTGATCGGCTCACCATCAAGTTGGTTGTAACGCCTGGGCCCACTGCCCATGGATCTAGCAGGGTTTTAGGAATGACGACTGGCCCCACAGACCACCACTAACCTTAACTGCATGCTTTTGTCCACTCACACGCAAGCCAAGATCAACTTCCCGACTGGTCACCCATCCTAGTACTACTCCAAGCTGAGCACGCTTAACTATGGAGTTCTTTAGAGATGGGCTCCCGGAAAAGGAGGTGCACCTTGGTGATATGGGTAGTCCAATCATTCTTTTTAATATCATGTTATCCGAGGCCTCAAATCCTGGGATGTTACAATCTCCCCCACTTAGACTCTTGACGTCCTCGTCAAGACTCAACTATAAGGCCTCATAATCTCTTCCCCATTTCAGTGCAGACCCACAATGACCCATGGACACCCAACTCCCGATCACAGAATACCAGCACAAGGGTGGCTACGTCAACCATGGACGACCCTTTCCTACATGCCTGGACCGCACACTCAAGACTGGCATGCCATGCCCATGTGGGCCCCACCTACTGGAGGGGAATTGGCTCTGATACCATTTGTAACGCCTGGGCCCACTGCCCATGGCTCTAGCAGGGTTTTAGGAATGACGACTGGCCCCACAGACTACCACTAGCCTTAACTGCATGCTTTTGTCCACTCACACGCAAGCCAAGATCAACTTCCCGACTGGTCACCCATCCTAGTACTACTCCAAGCTGAGCACGCTTAACTATGGAGTTCTTTAGAGATGGGCTCCCGAAAAAGGAGGTGCACCTTGGTGATATGGGTAGTCCAATCATTCCTTTTAAGATCATGTTATCCGAGGCCTCAAATCCTGGGATGTTACATTGGTTGTTCGGGTGCCACCATCCGATCGACTGGCGCCTCCAGCCGATCGGTACACCGGTTGTCGTGCATCTCCTCAGGTTGCCACCCGTTCGTCTCGCTCCTCGAACCGGTCATCTGGAACGTCAACCGATCGGTTGACGCCTTGAACCGATTGTCTCTGTCGTCGTCAGGTCATTCGCCATTCTTTGACATAATAGTAAATAAAATCTATCCTATTTATAATTGAATTGTGAAACCCCAAGTTACATTGGGGGGGAGTAAAGGTAGGAAAAGAAATCTTGAATTATTTTCGAGTTACATCAGGAATAGAAGAAAGGGAATCAGTGCGCAGACTGAGATGCAAGCAACCACATACAACCACACACAAATATAGGGTTTATAGGCCATAACCATGATACACATCTACCACAAAAATCGTTTAAGGGCGGCGTGTATCTAGTGCATTAATATTACATATCATATATGTATATTTGGGATTTGTGGATTGGACATGCATAAAGCCAATTTTATTCGCATTGTATGCAATAAATAAAAGCGACAAACCAAAATCGATCATATCGATAATCCTAAAATATAGAGCAGTTGAAGTGGCTCTGATACCATTGTTGGATTTTAAGGGAGGCAGAGAAGCAGTGGAAACAAAAATTTTCTCCCAAAACCAAGAACAAAAGGAATCACGTCAATGTCTATACAATAGGAAAGATGGTTTGTGGATGCATACCTTGTCCCGAGACTTGCTCGGTGACAGTACCTCGCGCCTTGTGTGGTCTTCACCTCTGGTCTTAGACGGTGTCTGTGCAGTTCCTGGTCGCACCGGGACTGACGACTCCTGGTCTCACCGGGACTGTCGGGTTTGACAGTTGTCCTCCGAGCGGTAGAGGTCTCCCACCTCTACAGTCATCCACACGAACTACTTGGAACTCCGATCTCCTTGTCCCACAAGGAATCGAAAGGAGTCGCACCCTCCTGTCGACGTACTAGTCGCCGACACACTCTCTTTCCACCAGTCGCTTTCTGCAGTTGTCTTTCCCTTGTTGTGCCTCCCTTATCGGGTAGCACTTGCTCGGGCTCTCTTGGTTACCAAAACCAGAGAGAACGACAACTTCACAGAGAAACTGGTTGTAGTGGGTTGTACTTTGAGAATCCCCCAATACCCCTATATATAGGAGGGTCATGGGACAGGGTTCTCTATCTCGGGCAATGCGGGACTAAAGTAGGAGTAGAAGGGTTCAAGATTTTTCACAAAAACAACCAACTGCGTAACCTGAACCAATCGTTTCACAACTGAAACAGTCGGTTGGGGATCTGAGCCGGTCGGTTGACACCTCAACTGATCGGTTGGGACCCATGAAACAGTCAGTTCATTTCTGAACTGGTCGGTTCGTGGTCCTGATCAGTTCCCGATTGACTTTTCTTCTTTTGTTTCGAATTGGTATCAAATACCAATCCTTGTTCCAATCAAATTGGGCAAGTGAAACGAAAGGAAATTTCTCACTAATCTTACTTTCCCAACTTGCTCGGTTAGACTTGAACCAATCGTTTCAACACTTGAACGAATCGCTTCACCCTATCCATGAGCCGATCGACTCACCACCTGAGTCGATCGGTTCACCAATCTGAGCCGATCGGTTCATCACATGAGCCGATCGGTTCATCACATGAGTCGATCGGTTGGGAGTACAGATTGTGTAGAATCAGTCAATTGCAGTTTCAATCAATGTGATATTCCAATCAATGTGTCCAACACCTTGAACATTATGATACTGAGCTATCAGTTGATTGAGTGTTTAATTGAACTACTAAACTCCTTTAGTAATAAATCTAAACATGTTTGTGGACAAACTCCTATTCCAGTTTAAATCCTATGTGTGTGACCCTGCAGGTCCATTTCATGTTGGAAGTGAAAGTCCATAACATTTATGACTTCACAAGCAAAGAGCGGTGCCTAGTCACACATCAGTGCTACCCAAGTGAAATAGAAAGTTGGAGAACAACTTTCAATCCTGCAATCCGTGAATGGTGTTACAGGGAATGTATAATTCCTTTTTCACTGATATCCTGAATGAACTCGAGGCATGGAACCGTCATCCTGTTAACGTTCATTCATTTCCTTGATCTCAGAGTAGACTGGGTGAGATGTGTGTGACATCAATATCACATATTGATTCACACATGCATGCGCATGCCTTTCTCAATCCTACTCATCAAGTGGACAAGGACATCACACTCCCTTAGGAGGGACAAATCCCATATCTATCAATCACCCCTCAAAAGTGCCATGTGTCAAAGCCACCCAATCATCACCTTTATAACAACCCATGTTTCAGGACTGCATTTGATGATGTCAAAGTGTACCCAACGACATGTGTTGAGTGTAGTGATTTTAGGTCTAAGAACCACACTCACCACCATCACTATGAGAGATTACTGTGACTACCAAGTCATGGTTCCATGTTTCACTCTCACGGTGGGTCTGTCTGGTACCTTGTTCTCTAACAAGTACCTATGTGTTTTGTTTGATATCACTATATCATGACTAATGAGATTCTGTCATCAACCAACACACAATCTAGTCTTTAGTGTTATTGATGTCTATGGTTATTTCCACAATAACAACCGACTAGGGACCAATCAAGAATGTATACTCTTGACATCCACATGATCTCATCGTTTAGGTCCTTAACCTAAAAGCATACGTCATTGAGTAAAATCATTCTTTAGACATCTATCATGTTACACTATCATATTAGAAACAATTTAAACATATAGATCGGAAATTGGCTTTATTATTATTCAAATTATTTACAAAGTATCCCATTACAATCACCATATGATTTGCTCTATGGGCATACATACCAACAATTCTAATACCCATGTTTTATATGTGTGAACATGTCACTATTTATCTTTTGTATTCTATATTTCTAATAGTTGAGTTCCTCATGCTAGATATAACAAGTTTAATACCTATTAATATTAATGTCCTACTATGTGAACTAATATGGTTGGCATCAAGAAATTGATCAAGACAAGGTTATTATCATCTTCCTAAACACATTTAATTTCATCAACTTATATAATTTGTGAGCATTTTGTTTAAGATAATATACATATATAGTACTAAACCATTAGGTGTCTAATCCATAGTATACTCAAGTTATATATCCACAACTAATTGAGTTCTAAATAACTGGAATAGAAAGCAGTACCAACCTACTAATCTTGATGGGTTAGTTGATCTCGTAGGCCGACATCTAGGAAACCAAAGTCTGGTTGGATTTCCATCCCAAAGTGTCATCGATTTCTGCAACTTGAATTAGTGTTAGACCCAATACAGTTTTAGTTTGTGTGATTACTAGGTTTACTCAACTATAAATCTCATCATGGTAATAGCCTCCCTTAGCATCAGGGTCAAGGATATCTTGATGGTGATGTTCGATATAGTCATAAGGTAAATACAAAGGATGGTGCATGTTGTGCGAGGGGTTGATGAATGGCGTCTGGTTTTCATTGGGTCAAGATGATCTTTGTTGTAGGTTTGTGAGGCATAGGTTGTGGCAATGTTGCTGGTGTTGCAGGTTTCCATCAGGGTTAGAAGCTATGCCTTTATCAGTAGTTGTCCAGAGAGCAGAGCCTATGTGGCTAGTAGTAGGGTCAGAAGAAATTTGTGCAATGATTAGGGGTGTAAACAGTGTGGGTACGGTGCGGGTCTAGCCATACCCATTCCCATACCCATCTAATTTAGCGGGTCCGGTTCTGGTTCTAGATCCGCATAATACAAAACCTAGACCCACACCATACCCGTACCCACAATAATAGAGGGTATGCGGTGCAGGTATGCGGGTAAGCGGTTCTATAAAACATCATATTCTTTATGTAAGAGAAACTATTATGTTCTATATATTTTAATGTAACAAGATATTATTATTATATAGTATATTAACATGCAATAGTTATATTAGATAAAGTTATGTTTTATACATTAACATTAATTGAGTTAATTATTTACATATTTGTAGTCATCATCATAACATTTAACCTATGTAGAGAAAGTAATGTAAATTAATAGACATTTTGATTTTAAGTTCACATATGATGTTCATTATTGTAACTAGAATAGTTAATTATTAATTGTATGACTAGTCTCAACCTTATTGTGGTTAGAGTAGGATATAATCTCAAGAATTATATTAGTTAGACTACTAAATTATAATATATGTATAACATATTATTTAAGTAGTTACTTATGTATAGTGGGTACACGAGTCTAGGTCCAAGCATACCCATTATTGGGCCCACTTATATGTGGGTCCAAGGGTATACGGGTCCGAGGGTATGCGGGTATAAAAAATCAGACCCATGACAGGTTTTTTAAGGGTCCAGATTTGCGGGTCTACCCGTACCCATTTACAGCCCTAGCAATGATGTTGTAGTTTCTCATTGAAGGAGATGATCTTCTGGAGGTCTGAGAAGAGCCAATTCATCGAACTTGAACCTTTCAAACTTATTTCTACTGGCCATGATCTAGAAGGAGGGTATGAACATGACATATTTGCAAGTCTGTCTTCCTGGTTTTTGTGGTATATGGAGTTACCAGAGGCATCAAGGTACTTCTGTCATCACACTACTTTTTTAGAGGGAGGCTTGAATCCATTCTTACAGAATGGGTGATGTTGACACCAATTAATGTCTTGGTGTATGTTGGCGATGACATCATTAGAAGTAGGCTACAAGTTGTAGGCATTGAGTGTTCAATGATATATGGTGATTAGGCAAGAGAAATGTAGGATAAGAGCTTGGTTAGTGGGTGATCCTACATATTGAGATGTGTAGGTCATTGAATGTCTTGAATATCTAATTATGGCTTATCCTTAGATTGTGGTTGGATCGTATATACTATATAGGGTGATGAAAAATCCCTAAGTTTCGTGAGTGTTAGAGATAAGGAGGGGTATTGGACTTGGGGATAGGCTAGGCAAAGGTAACAGACGTCACAGTAACACTATCATCATCACATTACATGGAGAGACATGATCGAGATTATCAAATATGGTCATTTAAATCTAACTTAATTGATAACCTAAGGTAACTTCCTATATTTATGTCTCCTAACATACAATTCTAATTTCAATGAAAATTTGACCATGAATGTAATTTGTATTAAAGTAGGTATTAGAAATAATAACTACTATTTTTATGTTCATGGGATGTATAATATAATAAATCTTAGAAACAATATATATGTATATATATATTTATTTATTTATTAATGTGTTCCATGTTTTTTACTTTTTCTTCCAAAGCCATTTATTAAACTTTATTCCAAGCTATTATGTGAAAGGAAGACATTCCGTGAATGTGAGGTCTAATAAGATATTAAGGTACAATATCAAATTGAACTAGATGATCTCAGAGTATGACAAATGATACTCAAATCAGGGACTATATTGTAAACTTTTTCATAGTAAGATAAAAATAATAAGAAATCTATCTTGAGGACTAAGTAGTATCAAAGTGCATGATAATTTCTCAAAATAGACCAATAAGACTTGAAGTGAATGGCAACTTTTCATATGAAGTCAATATTAGGGAAATTAATAATCATTACTCAACATAATTTTGGTACCCCAAAATCTAGTATGTTACAACTAGGTTTTGTGTTGAGTTAGTTAGAGGACCTACCAGTCATGGAAGATCAAATGGAATCTTTTTCAATCTAACATATCCACATATTGTTATGTATCTTTTATGGTTGATTGAGGTGTTTTCTCTTGGTCATGTCTTTTTGGGAAGTGGGGTAAGTTGGCACCTAGGTTTGTGAAGCCTTTCCCCATGACATATATTATGTTGAAAGACCAATTATGTTCCTAGATATGTGTGTTTATATTTTGAGGAAGAAGGATATATCTTGGTGAAGTCTTGTGGCATCATCTTTCATGAGAAAATCATGTTAGAGTTGGGGGATAATATGTGTAGGTAGTACCCTTCTTTGTTTTAGTAGGATTTTGGGGCTGAAACCTTATAAGGGGTTGATGGTTGTAAGGCCCCTGGCCAGTAATTTAGTCTAAACACACTTCATGGTAATAACTAGATGTTTTGAAACATTTTGAATGCTTGAATTATTTTTGAGATCATTTTATTAAGTGGAATCTCGAATTTTCTTTAATTTGCACTTTGCTTACCCTAAATTATAATTTCATGAACATTTGTAGATCAATACGAAAATTGACCATGATTGGGGATCTAATTGCAAATTGAGTAAAAAGTATCAAAGTGCATGCATTCATTCATTATTTTTCTTAATTTGATTTGCTTTATATGCTTTCGAACTTGGTTTTGAATAGGATTTCATCCTAGGGTTTTTAACCATAATCATAGTCTTGAGTGGGTGCATAGATTATTGAGCTTTGAAAGCCATCCATGTGCCTCAATGCCTGGGCCTTGACCAACCTTGATGGATAGTGTGTCTAGGTTCTTGCTGGTTGTTAGACACTGAGGACACCCTTATAGGTTTGGATAACCCTCAATAGGTGGGCTGAAGTGGGGTAGTTCGATAGGATTAGTTAGTGCAACTTGATAGGCCATGTTTTTGGACCTTAACATGCTTTCCTTTGGACATTGATAGATTCATCCATAAGCCTCAATGTCTCCTGGGATGATGATTCTCAATAGGTACCCTCAAGTGAAGGACCCTTAATAGGGTACCTAGAAACCCTTTGGGCTATGCACCTCGATAGCTCCCCCCTTCACCCCTCAATAGCTTTGTATAGGTGGGGCTGCTTTAGTCTTTTGACCATTTTACCTATATATGCAGCTAACCACTCAACCCTATCATCTTATTATCCATCTTGAAACTTTGTTGGAAGAAGTGGAGGGACCCTTGACCCTCAATATCTTCCTTGGAGGCATGATATCTTGAGTAAAGTGCTTGCATGCACTTGCATGTTGGAGATCTAGGTGCTTTTGGTGATTCCAAGGCATGGTAGCTTCCTTTCTAGCCCCACCATGTAAGATCGTCCTTCCTCTTACACTTTTTATGATGTTCTTCATATCTTCTTTCTTCCTTTTCAGATGTCCATGGAGTTCCATGGTGGTTCTTGAATCTTATAGATAAAGAACTCTTCTTTCTCTCTTATGCCTCAGTTGGCCATAGATCTTGGTGGAAGGTGCTTTCTTAGATATTTTGGAGGGCTAATATAGGAATTTGAATCCTTTTCATGGATTTTTTGTGTTGACTTGGAGATCATCTCCCTTATAGGTAAGTGATACAACTCTTGTTAGCTATATTTGCCTACTTGCTGCATGCAAGACCCTAATCTTACTTTTATTTGGTGAACCTTGTATGCCTTACCTAATCTTGCTTGAAATGCATAAAGATAGAATTTTGATTGACTAATTTACTATTATTATTATGTATCATAAATAACTATTTTGTCTTATATACTCAATTAAAAGTGGTTTGTGGTGGTATTAATATGCGTCTTATATGCACAAGGATTGAAATTCAAAATATATACAATTACGAAATTACTAATATCATGTTGGTGGAAAAAGAAATATACAACTTTCCCTACTTTTGTATGTGATTACTATATAGATTAGGATGTTTTCATAACTGTTATTCTTCTAAAATATTGTGAGAATAAGATTCATTGTCTAATGGTGGTTCCTTTGTGCTTAATATACCATTTTATGGTATTTTAATACCATATCATGGAAAATGGAACTTTTGCATGTGATTACTATATGAAATTAGGATTCTTTCATAACTGTTATGCTTATGAAGTTTTGTGAGAATAAGATTCACTACCTAATGGTGGCTCAAGTTTTCTTAAAATACCCTTTTATGGTATTTTAATACCACCTCATAGAAAAACAAAATACATATTTCACCTCACTAATTTAGAATTGTTATAAGATGAATTTAAGACATTTTTGTAATTGTTACATTTCTTGATTTTTTTCACTGATACTTGATACTTAAAAGTTGTTCATTTATGCTTAAAATGGCATTTTTATGCCTACTTTTACATTTAGTGTAGCTTTCACATACTTGTGAGTTTTACTATGAAATTTAATATGCCATTTTGTTGTTTCCATGTGAAGATAAATGCATGTTTTCATGTCCATGTGGAATCTCTATAAGATTCCACATGAAATTAGGATGCTTTCATAATTGTTATTCTTATGAAGTTTTGTGAGAATAAGATTCACTACCTAATGGTGGCTCAGTTGTGCTTAAAATACCCTTTTATGGTATTTTAATACCATCTCATGGAAAACAAAATACATATTATACCTCACTAATTTAGAATTATTATAAGATGAATTTAAGACATTTTCATAATTTTTACATTGCTCCAATTTTGTTCACTGATACTTGATACTTAAGAGTTGTTCATTTATGCTTAAATTGGCATTTTTATGCCTACTTTTACATTTAGTGTAGCTTTCACATACTTGTGAGTTTTAATATGAAATTTAATATGGTGTTTTGTTATTTCTATGTGAAGATAAATGTAGGTTTTCATGTCCATGTGGAATCTCTATGTGGGTTTGGGTTTGATATGGGATTTAATGATAATTTGGGAATTGTTATGTCCTATGATGATAGGTTGGGTCTTGATGTGTCCTAAGTTGGTTAATTGAGTCTCTACGTTCCAGTGATGGTGGTTTGGTCCTAGTTATGATAGATAATGGTAAATTGACTTTCATGCACCTTGTTTGATGATTGGGCCTTTGTATGAGTGGCAATGGGAAAAAACACCATGATTTGAGTGATGCACTTGTATATCTTGTTTGTATCTTAGTTGAGTTGTAAAATACAAGTCATTAACCTAATTAATCAAGTGTAACCCTAATCATGTAGTGCCCTATGATCCTAGAAATATCCTTGTCAGTGGATGGGGGATAGTGAAAGAGTATCCTTGTAGTAGGACTAGGGTTGTGAAAAGTTGTTTAGAATCATATACTTTTGAGCATACAAGGAGCATGGTGCATGGTTCATCTGCATCTGATATTGTTTATATGATCTATGATGTAATTTATCTTTTTATGATTGATATTAGTTTTAGATCCTAGTGTTAGGTGCCATGACCTGAGTACTTAGGATATACCAAGTTGGTTTGTGGACTGTCCTTAGAGAACTCCACACATAGTCTAATATTTTCCACACTATTTTGTTTTTACTCAATCTAACTGAGCGGGAGAGATATTATGGAGATTGGTAATTGTAAGATATTATTTGATTAAGCTAGTTTGAACTTTGTGGTCAGTAGCTATTAGTTGAGTGGTACGCCTCAAACTACTCATGGTTTAATAATAATAGACAAGCAATCGAGTTTTGTATTACATTGCATGTTTTTATTACTATTATGAACCTACAGGTATTATTTGTTTACTATTTTGATAGATCTATTTTTAGTTATACCCTATGAACAAATCATTACTTGTTGAATATATTTATGTAAAGACTATTATCAGTTGATTAATATATATGTCAATAACCTAATTATCATATGCTTTAACCAATAAGATTTGTATATTTCTTCTATATCATATCACTGAGACATGGGTCGCACCCTCATGGTTATCCACATCTTTTAGGTGACTAACTGTGTGACTAGGACTGAATGGAGAGGATCCTTTATGTAGTGATCAATGGTATCTTGGAGGTGGGTGATTCTCTTCTAGTATAATGCTCTATAATGGTCCTTGTACTCTTAGGTCCAAGTAGGGTGGATTTCATTAGTTGTATCTATGACTTGAGTTTTTGCCTTTTATGCCTTCAGTTGATGGACATGTGGGAATTAGATATGACAAAATATATCCTTCATATGCATGTTGTGATTGATTTCATCAAACATCTTTAACATTTACATGTTTATGATGAATAAAAAGTAAAGGGAATTTTATATAATTTATTCTTACACATATGAATCATAATTTTTATACAACATTTTCTGTGACTTGTTGATAATGATGGTGTTTTGTCTTGAGTAATCTCATTTTGGTGTGTTCATAAGTCACAATTAAGTTGGATTGGTGTTTGAGTTCGTATTAATGATTGAGCATGATTCTTTAATCACAAGGGGGGTTACACTTTTGCTATGTTTAGAGTTGTAGCAAGGCATATTTAAAAATCCTACCATGTAGTCACATTCATGTACGATTGCCATATTCGAAACCACAGACCTGTACAACCAACATTGTCACTTTGGTTGGCATAAAGGCAAATAGAGAACACTATAAGTAATCATAAAACATGTACAATTCGAAACCAGGGTGAAAGAAATTGGTTAATGATATGGGTTTGCAAGGTGAAATGTGTATTGTCTACACGATTTCCTGCATAAGGCACGAAAAATGCATAACACTTCCACAACGTGTAAACCATAGGAACATAAGGGAAGACCTTAAGACCTTGTCATTATACATTTTTCTATGTACTTAAACATGATCCATGATAGGGGTGAGAAGATCTCATCCCAAATCACAAAACTGGACTGGAATAGTTAATTCAGTATGGAATGATCTTGTACCGTTATGAGTTTGTCCAATCTACAGTCTGAAAATTTTGGAAGTTCGATCTACGTTCAACCTGGTCCAAAATCAGTTAGATCATGGACTCGACCTGAAGACCACTTTATATATAACTACCTTTATATATGAAGTTATATTATGTCACAAATACAATCAAATCACATATATAAATACTAATAGTATAAATGTCTAATAATTATGTTAAACAAGTATTAGAAGTAATACATATTATATGATTTTACTATTAGATTAGTTATTGAATATAAAAAATTGATTATGTTCCAAATGTCCAGTCTCGATCCTGGTCTTGGTCTAGTCCTACTTTAAAATAGCCTCATCTAGGGTCCAACTATTTTTGTTGTTGTCAATTTTGTTATCAGTCTAGTTTGACACTAAACGGACGCACACCCCCAATCCGTGTTATTTATTTCCACAGGGACACATGTGTTCTTCTTCTAGCACTAATATTACCTTATCCATAGTTTATGTGTTGAATGATAGGATAGTACATGTTGATCCAATATAGTTTACAAATTGAAGTGTCAAAAATTTTCATTATTGCACTTCTAGTGAGATATTGCCTAATCCAAGTCAGATATGCATGTAGGGACTTTTTTTCACAATAAGATGTAGAGAACTAGAAACCCACAATTAAAACTTACCAACAATCTCAGTAATGCCCTTCTCCACAAATGATGCAACTAAAGAACACCTAAATGATATGTTACCAACACACATAGTCGTGTATAGACTGTTTTATAAAAAATGTAATGTGTTCAAACTGTCACTATTTTCACATAATACATGTTCACCTTAAAGTATTCACTATAATAGGGTATTCCTTGATAACATGTTTAGTAATTTGCATAGTTTTTGGTTATGAAATAAACAACTTTATCCATTCCCATAATAGAAACATTCGAAATAGACAATTGTAGAGCTATTAAAGAACAAGGTTCTAGCATACCAAAGACCAATTTATATATAAAATATATTTATATATATAGTCATATTATGTCACAAGTATGATCAAATCACATAGATAAACAATATAAGTGTGAATGCTCGATAATAATGTTAAACAATTATTAGAAGTAATTAAGAATATCTAATTTTACTATTAAATAAGTTGTGGAATACCAAAAAAGTCTAATAATGTTCCAAATGGTCCAATCTCGATCTCGGTCCAATTCTACTTTAAAATATTCTCATCTAGGGTCCAACTTTTTGTGTAAATAAGGTCCTCAATTGGGCCCGGTTCTAGAGAGACACTCATCACAATTCGTGATATTCATTTTGATATGGAGACATGGGCTCTTCTTCAAGCAGTAATATCACCTTATTCATGGTTGATTGGATTAGGATAGTACATGTTGATGCAATATAGTTTACAAATTGAAGTATCTGGCTTTTTCATTATTGTACTTCTGGTGAGATATTGCCTAACTCAAGTCATTATGCATGTGGGGACATTTTTAGTATAATAAGATATAGAGAAGTAGAAACCCATACTTAAAGCTTACCAACAACAACATTCAAGCCCTTCTTGACAAATGATGTAACTGAGAAACAACTAAAAAATATGATATCAACACACATAGTCATGTATAGATTGCTTTACAAAAGTTGTAGTGTTCAAACCATCACAATTTTCACATAGTTAGTGTTCGACCTTAAAGTATTTACCATAATAGGGCAGCCCTGAATAATGTGTTTGGTGATATGCACAGTTTTTGGTAGGTGTTATTAAATAATAGATTTTATCCATTCCCATAAGACAAAAATTAGAAACAAACAATTATACAACTATTAAGGAACCAGACTTTACTTTTTATGTGTGAAAATAAATGCTATTATATGATAATATATTCAAATGCACAATAGTTTCTTTATGTATAAACTTAACATATTATGATTCTTTGAATGCCCTATATGAGTTTCACTCAATAGGTCATGACAAATTATATATGAACTAAAGTATCATTTCTCTACATTCTATTTGAAGGATATACACACTTCCTTCGTAGTTTTAAATAAACATTCTATCTTTAGTTTTGTATCAGCTACCTATAAGGTATATATACCACCATATTGATAAACTTGTATTAAATCACACATTGATGTCTTGTGAGGTTTCCACATGTATATTACTATGTGATTAGTCATGCGATTCCGGATTGTAAAAAGAGTGGCATTAAATTTCCATTTTGTATGCGCACCTTAAAGGTTCAGCTATCTTGCATCGATCATATTCGCTAATTTTCTCTATAAAATTATTACTATATATTTTATATCGATTTCAATACTAAAAGGGAGTGAATGTAGATATGATTTTATGCAACTAAAAAACATAGAAATGGTTAATTGCTACTTGCATAAAAAGATGTTTAATTGAAAATAATATAAGCAAAACATTGGTTGATTCACTAGTGAAACATCAACTTAAGCACTCACAAGGAAATGAGACATTTCGAAGCTGCCCAAGTTGGTTATTGGAGATCTACAACAAGGAAGTTCAAGAAGTAGCCAAAGGGATAGAGGCAAGAAGCATTGGCACAGAGACAATACAAGCCGATAGCATACTTTGTTAATACAAATGTTGGAAAAAAAAGTAAGCAACAAAGAAACAACCACAAAGAAGTGTAATGAGTCCACCCTAGAATATTATTTTCTTTGAATATTTCACAACCTATGATACTCATTTTCTTTCACATTTGTTTGATGCCAACAAAGATGATCATAATATTCTCTCCTTTAACCAAATCTTCATATCCAAAATATAATAGTTTCTCACTAACCTAGCTTGTTTGATGATAACATCAAGTATCATTACCTCTTTCCAAACTTGGCTCTATAAGGATAATGATCTTTAGCATGACAAAGATAGGCATCAAGACATTATGCAATTGTTCCAATAAAAAAATCACAACTAGAAACTTCTTTCACTATTTGGAACATATGATTTTGACTAAGGAGAATGGGTGCTACTTCTATTGTAGTTGTTTTATCATGTGGTACTGTGATCAATGACTTTTTTTACATGTTGCTCGCAAAAGGACGTGTTTTACGCAACACCTTTATGGGTCAACAATGAACAAACCTGAAGCACCTACTACTAGTGATAGTGATGGGATGGTGAAAATTACAAAAGAATGGCTAGCAAAGACGTGCAATGTTGTATGAGTAAAAATATTTTGCTCTTATTGTAAGAGTAAAAATATCAACATCATCCACGTTGTGGGGTAGTTTTAGATTTAATCAAGTCCTTAAAAGTTTTATGGGTGTGGTCTAAATGTACAAAACCTCATCTATGGAATGTCATATCTCTATCTTTTACTCTTCATTTTTAAACATAGCACTTTTCAACATGACAATTATTTACATTTTAGACAAAAAGCTACGTGAATATGCAATCATTATTCATAGACTATTTTTCACTTCAATTTGTATAGGTGCCACCATTGTTGATTTAGTTAAGGCTTCATCTACTTCAACATTTTATTTCTTTTGATGTCTCGTGGGATGTTTGTAGTTTGTATATGCACCCAAATTGTTTGAGCTTGAATCTTTACTCCCCTTGACTGGGACTTTCTCCAACAAGAATTCATTTGTTTTGAGGCTACAACCAAAGGGCGGCAAGACCAGTTGGTTTTGGTTCTGAAGTTTTTTACCTTTTTGCTTATAATCAATCCCAAGTAGAAGCCTATCGTCAATGTTTAAACTACTTTCTACATGATGAAATCATTATGTTGTGAGAGTGTTACTGTATACTAATCAAAAAATTATTCATGTAACAAGTTATAGATGCCAAGGCAGATAAGACAGGAAATGATTTCATGTTTGCATATTCAACTAAAATTATAACACATTCAAATATCCCATACTCTCATGCAATGAGAAGGTACTACTCGTATATCTCCATCCCAATACATAAATGCACAGTATGAGTCACACCTGACTTTAAAAGTATTCCTTGCGTTAGCCTTTTTTTTGGGGTGAAAGTACATGTGCCTATTTGGGGATGCCCATAAGCCCTAGTTTGCTATTGTAGAAAGTGGACTTGCTTATTCACTCCTCACTATTTCTACCTGTTTCCATCGGTGTACAAACAACAAAACGCACCACAAATGCCTGGATCATAAGATGGCAACCAGATAGAGACAAAATCGATGGGTCTATTCCGCAGGAGAAAGTTGAAACCCATAGCGTTAGTTTAGAAGATAAGTCCATCAGAGCAAGGGACCAACAAATTTAAAAAAATCAACTAGGACAGAAGAATGCAACATGCAATCGTCATTTCGATCATTAAAGTTCCAAAATACCCATAAACCGTTGATTCTCCAAAATTACAGAAGAACAATAGAAGTGTAACGTCACGAAAATCAATCCAATCTAGATGAGAACACTTCCTTGGTATGATAATTAGTCATAAAGAAAATATCTTTATCGGTAAGCAAGATTTACCAAATTAGAAAAATTTCATAAGAAACAACAACATAGACCATGCATAGTTCTTTTAACAGAAATAAAAGGACATATATTCTAAATCTAAAAGAAAGAACAAAATCTCATATCAAAATAAAATCCATGAGCCGGTTTCCAATGTTCATAATCTGTGCCAGAAGGATCATCACGTCGGCCATCAACTAATATCAACTAGGTACCTGTAGGATCCAGATGCAGGGGAAAAGTTCTCAGTCATGTATGCAGCCACAAAGGTGAAAGATACATAAAAAGACAGTATAACCAGTAAATTCATGTAGATAAAAAGTAGCTAACATCATCGCCATGATAACCGATTCATCAAATGAATTATCAACACAAAGTATAAGTTTCTCTCTCATCTTTATCAGATTATGATTGCATCATAATTTATTGGTTTGGATTAACCTTTTCATAAGGCATGTTAGCCTACACTTCTCAAAGTGAATTACATCTCAAGGAGACAACTAAAATGACACACTTCATGTGTCGCTCATCCAAATATATTGGATTTAAAACACATCAAGGTATATCAATATTGAGGTGTTGGATGTGATATCTATCATACTTTGATGTATCACTTCCCTCATCACCTTTATCTTACTTGAATTCATCCACTTAGCTTGTATTAGGGTATTCCCATCCTAATACCTTATACACCAGTTCATTACATTTATCATGTAATGTGTTGGTCACAAGCCACTGTATTTAGAAAATACAATCATTGTTAATGATATGGACTCATCTTTGAGTTAGGAACTATTGATATAAAGATACCCACTATCCACCTCTTTATATGTTACACTTGTCAATATATTAATCACTATTCCATTATTAGGAATACAATTTTCCATGTTTATAAATTAAGGTTCACATAGCATCTCCCATAAATATTATTTCACCTAATATCACTCTTCATTAGAGTTTCACATAACATCCTTCTTTATCAGGGTTTCACTTAGTATTACCTGAAATTAGGATTTCTCTTGACATCTACCTTAATTAGGGTTTCACCTATCTTTGCCCTAATTTAGGGTTTCACATAGCTTTGCCCTAATTTAGGGTCAAGGCTCATTAATCTTTTCAATAAGGGTTTCATGATCTCATTATTATGGATCAAACCCTAATTACATATTTATTCATAATGAGAGAATTAGGGCTTAATTATATAATAATTCATCTCTCTCTCTCATCCTCTCTAGGATGTCAAGTACTCCAAGATTGATCTAGGTCAACTCTTCATTTAAGTACACACAGTTAGGGTTAACCATTATGATTACCTTTAGTCTACATCATTATCAATCAAGTAGCTAACTGACCTTTAATCATATTAGGTGTCCAAATAGTTTAACCAATTTGAACTTCAAAGGTCTTGGTCACTTAGACCCCAAACGGTCTTGGTCACTTAGACCTCAAACGGTCTTGACCAATTAAGTTCAAATGGTTTGAAACTGTTTAGCAAGGTTGGTGCTTGAAACCGTTTAGACAAAACATATTGAAACCGAATGAGCTTGGGTCTCCAAACAGTTGGAGACCGTTTGGTCCCAAACGGGCTTGAGACTGTTTGATCCCAAACGGTCTTGAGACCGTTTGGACTCAAATGTCTTAAGACCGTTTGGTCCAAACCTTCTCAAAACTGAATGGACCAAAAGGGTCTTCCATCACTTAGCCAATTTAGGGTTTCAATCATTGAACCATCTATCAATTGAGCCACTGATTTACTCTTCAATTGAACCATTAAATAAACCTTCAATTAGACCTTCAATGAGGGTTTTGAACCCAATTGAACTAGGGTTTATAATCAAGACACCATCAATTAGGGTTTTGAAATCGAGGAACCATCAATGGTTGACATTGTGAAACTAATTCGATTGAAATCATTGAATCACCACTTAGCTATGTCATGACCTGACCTCAAACGGTCTTGAGGTCGTTTGGATGACCTCCAAATGTTCTTGAGACTGTTTGTCCCGGTTGTCTACATTGGTAACAGATCCTGGGTGCAAAATAGGGTCTGTGAGATCCAGTCACCGATGTTGATACTATGTTGGGGGCTCTACTTAGAGAAATACTACGATCCCTACCCCTATTTGACGTCCATTGCATCTGGGTATGGAATCTCGATGGTGCTGCCAATGTAGAAATTCTCAGCTTCTTAAAACGTTCAGATCCTTGTCCTTGAATCTAAGTGTATACCTTTTTGCCACTGGTATGTCGTTTCTCGATTTCAGATCTTTCTATCCTCCTTACTGACTCCACAAAAGTGGCAAACCTCTCCCTATTCTCTAAAGTAAACACATGAGTGGTTAGTTCAGCGTTCAACCCCTTCTCAAAATGTTGAATTCTTTCCTCATCACTAACTACCATATGCAGAAAAAATCACAACAACTCCATTAACTTAGCTTCATATTCACTAACGTTCATCTGTCCTTGTCTGATCTTCTCAAATTGAGATATCTTCTCGTCTAGATACGTCTTAGGGAAGTATCTACTGACGAATTCTCATCGGAATACCTCCCATCCAATCTCTTCACCTGGTCTCTTATCTTCTTCTATCATCCACCAGTGACCAGCACTCCCTTTTAGGAGGTACACAACATGTCTTACCTTTTTGGCTTCAGGAATATCAAGGATCCTTAAAGCCTTCTCCAGCTCTGTCAGCCACAAATCAACATCTGCTGGATCAGATGTACCAGCATAATCTATGGCTCCAACCCAACGAAGACTCTTAAAAGTCTTGCCGGCTCCATATCCCTCATGGTGGGCTGGTGCCCTAGGTGCAGGTGGTGGCATCCTGTCTGCCATTTGTGTCATGGTTGTTAGGAATTTCTCAAACAGAGCATGGAGGGCTAGGTTTTCAATCACAGCTGGGTCAATCTGGAGTTGTTCAGGTACAAGCCCTTCCCTATTCTGGTCTCTTACACCTCCTCCTGGTGTAGCAACACTACTATTAGCAGCATGTTCTTTGTGTGCCCCAGACATCTTCAAGTTTTTCTTCTCCTATATGAGCAGAAGTCACTATCAGATGAACTGGAAGACACTAGAACAGACTCAACATCTTAGTCCTATGTCTCTGTATACTCAGCGAACCTAGAGCTCTAATACCACTAAATTGTGACACATCATTCAAATAAAATGTTATTAACTAAGCGGAAGCTATCACTAAGTAGCGGATTACCAAAAATCACTAAAAATTAAAACCATTTTACAAAGAAGTCCTCATATAGGAAAACTCTTTCATAAAGAACTGGAGTAACTTAATTACATACTGGTTCACAAGTACATGTCTTGTATCATCTTTCTCTGAGGATTACATGCATCAACTGCTCTATTAAACTAAACACAAGCAGTATGAAATCTCGAGACACTAAGACAAAATCTCAAAAGTACTAACTACAACTCCGAGGACCTAAGAGTACAGAGATGACACATAGGACTCTATATACATCTATACAAGGCATGTCAGCCAGTGTCTCCACTTGAGAATTCATTGTTATTCCTGTTGTTGTTGTTGATGTCCTCCACCTATTGAAGGATTCCTGCCTCCTCGTCCGTGTCCACCTAAAAATGTGGTTCCCACGGGGTGAGACAATTGTAAAATTGCCCCAGCGAGAGATATAACTCTCCGCCAGAAACATTGTTATTGTAGTTTATTAAGATAAAACTGAATAGAGGAATCATAATTGCTTAAAAACAGTTAATTCATTGTTTAATAGATTAGAACATTATTCTTATCTAAAGCATTGCAGTTGTAACCTGATGGAGCATCATGTCACTTATCCAATAAGGAATGTGAAGAACATGTATAACATTTATTCACTATAGAGTTATAACCACAACATATATTCTCTTCAGGCTTAGATCACATAGCTAATGCCTGGCATTGTCTTTGTGGAGTCATGGCTTGTAGCCATATCCTTTTAACAAAGTACTGGAATTTTAATCCCTCATCTCATCAAGTACATTTCCATTTCTTAACAAGTTCATCATCTTGATTATAGAATATGGGTATTCGAACCCTTAACTCATCATAGAAAACTTGTTACCACTTATTAGGTAACTTAATAACTTTAGATCATCTGACCAAGGACATTATGATTCTTGTTTCACAAAGTATTCCACATAGTTCACAAAGCTCATATCACCTCTTGTTACCCCTTAATAGGCAACAAGGCATATTATGGCATATGAAGCTCATAAATAATTTCAATAATTAAAAACATCATATGGCACACAGGACTTGTTAATTTCATGTTACCTCTCACTAAGCATCAAGGCATATGAAGGCTTACAAAGCCTATAAAACATTTTCATTATACAGAGCATCATAGCCCATACCTGGATATGCTCATTATCTCAACATTCCTACATGATTAATACTCATGATAACTATTATTTCCATTATATATTAGTGCCATGCAATGCAAGGGTTTTCTTATTACATTTATAACTCATCACTCTGTATTTGTGCTTCACATAGGATCACTCTGTGTTAGGACTTCACATAGCATCACCTTGTATTAGGGTTTATTATATCTCATTACCGAATTTAGGGTTAGGATTCACTATTCACATCAGATTAGGGTTCATCATGTCCTTTCACCCAAATTTAGGGTTTACTATAACATTACATAACATCACCCTGGATTAGGGTTTTCCATAAATAACCATATAGGTTCTCAAGATCATGTTATTAATGGTAAATCCTATTTCATTGCTTTACACAACTAGGAATCAATATGGATAACATAAGTATTCAATCATACTTATGTATTCTCATCATTCATCATCAAATGAATTATCAACACAAAGTATAAGTTTCTCTCTCATCTTTATCAGATTATGATTGCATCATAATTTATTGGTTTGGATTAACCTTTTCATAATGCATGTTAGCCTACACTTATCAAAGTGCATCACATCTCAAGGATACAACTAACATGACACACTTCATGTGTCACTCATCCAAATATATTGGATTTAAAACACATCAAGGTATATCGATATTGAGGTGCTGGATGTGATATCTATCATACTTTGATGTATCACTTCCCTCATCACCTTTATCTTACTTTAATTCATTCACTTATCTTGTATTAGGGTATTTCCCATCCTAATACCTTATACACCAGTTCATCACATTTATCACGTAATGTGTTGGTCACAAGCCACTGTATTTAGAAAATACAATCATTGGTAATGATATGGACTCATCTTTGAGTTAGGAACTATTTATATAAAGATATCCACTATCCACCTCTTTAGATGTTACACTTGTCAATATATTAATCACTATTACATTATTAGGAATAGGATTTTCCATGTTTATAAATTAAGGTTCACATAGCATCTCCCATAAATATGTATTTCACCTAACATCACTCTTCATTAGAGTTTCACATAACATCCTTCTTTATCAGGGTTTCACTCAGTATTACCTGAAATTAGGATTTCACTTAACATCTCCCTTAATTAGGGTTTCACCTATCTTTGCCCTAATTTAGGGTTTAACATAGCTTTGCCCTAATTTAGGGTCAAGGCTCATTAACCTTTTCAATAAGGGTTTCATGATCTCATTATTATGGATCAAACCATAATTACATATTTATTCATAATGAGAGAATTAGGGCATAATTATATAAGCAGTCCTCTCTCTCATCCTCTCTAGGATGTAAAGTACTCCAAGATTGATCTAGGTCAACTGTTCATTTAAGTACACACAGTTAGGGTTAACCATTATGATTACCTTTAGTCTACATCATTATCAATCAAGTAGCTAACTGACCTTTAATCATATTAGGTGTCCAAATGGTTTAACCAATTTGAACTTCAAAGGTCTTGGTTACTTAGACCCCAAACGGTCTTGGTCACTTAGACCTCAAACAGTCTTGACCAATTAGGTTCAAACGGTTTGAAACCATTTAGCAAGGTTGGTGCTTGAAACCGTTTGGACAAAACATATTGAAACTGAATGAGCTTGGGTCTCCAAATGGTTTGAGACCGTTTGGTCCCAAACGGTCTTGAGACCATTTGGACTCAAACGGTCTTAAGACCGTTTGGTCCAAACCTTCTGAAAACTGAATGGACCAAAAGGGTCTTCCATCACTTAGTCAATTTAGGGTTTCAATCATTGAACCATATATCAATTGAGCCACTGATTTATTCTTCAATTGAAACATTAAATCACCCTTCAATTAGACCTTCAATTAGGGTTTTGAACCCAATTGAACTAGGGTTTATAATCAAGACACCATCAATTAGGGTTTTGAAATCGAGGAACCATCAATGGTTGACATTGTGAAACTAATTCGATTGAAATCATTGAATCACCACTTAGCTATGTCATGACCTGACCTCAAACGGTCTTGAGGTCGTTTGGATGACCTCCAAATGGTCTTGAGACCGTTTTCCCAATCCATCATTAAAATCTATGGAATTCAATTAGGGTTTGCATCATTGAATCAATCATCAATTGAGTTATTGATTGTAATTCAATGTAATATCATTGGATCTTCAACCATCCAATCATACTTCATCATAAACTTCCAAACGGTATTGGTTGACCTCCAAACGGTCTTGAGACCATTTGGGTGACCTACAAATGGTCTTGAGACCGTTTGGGCTTAGTCAACCCAAAAATTGATTCAATTATTTGGGTTCCATACACTCAACCCAATTAGGGTTTCTAATTGGAGGATTGTACATATATTGAATCATTCAATTGGATCCATTAGATCATCATCCAAGGTGTACTAGGGTCCTGACCTCAAATGTTCAACCCATCAAAATGGTCAACTCCTCTAAACGGTTTAGAATCCAAACCTCCAAACAGTTTGCAAACCGTTTGGTCTCCAAACGGTTTGGTGAGACCGTTTGGACCAAGGTTACAAAACCGTTTGCAATAGATATTTGTGGAGGTGTGTTCTTGTGATGATGTCATCATCATCAATCTATAAACCCACGAAGCTTTCTGTGATTTTCATGGTGATTGCATCAATCAACCAAATAAAATTTTAGACACAAAGAAAGAATCAACAATTGATGAAGATATGGAATCAATAACAAAGTTTAAGGGTTCAAGTTATATAACCCACCTTCAAATGAGCTCCAAAGCTTCAAGATCACGTCACCAATGGTGTAAGAAGCTTTCTCAACCCACAAGGCTCGTTCGTCAAGCTTTTGAGTGAAAAGGATTGGCTAGAGTTGAAGATTGATTAAAGAAAGTAAGAAATCAAGCATTGATTTTCGATTTCCACCATGGAATCAAGGTGAAAGAAGGTGAAGAAGCTTATCAAAAGGTTGGAGTCGTCCTCCTGTTGCTCCAAGCTCCCTTGGTCGTTTTTTCAAGCAATAAGTGAAAGAGGTTTCGAAATTATCCCTTCACCTCAAAGATAAAGGAGCTTATATATGAATTTTATTGAAAATTCATTTAAGAGAGAGAGAAAGTAGGAATTATCTCCTCAAATTTCTTGACATATGCCCCCTTATCTTTCTTAGGGACGAGGATATATTCTTTGCCTATTATTCCTCTCAATTATCCACGATTTAAAGGAAAACAAACTAAGCACCTTAAATCATATTATAATAATATCCATAAGTGAGTGGATATTTCTTTCTCTTTTCTTAATGTGAGCGGGTTCTCCACTCACGTAAATATTTCCTTTGCCTTTTCAAGGTACAAGGACGTCCATACATAAACAAACTCAACCATTATAGTTTTGGTTGAAGGGCAATCCAATTAATGTAATTATTTTTGCATTAAATTGGATTAGGGTTTCAATTATGCTTAAATCTTGATTATTTTAATATCAAGATTATCTCTCCTTCAAAATGATTCAAATGAGGCGCCCCTCTCAAATTCTTTTCTCTAACTGATGCCAATAATCATGAGGTACCCTCATGAAGTGGTATTTTGCATATTGAACCCTAGATTTTGGGTAAATTGCACATTACGCCAAAACTAGGTTTTAATGCACAAACATTGCTCAACATGCTCTTTCTTGGTATTCAGGCTATCACAAGCCATACCTCTGCATCATCTTCATGATGCTTTAACACATGAGGAACATTGTATCATGTACAATTTGCAAGTTAACCCCAAAACTTGGGTAATTTGCACTTTAGTCCAAAACTAACAAAACATTATTTCAACATTATTCAAAAGGGACTAAAATTGAAATATAAGTTCCTCTTGAGCCTTAATTACTTTTTGAGAAATAAGAGAGAGAATATAATCAACTTCATTAAGCAAAACATCTAGGTTTGAGCATAACCCAGGTCAGAGATGTTACACTAGGGTTGACCCATCCCAGGTTAGGGAACCCACCCTACATCTTTCACTCTGGGTTTTCATATTTTCCTTGTCATGTAACCCTAGATTATCTATTTTTCACCTATACATTCAAAACCTTCACATGCATCATGCATGCCTTACTCCGCATACTTGCTTGCATGGGTGTTAGGGTATTCCAACTTATTGGATTTCTCTGTTTTATTCCTCGTTGCTTGGGGTTTATATGGGTAGGATTATCGTTTTCTCATTATTTTCTCATAACCCATGATTAAGGTTTAGGGTTAGGGTTAGGGTTAGGGTTAGGGTTAGGGACTACACATTGTATCTTAGGGTTTTATGATTCCCTTGACCCACTAAGGGTTTATCTAGACCATCCCTAGGTCCATCTAGGATTTACCCATAAAACATTTCCTTTACCTCCTCATTATTTCCACATTGAATGCACATTATTTGGCAGAGAATGCCTTAATCCTATTTATTCTCAAAACCCTAATTGAGATGAGGAGGGAAGTATCCTTTAGGGTTTATAAAGAAAGAGGATGAGAAGTGGATGAAATTAGAGACAAGAAGACCTGGAGGAAACATTACTTTAGTAAAACCCTAGGTTATGCCCATGCTAGTATCACATTGGCTAAGGGAGTCCTCATATACCAACTTAATGGTGCGGAGGAAAATATTGGCAGCCCCCAAAATCACAATCCATTCTAGACACCATTACCATCAAGTTGTGCCTTAATAATTTTCCTTATATTTTTACAAATTATTTGAAATTATAAACTATTAGATATTATTTGAAAAATCTAGGACTATGATACCAAATATAACGACCTCACTTTTCACCATCCCCCAATTAAGGAAGGACCTTAAATTAGAAAGTTATTACCTAAAATTCTTAAGGATCCATATTTTACCAAATAATAAATAATAGAAGATAATCTCCATGCTATTTTATTCAAAAATAGTTTTTACAGATGTTCCTTTAAGGAATTACATGAAAATGGTCATCATCATAACTTTTACAGGAGGAGAAGTATATGTCCAATCTTCCTTTACTTAGCTTTAATGTGTTTAGGTAATTTTATGCATTCATCATATCAGGATATTTAACATGTGCCTAAAACATCATGAAACAAAACACATATCAGTATATCACTCTACCGTGTACGTTGGGTGCAAACAAAATATGTGCATGTAGGTGTAACAACTTAATCATCTATAACAACAATTATCATTACAAAATTAAACATGCATTTTTTGTTAATTTTTTGACCCTTATCCTTTTCTCTCACGGTGGTCCCTCTCTTAGGGGAGCCTCATTATGGGGAATCCTCTCTTTAGGGTTTTGTCCCTATGGTGAAGTTTCATAACCCTCCATCACCCAGGCTTGGTTTCATACATAGGCTTTCCTTTCCTTGCTTGGACTGAGGTGATCTTCCTTTCCGGGCTTGATCACTCATCATTCTCATAATGAATTCTTTCACCCCATTCCCTTTAACTCATTAGAGGTTTCTTGTTTAGGTTTTGATCAAGTTATAGTTATATTAGATGATACCCATAGGGGCTTTATATATTGCATGAAGTAAATAAACAAGCAAGCAGTTTAATTGTAATCCTTTTGGGAAACCTCAGGGACCATGTAAGTCGTTTAAGGTGAGTAATTATTGGCATAACCATGTACCTCTTGCATATATCGTGGTCACACTTTAAGCATATTATCCAATCCAATAAGAAAATATGATTCCAAGCAATTCCTCATTTTATCTGCATGTATGTAAATCTTAAAGTTTCATCATCACATTATTCAAAACAAACCCTACTCGTTTCCTAATCTAGGGTTGAAGTTTCCTTAGTATTAGTTATCATCTGAATCATGTTTGAAAACCTTGATTCCCATGTTCATTGATTTAACGACTCAAGAACCCTAATTCATGTAACCATGATTATCAAATCTATCGTGTTATTGTATTAGAAACACTTATATAAAATTAGGTACATTAAGGTTATAACAAGTTATATCATTGATGTTCAAAATCCTAATTACATATGTTAATCACCATCCACTCTAGAATCCTTATAATCATATAATCATGACCATCATCATCTTAATTATCATTATACTCAATGAGATCAAATAATAACCCAAAGGAAAGGCTTTTAATGTTTTCAACACTTTAATATTGCAATCTAGGGTTTCTATGTACTAATCACTACTTAAACAAGCATTAACCCTACTTTTGGAACTGGGATAAAAATTAGGTCATAATATTATTTTATTTGTACTCCTCTCATTTTTATGATTAATTTGATATATGCTTTTTCTATAAGCCAATTTACCATTAATTAATAATGGTTTAACACAATATAATCAATTATTGACCAATTAATAATTTATACGTCATCAATCTAATATCTTTCATTACCTTACTTTTCTCTATTCATGGATCCATGTTAAGGGTCAGTCAATTGGAAACATGGATGTGGTTGTCTTGCCTTCTTCCTCTCGCAGACGACCCCATGCTTGTGCAAGCTACGTCGTGCAAGTTTTTCCGTCGGCTAGAGCACGACCCTCACAGTGCGCCTTTGCCCACTCGACTCTGTCTACCATCCCCAGTTTTCCTTCTTCATCTGATCTCCACTAATGGTCATGCCTCCTAGCTCTCTCTCTCTCCTTCGTAAATCACCCACTCTTTCTCCCTTTATGGTATGCTATCGCCCACCCTGGGTCTGTGGGAGTCGCTCCCCCATGGCTTCGACTCAGTGTTCTTCTACTTCCTTGCACATGTTGGCACCAATATGATAGGAACGGGAGGTTGATCCAGCCCCAGTCCTAGTTTAGCCATGAAGTTCGGCTTCATGTAGGGACCTTTGACACCCACTGGGCTGCGATGGTGTATATGGTGGTTGGGTAGGAAAGTGTGCCTTCACATTATTTCTAAGACCCAAGATGTAGTGGCCTATTCCTCATTACACTACATCTCAATGAAGAGAGTTATGGGATAGGAATCTCCTTGATGAAGGAATAATAATATCCATGCTCTTTTTTGGGGTGGGATACTATGGTTCTCTATATAGGCACAAGCATAGTTCTAGGGTAAGGAGGATGATGATGGAGAGGGAGGAAGATGGGAGAGGGATCTGGATTGGTTTTCTTTCTTTTTGTAGAGAAAGGAGGTGATGGTCTGAAAGGAAAGTAATTCGTGCCTGTTAAAAAATTGTTTCCCTCTGAAACTTGATATACCACTTATAATAGATAATGATAAGGGCTTTCCAATAATTAAATACTTATTTCCTAGTAAGGAAATCTCGATTCAAGCATAAGGACATTTTCCATAAGAAGTAAAAGATTCTTTATTTTATTCAACACTTAATACCATATAATGTTATTAGAATGGCAATGCATGATACAAGGAAATAACTAAATATGTTCCTCCCACATTCCTTTTATAAAATCTTAACTTTTATTCTATAAAACCAAAGGTCACAAAAAGAAACCATCACTTTCATTAAAACTTGGATTTGGCAAAACACAACCCATCAAATAAAACATATAACCATATGACACATACTGGATAGTGTGATCATTAAACTGTTAGGGCACACTTTATGACTTGAAATCTATATTATTCTCTATCTCTAAGTATTTCCTCTATTTGAATTATTTAAGACATATGTTAACCCAAACTTGGCAAACTATCCTATTTAATGTATTTTCTCATTGTGTGCAATATTAGGCCGAATCAAGTTGTTAAGTTGCCATCAACACATCTTTTCTAGAAAACTCCACACAATTCCATATTTAAAATAATAAATTTCCATTGGTTTTAGTAATTTCTTTCTTATTGGAATTTCTTCTCTTTCTTTATCTAATATCTATTAATAGATTATAGATAATAGTAATTAACACAAAATTAATTCCATATGGAGTTTTTGAACTTTCAACCAACAGTTTCATACAAGGCTTATAAAGTACCAAGTTTTCTAATATGTCTTTAATATTTCATGATTTGCAATCAAACATATTTAAAAACATGTGAAAAAACAGGTTATAACATGAATCCTAGAGAGAAGAAGATAGAACCTCTGTTTGCAAGCATCCACTATCTCTTCTTGGCTTGTCCACCTTCTGGGCATCATCTCAGCCTCCATGGTTGTCTCCTTCCTTCTTCCTCTTTCACACATTATTCACAACATCAGCGGTCATCATTTTAGTCATCACCCATGTTATTCACCTTTTTTCAAATTGTGGCATGTCTTTGCTTCTCGTATCCTACCCAACTCCAACCTCCATATTTAAGAGTCATTCACATTTTGCATGTTATTTGTTGGGTGTTTCCTTTTCATATGACTACTAGAATTGTATGCATGATCTAGTAGCATATACGTACTCAACTGTCAATCATGCCAACCTCGTTATCTCTGTCTTAGGTGGCTGGCATCTTGTCTCTCTAAGTTAGGTAAAAAAATTAGATCATGCTCATTATAGTGCTACTCCTGTAAGTTTGAATGATAACCACTATATTTGTGTGGTGACCCTATCATACGTCATGAGGAATCTTGTCATCCTGCAATTCTATGTTGTACCATATGGACTTGGCATCTATGTTTTCAACATCTTCATCGCCTTCTTATCCCCGTAGGTCAACCACAAGATCTAGGCTTTATGGTTCTTAACAATGTTGATGGGCCTCTCCCCATCAAGTCTCGTGATGAATTTTGGGCTTTTGTGTGATGACTTGAGAAGTTAAAATGGTAAATCAAATCTATTGAGAATAAATATCTCTTGTCACTTACTCATGAAAGAAGACATCATCTACATCCCCCTTACAATATTACTAATTGGATTTGATTTTTATTCCAATCCATACATCAGGGGCTATACCATCATGACCCTACATTTGTCCACCTAAGGGCTAGTCAAATGTGCCTTATAGGTCGCACAAAGATCCATTTATTTTTATATCCTGATATAGTTTATCAGATCATGTACCACATTGACTCGTGTTATCGACTACATCTATGACATATTGGAAAATAAAAGGCCTTGTGCTAGTTTATAAAGCACGAGAAAAAGGAGGGAACCATGATTTTTTTCTCCTTTAACAATTGTATCCCCTACCACCCCTCATGTATGCATCCCTTTCCACACACAGGGGGGTATTGTCTCCTTTCTATAAAAACTACTTATTTACTTCATAATTGGTGTGCACGGGTGGATATAGAGAGAGATAAAGAGTATGAAGAAGGAGAGAGCGAAAAAATATAAAGAGGGAGTATGAGGAGAAAGAGTATGAGATATATGACATGTATATTACAATATATTCTAATCTCCATGGAGTATCATGTTCTTTATCCCAACTATATTTCTGATGTCCTTGTGGTGCTTCATTTCCACTAAGCAAATTGTGCTTCCATTGCATCATTGGTGTATCTCTTTCCCAATACCAATTTGCTTCTTTATGTTCATGCCACGATATACAAGTAGATTGGCTATCTGCACTTTCCTATTCCAATTGGCTACCAATTTCATTCAAAGATAAAGGAAATTAGTTACAACATTGACACACATCATGACATATCTTTTTGTGCTTATTTCAATTTCTTATTTCCTTCGGTGTTAGTTTTGTGGCAATCCTATTACATATAAAAAATAGATGGTTACTTTTCAGAAGTTGATCAATATCAAGCCTACATTTATTACACTTGTAAGGTTGATGATTTGTCTAGATTTATCTTCATCGAGAAATTTAATCCATATCTTATCCAAGTTGCACCTTTCATTTCTCAAGTCCCAATATGGTTCTCTAGTGATATACTTGGTGTTCCTTGATGGTATCTCTCACCCCGTCAAGCCCATGAGAGTTACATTGTAGTTGGTTCATTTTGATTGTCATCATCACGTCATCACATATATGTTTGAAGATACATCTGCCACTACATCATTGGATATGTTGATTATGCATATTCAAATCATGCATTCCTTTCCAGTTAATATGGTGTAGTCATGGTGGTGTGATCATCTACTTCATATTGATGGTGATGTTTTTCATTCCACATGCACTTCAGAAAATCTTCTCCAAAGCTCAAGTATTTTCAACCTATAGGACATAACTTCAAAGCAGGTGTTATCAAATCTTTTATTTGTTAAAGATACAAGTTTAAGGGGGAGTAAAAATCTTGTATGAGTGCCTTTTTTATTTTCTATTTGTCGCCTCACCTATTTGAGTATTATAAGTTCAATATGTATATGTGTGAACTGTAAGAGTTATTGTTATTTAGTTTATTATGCTATATGGTCTTAATTGTCTTGAAGCATTGGAGTTAATTTGCCTCCTCTCCTATATATAGGAGGAAAGTTTTCCTTCTATTAATAAGAAATATCTCATTAGCCTACATATTATTTTCCACTTAAATCTTAGAAGTGAGATGAGAATAATACCTTAGAGATGAACCCAGATTGGACCAACTTGAATCTGGGTTCGATTCCCTACAAATTATCAATTATCTTTGAAGAAACAACTCAATTTTATCCATCTTCAATAGATGCTAATATTATATATTTTCCTAGCATCTTGCTCTATGGATCATGCAAGGCATCTAGTTGAACTCCAAAATCATTCTTTTTTAAAGTGGGTTTACTCTAGTGAGATATGGAGCTATTTTCCCAAATGTCCTTAATAATTTCATTAGAAACACATTTATCGATACACGTATATGGAACATAACAATGAAAACATTAACATGTAACAAAGTACATGGATCAAAAGGAATTTAAAATATTTTAAACAATACAAATATTTGAAATAACTTGGTTAAAATTTTACATTTCCCAAGCACACATATATAATATAAAAGAAAACGTGTATCATGTACTTGGAGCCAAGTAGGCACAAGTGCATATTAAGAGATTTAACCACATACCTTCTATCTAAAGATACTAACCATATTACTTTTAGTCATTAGGTACATTATTGGTCATCTCATAAATAAGGTAGAATACCATTAATGATATCTATTTACTCATGACTAGAAGTATATCATTCAAGAAGTCCTAGTTTAAGTTAGGCTTATGTAAACCCATAATCCCTTATATTTTTATCATACACATCTTATAACATGGTCATTAGGTAATTAACAACTCATTGTTATTTTTCTTATCTTTGATGATACAACATACTCTAATTAGGGTAAAATACCTCATTAGAATTTCTAATATAACCGTAGCATTTCCTAAAAAGTGACTAATTTAGACTCCATCATTGAAGTATATATAATTATTAATATGATTTTAATTGATCAACCTTTTTTATTAATTTATTATAATTCTAATATCCCTATACTACACATACTATTGTTGCAACCACATATCATAATAAAATATGTCAATACATAAGTTCTATCATTGGTAATCAATCTTATCATATTAGGTGTATATAGAAATTTTCTCACACCCACCTCACCATGGCCTATTAATTTCATGAAACAATAATTTTTGGTTTTACTCTATAACCATATAAATAGAAAAATTGCATTGTCATCATTTATGTTTTAGTATAAAGATCTGTTGGTTTTTTTTCACGATATGCTAAACAAATTTCCATATTATATAAAAAAGTATAGATATGCAAAACATTTTTAGATGTAATATTAAAAATATTGGGATATTATAATTTTGATATAGCTAAATATGTCAAAGTTAGAATTTATGGTTCTGTTAGATAGTTATGGATTTAACTTTTCAATAAAAATATATTAATATTTTTAGTTGATTTCAATTGGTATGCTTTCCAATAGGTTCTCTACAATAGGAAATGATACAATTTTACATATGTGGGAATTTTATTTTTTCCCATGTTTTACCATGTGGCAATGAATGTACACTAAACACCATTTGAGTGTTTGTTTGGACGGTCAACTTGATACGAGTCTTTGTTGATCTATGACATGCAGGCTATCAAACTGGCTTCAACTCCTCTGGTGCTTAGCTCAAGAATGGATCTAGACGTTGTCAGATTTTCTAACATGATGCTCTCACCTTCCTCTTTTCCTCCTTACAAACATGATAGCTCAGTGAAACTTGGGTGGGCTATGATGAGAAAACCAAGGGATCAACACAAAACAATCAACAATTTAGTGTGTCCAGAAGTTGCTCCAACGTGCTTAGTGAGTTGTTGATCCTAGTATCCAGCCTTAGGAAATCCAAACCTCTAACTTTAGGAGTTTTTAGTTGGAAATAGTGTAGCAGGACATAATGGTTCAAGGCTTTTTTTATTTCATGTCATTATTGTAACACCCCACTTTTCATATTACATGAGTGGAAGAATTTTACTCAGTGTGGGTGTAACAATATGCTAATCATGCAATTAAAGTACATGAAACATTTTGCATTGATTTAAAATTGTTCCATACATAGTTATTGATAAAATAAAACCACATCATAATCATCTATGAGATGTAATCTGATTGATAACAAGATTGAGTATAAGGTAAGTTTCATCTAAATCTCTGGATTGTCTAGGTAAATGCCACCCACCAAGAAAAGCTTTAAGTTCTCCTAATCTTGATTTTTCCTGATTATCCTCCATTTACTCCAAGTCATGCAGACATCTCATCCCCAACCAAGCAGAACAAACATCACATCAGTAAGCAGTATTTGGCACTTTATATGACATAAAAATAAATATAACTTGACATGAGTAAAATGGACATGAATTAACTTAACATAAACTTGAACATGGTTTTTCTTAAACATTCATGATTCTTTAATGACATTAAGAATTGAACATTAAGTATATGCATACCTCTATGATGCCCACTTAGGAGCACATGATTTCTAGGAAATTCCTTGATTCTAGGAAAGCCCTTGACAACCCCTTGAGGTCCATGATTCAGGAGCATATAAAAAAAATTCTATTCCAATTATGTTAATAATAACTTTAACATTAACACTAACATTAACATGATCCTTGAACTTTAACATGATGGGATTTCTTTCCTTGAATCATAATGGATTTTTCCCTCATAAACCATAATAGGGTTTCCCCTTTGTGAGCATGATTCATTAACCTTAAGTCATAATAAATAATCATAATATGGGTTTTACCATAGACTATAAATAATCAATTTATCAAACAATGATAAATATACATTATGTCTTCTTTAGGAAAGCATTTCATAATTCATGAAGCATACTAAAGTGCATAATCATAAATAACATGCATTAAACCAAATTACTTGTTCCATACATGCATGGCCCACTTACCTAGAGTAGGTCACCTTAAGGTCAGATCCCTTCACTCAATTGACTCCTCTAATCACCTGTAATTTGATCAACATCATAATATGTACATTATTGCATAGTCATTAACCCCTAATCTTGGTCATTGAATTTTTGAAGAGTTGTAATGTGGAATACAGTGATTGAAAACAACACCAATCAATAGAAAATCAAAATATCTTCCCAACGAATATGTATTTATATTTTTCTAAGGTTGTATGCAAAAGTTATGCATTTTGAAATTTCGATCAATCAGAAGGTAGGAAACATAAGCGTGACATAAATTTAAATATATTAAAATCCAATGTAAATAAAATGGCAAGTTGCTAGAAAATCATATGCACACATGACACATTAATCAAATAGGTGGGGGAAAACTTGTCATTTCATCATAACAAATAATTCACAGTTGAAGAAACAAAAACATGTGTGAAATCTTGAGAATGCCTTTACCCATTATATCATCCAATTAGAACAACATGGGCATTTTGGTCATTAATTGACCATGTATCTTCCCCCTTCGGTCCATGGTAGAGAGCACCTCACCTGGAGCTCTCATGCTGCAATCCAACGTGAGGTACACAACCATTCCAGGGGATATGAGACTCCCCATTGACTCTTCACATTGCGTCTCCGTCAACAACCCCTGACTGAGGTTGGAAGGTGCACCAGGGAACATGTATTCGTAAAAAAAAAATAGGAAATAGGGGAAGAAAATCTCATAGTTGATCGTAGTGAAATCATGGTGCAAAACCCTTGAACAACGTCGAATAAAGATTCAGGGAGGTGTGTAGAGTTTGTCAAAGAAGTTTTCATGGGTGGAGGAAACCTGAAGCACCATAATGATAGGAACCGGCACGGTCTAGTGTCTATCCTATTAATTATGATGTCTCAAGAAAACTCAAAGAAAACCAGAGGTTGGACAACATAGAGGGGATCATGGTTGTTCTTACAGAGCACACAATTTCATTGGAGGTGACAATGATGGACGAGGCAAGGGTGGTTTTCGAAGATCAAAATCAAATAGTTCTAGAGGCTCAGATCTTTTGAGATTCAATTGGTAGTGGAGGAGGAACCCTCTAGCATTATTGATGCTTTTAGGATCAATAGAGGTGTAGGAAAGGCTCAAGGGTGGCGCCTATGATTCTGTGGTGGAGAGGCCATGAAAGCCCTAAATGGGCATTTTATCTCTAAACCACGATGGGGGCAAATGAGGACTCATTTGAATTAGGAGAATCTCATGCACTTGGAGGAGAATAAAGCTCATGGAAAGATGAAGAGATGAGAGAGGATGAATCAAGACAAGGAAAAAGCTTGAATGACTTTAAACCGACATAATTGTCGATAGGTAGTGGATAATATCCGATCTGTTGGATAGGGGTAGATTTAACCCTAGCCGTCAAATGGAGCGCATAAGAAGGAACTAAATTAAGTGTAAAGTGTGACAGTAAAAAATATTTGAACCTAGGATAAATGTGTCGTATTAAATGATTTTTTATTCAAATATTTGTCAAACTATATAGTAACTTGTTTAATTCATTTGGAAGGTCAAACAGGGTAAAAATGACACCAAATTTGGACCACATGTCAAATAAATGGTCTAGATTATTGATATGCTCTTGGATTTCCGTTTTTCACATGTTTTACTCATAATTTCCATAATTGTCACTCTGATTGATTTGAATACATTAAAAAGGTGTAATGTGACGCATTTTCCCTTTAATTTCTTTCTTTGAATAAAAAACAAGGTAAGAACTTATTTCTCACTAATTATGTTATTCTTGAACTTCAAATACCTTATCTTACTATTTAATGTCTTTTATGTATCATGAATAGTAGGAGAGATAAAAAGGAAAGATAAGGCTAATATTCATCCCTTTTGAGTTGAATGCAACACCTAATGCATATATGAAAGAGAAAATGTACTTTGGGTCTCATTTGATTTTCTCACTTTATTGTTCTTAAATAAATATCAATTCATAGTCATTTTGCATTAAGACCCTCAACTATAATCCTATAAAGAAAACCACATTATTTGACTTAAATTGGTCTTTGGATGTTACAATTCTACCCACCTTAAATAAATTTCATCCTCAGAATTTTCTAGGGTGCTACCCATCTTAGGGGTTCTCTAACCTTTTCATTTACTGATAATTAACATTTCAACATTCGTCGATGTCCAATATTTTATAGAAAGATATATACACGACATCTTGACTTAATAAAATATTCATGTGAACATATATTAACTGTTACTTTGGTCTCCTTGTCAATCTATACTTAGGGTTCATCAAGCCAACCCATAACTATATTTAGGGCATATAACTCAACCTAGGAATGACTTTCTAAAATTAGATGCAGATGACTACCTAACCTTGGGTCCTTTAGATACCTACTACACTCCTAGATATGTGTTGATCAAGCACATACTCAGAGATATGGGATCTTATCATGATACCTTTCACTAACCTACTAATAAACATGTCCCATACCACATGCACTAATAAGAAAGGTAAAATGCATAAAAGGTCTCATTCTCATGACATTCCTCTTCAATTATCAACTGGCTAGCCATAACCATTGAGAACATATTGGATATCTCATTAGTTAGGGTTAGGTTGATACTTAAAATATAATGTAGGTACACATCTATATTTGACATTTCCACTTATTATAAGGTGAAAACTCTAGTCATTCTAGGTCATGGTATCTTTCTTTGGGAATCCATTTCTAAATTCTAATCTCACATCTTCATCCTAGGGTGACTATGAGAATTATGTTTTCCTAGTGTCTATTTACCAAATTGCTCTGATACCATAATGTAACACCCCACTTTACATATTACATGAGCGGAAGCATTTTACTCAATGTGGGGTGTAACAATAGCTAATAATGCAATTAAAGTAAATGAAACACTTTACATTGATTTAAAACTGAGTCATACATAGTTCTCAATAAAAGAAAACTACATCATAATCATCTATGAGACTAATCCAATTGATAACAAGACTAAGTATAAGGTAAGTGTCATCTAAATCTCTGGATAGTCTAGGTAAATGGCACCCCACTAGGAAAAGCTTGAAGTTCTCATAATCTTGATTTTTCCTGATTATCCTCCACTTATTCCAAGTCCTGCGGACATCTTGTCCCAACAATGCAAAACAAACATCACATCATTAAGTGGTATTTGGCACCTTATATGACATAAAAATAAATATAACTTGACATGAGTAAAATAAACATGAATGAACTTAACATAAAATTGAACATGGTTTTTCTTAAGCATTCATGATTAATTAATGACATGCAGAATTGAACATTAAGTATATGCATCCCTCTATGATTCCCACTTAAGAGTACATGATTGCTAGGAAAGCCCTTGATTCTAGGAAATCCCTTGAAAAACCCTTTATGTCCATGATTTGGGAGAATATAAAAACTAATTCAATTCCATTTATCTTGACATTAACATGAAAATTAACATTATCCTTGAACTTTAACATGATGGGATTTCTCCCCTTAAATCATAATGGGATTTGTCCTTCATAAACCATAATAGGGTTTCCCCTCCTTGGGCATGATTCATTAACCTTAATTCAGAATCAATAATCATAATAAGGGTTTTACCATAAATTATAAGTAATCAATCAATCAAACAATGATAAGTATACATGATGTCTTCTTTGGGAAATAATTTCATAATTCATGAAGCATACTAAAGTGCATAATCATAAATAACACACATTAAACCAAATTACTTGTGCCAAAAATGAATGGCCCGCTTACCTATAGTAGGCCACCTTAAGGTCAGGTCCCTTCACTTGATTGAGTCCTCCAATTACCCATAATTTGATGAAAATCATAATATGTACACTATTTCATAGTCATTAAGCCCTAATCTTGGTCATTGAAATTTTGAAGAGTTATAATGTGGAAAATAGAGATTGAAAATAACACCAATCAATAGAAAATCAAAACAGCTTCCCAATGAATATTTATTTATATTTTTATGAGGTTGTATGCAAAAGTTATGCATTTCGCAATTTTGACCAATCAAAAGGCATGAAACTATAAGCATGACATCAATTAAATCGATTAAAAGCCGATATAAATCAATGGGCAAGTTACCAGAAAACGATAAATGTGTGTGACACATTAATCAAATATGTGGGGGCAAACTTGTCATTTTTCATAACAAATAATTCATGGATGATGAAACAACAGCATGTGTCAAATCTCGAGAACGCCCTTACCCATTAAATTGTCCAATTAGAACAACGTGGGCATTATGGTCATTCATTGAATAGGGATCTTCCCCTTTCAGTCCATGGTGGAGAGCACCTCGCCTAGAGCTCTCCTGTTGTGATCCAATGTAAGGTACACATCCATTCCAGGGGATAGCAGACTCCCCATTAACTCTCCACATCGTGTCAAGGTCAGCGACCCCTAGGTGAGGTTGGGAGGTGCACCAGGGCACATGTATTCATCGGAAATAAATAGGAAACAAGGGAGGGAAGCTCAGAGTTGAGCATGGTGAAATCATGGTGCAAAATCTTTGAACAATGTTGGATAAAGATTTAGGGAGGTGTGTAGAGGCTGTCAGAGAAGTTTTCACGGGTGGAGGAAACTTGTAGCACCATAGTGCTAGGCATCGACAAGGTCAAATGCCTATCCTATAGGTTACTACATCTCGGACAAACTCAAAGAAAACTAGCAGTTGGAAAATGTAGAGGGGCCATGGTGATGCTTATAGAGGACACAATTTCATTGGAGGTGACAGTCATGGATGAGGTAAGGGGTGGTTTCTGGAGATCAAAACATAATAGGTCATGGGGCCTCAGGGCTTATGGAATTCAATATGTAGTGGAGGAGGAACCATCTAGGATCAATGATTCTTTTGGGATCTATAGAGGTGTAGGAAAGGCACACGAGTGGTGTATGTGATTCTATGGTGGAGAGGTCGTAAAAGCCCTAAATGGGCGTTTTATCTCTAGACCACAATAGGGGGTGAATGAAGGCTCATTTGAATCAGGAGGATCTCATTAACTTGGAGGAGAAGAAAGCTCATGGAAAGATGAAGAGATGAGAGAGGACTAATCGAGGCAAGGAAACTGCTTGGCTAACTTTAAACCGACATAATTTTTAGGAGGTAGAGGATAATGTCTGGGCCATTGGATCGGGGAATATTAAACCATGTCCGTCTGACGGTGCACATAAGAAGGAATGAAATTAATTGTAATGTGTGACAGTAAGAAATAATCGAAAGTTCGGACAAATATGTCGTATTAACTTGGAGGAGAAGAAAGCTCATGGAAAGATGAAGAGATGAGAGAGGACTAATCGAGGCAAGGAAACTGCTTGGCTAACTTTAAACCAACATAATTTTTAGGAGGTAGAGGATAATGTCTGGGCCATTGGATCGGGGAATATTAAACCATGTCCGTCTGAGGGTGCACATAAGAAGGAATGAAATTAATTGTAATGTGTGACAGTAAGAAATAATCGAAAGTTCGGACAAATATGTCGTATTAAATGAATCTGTATTCAAACCTTAGTCAAACTATATAGTAACTTGTTTAATTCATTTGGAGGGTCAAACATGGTCAAAATGACACCAAATTTGAACCACATGTCAAATAAATGGTCTAAATTACTGATGTTCTCTTAGATTTCCTTTTTCACATGTTTAACCCATAATTTGCATAATTGTCACTCTACTTGATTTTAATACATTAAAAAGGTGTTATGTGACACATTTTTCCTTTAATTGCTTTCTTTGAGTCAAAGACAAGGTAAGAACTTATTTCTCACTAGTTATGTTATTCTTGAACTTCAAATCCATTATGTTGCTCTTTTATGTCTTTTAAGCATCATGAATAGTAAGAAAGAGAAAAAGTAAAGGGAAGGATAATATTCATCCCTTTTGAGTTGAATTCAACACCTATTGAATATATGAAAGAGAAAATTTACTTTGGGTCTCATTTGATTCTTCTCACTTTATTATTCTAAAAAAAATTCATTTCATAGTATTTTTCATTAAGACCCTCAAACATAATCCTTTAAGGAAAACCACATAATTAGACTTAAATTAGTCTTGAAATTTGGGGTTTTACAATTGTCTTCTAGACTTTCACATCATTGATATCTCATATAGTCATAGGATATCATGCAAGAGGTGAATTGCCTAAAACCCCCTAATACAAGTAATTGCATTCCTATTTGTTAATTGAAAGGAATGGTACCTTGCTAGAGACTTCCAAAAACTTCTCAAATGCATTCAACAATTGTTGGAGATGGTTCCCCCACCTACAAAGCCAATGTATCACATGTATTGCCTAATTTCAAACTCATGCCTAATATTGTTGTTATTGTGAGACAAACAACTAGAAGGGGGTCTCCCCATAAGATCCACCAAAAAATCCAGTACAAGATGATGGAGACTGTAGATATGTGAGGATCACAAAAATCTCCTAAAATATGAAGTTTTCATGATCAGCTCACCTTGTAGTGATTCCAAACTACAACTATCGACTCCTCACTTTTTTTTATCTAGGAGACAATGGTCTCTATTAGATCAAGATCTAGTGGTTGATGATTCTCATGGTTATCAACATTCATATACAAGGGTAGATAATATTTCTTGTTCTGAAATAAAGACTCAAAGAGATGATGGAGATCGAGTTATTCCTCTATCTATGAATTTTGACAACATCGGTCAAGATTATTTAATTTTTACCAAAACTTGGCTAGTAATATATATAGTATAACATAACTATTGCCAAAATAAGACTATCATGAGAATTTTTAAATACTTATCGAATTCCTCAAAGATGGCTAGTTAAAAATAGTTTGAAGGATAAAAAATTTATAACAAAATCCAACAATCTATGTTCACTTTGATAAATCATTATGAACCTTAGGACAAGGTTATTTGAAATATGTATCAACATTAGACATGACAACTCAAGTATATGTAAATATACATTTCATCATACAAACCTAAACACACAATATGGTGACTTGAACCTACAACATCATTGGTCAACAATTAATCATGTACTTGGGATATTATCCACTACAGGCATCTAGTATTTCTAGATTCCTAATAGTCATCTTATCTCCCTTGTATGGAGTTATAAAATTTATTAATTACATGATAATACCCGAATTTAGGCATTTATACTAAGAATTTATTTATGATTTTGTGTCATTATAGCCTTAATATGCCCTAAATAACTCTAGATACTTATATTTTCATAATTTATATATCTTTTGAAGATAAAGTGGCTCAACTAGTCAATTTGGGCCGAGACCAAGGGTAGTGATCAAGACAGGTGTCACAACCACTTATTACATACACTATGCCTTCACCTATAAATACCCACCCCTCTCTACCTGAAGAGGGGTTTTGAGATTTTTTTGGTTCCGCATTTTTGGTTTCGTATATTTTTGGTTCCCAGAGCCCCATGGGAGAGTTCCAAGGACTAAAGGGGTTGATCTGCTCATCATATGTCCTTCTCTTTAGTTTTCTTCCATCTACCATCATTTTCCACCACCATTCGTCCACTCCCCACCATTCTCAACCATCTTCCACCTCCATACACCCACAAAGTTGTTGTTGATTTATCATCCTCAGGAGAGGTTTGATATCATTGATGGGTTATAGTCACATTGTGCAAAAGCGAGTGGGATGACCCCCACATGTACATTTACCATAGTACGTACTACATTTTAATGTAGGTTGCTTGCTAAGATATTTGAGGGTTATCTACGCCCAAGAATGGGCACATAGACTTCCCAACTTGTGGTTACATAGCCAAGAACTCCTTCTCTTTGATTAGTAGAATATGACAGACTATGTTTTGTTTTCCTTACTTTGTTTTGTTTTATTTCATGATATTTTTCTAGACTAGTTCTAATTCTAAACTCTTATCAAATATATGGTTGGCTTTATTGAGTTAAGAACTGTACCCACATCCCTGTGTTCGACTCTGTATATCTACTTTGACCACATAATAAAGTCGTTGGAGTCCTTGAAGGTTTCCAGTTACAAGTTTAAAGTTTGGTTTACCTTAGGGATCACGTTTGTACTTTTTAGACATGTGTTGAGGGCCAATCAACTATTTGGCACCATTACTGGGGATGTGTTTTTCTAGGTTTGCATGCCCAAAGTTTTTTCTCTATCATCCATAAGCTTATATATATGTGCATAGTTTATCTTTTGTTTTGCAAATACTTGTCCATGTATACTGAATACTTTCCCTTTTTCTTATACTTTTACAGCCATGGGCATTGCTTCAGTAAGGAAAATTATCTCATCCACCTATCCTCTCAAAATTTTCCATAGTTCTACCTATTGGAAAATAATCAAAATCCATGATCTACCGCTAGTCGAGCTATACTCGCCCCTGTTGTTGTCATATGTAGACATTTTAGCAAAGGATATTACAGATCATCCCTCGACTTTTGTGCTATCATGGGATCAAGAAATGATTATAGTAGTGGGGCTAGCTGGAGAAAGTGCCCATGTTCTAACCTCCTACTTAGATCCTCATCTCCAAGAACAAGTCGATCCACTCTAATATCTATTAGAAAAGAAGGATCATCAACTCCAAGTAGCCATCGATATCACATACTACAACAGAAGTCTACTTCAAACTGTTAAACAAGGGTTTATCTGAAATCATTAGTTTGTTACATCAGATTCTCGATAGAAGTGTATGACAGAATTGATGGATCCTAAAAGAATGTTGCTCAAGTACAACATTTTCATGATAAGGATGTCAAACATGACAAGAGGCTTCAAGAACTCATCAATTTGGTTACCACACAGTTGTTGCTGCCATCACCCATTCATGAAGATATAGTCATCAAAACAATTCCATTGAGCCTAAAGTGGAGTATGCTTCTCCATCCTATTCAGACCATCAACTGGATTCACCAGGATTTTTCTATGAAGATCAACCCAATTGGGAAAGCCCTTCATGTTATTTAGATGATTTAGCTTATCAACCAATGGAAGATACAAGGCACATGCATGAATGATTATATGATGGTGATGACTCTTATCCTCACCAGGGGTCAAACAACCTCACAACGGGAAGGTCAGTTTGACGAACTTGAATTAGACGTTGATCCAAATTATGGTGATATCTCTCATATTAAGACTTTTCACTTCATTTTGAGCAGTACGCCAATCATGGTTTGCAACAATTTGTTTGATGGGGATGATGATGACAACTGCTCGAATTGGAGTAGTGAGTATACTGATGATGATGAATTGGAGCAACACAAGTCAACATTGTTCACCATCCCTTTTTAAAGGATGACTAGGAGTGTTGTTTCACATTCATGCATTCAGTCTTATATTTCAAATCATACCAGATGACCCACATGGCTGCGAAAAAAGGTAAAATGAGCTAAGTTTGATGCTTCTTAGCTCAATGGGTATGAAAGTGGAGGAAAGGGATGCAGTAAGATTTTTGGAGTGTTTTACACACTCATCTTTACTTTATTTGAATGCTCTTAAACAGGAGCATTCTTTTATTTTGTTTTTGCTTTTCTTTTCTTTCTTTCCCTTGGTGTAGATAGGGCAAATGGTGGATAGAGTGAAGCAGGGAGATCAAGATATGGCCACCCCAAACTTTTGGAGGGGGACAAGGCTGATTATGTACACTAGGGCATCTTTTTATGAGGCGGAGGGGTATGAAGATGGTGGAAGAATAGTCGGGTCAAAGAGGGGTCATTGGTATGATTTTCCACATAAGACTTCCTACCATGAACATTCCTTGCCTCTGGGCTTAGATGCTCTAAGAATCACCAGTTAAGTCTAACCCAAAAGCCGACACAGTAAACATGCACCCTACTTTGGCAGAACCTACATGTCTATCCTTCACACTTCCACAAGATAGACGGCGCACCATGCTTTGGCGTAACCTACGATTGGTTGATCGAGATTTTCATGTATGCTGCTAATGGAAGGCATATAAGACTTAATATTTTAACGAGGGATTTGGTTTTTATATACATATACATATCCAATCACCACAATATATAGTACGTATCATATACATGCTATATCCCACAGAAAACATGCAAAACGATAAAAGCGATGATTATGGCCATCCTAATGTGATTCCTCGAGCCAAGAGGAATCAGGGTCATTTAGGTCTACATCACATGCAACCTGTACAAGATGAACTCTATGCTTTGCCTTCGGAGTAGATCAACTCATCACATGATTGACCTGCTCGTTCTGGTCTGGTCGTCTGGGTGCCACCAGCCGATCAGTTGGCTCCTCCAACTGATCAGTTTGCCTGGTCGTCGTGCATCTCATCAAAACCGCCACCCACTCGTCTCGCTCCTCGAACCAGTCATCAACCGATCGGCTCACTCCTTGAACCGATCGTCTCAGCTGTCGTCTCGATGTCCTTCGTTCTTTGACATAACAGGAAATAAAATCTATCCTAATTTACATTGCTTAAAAGGGAAGCCCCGAGTTACATTCGGGGGGAGCAAAGGTAGGAAAGAATCTCGAATTATTTCGAGTTACATCAGGAATAAGAGAGGGAAGATCGGTGCGCAGACCGAGATGCAAGCAACCACATACAACCATACACAGATAGGGTTTATTGGCCATAACCACGCTATACATCCACTACAAAATTCGTTTAAGGGTGACGCGTATCGAGTCCATTAATAATGCATATCATATATGTAATTGTGATTTGTGGATTTAGGATTGGACATGCATAAAGCCAATATTATTCGCATCGTATGCAATAAATAAAGGCAACAAACCAAAATCGATCATATCGATATTCCTAAAATATAGAGCAGTTGACGTGGCTTTGATACCACTGTTGGGTTTTAGGAGAGGCAGAGAAGGCAGTGGAAACAAAAATTTTCTCCCCAAACCCGGAACAAAGAAATGCGTCAACGTCTATATAATAGGAAAGGATGGTTTGTGGAATCATATCTTGTCCTGAGGCTTGCTCGGCGACAATACCTCGCGCCTTGTGCGGTCTTCACCTTCGGTCTTAGACGGTGTCTGTGCAGCTCCTGGTCGCACCGGGACTGACGACTCCTCCTCTCACCGGACTGTCGGGATTGACAGTTGTTCTCTTGATCGACAGAAACCTCCCACCTCTAAAGTAGTCCACACGGACCACCTAGAACTCCACACTCCTTGTCCCATAAGAAGTTGGAAGGAGTCACACCCTCCTGTTGACATACTAGTCGCCAACACACTCTCCTGCCTCCAGTTGCAACTGCAGTTATCTTTCCCTTGCTGCACCTCCCTTTGCGGGTAGCACTTGCTCGGGCTCTCTCTCGGTTACCAAAACTAGAGAGAACGATAACTTTGCAGAGCAACTGGTTGCAATGAGTTGTACTTTGAGAAGCCCCCAATACCCCTATATATACAGGAGGGTCATGGGACAGGGTTCTCTATCCCGGACAATATGGGACTAAAGCAGGAGTAGAAGGGTTCGAGATTTTCCACCAAAAGCAACCAACTCGCAACCTGAACCGATCGTTTCACAACTGAAACGGTCGGTTGGGGATCTGAGCCGGTCGGTTGACACTCAACCGACCGGTTGGGATCCACTCAACCGATCGGTTGGGATCCATGAGCCGGTCGGTTCACTTTCTGAACCGGTCGGTTCGTGGTCCTGACCAGTTCTCGATTGACTTTCCAACTTTTATTTCTAATTGGTATCGAATACCAATCCTTGTTCCAATCAAATTGGGCAAGTGAAACGAAAGGAAAATTCTCACCAATCCTACTTTCCCAACTTGCCCGGTTGCAACAGTTGAACCGATCATTTCAACACTTGAAGCAATCGTTCACCCTGTCCTTGAGCCGATCTACTCAACACTTGAGCCGACTGGTTCACCAAGCTCAGCCGATCGGTTCATCACATGAGCTGATCGGTTGGGAATGCAGATTGTGCAGAATCATTCAATTGCGATTTCAATCAATCTGATACTCTAATCAATCTGTCCAACACCTTGAACACTATGATTTTGAGCTATCAATCAATTGAGTGTTTAATTGAACTACTAAACTCCTTTAGTAATCAATCTAAACATTGTTTGTGGATAAAACTCCTCTTCCAGGTTAAATCCTATGTGTGTGACCCTGCAGGTCCATTTCACGTTGGCAGTGAAAGTCCATAACACTTATGACTTCACAAGCAAAGAGAGGTTCCTAGTCACACATCAGTGCTACCCAAGTGAAAGTAGAAAGTTGGAGAACAACTTTCAATCCTACAATCCGTGAATGGTGTTACAGTGAATGTATAATTCCTTTCTCGCTGATATCCCGAATGAACTCGAGGCATGGAACAGTCATCCTGTCAACGTTCATTCACTTTCTTGATCTCAGAGTAGATTGGAAGAGATATGTATGACATCAATATCACATATTGATTCACACATGCGTGCACACACCTATTTCAATCCTACTCATCAAGTGGCCTTGGATATCAAACTCCCTCAGGAGGGACAAATCCCATATCTATCACTCACCCCTCAAAAGCCCCATGTGTCAAAGCCACCCAATCATCACCTTTATAAAAACCCATGTTTCAGGACTGCGTTTGATGATGTCAAAGTGTGCCCAACGACATGTGTTGAGTGTAGTGATTTTAGGTCAAAGAATCACACTCACCACCATCACTGTGAGTACTGACTGTGACTACCATGTCATGGTTCCATGTGTCAAACTCACGGTGGGTCTGTCCGGTACACTTGTTCTCTAACAAGTACCTATGTGTTTGGTTTGTTATCTCTATATCATGACTAATGAGATTCTGTCATCAACCAACACCACAATCGATTTTTGTGTGTCATTGTTGGCTATCTACCTTCCAAAATGACATCCGACTAGGGACATAATAAGAATGTACAAACTCTTAGCATCCATATGATCTCATTGTTCAGGTCCTCAACCTGAAAGCATACGTCATTGAGTACTGTCATTCTCTAGACATTCAATCTGTTCTATCACTATCTCAAATGACTGAACCAGAAATAATTGGAAGCTTGCCTTTGATGTTTATCAAATCAATCTTAATGTATCCCACCAATCATCTCATGATTGTCTCTCAGGGCATACATACCAACAAAACTTGCATACCACCTCTAGGAATTATGAATGAAAAGATGAGTAAAGTCTTGGTGATGATTAAAGGACCGACCCCCAATTTGGGAAGGTCAGACTGAGCCCCCGATTGGGAAGGTCATAAGTGGTCAAGCCCCAGGTTGGGAAGACCTAATGGCACCTAGATCTAGATTGAGAGGTGGCCAATGAGGTACCTAAATCCAGATTGAGAGGTAGCCTAATGTTTTTCACATGGACAAAACACTAAGAGAGGGTATACAAGATATTAGGTAAAACGGTTGAGAAATTATGAAGAAAATGTAAATTTTGTTTTGCAACAAATAATTAGTGCAATTATGTTGTTACGATAATATACAAACTTTTGGTTTCCCTCACATACCAATATAATTTGTTATGCTGATCGACGTTGTATTTGTCGACATTTTAGGGTAATATGTTGTTACATCTACAAGCTTAATGGAAAGTGGATGTTCTATAAAAGATGACATTGAAAAAGAACAAGGCTATATAATGTTTGGAGGAATATAGTTAGATAGTTCTCTCCTTGGGTGAAATTCTGAAATCCCATTTTTGAAAAGTATGTGAAAAGAAGAATTTTTATATCCCGCAACAAGCTTAGTTGTGGTAGAATTTATTAATTATTTTTTATTACTTGCAAAATCATATGATCCTATTTGGGATATCGACTCTAGCTTCTTGGCTTTCCTTAGTTGGGGTTGCTAGGAGGCGGGTTTGTTACATTTGGTATCAGAGCCTAATTTCCATATAATCTCTAATAATTATTAAATTTTACAAATTCTTTACAGCCCAAAGGGAGTTATTAGAGAATTTTCCAAATATGGAGGTGTCTAGAAAAGGATCACAATTTGAGGGCTAGTAAGATTTTCTTCCACCCCACTAGTCGATTTACAAGGACTCATAGAATTCATGTGACTTCCTGGATAAAATATGAGGATTTGACTTGAAATAAGATACCTCTAAGATTTCTTATCTACTTTCATCCCTTCTTTGCCCTCTTTCACTAGACAAACTTTAAGTTCTTTAGGTTTTCTCTGTAATGACCACACTTTCTGTGTCTCCCAATTAAGGAAAGACCTTCAAGTTAAGAGCCATTACGTATATTCCCAAGGATCCAGATTAGTCAAATAACAAATAATATAAAACAATTTCAATTAAATTTCAGATATTGCTTAAAAATTATACAATGATATACCTCATGAAATTAATACCTATTAAGAAGAAGTATTATCTATATAACCCTCCTACATAGATTTAATACCTTGAATATCTTCCATCTTACTCTTCATATTTTTTATCATGAGAAACATATACCTAAAACACCAACAAACAAAATGTCGGTCAGTATAACAAGTTATACTAGTATGAAGTTCACATCTATTTGTAACAACATATTGTAAACAAATTATTGCTTTATAGATCAAACTTTGTCTTAAACATAACTACTCAATCCTAACATATCCAAGCCTCTGTGCTATCCCTACAACGGACATGGATACCACCTTTCTCATATGGTAGATCCCAATAGCCCCTTTTGATCCTACCCTATAGGTAGATTATGAGATAGAGTTGTATATTCATATGATCCTACCCAAAGGTAGACTAAACATTGACTCATGATAACCTGATGATCCTACCCCAAGGGTAGACCAATAGCTAGGTCATCGATTTCTCACATATACTCAAAGCTACAGAGGAGGACTAGGATCTGAGCTAGTCATGCATATGTTTTTGGTGATAGCCATAGTCACTTTAGAGTTGTAAGAATTAAAGTTCCTCCAAGTAGTTAATTTCAAGCAACCGGCAAAACCTCAGAAATCGTCGTGAAACTAGAGTGATTAGCCATAAGCGTAACCACATACCTTTGCTATGCAGAATATTTTAGGTGTACTTTATGCAATCCAAATCATCAAGTGTAGTCAGTAAGAAAACATACATCCAATCAATCAACATGATATGTAATTGTATACAACCATAAATTGTCACCATACAATTTAATTAAATAAAACTATATTCAACCCTAATCTAGGGTTTAGGTTCTGGTGGTATCGAGTTACCATTAAGGTTATGCATAAAAACCCTAAATACTCATCTTTACTACTTTAATTTCTCATCTTGTTCAACAACATCATTAAATAGCATAAAAGAGGGTTTTTTACCACACTCAACATGTTGATATCCCAAATCTAGGATTTTTATATTTTAATCACCACTTTTCCAATGTTAGCACTACTTTTGCAACACGAAGCATAATTAGGTTATGCAACTAATTTATTTAGATTCCTCTCGTTTAGTTGATAGACTTCATATATTACTTGTCTAAATCCGACCATCCTAGCAATTTCTATAATTATTTCAAGATAATATTCATTGGCCAATGAGGCGTTGCCACATATGCAAACTTACTTGCTGTTATGAGCACCAGCGGCTGGGTGGGACTTGGCTAAGGAAAAAAACCAATTTAGCACACTTTTGCAAAAATATTTACCAACATAGCACACTTTGTAAAATATTTCCCAAAGTAGCACACTTTGGTCTGAAAACGCCACTTTGTGTGACATTTTTATATGCGCGATTTGAAAAGCGCCACAACAACTGGCGTGTCTACTATTAAATAAATTTTTTTGAAAAAAAATAAAAAAAAGGAAAACGCCACATGAAGTGGCGCTTTTCATTTGCACTCAATATTGAGTGCAAATGGAAAGCGCCACTTCATGTGGCCCTTTCCATTTTTTTTTATTTTTTTTCAAATTTTTTTATTTAATAGTAGACACGCCAGTTGTTGTGGCGCTTTTCAAATCGCGCATATAAAAGCACCACAAAAAGTGGCGCTTTTCAAATCGCGCACATAAAAACGCCACACAAAGTGGCGTTTTCAGACCAAAGTGTGCTACTTTGGGAAATATTTTACAAAGTGTGCTATGTTGGTAAATATTTTTGCAAAAGTGTGCTAAATTGGTTTTTTTTACCTTGGCTAATCAGCCCGCAGTCCATCTTAATTCACCCCTTAGACCTGCCGGTATGGGACTAGGTCCTGACAAGTGTCTTCTCTCATCACCCTCGCCTTCGCGCGATGATTTGTGTTGTTGAGAGGCCGACGTCGACGCTCCTTTAGCGACAGCCGGTATGTCACCGCCCAGGTCCCTTTCCCACATGCGCACTGATGCTCCCATTTACACTGTTCGTCCACAGGCTCTGTGACCAGGAGTAGGACTTTGGAGTGCAACATACCACCACTCCTTCAACCTGTCGCCGTCCGCTGAGCGCTAGAACCAGTCGTGGTTCTGCCGCCGGCTCTACGCCCCAACCTCTACGACCCGAGGGGCCGACCAAGGATTGGGGATCCTCTACAGCTCTCGACAGACATAGCTAGTCCAACCATAGTAGCGGTGGGCGACTCACCCTTCCTGGCCTCCCCAATGGCTAAACGTCAGCGGCCCAGCTGCCTCCACCAGGCTTCTCTGAACTCACCGAGGGTATGGGTATCCGATGTGCAACCCAGAGGCAGAGCAACCTCGCCGGATCCTCTTAGGCATCAGGTTGATTCAATGGAACCATTGCCTTTGCCACCGTCTACCTCGCACGGCGGGGCTACAACCTACAGATCGGGGTGGAGACAGTGGGGACGGCAAGAGCTAGTGCACCGTTATTGTATTTGCTGAAGGTCCTACCGTACTCGCCATGGTTAGGGTTGAGGTATAAGAATGTCTGGTCCTGATTTCTTCCTTGACCGAAGGCCCGCGATGCCCGCTAGCACCACCATTACGACCCACCTTGGTACAGTCATAGCATGTTCTCCTCTTATCTTCTATTACAGGCGAGAGAAAAGATGTCCCTCAAAGCCATGCAAGGGCTGGTCCTTTTATAGGCATCCATGCCCCTAGGGTTAGACCGAGAGGGCGTGGGATAAAGCGCTACGGTTATGGTGAAACAGTCCCCACTGACTTCCTTTGTTGCAACCAAGGGATCCAATTAACCCCTACCCTAAGGTATTCCGTGATATTCAATCAAATTAAACACCAACTAAAAGATGGGAAAGGCATGGCAGAAATCTATATTCCTCTTACCTTTTTCTTACTTTTCCTTTTATGAAAACTCTTGGCTTTTAATCTTATAATGGCTTGGAGTTGGCAACAATAAGCGATTAAGGAAAAGCATATTATTACTTGGCACATATTGGATAATTGGTCATTTAGTCTATTTAGAAACAACTTTATCATTGGTTTCTAGATTACTCTTTCTCTCTTTTCCTTTTATCATTATTTTCAAGTTTACCAAAAGTTAAATCAAAACAACATTGATTGATGTCCCAAAACATGTGTTGTCAAAGTGGTTAGATAATTTCTCTTCTAATTATCCAAAACACCACATATTTTATTTTCTTTTGGAAACTTATATATTATATTGTAATTATATTATCAAATAATTAGCAAAGTCACCATCCTTTATTTAAGTGTAAAACTCTCTTTCCTAGAGTATTCCACACAATTCCATATTTAAAATACCAATTGTTTATAACTTTTACAAATCCCACTACTATTAGATTTTCCTCTATTTATTTAAAGTGTGTCATAAGAACCCATGGCACGTAGGTGGAAGATATTATTATTCCACTAATTATATCTTTGGGGAAAACATTTATCGATTCATGCCTTATATTTAATAAATTCAATTTCACTAAAATTGAGGATATACCATTCTCTCTCTCCACCTCCTTCTGAGTTTTAGGGTTAAGAGTGTTAGGGATTAAGGCATAATCTGCCAAATAATAAAAGTTGACATAATGATAAAGAGAAAATGTTTGATGGGTTTCTCCTCGATAAAGGTAAACCCTAGATGGACTAGGGCTAGTAAGGGAAAACAACCCAGTGGGGCACAAGAATCGCAAAACCTAAGGTGCATGATGTAAACCCTAACCTCAACCCAAAACCTTAAGTAGTGAATATAGAAAGAGAGGACCCAATATGTTTGATACCTTATTTTGTCCATGCATGCAAGTATGTAGGTTAGGCATGCATTATATTCGTGGAGGACTAGAATATGCATGCGTGAGAAATATTTTGATATTTTGGGATTTTGTGGGCGGTCAAGCTTCTTTTGCAAATTTTTAATTTATCATCTTTATGACTCAATCTAAGGTGAGAGGGTGCATAGTCCATCAAGGAAAACACTTCAACCAGATTATAGCTCAAAACTCATCATTTTTCACTCGATATCCATGTAAAAAGTAGTAATTATGATTCAAGGGTCCTTAGAGTATAGGCAAGCTTGTGAATATCACAACTAGGAGTCTTGATCAAACTCTAGCTCTTTCCAACAATTCCACAACCTGGGTTTGTCATTCACAATATATATTAAGGGAATAAAGTTTTAAGCTATGAAAAGGCGCATGACCTCAGATTGCTTGCCAAACTTAAGGAAAGTGTCAATGAGCTCATCAAGAAAAAGATCAAGCAATTTTTTTAAGATGAAAATTGTATATTTGGGAATAAAGGTAAGCATTTAAATATGATATTCAAATAGCCTTAATTGCCAACACTACAAATTATGCAACACAATTCTACATTTTTTTTTGAAATTTATACTAAATGCAGGGAGTAAACATGCATGCGTGAAAAATGAAGAGATAGAAGGGAGATAGCCCTACCACCCAAGCTTAAAACTTTGCTCATCTGATAGCAGGGAAGGAATGCAGGGATGCATAGGGAAGAGATTTATTAATGTCCTAGTATGATGCATGTATGAAAGGATATGTAAGAGCAGTTAGAGGAAAGAATCTGTCTAAGAAAGAACATGAAAAAGAAATTTATCTTAACAAAAAAAGAAGAGAAAGGGGTAAGAGAAAAGGGGGTGGCTGCCCCACCACTGGGATCCCAAATCCTAAGTTCTGGGACCAGTGTCACCTATGTCTAGTTGATAAGATCCACCATGTAGAAGTTGAATAGGTGGAGATATGAGCCCTTCCTAGTCTGAAATAGAGTAATAGAATCTGATGAATCAGTGAAGTCAACATCTCTGTGCTAGAATTCATTCAAACTGCACTGAATGAATTCTTAGGTAGAGCATCCTCAAGGTACCCATCAATGTATGAATCTGAATAGGAAGGCCTTAAAATGTTGTAACAGAGTGAAATGGAGGGAAGAGGCTGTAAGTCTTCTAAAGGACTCCTCTCTTCTCCCTCCACCTTTCAATATGAGGTTGGATGCTCGAATAGATTTTTATATACATTATGAGTCATCTAATCATCCTCTAAACATGAAGTGTCCCCAGGTGATTCAATTTCTAATTCTACTACCCCAAGCTTGTCACACTCTACAGGGTCTAGGGTATCTTTGTGCTTAGCAACCATGTTGTGATGGATTGTCAATCCCACTCCTTTGATGTCAACCACCCTTTAAAAAGGGATGGTGAACAATGTCGACTTGTGTTGCTCCAATTCATCATCATCAGTATACTCACTACTCCAATTCAAGCAGTTGTCATCGTCATCCCCATTAAACAAATTGTTCCAAACCATGATTGGCGTACTGCTCAAAATGAAGTGACAAGTCTTAATATGAGAGATATCACCATAATTTGGATCAACGTCTAATTCAAGTTCGTCAAACAGACCTTCCCTTTGTGAGGTTGTTTGACCCCTGGTGAGGATAAGAGTCATCACCATCATATAATCATTCATGCATGTGGCTTGTATCTTCCATTGGTTGATAAGCTAAATCATCTAAATAACATGAATGGCTTTCCCAATTGGGTTGATCTTCATAGAAAAATCCTGGTGAATACATTTTTAATACATAATTCATTGCCTACATCACCCTCACCTATAACCTTACCCTTCTTGTTGTCCCTGAAGGTTACCGATCCTCCTTTCTTTTTCACAAATTTGTTGAAATGGCTGATTTCTCCAGTCATATGCTTAGAGCAGCCACTATCAACAATCCATTTCTTTTGAACCTGCTAGAAAAAAGGATGTCGGAACCCCACTCAAACTTTGGGGTCCGAGGTTAGCTTGGGGACCCATTTCATCTTTGGGTTGGTCCCCTTGGGCTTGTAAGGACAATAGGTAGAATAATGGTCATCACATTTGCAATGAATACAAACCATAGGGTTTTTAGAGCCGGAAGACTCTCCATTGAAAATTGGAGGTTCCACACTCTTCTTCTTACCCTTCTTCTTCTTACCTTTGGGAGCAGTCCCATTATATCCTAAACCACTAGTACCAACTTGTTTGGTAGAGTGCTCTAGGACATCATTTAGGGATTTCTTTCCCGAAAGAAACCTTTGCAAAGTAGATCTTAATTTAGCATTATCATCACAAAGATTTACAAAAGTATTAGATAGACTTGCAAGATCTTCTCTAGTATGCAAAAGGTCGGCCTCAAGATAGAGGGCTTTAGTAAGAAGAGAATCTTTTTCTAGAGTTAAGCTAGCAACTTCATTTCTAGGCAAAACAGGTCTAGAGGATAAATCATTAATTTGAGCAAGCAATTTTGCATTTTCAGATTTAAGAACAACAATCTCTCTTTGATAAGAGTAGACTTCATCTCTCCTAGCATCATCAATAAGCTTGAGTTCTACATTTTCAGTTTTTAGAATATCAAGCTCATCTAGGCATTTTTAGTTTTCTATCTTAAGATTTTCAATAGTTTTAAGATATGTACCATTTTCAACCTCTACTCCATTATATTGAAGTTCAAGGTCAAGATATTGCCCTTGCAAGGATTCTATGCTATCAAGATGCAATTTTTCATTTTCATCAAGAATGTCAATTTTTGCATAAAGATCATCAACTATTTTGCCTAATCTTTTCCTATTAGATTTACATTTAGTAAAAGATGATTGGCATTCATTAAGCATATCAATGAGAGTTTCCTTAGATAGCTCAAGTAAATTAACATCACTAATCTTGCTTACCTCACTTACCTCAATTACATATTCACTAGTTGATGCCATGAGGGCAAGATGGCATTTTCCATCTTCGGAGCTTGAGGAGCTTGAAGAAGAAGACTCCCATGCCGCATGAGCTGCATCTTTGGACCTTCTCTCCTTCTTGTCTTTTCTTTTGTACTTTGCTTCTTTCTTGTACTTGTCATCCTTCTTGTGGCTACTCTTATGATGGCTCTTATTGGCCTTTGGGCAGTCACTCTTATAGTGGCCTTTTTGACCACACTCGTAGCACCTTGGAGTCGAGGAGGAGGGCTTTCTCTTGAAGTGCTTCCCTTTTGAGTAGTTGGCTTCATGATCATTGACACCTTCATCTTCACTTGAGGAAGGGTAGGGAGACTTCATGGCAAGTTGTTGTTGCCGGACCATTTCTTCAATTTGAGCTTTGAAGGATGTGTCCTTTATCTTCTTTGATTCTTTTTCTTCTCTTTTCTCCTCTTCCTCTTGCTTGTCAAGCCAAGGTTCATGGGCTTGAAGGTTACCAACCAGCTCCTCGGTTGATAACTCACTTAGATTGTATACTTCTTAAATTGAAGTGACCTTTGGCTCCCATCTCTTTGGAAGAGATCTCAAGATCTTGGCATTGATTGTACCTCTATCCATGACACTCCCAAGGGCAGCAAGGCTGTTCAAGATGACATTTAACCTTCTGTACATATCCGCCACTCTTTCATTCTTCCCCATCTTGAAGTTCTCAAGAAGACCACCAAGCATGTAGACCTTGGCCTCCTTGACTTGCTCGGTCCCTTCATAGGTGACACACAACTTGTGCCATATCTCATGCGCCGTGTCCCACGAAGAGATGCGGTTGAACTCCGATGGTGTAAGGGCAGCGTAGATGATGCTCACGGCTTTGGCATTGAGTTGAGCATGCTTCATCTCCGCTTCCGTCCATGTGGTGATGTCCCCTTTTGGATCTTCATACTTGAGATGGACAATCTTCCACATTTCAAAACTCACCCCTTGGAGATAGAATTGCATTCTCCTCTTATAATATAAGAAGTTTCTGCCGTCGAAGACCGGGGGTCTCATGGAGAAGCTTCCTTCAAGGTTGAGTGACCCAAGAGCCGAATCGCCCATCTTCTCCTACTTGTAGAAGTAGCTTGGAGAAGACATGCTCTGATACCACTTGTTGGATCGATGGGCTCTAGAGGGGGGGGGTGAATAGAGCTACACACACTTCACAAAATCGATTAGACCACCAATTTAATTGAAGTGCAAAAACTAATGCAAGCAGCAATTTGATATCCTATTCTAGCATACAAAGCAAGGATAAGAGATAATGAATATCATGCACTTGGACAGGTGGTTTAGAGTGGTTCCACGTCCTAAAAATAGGAGCGATGTCAGTCCATTACCTAGAGTTGGTTAGACTCTAGGATTTGCAACTTGGTCCTCTTATATATCACGATAAGATTACAAGAAACATAAACCACACAACCAAGGGCTTAATTACACAAGCTAAGACCTTCTACCTATCCAAGGACTTACCCACAAAGCGAGATTCTTCGGCCTTCTACAAAGGACTTACCCAATCTCACCTTTGTCTTCAGCCTTGCAGGAATTACCTATCTTACTTGAGCTTGCCTTGCACCTCTCCTTCACTTGGAGAGCTTGCCCACGTTTTCCCTTCACCAAGGGAGCTGGAGCAACAATCAATCTTCACTCTTGAAGATCAACAACACATCTTCCCCTTCACTCGGAGAAGAACAGCAGCAACTCCTCTTTCACTCAGAGAAGTAGCTTCAATCAATCTTCTATTTGATTTGGAGGTGGGAAGAAAGAGAGGAGAGCTTTACATAGCACAAAGGATAGCTCTCATACATAGTAACCTAACTCACTCTCACGAAATTGTCTTGAAGGTAGAGAGAGAAAGGGGCTCAAGGGCTTGGAACACTCTCAACTAAGCTAGAACCAAGTTTACAATGGAAGAGCAGCTTGGAATGAAGTCCAAGGGGTTCTATTTATAGTTAAGGGTGGCCCTTTATGTTGTGGGACACTTGGGTGCAAAAGTGGTCATTTTTCCTTCAAGAAAACGGCTATATTTTTGCCCAAAACAATTCACCAACGGTCATATTACTTTTTCTGCAAATTCCGTACAGTGCATTCGGTCGAGTATCAATGGGTGTAACTCGACCGATCAAGTAGTAGGCAATCCGATTGTCAAATGATCGGTCGAGTTTGTCCTGAGGAAACTCAACCGACCATTTCAATTGGAAATGGCCTACTACCCAATCGGTCAAGTTCTGTGAGTGCACAACTCAACCGATTGCAATCTTTAGAAAATCGACTCAAGATGATCAGTCGAGTTTCAGGGTGTGAAACTCGACCGACCAAGTGCCTGAAATGGATTTTCTAATTTGGAACAAAAGTGATTAGCACTTGGTGAATTTTGTCCCAAACATTTTTCTCTTCTAAGTTACAAGCATATTCATCGTTACAAGTGATTACATTTATGTTCTAAGGTGATTTACATGGAAATCCTAAATTGCACACTTATAGTCAATTTGGCTTGCACTTGGCCCATTCTAGGGCTTTGTATATGTGATCCTTTTCATGTACCTAATGTCTGCAAACAATCTTTAACGCACATGTTAGATACATATGAATGGAATGGTTAAGTCATTATCAAAATATAGGTAATGTACAACCTCTAGGTCAACAGAGACATCATATGTCTCATGTTGTCTCTACAACTCATAGTTCAGAGAACACAACATCAAGCACTCCTTATCAATGTCATCCTCAGTATGCTTCCATAAGCATACTTTCAGTCATTGATGTAGTGGGATTGAGTTCATCTGGTTCTGGTATAACTAGGACTTAGAGCTTTCACTCTACGATTGAGAACACTTCTCACAATCCTAACCAGTTGTGGAATTATTCCCATTTAATTTGTTGGTCAAAGACCAATCACAAATAAAGTGATTATTGTTGATTAAACATTTATTTTAACAAAAGGAAATATATGCAATTTTAGTCCAAAACTCTTTTGAATTATTTGATTGATTTGAAAAGTTGACGATAAAAATTAGGCCTTTAATTAATTATCGCTCCCACTATTTTACTTCAAATCGATAGCCCTCACCATCAATTCAGAAGATTGCAGTATACAACCTTCTAGTGGGCAAGATCCATATTTCATCAAGTCATGAGTCAGCTTTGGCTGATCGCCCACAATCTTGACTATTTAGGTAGGCCATCATGCCAATTGAATCATATGCAACTCTTGATGAATGAACATGCGCAACACCTTGCCATGAACATTCCTTGCCTCTGTGCTTAGACGCTCTAAGAATCACCAGTTAAGTCTAACCCAAAAGCCGACACAGTAAACATGCACCCTACTTTGGCAGAATCGGTAACCTTTGGGGACAACAAGAAGGGTAAGGTTATAGGTGAGGGTGATGTAGGCAATGAATTATGTATTAAACATGTATTTCTTGTTGATGGCCTACATCATAATCTAATTAGTGTTAGCCAATTATGTGATAATGGTTATCTTGTGCTATTTACTTCTTTAGAATGCTTGCTTCTAGATTCCCGGTCCTACAATGTTATATATAAGGGAACTAGAAATGGTAATCTCTATGTTATTGTTCTCGATGCTCTTAAGCCCATACTAAATAGATGCTTAGTTGTGGATAAAAATGATCTTTCACTTTGGCATCGTCGTTTGGGTCATGTGAATTTGCATCAAATGAAGAAATTGAACAAAAAGGACTTGGTTCGAGGACTTCCTAAATTGGATTTCGATAAGGAAGAGGAATGCCAACCTTGCACACAAGGGAAACAAACCAAATCCTCCTTCAAATCCAAAGGAGTCATGAGTACCAAGAGAGTTCTTGAGCTTCTTCATATTGATCTATTCGGACCAATGAGAACACAAACGCTTCGTGGCTCCAAGTATTGTCTTGTTATTGTTGATGATTTTTCTAGATATACTTGGACTTTCTTTCTCGTTTCTAAAAGCGATACACTTGATGTTTTCTCGAGCTTTTGTAAACGAGTTGAAAACGAAGCTTCTTGCCATGTTGTTTCTATCCGTAGTGATCATGGGGGAGAGTTTGAAAATGACCTTTTTGAACGTTTTTGTGAAAAATCGGGTTATTCGCACAATTTCTCTTCTCCTCGCACACCTCAACAAAATGGAGTTGTTGAGAGGAAGAATAGGTCTCTACAAGAGATGGCTAGGACCATGCTTCTTGAGTTTGATACTCCTAAGAAGTTTTGGGCTGAAGCTGTTAGCACGTCTTGTTTTGTGCAAAACTGAGTTTTCACACATCCGACTTTCAAGAAAACCCCCTATGAACTATGGCGTGGTAGGAAGTCGTCTATTGATTTCTTTCATGTTTTCGGATGTCCTTGTTTTGTTTTAAACACTAAGGATTCTCTCGACAAGTTTGATCTAAAATCATACAAGGCTTTCTTCCTAGGCTATAGCACTACTAGCAGGGCATATAGAGTGTTTAACATTGAACTATCAAAAATTGAAGAATCTATGAATGTTAAATTTATTGAAACTAACCCTGTTATTGGCAAGCATATTGGTGATGATGATGTTGCAGATGAAATAATTCCTATCTTAAAAGATCTCAACATCAAAGACAAAGGCAAGCAAGTTGCAGAAGAAGAAAAAGAAGAAGAAAAGAAGGATCCCACTCCCCTCTTTGCAAAGAATCACCCCAAGGAGTTGATCATTGGCAATCCGTTTGAGAGAGTGAGGACACGAGCTGCTCACAACAAAGAACAAGCAGATAGTGCCTTCATCTCCCAACTAGAGCCAAAGAACATCAAAGAGGCCCTTGGTGATGATGAGTGGATCCTCGCCATGCAAGAAGAGCTTGAGCAATTTGAGAAGAATCATGTGTGGACTCTAGTGCCAACACCAAATGATAGAAAGATCATTGGCACCAAATGGGTCTACCACAACAAACTTGATGAGCAAGGAAAAGTGGTAAGGAACAAAGCAAGGTTAGTAGCACAAGGTTACAATCAACAGGAAGGTATTGATTTTGATGAAACTTATGCTCCTGTTGCTAGATTAGAATCTATCCGTATGCTACTTGCCTTTGCTAGTTATAAAAATTTCTTGCTTTATCAAATGGATGTTAAAAATGCGTTTTTGAATGGTACAATCGAGGAGGAAGTTTTTTTTGCTCAACCTCCGGGCTTTGAAAATGACAAATTACCCAATCATGTTTATTTGTTACAAAAAGCTCTCTATGGACTCAAACAAGGACCTCGAGCTTGGTATGAGAAATTAAAGAACTTTTTGTTAGATAATGGGTATGTCATGGGAAAAGTTGATTCTACCTTGTTTCTAAAACACACTTCTAACCATTTTCTAATTATTCAAATATATGTGGATGATATCATTTTTGGCGGGACTGATCTTGATCTTTGCAAGGAGTTTAGTTCTCTTATGCAGAGTGAATTTGAAATGAGCATGATGGGTGAGTTGACCTTCTTCCTCAGCTTTCAAATCAAGCAAACAAAGGAAGGAAACTTCATCAACCAAGGCAAATACACAATTGAACTACTCAAGCGCTTTGGGATGGAGAACATGAAGCCGATGGATACACCCATGTCAAACACTGCCAAACTTGACAAAGATGAAGAAGGTGAAAAGGTAGATGAGAAGCTCTATAGAGGTATGATAGGAAGTTTACTTTATTTAACTACCTCTAGACCTGACATTATGTTTAGTGTTGGCTTGTGCGCTCGCTTTCAATCTTGCCCTAAGAAGTCGCATCTCACTGCTGTTAAGAGAATTTTGAGGAACTTAGACAAAACTCAACATTTTGGTCTATGGTATCCTAAATCAAGGGATTTTACTCTTACGGCATATAGTGATGTGGATTATGCAGGGTGTTTGATTGATAGAAAGTGCACAAGTGGCACTTGCTTCCTTCTAGGACCATGCTTAGTGTCTTGGTTCTCCAAGAAACAAAGCACAGTAGCATTATCAACTACCGAAGCTGAATACATTGCAGCCGGGAGTTGTTGTGCACAGGTCCTATGGATGAAGCAAATGCTCCAAGAATTTAACATATTTTTTTATGCTTCTCCTATCTTTTGTGACAATACTAGTGCAATTAACCTCTCTTATAATCCTATATTGCATAGTAGATCTAAGCATATAGAGGTTTGCCATCATTTTCTTCGTGACCACATTGCCAAGAAAGATATCTATATCACACATGTGGACACGGAAAATCAGTTGGAGGACATTATTACAAAACCTCTAGCTAGAGATCAATTTAATTTTATTTGATCTAAACTGCTCATTATTGAATTAAATGATATTGCTATGTGATCTAGCTAGTGGTCTCTATCCTATATGCTTGCTCATGTCATTCTTCACCTTATGTTGCCTATACATGCTTGCTTGTGCTTAATTTGCCTATCAATATGCTTAGTTTTTGCTTGGTTTTGGGTTTTTATCAGATTTCGCATTTTATCGCTAAATAGTGCCCAATGATGAGCAAAATGTGCCTAGGTATGTTATTTATGCATAATAAAATGGAAAAATAAATTTAATAGGCATGTATGTGGCTAGAATCAAAGATTTAGACTGCTAGGTCAGGTTGACCTTCGGTCGAGTTTCACCCCAGAAAACTCGACCGATCAGGAGCCGAGAGATGTTCTTCAGTGGACCGATCGGTCGAGTTGTCCACTCTCAGAACTCGACCGATCGACGGGCTGCGCCAACTTAAAAGTTAGGATTGGCCGATTATTTTCCCTTGCAACTAGAAAATAGCTGACTGATTCCTCTTCTCTTGGCCCATGCTCTCCACCCTATCCCTAAACCTTCCTCGTTCCTAACCCTAGGGTGCCTTAGCAGCTTGCTCCTGACCTCCCCGGGCGTCGGTTGTGTGTTCTTGTTGGGTTTTGAGGATTCATTTTTCTTGTGTGTGCATTTTCTCCTCTTGCTTTTTCTTTCATGGCTTTCCACAGGAGAAAATGACCCGCCCCTAGCAATGCTCCAGCTTCTTCCTCGACCCAACGGTTGATTCCTTTTGATAACACTACACTTGTATCTCTTGAGGCAGTAAATAGGTATAAGGATCTCCTTCCTCGGTCTCCTTTTCCTTTTCGCCCCTTAGTTGGTCCAACCAGTTTTCAAAATCATATCAACTCCATCGCTCAGCTTCTTGCAAAACACAACCTTTCCGCCCTTGCAATCAAAAGTGACTGCTTCAACAATCAGCTATCTAGTACCAAAGCGGTTCACGAGTTCTATGCTAATCTACGCTGGAACTATGATTCGATTGTTCCCCCGCCAAATACTGAAATAGTCCTAACATCGATGATCGCCGGTCGTCGGTTTCAAATCTCTGAGGAGACTTTCAATCTCTATCTTGCCGGAGACGAAGAAACCACTTCTTGGCGCCGGGGCTATGATGAGTATTTTGATCTTTTAGACCCGGAAGGCTTTTACAAACATCATGAATTGACTTTACCGGATATTCATCGATTTTTGAAGAAGCCTGACGTGGCCTATAAGAAGCGGTCCACCCTTCCCTCCTCCTCCCTTGACCTCCAGAAGCGCATCCTAGCCCTTGTGCTTAACTGCAACATCCATCTGAAGCGTAATCAAACGGATATTGCGGAAAACACAGCGGTTTTGATGTATTGTTTGTTGAACAACATAGGTGTCACGTGGGCTCATTACATTCTACATCATATGACCTGCTTTGACAAAGGCAAGAACACCAAGGGCACCCACCCTCCCTATCCAGCCTTGCTCTGTGGTCTCTTCTAGTTCGCCACTGATAAATCACTCTTTTCCGACTTCCATTACTCGGTTGCTCGAAAGGGAGTGTGCATTAGTGAAACCACTCTTCTGAAGGTTGTACCTAGCCCTGCCCCTACCCCTGGTGCTTCTGGCTCTGCCTCAGCCTCTGCCTTTGCCTCTGCTTCTGGTGCCCCTCCCACCTCCACCCAGGCTCCACCCCTGCAGCCCCACCCTCGCCCTAGTCGTGCGTCCTTCAGAGCATCAAATGAAACCCTCCTGGGTTACATGATGCATGAACAGGCGTACAATCGCCAGGTCCAGGAGCACCTCCATCAAGATTCGTGTTCGATCATGTCCACCATGAACCTGTCCTGCTCCTCACCCTACCCAGCTTACCAGCCTTATCCGAGTAGTGCTTATGCCTCCTATGCATATGAGTATTACTTTCCTGCTCCACCACCGTTTGCTGCCGAGCCTTCCGCTGCTGCTCCACCTCAGTATCCCTCTAGTATATCTACTCCTGCATATCTACTGCTACCTGCTGGCCCCCTGGCCACTCTGCTCGCGTCCTTGGGGGACTCTGCTCCATCCTTTCCGTAGGCCCAGGAGCTTCTAGCTCTTGGCATGTCGTGGGCTGAGCAGAATGCCCGCTGGCCCGGTCGCTCTTTTGGTCCTGCTAACGAGGACATGCCCGACCAGCCTGAGGATGCCGATGAGGATGCCGACGAGGATGCTAATGATGCTGATGGTGACGGTTCTTCTACCGATGATGGTGCTGGTTCTGCTGCTGGCACAGCTGCCCCGCCTTCGGATGGAGATGAGGACTACAACCTAGGCGATGACGAGGAAGCAGTTGACATAGATAGCTTAGATGTCTAGGCGGTTGTCTTAGCTTATAGTCTAGCATGTCTATTATATTTATCTTTCTAGACTCTTTTGTATAAGAAACATCCTGGCACATTAGTCTGAGCTGTACTATTTTCTTATTCACTGTTTTCTCATTTTTATGGTTGTAGTCGCTTATGAGAACATCTTTCTGAGTTGGAATATTATTGCTATGCACTTTGCTTATTTTCTATGTATTATCTTCTGCGTGGTGCTTGATGAGCTATATTGTGATTCTAACTTGGATTGTATGTTTCTCCTCTGTGGTTGTATGTTATATGCCTTTACAATGTTGTCTATTATCTTTTGCATATATGTGTGGTTGAGTCTTGGAGAAGACCTTATTTTTGCTCTTCTACACCCCCTTCCTTTTTGATAATGTCAAAAGGGGGAGATATATCTCATGGTTTGAGACTCAATCATATTGTTTCTTGTGATAATAATATTGTTTTCTTGCCTAAGTGACCCTTTTCTTGTTAATTTGTTGTTTGCTCATATGACATGTAAAGGATTACAGATTACATGGATATTGGTTTTTGCTATGTATAGAAAACCTAACATGCAGGTGAAAGGAAGCATAGTTTGAGGGGGAGCAATTCCAATTGTTCTTATCATGAATCCCCCAAATTCACAAGGCAAAAGTATAACTTTCTTATCCTTTTCAATATGTTTGAGGAATGGTTTGTCATTGTCAAAAAGGGGGAGAATGTTGACCTTGAGGTTGTACATTACCTATATTTTGATAATGACTTAACCATTCCATTCATATGTATCTAACATGTGCATTAAAGATTGTTTGCAGACATTAGGTACATGAAAAGGATCACATATACAAAGCCCTAGAATGGGCCAAGTGCAAGCCAAATTGACTACAAGTGTGCAATTTAAGATTTCCATGTAAATCACCTTAGAACATAAATGTAATCACTTGTAACGATGAATATGCTTGTAACTTAGAAGAGAAAAATGTTTGGGACAAAATTCACCAAGTGCTAATCACTTTTGTTGCAAATTATAAAATCCATTTCAGGAACTTGGTCGGTCGAGTTTCACACCCTGAAACTCGACCGATCATCCTGAGTCGATTTTCTGAAGATTGCAATCGGTTGAGTTGTGCACTCACAGAACTCGACCGATTGGGTAGTAGGCCATTTCCAGTTGAAATGGTCGGTCGAGTTTCCTCAGGACAAACTCGACCGATCATTTGACAATCGGATTGTCTGCTACTTGATCGGTCGAGTTACACCCATTGATACTCGACCAAATGCACTGTACGGAATTTGTAGAAAAAGTAATATGACCGTTGGTGAATTGTTTTGGGCAAAAATATAGCCGTTTTCTTGAAGGAAAAACGACCACTTTTTCACCCAAGTGTCCCACAACATAAAGGGCCACCCTCAACTATAAATAGAACCCCTTGGACTTCATTCCAATCTGCTCTTCCATTGCAAACTTGGTTCTAGCTTAGTTGAGAGTGTTCCAAGCCCTTGAGCCCCTTTCTCTCTCTACCTTCAAGACAATTTCGTGAGAGTGAGTTAGGTTCCTGTGTATGAGAGCTATCCTTTGTTCTATGTAAAGCTCTCCTCTCTTTCTTCCCACCTCCAAATCAAATAGAAGATTGATTGAAGCTACTTCTCCGAGTGAAAGAGGAGTTGCTGCTGTTCTTCTCCGAGTGAAGGGGAAGATGTGTTGCTGATCTTCAAGAGTGAAGATTGATTGTTGCTCCAGCTCCCTTGGTGAAGGGAAAACGTGGGCAAGCTCTCCAAGTGAAGGAGAGGTGCAAGGCAAGCTCAAGTAAGATAGGTAATTCCTGCAAGGCTGAAGACAAAGGTGAGATTGGGTAAGTCCTTTATAGAAGGCCGAAGAATCTCGCTTTGTGGGTAAGTCCTTGGATAGGTAGAAGATCTTAGCTTGTGTAATTAATCCCTTGGTTGTGTGGTTAATGTTTCTTGTAATCTTATCGTGATATATAAGAGGACCAAGTTGCAAATCCTAGAGTCTAACCAACTCTAGGTAGTGGACTGACATCGCTCCTATTTTTAGGATGTGGAACCACTCTAAACCACCTATCCAAGTGCATGATATTCATTATCTCTTATCCTTGCTTTGTATGCTAGAATAGGATATCAAATTGTTGCTTGCATTAGTTTTTGCACTTCAATTAAATTGGTGGTCTAATCGATTTTGTGAAGTGTGTGTAGCTCTATTCACCCCCCCCCTCTAGAGCCCATCGATCCAACAGTCTCAAGGACACTGTCCTAGTATGTCATGACAGAAGGAGATTCGGTAAGGTATTCACGCACTCAATATGATTGGGTATGTGGAAAACCTGACTAAGAAGGATTCCCTCTGAGCCAAGAGTTGGCTATTGGTATGATACTGCAAATGTTGCGGGAATCATACAATTCATGATAAGCTACAACATGAACAACTTTGACAAGCGTTGACAAAGTTGTTGGACATGTTGAGGATAGTAGAGGCAAAGATGAAGAAAGACAAACCATAATCTTTGATGTGATTAAAGAAAAGGTAATTCTTAAAGGCAAGGACAAGGGCAAAGCAAAGAAGTGTTCTAATGCTAGCCAGCAATCCAGGCCGTCTTCAGCCTCAAGGCACATTGGAAAAGGAATTGTCCTCTCTATCTGGAAGAACAAAAGAAGAAGGAGGCGACTGACGTCTCTACTTAAAGGTGTCATGAAAGTAAACTTGTAACACTTTTTGAGGTATATGATACCAAGATGTAAAGTGTAAAGAACTCATAATTGGGGCAAGTGTTTCCGCCATAGATAAGAGTACTTTAGTTTATTTTCAGCCTACAAGGCATGTAATACAGTTATGAACTGCTATTTCATATTTGCCAATAGATAGAAACACTTTATTTTGCATATTGTATGACAATGATGGCAATTAATAAAGTTGACTTTTCAATCTTAAAGATATGATCTTTGTGGCAATGCCTTACTTATCTTGTGATACATAGTATCCATAAGATAAAATGATACCTAAAGTTATTGATAACTCAAAAAATCAAATTAGCATCAATCATGAGAAATTCATTTCTAGTGTCCATGTGATGGATAAATCTAGACTCTTTTGGTTAGAGAACCAGTAAGAGACATGAATATCTTGGACATGATTAATCAATCTTCACTAATGGTAGTAGGAGAATGATTATCCTATTAGGTATGATACATGTGATGTATTTACATACCTATCAGAACAAATTCTAATACTTCAAATGGTGTTTAGAGAAATACCAATATGAATATCTTGAAGTGTTCAAGAATATCATAGATGAAGTATGAATTTGGTAAAGTGTTAATTCTTGATGAAATCAATGAATGAAATACTTAGATCAAAATGTTTGAGATCCTTATGAGTGCTTATGATAGTGTATCATAGTAAGCTCATGATTAAGGCATAGTGATGTCTAAATCAAGAAGGAATCATACTCTAAGGAGTTAGAGAATGATTATCAAATAACTGAATTCTTCTTAATAAAAGAATACACTTCACTAATAAAGGACATTAAGAATCACAAGGAGTTGTGAGTTCTTATATCCTTGACAGATACACCTCAATTATCTATGTGATGAGTTGTTCATGTGATGAGTCAACTATCTAGATGAATATGAGGAACCGAATTTTGAGTTATGGTTTATGACCATTACATCCTAAATGACATCCATGTGAACCATAAGGTATGACCTTGATGGTATCACTCATTGGATCAAATCCATAAGTGCAAAAGAGTCTTAAGTGTTAAGACACATGGATAACATTTTGGGAAGGATGATGCTTGTTGATTGCAACTTAATGACTAATATATTTAGCATATGGATACTAAAACCGCATTCCTATGAGGAATAAAACAAGGATGTGTACGTGACACACCCTATAAGGTTTATGAATCCACTAATGCAAATAAAGTCTATAAGTTATAATGGACTAATCAATGTGATTGATTGAGTACAAGCAACTTAGAATTGGATATTTACTTTGATGATATAGTCAAAGGGTTTGACAGATATGTCAAAGATAAAGAAGGGATCTGTGATTTAATGGAAGCGTGTTCACATTCCACATGTTGATGTGAAATGGAAATGTTCTAGAATGGAAATCCAAAAAGTGGAAATTATCTTTAAGGAAGATAGAGATATTTCCTATGTGATAGGAATAGAGATCTATAGAGATAGTTCTCGAAAACCTCTTGACCTGGAAAATAGAGAGCATACATTGGCAATCTGTACTGAAGGGTTCAGTGTACACAGATTCAGTGGGAGAAAACTTGTCTATGCTACATGGAGTTAGTATCCCAAGGCCAAGTGTCCAATTCTTATGAAGAATGGGAACACTACGAATAGATATGGATCTATCATGTATGTAATCATCCCATTATCTTGCATGTATCGACCTGGCAAGAATAAAATGCATTCATCATCTTGTATGTAGGACATGATAATATGATGTGCTCATCCTGATAACTCATATGTGGGACATGACGAGTGGATGGCTGTCTACTTCCAGTAAGGGTTACTGGAAACCATAAGAACTTGATAAGTACTTGAGAAGTACTAGTTCTATGGAGATAAGGAAGAGTTCGATGTAAAGAGTTACATTGATGCGAACTTCCGAAAGGACAGAAAATTAATCACAAAATATATGTAGGATATATAAAAGTGAAAGTTTGTTGATAATTGGAAGTGTTCCAATAAAGCCGTTTAAAAGGAAATGTCGAGTATCTGTGTGTTAGAGAACAGCAGTGGATACTATATGGATTTGGAAGTTCATGAGATGAACTTATATTCTGCTCATTGATGACAAGTATGGAATCCTTGATCATGCAATGTGGCTAAAGGTTAGCAAAGGAATAGTAGATCGCATATTACGGCACCTCCATCTCATACGTGTGACGTACAGCGAAGAGATGAGAGACATGCAATTTATACTGACTTTGGCAAGGTGTTGCCATAACTCACTATGTTCGCACTAGAGCACAGTAACATGTGGGACATGTTTGAAGATCACTATGAATATGATTCAAGGGTGATTGGCTCACAGTGCAAGTGGGAGTCTGTTGGTATGTATGCCCTGAGAGCCAATCATGAGATGATTGGTGGGATACATTAAGATTGATTTGATAAACATCAAAGGAAAGCTTCCAATTCTTTCTGTTTCAGTCATATGAGATAGTGATAGAACAGATTGAATGTCTAGAGAATGACAGTACTCAATGACGTATGCTTTCAGGTTGAGGACCTGAACAATGAGATCATACGGATGCTAAGAGTTTGTACATTCTTATTATGTCCCTAGTCGGATGTCATTGTGGAAGGTAGATAGACAACAATGACACGCAAGACTAGATTGTGGTGTTGGTTGATGATAGAATTTCATTAGTCATGATATAGAGATATCAAACCAAACACATAGGTACTTGTTAGAGAACAAGTGTACCGGACAGACCCACTGTGAGTTTGACACATGGAACCATGACATGGTAGTCACAATCAGTACTCACAGTGATGGTGGTGAGTGTGATTCTTTGACCTGAAATCACTACACTCAACACATGTCATTGGGCACACTTTGACATCATCAAACGCAGACCTAAAACATGGGTTGTTATAAAGGTGATGATTGGGTGGCTTTGACACATGGGTCTTTTGAGGGGTGAGTGATAGATATGGGATTTGTCCCTCCTGAGGGAGTTTGATATCCAAGGCCACTTGATGAGTAGGATTGAAATAGGTGTGCGCACGCATGTGTGAATCAGTATGTGATATTGATGTCATACATATCTCTTCCAATCTACTCTGAGATCAAGAAAGTGAATGAACATTGACAGGATGACTGTTCCATGCCTCGAGTTCATTCGGGATATAAGCGACAAAGGCATTATACATTCACTGTAACACCATTCACAGATTGTAGGATTGAAAGTTGTTCTCCAACTTTCTACTTTCACTTGGGTAGCACTGATGTGTGACTGGGCACCGCTCTTTGCTTGTGAAGTCATAAGTGTTATGGACTTTCACTGCTAACGTGAAATGGACCTGCAGGGTCACACACATAGGATTTAACCTGGAAGAGGAGTTTTGTCCACAAACAATGTTTAGATTGATTACTAAAGGAGTTTAGTAGTTCAATTAAACACTCAATTGATTGATAGCTCAAAATCATAGTGTTCAAGGTGTTGGACAGATTGATTAGAGTATCAGATTGATTGAAATCGCAATTGACTGATTCTGCACAATCTACACTCCCAACCGATCGGCTCATGTGATGAACCGATCGGCTGAGCTTGGTGAACCAGTCGGCTCAAGTGTTGAGTCGATCGGATCAAGGACAGGGTGAACAATTGCTTCAAGTGTCGAAACGGTCAGCTCAACTGTTGCAACCGGGCAAGTTGGGAAAGTAGGATTGGTGAGAATTTTCCTTTCGTTTCACTTTCCCAATTTGATTGGAACAAGGATTGGTATTCGATACCAATTAGAAACAAAAGTTAGAAAGTCAATCGGGAACTGGTCAAGACCACGAACCGACCGGTTCAGAAAGTGAACCGACCGGCTCATGGGTCCCAACCGATCAGTTGAGTGTCAACCGACCGGCTCAGATCCCCAACCGACCGTTTTAGTTGTGAAACGATCAGTTCAGGTTGCGAGTTGGTTGTTTTTGGTGGAAAATCTCGAACCCTTCTACTCCTGCTTTAGTCCCATATTGCCTGGGATAGAGAACCCTATCCCATGACCCTCCTATATATAGGGGTATTGGGGGCTTCTCAAAGTACAACTCAGTGCAACCATTTGCTCTGCAAAGTTGTCGTTCTCTCTGGTTTTGGTAACCGAGAGAGAGCCCGAGCAAGTGCTACCCGCAAAGGGAGGTGCAGTAAGGGAAAGACAACTGCAGTTGCAACTGGAGGCAGGAGAGTGTGTTGGCAACTAGTACATCAACAGGAGGGTGCGAATCCTTTCAACTTCTTATGGGACAAGGAGTGTGGAGTTCCAGGTGGTCCGTGTGGACTACTTCATAGGCGGGAGGTTTCTGCCGCTCAGGAGAACAACTGTCAATCCCGACAGTCCGGTGAGAGGAGGAGTCGTCAGTCCTGGTGCGACCAGGAGCTGCACAGACACCGTCTAAGACCGAAGGTGAAGACCACGCAAGGCACGAGGTATTGTCGCCGAGCAAGCCTCGGGACAAGGTATGATTCCACAAACCATCCTTTCCTATTATATAGACGTTGACGTGTTTCTTTGTTTCGGGTTTGGGGAGAAAATTTTTGTTTCCGCTGCCTCCTCTAAAACCCAACAGGTTTCAAGCAGGTTATAAGATTTATAAGGTGATAGTCATAGTCACTTTATAGATTGCAGGAATTAAAGTTCATCCAAGCATTTAACTTTGAGCAACTGGAAAAACCTCCAAAATATTCGTGAAACTAGAGTAATTAGTCATAAGCGTAACCACATGCCTATTTCAACAGTAACTTGAAGTCCAAGCAAGATCAATCAGGAATCGCCAAATGAGAAACCAATTAATCGTATCCTGAAAGTTAAAGCAATGTATCCATGTATCATTATTTTATCCAAATCATTATTAAGACTGAATCGGGTCTCAAGTTTGGGTTTCATTAGTGTTTTGGCTTCCTAAACCCTAAAGTTCGTTTTTCATGCCTTTTTGTTTTACAAGCCCTAATCGTATCAATAATTACACTTTAAAATGCAAGGAAACCCTAATTAATATTAGGTGTAACCAAGATTATCATATATTGTATTATGAACACTTAGATCAAAATAACTTCATTAATAACATGGCAGGTTAGGATCATTCAAACCCTACTTATTCATATACATATTATCCACTTTGTTAACCCTAATTGTCATGTTAATTATAATGGTCATTATGAAAATTATGTTTATGTTCCGCACTATCATACAAAGCATAAAAGAAGGGTTTTTAACATATTCAACAATCTAATACCCAAAACTAGGGTTTCTATGCATATTTTACACTAAAGATGGTATCTTTAAGCATTTTGGAGAACGAAGCACTATCAAATCTTAAATATATTTTCTTTGTGTTCCTATCATTGTATTGATCAATTCCATATATAAGTTTATGATTTTCTGAGCATCCTAGCCATTTCCATAATTTTTGCAAGATTAACCATTAACGGCCCAATAGAAAGTCACCACGTCAACATTATTACCTTTTCTTATCATTGCTTTTTTGCCTTGGCTCGCAGACCCCTAGCTTGGATTTGTCTACCTGGTTGCCCACTTCAGACCTTCTTTCTCCCCACAAACACACGACCTGACGTACAAAAGTCGATGCAAACCAGTGCTCGCTACCCGTAGGTTGGTTCTACCTTCCTTAATCGTAGTCGTGGCAAACCCTTCATGCCAATCTCTTTGCCGCCATCTAGAAGATATCATCTTCCTCTTATCCCCATCCATAAGCTCACCTTCTTGGCCTGTCATGATAGGGAGTGGAGGCTAGAGCATGCCGCCAGGTGCCCACCCATGTTGCTGCCATGGCCGCCTCCCTTAGGCTCTGTAGCGGTCCAACAATCCTTGGAAAACTCCTGTGATTGGCCCAAGTGGCTCAGGGAAAGGGGAAAGGAAACCCTAACTGGAGGTGCAACTCTTATTCAAGAAACTCTGGCGCTATACTTGCTATGAAGAAAAACTATATAGATCAGGAGATATCAAGGAGGAATCATGATGGAGATTATGGTGGCTAGATGGAGGAAAAGTGATGGAAATAGGGTTCTAAGTCTGGTCATAGTTGGTGTTGTTGCCACTACAGATTCCTTTCATTCAATCCCAAAATTGGGAGGGTCCTCTTATTGGGAACTACCACGTATGAAGATTCCAAACTTGAAAGAGGAATGAGGCACACACTACCTTCCAAGTGTGGGGGTATTCGACCCTTTTTATATGTATGGTGGATTACTCCCCAAGATTGGCAGATCATCCCTTTTAGAAAGTACTTAAACACTTCCCTTCTTCTTTCCTTTACCATATAAACATTGTAATTTTTTTGGTTTAGTTAAAGAGAGAGTCACCATGAAGTCCACAAGAATAATTGGACACATCACATCTCTCTTTGTCTATCTGTTAATTCTAAATTTCAAAGGAAAGTCTTAAATGATTTTACCTACTCATGGGCAAAGAGTTTGACCAAAATTCGAAAGGAAAGATGCATTTTCTTAACATTCAAGTATTCCCTTTATAATACATATTTCAAGCATTGAAACATATCTTTTTCTCTTTCTTTCTTTCTTTTCTTTTATCTTTATTTTGGCTATTTTTCTATTAGAATCCATGTACAAATGAAAACTATTTAATAGTGGCTATCCTTGCGACTTTCTAGAGAAATCTACACAATTCTCTGAAGCACATATAATTATTTTCTATTTTCTTTTGATCTTTGCTTATTATGGTATTTTCTTCTTGCCCTTTTCCTTTTATCCATTATTGGATTATTAAAACAGTATCAATCAAGAAATCATACATCCAAGGGAAATTTGTAAATAAGACCATTCTTTTCAAAACAAAATACACAAATTTCCATTCAAGTCTCTTTTACTTGAATAATTGTATTTCAATCAATACAAGCAAAATTAAGGTTATAACATCCTTTCCCTCTTATAGGAATTTTTTCCTAAAAATTCAACTAATAAAGCAAACAACTCAGGTAAGACTTTTCCATGTCCGTCTTCAGCTCCCATGTTGCTCCATCCTTTCCATGGTGCTTCCAAAAAACCTTGACCATCTCTATCTTTTTACTCCTAAGCTCTTTCACCTTGGTATCTTGTACCCTCATAGGTGAATCAGAGTATGCCAACCTCCCATGGAGTTCAATAGTTTCAATGCACAACACATGGCTCGGGTCCTTCACATAGCATTTTAGATTAGACACATGAAACATGTCATGCATCATATTATACTGAGGGGGTGAGGCTAAACAATAAGCAGATTCACCAATTTGTTCAAAAATCTCAAACAGACCCACATATCAGGGGTTCATCCTTCCTCTATTCTTAGATATAGCTTGGAGGGGTCAGACTTTTATAAACACGTGTGCACCCACAGTGAAGTGCAAGTCAGTCCGCTTCACATTAGTATACAAATTCTATCGATCTTGGGCTCTCTTTAGACTTTGCTTGATCAAAGTGACTTTATCAACTTACAATTACGGTTCCTCTGAACTCAACAAGTTCATCTCACTAACATCATCCCAGTAAAGCGGTGACTGACACGGCCTCCCATAGAAAGCTTCATATGGAGGCATCTTGATACTGGCCTGGTAGCTGTTATGGTAAGCAACTTAGCTAAGGGCAGATACTACTCCCATGAACCACCCCAATCTAGCACTCATGCTCTGAACATATCCTCTAACATCTAGATCATCCTTTCTGATTGTTCATCAATTTGGGGGTGATATGATGTGCTAAACTTTAATCTAGTATTGAGTTCTTCATGCACTTGCTTCCACAACTTGGAAGTGAACTTAGGGTCACGATCAGAAATAATTGAACTTGGAGCACCATGCCGTCGATCTATCACTCTAATATATAGTTCTACCAGGTCTACCACTTTGGCAGTGATCATTAAGGCTAGGAAATGTGTTGACCTGGTAAGGCGATCTACCACAACCTATATTGCATCATGACCTTTCTTTGTCTTGGGGAGACCTACCATAAAGTCTATGGTGATCTGTTCCCATTTCCACTCAGGGTATCTCAATTGACTGCAATAATCCATTGGGTTACTGGTGTTCAACCTTCACCATCTGGCACCTGAGACAACTGGCCACATATTCTGCTATGTCTCTCTTCATTCCATGCCACCAAAAGTATCGTTGCAAGTCTTTAAACATCTTGGTAGTATCAGAGTGTATTGTATACTTACAACGATGAGCTTCTTGCAAGATATGATTATTCAAGAGAGAATCTTCACGAACCCAAATACGACCCTTGTAGCAGATTCCACCATCTACTCCCACTGAGATGTTTCTGAGGTTTCTCTCATAAACCCTTCATCTTTTCAAGCTCTGGGCTAGTTAGCTAGGCAGCTACCAACTCAGTCGATAGGCCCGATTTTATCTGAATGTTAGCCACATGGATCCGATCTTCTAATGGTTGTAGAGTCCCCCTAACTAACTCCTCCAGTCCTCCCCACTGGGTAGATAAGACATTTTCACACTTGTGTCATTTCCAACTAAGTGTGTATGCTATGAGATTAGTCTTCCCAGGGTGATAGGAAATGGTGAAATCATAATCCTTCATATACTCCACCCATTGTCTTTGTCTCAAGTTTAGGTCCTTCTGAGTCAGGAGGTACTTCAAGCTCTTGCATATGTTATTTTGGTCACTAGATCCAATCTTAACTTATAGAATTCATATTACACTTGATAATTATATCCTCATCTAAAAATTTTATTTGGCGATTACCTTTGTTCATCTAGGTTTCCAAACCATTCATTCAATATCCTCGCATGGGGTGTGGTATTATCTCAAATTCTCAATTATCATAAAAAGATTTCAACTTAAGGCTCCTATTGGTTTGGTGTAAGTCATAAGTTACGCGGAACTCATTTTCTGGGAACTCAAGTTTAGTTTTTGGAACTTATGTTCCACTCTGTTACATGTGATTGGTTTGTGGTAAGTGTTAACATGAAAATTAAAAAAATATATTGTTAATATTTAGTAGTGGTGTAGCTTGTTGCCCGCTTGTCTTCTACTTCGATGCAAATATTTTTATAAAAATATTGTTTATTATGTGATATATAATAAGTAAAGACGCACATAAAAAGATCATATTCATGAATAACTATAATAATTTTTTATCACAATAAAGTGGTTATGGTACGAATGTAGTTCCTTTAAAAATTATTTTAATATTGTATAATTATAATTTGAATAAAAATATTATAGTTAAAATCACATCACAATAATTTTACGTGTTTGTAGATATAAGTTCTGGTTCATCATTGTTTAACAATATATTATATGTATATATATTGTATATATATGTATAAATATTGACTAAGGATCATTGTAGTTACTTTATATGTATAAATATTGTATGAATATCTACATATTACGTGTTTGTAGATATAAGTTCTGGTTCATCATTGTTTAACAATATATTATATTAATTTTTAGTGTATTTTGTACTCAGGATTATAGTTAATTATCATTTTTCACATCATATTTTTTAAACATTGAATTTTTTTTAGATTAATCATATTTATTCTTACATGGTGAGGTGTGATTATTTTTTAGTGAATATATATTTTTTACTTTATACACCACATTGATAATGGTGGTTATAGCGTAAATTATTTTACATAGTGAAATTATAGTATAGTGTCATATTATGATATGGTTTTGGGTGTAAACCATATTGACATCGCTAACATTTCTAGTCAAAAATATTTTACATGTGTCATTTATGAAGAATGAAAAATATAATTGATTAGAAAATATTGTTAGTTATTCCGGAACTCATTTTCCGCTCTTTTTAAGAGGGAACTCTGGAAATGTGTTTTGTATGTAAGTATGTAACTCACCAGAAGTCAAGGAACTCAAGTTCCAACACTTACTTCGAACCAATCATTAAAAACTACTTACGGAACTCCACTTCATAAGTTTTCTAGACCAGTTACGACAAACCAATCGGAGCCTAAGTAATGGAATGTGTCTGTCTCATCTCTCACACTCATAATAAGATGAAATAAGCATTTGGATACAGTCTAAATACAAAGCTCATCCCATTCTAAGAGTAGAGGCAGTGCAACACACATCACCGCTTTATTTTCAAATCTAGGTTGAATCATTCTCTGCATACTACCGTTCTATGCACATTAGTAGGAAAAAAATTCCACATAACCTTAGAGTCGTATCATAACTCCTAGTTATGATCCTTAGTCATTTCATCAAGGTCTCTAGGGTGCCAGTACTTTTGGGGTGATCTTATCCTTATGCATCTAGGGAATGCCTTTAACATTTATCCCTCATGCCCCATGAAGTCATGAAGGTGGCCAACCTCCCAACCTATGGGCTTCAGGCAAACGTAGTTGTTACCTCCCAAACCTATGGTCTTGTGCATCCAGGGAAAAATCAACTTCTACTCTCATCAGTGTCATCCATTCTTGACCTTAGGATTGACTTGGGGTTCTATTGAGATGTCATTACTTTATTCTATTTTGTGACACATCTTACTCGTGGTTCCTCCAATAATATCCTAGGACATTACACCTTTCAAGATTATCTCACCTATATATCCTTCATCTCTTAGGGTGCTCATAGTTTTCCTCATATCCCTACACGATAATCATGGCAAGCTACCCATATGGGTATGACCCCATTCTACCAGTCACTTCCATAGTGAATTTTCTTTATGTCCCTTAGAGATGGTCATACTTGTGTCTAAAGAATCATACTCAATCTATGTGCTTGTGTGCTTCATGCACTTAAACTCTCACGTTCTTTTAAATGACCTTTAAAGTTACCTCCATTCTTAAACAAATTTTGGTATTGTCTCCTTTAGGAGGGTCCTTTCCTAAGATAGGAGAAAACTATCACTTGACAGTACCAAGGGTCACAAAACATTATTGAATCCATATTATATATCATAACATGAGGACATATCCTTTAGGCATATATCCTATCATTCCACCCATGCATGTGGCTAGAAAGTAGACAACTTATTAAACCATTTCTAAGTTTTTCGTTATGTCGTATCCATTCATCACCTCTAAAGGTTGGACCAGTTTCATGATAGCATGCTAGTGTCAGACCAACTGGTGTGAGTGGCTCATTAAACATACATCACAGTCCAAGTGGGGTTTCCTTTAGCCCAAATCTTGAGGGGGGTACCATGTTTAACATGTATGAACTCACTTAACCTTGTGAGTACTATACACATTGGATATCACCACTTCCCCTCTTTGGTCCAGACCCTTGGGTTATCCTCCATAGAACTGGTCATCTAAACTGCATGACTTAGCTAATAAAGCTCGTACCAAACCAATACATGGTATGGAATTTTATTCCCCCACTTTCTCTTTTACATCAACAACCCTTCAGTCCTACACCAAGAACTACCAATATGAGTATGAGGCTTTACAACATGTTACTATTTTGTACCTCTCCAAGATCTTGGGACTGTCTTTCCCTTACCTAGATGGTAGGCACTCATATCATCATCACATCCGTATAAGAAGCCTCCTTCTATGTATCTAGGGTTTGGTCCTTTCAAGGACATATAGTGTCTTGCATTCAGTAACTCGACCCATTCACCCATGGACAGTCTATTTTAGGACATATCATACAAATATTTCTCTTGTCTTGGAGTCTAGGTTCCCAACCTTCTCCTTCTGGGTCTCACTCTCTCCTGAGTTAACCCTATAACCTGTCTTATCACTAGAGATACTCTCTTGATATAGAGGTTGAGGCTCCTAAGATTCACATCTTATTATCATCTAGCTTACCTTATATGATGAAGGTACTATCAAATCTTATGTCCAACTGAGATCATCATATACCATATTATCTCATTACAGAACATGAAGTTCCTTATTCATTTCCTACAATATGCATATCTCCTAAACCAATAGGCATTACCCCTCTGGCTTAGAACTAAATCTCGTTGTCATCCTAGATGTCGCTCACTTCCATGTAGGTGCATGCCTATCTCCTACTCGTATATTAGTGGGAACACACTCGTTAGGGTTCCTACCTAGACGAGTTTAAACTTTTTGGTCACCACTAACCTTATGATTTAGGGTGTCATCTCTCTTTGAGATCTTTTCTCCTTTTTAGGGATGACCCACCCTAGGTCGGGTCACCAAACCAAAAGTTGCACTAGGGGTCATGCAACCACCTATTGTCTATGTTTCTCATACATACTCCAATCCTCCATGTATATCATGCATGCCTAACCTACGTACCTGCATGCAAGGACAAACTAAGGTATCCAACTTATTGGGTCCTCTCTTTATCTATCCATTTCTTAAGGTTTTTGGTTGAGGTTAGGGTTTACAACATGCACCTTAGGTTTTGTCTTTCTTGTGACCCATTGAGTTTGTTTTCCCTTACCAGCCCTAGTCCATATAGGGTTTACCTTTATATAGGAGAAACCCATAAAACATTTTCTCTTTATCATTATGTCCACTTTTATTATTTGGCAGAGGATGCCTTAATCCCTAACACTCTTATCCCCAAAACTTAGGAGGTGGAGAGAGAGAAAACCTTAAGCACTTAAAGTTTGTCCAGTGAAAGAGGGCAAAGAAGGAATGAAAGTAGATAAGAAATCTTAGAGGTATCTTATTTTGAGTCAAATCCTCAAATTTTAGCTAGGAAGTCACACATATTCTGGGAGTCCTCGTAAACTGACTAGCGGGGTAGAAGAAAATCTTTCCAGCCCCTGGATTGTGATCCTTTTCTAGACACCTCCATCTTTGGAAAATTCTCTAATAACTCCCTTTAGGCTCTAAATAATTTGTAAAAATTAATAATTATTAGAGATTATATGGAAAACTAGGATCTGATACCAAATGTAATGACCCACCTCCAGAAACCCCCAATTAAGGAAGGCTAAGAAGATAGAGACGTTACCCCAAATAGGATCATATGGTTTTGTAAATAATGAAAAATAATTAATAAATTCTACCAAAACTAAGCTTATTGCGGGATATAAATTTCTTCTTTTTACATAACTTTCAAAAATGGGATTTTTGAATTTCACCCAAGGAAAGAACTGTCTAACTATATTCCTCCAAACATTATATAGCTGATAACCTCCCATTTTTGTGATGTTATCTTACTAGTTTTTCTCAATTTTCCATACTCTTTCGTAGATAAATTAGATAGAATCTTTAACTTTCCACTCTATTGTAAATATACCACTAGACTAACTTTTCTCCTTTTCTTCTTACAAAAAAACACACAAAAATTACAAAAACTCCAAACGGTCCCAAGACCGAATGGAAGCCAAATGGTCCCAAGACCAAATGGAAGCCAAACGGTCCCAAGATCGAATGAAATCCAATCGGTCCCAAGACTGAATGGAAGCCAAATGGTCCCTAGACCGAATGGAAGCCAAATGGTCCCAAGACTGAATGAAAACCAATCGGTCCCAAGACCGAATGGAAGCCAAACGGTCCCAAGACTGAACGGAAGCCAAACGATCCTAAGACCGTGTGAAGCCATACGGTCCCAAGACCGTATGAACGCAAATGATCTCCAAACCATGAGGACTCAAACGGTCTCCAAATTGAGAGAGTCCAAACGATCTTCAAACTGAAAGAGTCCAAACATCTCCACGACTGTTTGGACCCACAATTCAAGACCATATGAGATTCACTCAAAGCCTATAAATAGGACCCAAGGGGTCTTTACAAGGGGGATCGAATGCTTGGATGCCCAAAGGCTGCCCAGACCGTTCCAGAGTTGTTTCATCATCCATCCCCCGCCCCAAGGCTGCCGGTCCAAGATCCACACTTCCTCCTCAGGCTACTTTCTCTCTCATCAACATAGAAGGTGGGAAGCAAAGAAGTCTTCACCAAGTCAACCAAGTTGGGTGAAGATAGTTTCTCTCTACTCCAAGGGGTCAACCTTCCTCCCTCCTATGTGGAGATGATGTTTTCTTTCTCTCTTCCTGTCTCCTTCTTTGCTATTTCCATGAGCGAGTAGTCCCATACACTAGGGTGCGGGGAGTACCCCGCTACCGATGTGATCATTTCATACATTGTAATTCATGAGTTTGTAATAGAAAAATACTATCTTTTCAGTTCAACATCAATCATTTAATGAATGCTAGTTGCTTGATCACCACCTTGTGTTATCTATTATATATTAGTGTGAATTGTCTATGTTGGTACTTCTAGATTCAAATATCGACTGCTTGTTGGTTCCAGATGTATGTAGTCACCATACATTTGGTTCGGTATCTAGGAGTGTTTCTCAAGGAGTGGAGTAAACTCACCTCCATTGTTGTACTTTCATGCTATGAAATGGAATCAGTTGACGTATGAAAGTACAACCTTGATAGGTCGAGGAACTCACTTTGTCAGGGGAGTGATGCAAAGTAAGTGGTCATTTGTTTGGGGATGGTTGGCATTGCAACGCTTCCACATTTCTCGTAGTTAGTTATCTAAAAGGAAGCTAAGTCTACAAAGATACTAATTATTTAGACTCTTTTCTTTGCAATCCATGTTATTATGATGTATGTTTTGATCCATGCGTAGTGGTGGTGAAACTAAGTCACATCCTAGTGGTTTCCCAAATATCATTCACAACCTCAAATTTACTTTTCTGCCATTTACTTTACTTTGCACTTTAGTTTAATCATCAAATCAACTCTTCGATCTAAATATCAACTTTTATATAGATAAGTAGAATTATTACGTTTTCTATCTTGTTAAACTCTTAACAAGATCATTGTCTCGTGGATTCGACCCTTAACTGTACTATGATAAGACTTCCACGTATCTTAGCATACGTGGGTGGAGATCTTATTATAGCACACGAAAGGATAAACTTAGCGACTTACTATCTCTAAGATTTTTAGTGGTGCACGCAACTCCACGCAAGTGGAGGATCCTTCAAAAATTGGCACCGTTGCCGAGGACAAAGGAATGTTTTAATTGTACTTGTTAACTTTCTAGTTGATTAGGATTTTCTATTTTTCTTTAACCATAATTCATATCATCTTGATTTCATCATTTCTCTACATTATCTAAAGTGTGTTTCTTCTTATACTCAGGTAGAAAACGTGTATGCAACTTTTGCATAACATCGGATTCTCCCCTGAACCAGAGTACGAATCTGAGGTAGAACGAAGCTTCTACCAATGCATCTGACTCAACTGCCAATGAGCTAGATAAATGGTTGACGAACAGCACCAAGCCGCTTTGGTTATGGAAAGAGTCAACGCGGCCATAGCAGCTCAAAGAGCACAACTTATTGCTGACACATGTGCTCAGATTCAAGCTGAGGTCTGAGCAGAAGAATAGGCCCACATTCAAGCTGAAAATGAAGCAGCCACAACTACTGCTCAGATAGTGTTGCAAAACAAGCAACTTTGGGATTATGTCATTCCTAAGAACTTTGAAAATAATCACCCAGTTAGGCCCCCGCTCATCAATGTTCCTAACTTTGAGATCCGCACGCAATGGATCCAGATTATGCAAGGCATTTCATTCTCTGGAAGTGTTGGGGATGACTGCATGGATCACCTAAAGCGATTCAAGTCTCTTTGTCGGCTAGTACCACATGCCGGAGTTCCTTTCGACGCAATCATGCTACACCTTTTTCACTTCACTTTGTCCGAAAGGGCATTGAGCTGGTATAACGTGCTAGATGGGGAGCCAATCACCACCTAGGCTCCTTTGGAAGAAAAGTTTCTAGAGAAGTTCTTTCCACCTTCGTTGACTTATGAGACTAGGGGACAAATTAATCACTTTTCTCAACTCCAAGGGGAATCCTTGGTAGAATTGTGGGAAAGATTTAAGGAACTTTTAAGGAAATGCCCGCATCATGGAATCTCCCAAAATCAACTGATAGAAACATTATATAGAGGAGTAAGTGATGACATTAAGAAATTTTTTGATTCCTCATCTGGGGGGAATTTCATGCGAAAGAACTATGAAGATGCCTGGAGGATTGTTATACTTAGAGCCGAGAACCAATCCAATTGGGGAAAGTCATCCACTGGGGGAATTCTAAAAGTTTGTAAAGTTGAAGAATCAATAGAAATGAAAGCCATCGCCGAAGCCCTAAAAACTATAGTTCACAAGCAACAAATCCTTGAAACGACACTTGGAGAGAAAAAGAGCCCCCAACAGGTCAAGGTAGCTATCGGGACTTGTGAGGCATGTCATGCATCCGATCATCCCACATTATCATGTGGTCTCCTATACAATGTGATGATGGACATGCAGACACCACAATCGCAGTATTAACCGATCATCGAACATCATGAGGATCTGTCACCGGAGCAAGTCAATTCCATTCACACCATACCAGGACAAGCTTATTATAACCCAAATCAACCAAGAAACCATCCTGAGTTTTAGTATGGGAATCCTGCGGGGACTGGCAACCCACAGCACCAGGCCCAAGGAGGATTTTTGTGGCGACCGTCTCGTGAAAATAAGATTAACTAATGCGGAAGCGTTCATCAAGCAGCGGATTAGCGAAAATCACTAAAAATTAAAACTTTTTGCAAAGAGATCCATTCATAGGAAAACTCTTTCACTCAGAACCAAAGTAAAACTTTACATCCTGGTTCATATATATACATCTCATGTACTTTTGCTTCTCAAGGAATACAAATATTAACTACTCTGTCTTAACTGTACACAGGTAGTATAAAACCCTCGAGGCACTAAGCCAAAATCTCGAAATCATTAACTACTACTCCAAGGACCTGAGAGTACAGAGACGACACATAGGACTTCTATATACATCTGAACATGACATGACAGTCAACGTCTCCACCTGAGACTTTACTACTGTCCCTGCTACTGCTGATGTCCTTCACCTCCTGAAGGATTCCTGTCTCCTCGTCCGCGTCCACCTAAAAAAATGTGGTTTCCACAGGGGTGAGACAATTATAAAAATTGCCCCAGCGAGAGATATAACTCTCCACCAGAAACATTATCATTGCAACTTAATAAGATAAATATGAATAGGGAAATCATATTTATTTGACAACAGATATTTTGATGTCTAACATATTAAATCATTATTCTATATCAAGAGCATTGCAACTGTAACTTGATAGAATAAACATGTTACTATTCCTTTAATGAATATGAAGAACATGTATAACATCTATTCAAACTACAGAATCATTATCACTGCATTAACTCTCTTCAGGCTTAGATCATATGACTAAAGCCTGGCATTATCATTGTGGAGTCATGGCCCGTAGCCATACTCTTTTCACAAGGTGTTGGGATCTTAATCCCTCATTTCAACACTGGGGCTTCTCATCCATTCTCAATTTCAATACCATAACCATGAAATCCTGGGTATTCAAACCCTTTGTTCATCACTTGAGCACTATTACCTCTTTCTCAGGTAACTAACACCTTTAGGTCATTTGACCAAGGTAAGTATGATACTTGCTACACAAGCATCCATCATGGTACTTGATGCACATTAATTCTCTTGCCACCTCTTACCAGGCACAAGGTATATTATGGCACACAAGGCCCAATTAACAATTCAAACTAATAATACATCATAGCTCATACCTGGCTATGCTCATCATCCCATAATACCTGCATGGTTAGCACATATAATAGCAGTACATCAATTATCTATCAATACCATGCAAAAACAATGTAATAATAATTCAAGGGTATTACCCTTAATCCTTTACCATGATTTGGGTTTCCATCACACATGGCTCATCATAACACTGTACATCTTGTCACCTTTCACTAGGCAACAACTTTATTCACATGGCTCACAAAACCATTCACATCTTGTCACCTCTCACTAGGAAACAACTTTATTCACATGGCGCACAAGGCCATTCACATCTTGTCACCTCTCACTAGGCAACAACTTTATTCACATGGCGCACAAGGCCATTCACATCTTGTCACCTCTCACTAGGAAACAACTTTATTCACATGGCGCACAAGGCCATTCACATCTTGTCACCTCTCACTAGGAAACAACTTAAAACAAAGGCTTACAAGCCCAACTCATCTTGTTACTTCTTTCTCAGTAACAAAAACATAATGGCACATATGGCCAATCAATTCTTATCAAATAAACATCATAGCTCATACCTGGCTATGATCATCAACTCATGAGACCTGCATGATTGTCACACATGATAATAGACTTATCAAGTTTACAACACATCATGCAATACAGGGTAACACCACTATTCCCTTACCAGGGTTAGGGTTTACCATCAATTAGGGCTTTCTCTCACATATCATTACCCTTCATTAAGAATAGGGTTTTCCATTAGTAACCATTTAGGTTTTCAAGATCATATTATCAATGATCAAACCCTAGTTCATTGCTCCCCACATCTAGGAGCCAACATTTATACCATAAGTATTCAATCATACTTATTTATTCTCATCAATTATCATTAAATGATTATCATCACAAGGTATGAGTATCTCTCTCATCCTTAAGTTGAGAATTAACAAAACGACCATGTTAGGTCACTTTCAATTCAGCTCTAAGTCAAGCATAGACCACCACGGCCGTGCTACCTTGCACGGTCGTGCAAAGTAAAGCTACCACGCCCGTGCTACCTTGCACGGTCGTGCTGAGTAAAGTCGCCACGGCCGTGCTGCCTTGCACGGTCGTGCTACATAGGATCATCACATGAATCATATTTATATATATGAATTCTATTATTTGATCCTTTCAACTTGATTAGGTCACATCAACCCTTCAATCAAATGCATACAATTATGATTAACATAGTGTACCAAGTCATTGGTCCTATAAGCAATTAGGGATGCATTCCCAATTAGGGTTTCTCATGAAATCACCCACAATTAGGGTTCCACATGGATGCACCCTCAATTAGGGTTTCACTTGGAATCACCCTCAACTAGGGTTCCACATGGATGCACCCTCAATTAGGGTTTCACTTGGAATCACCCTCAACTAGGGTTCCACATGGATGCACCCTCAGCTAGGGTTTACTATTCATCCTAATTAGTGATTTCACATGTAGTCAACCTCTTATTAGGGTTATACATGGAATCAACCTCAATTAGGGTTTACATCATGTATTGGATCCATGCATTTGTTATGCATTAATCACTAGTACCATTAAAGGTATCTCCCACCTAATCACATTAGGTTTTCAAAAAGGTTTGATCCATTGGACCTTCAATAACATGAGGTATCCAATTGAATTTGGGTTTCCAATGTTGATTCCTTCAATCATTGAATTCATGGAACCAATCATCAATTGGACCTATAATCATACTTCAATTTAGTTTAATAGGTCAACCTACAACTGATTTGACCCTCAATTGACCCTCAATTGATCATCAATTAGGGTTTGATTCAATTGAATTAGGGCTTGGAATCGATGATCCTTCAACACTAATCAATGCAGAACTAATTGCATTGAAACCATTGAACCATCATCCAAATTGGGTATGACCTGACCCCAAACGGTCTTGAGGTCGTTTGGATGACCTCCAAACGGTATTGAGACCGTTTGTCCATCATATCACTCAAATCCAAGCCATCCAATTAAGGTTTAGATCATTGGATTGATCACCAAATCAGCATTGCATTGTATAACAGCTTGGTACCTTTAGACCTTCAAACACCTAACCATACTCAACCCTAGACCTCCAAACGGTCTTGGGTGACCACCAAACGGTCTTTAGATCGTTTGGATGACCTCCAAACGGTCTTGAGACCGTTTACCCATCATATCACTCAAATCCAAGCCATCCAATTAAGGTTTGGATCATTGAAGTGCTCACCAAATCAGCAATCTATTGCATATCAACTTGATATCTTTAGACCTTCAACCACTGAACTATACTCAACCCTAGACCTCCAAACGGTCTTGGGTGACCACCAAACGGTCTTGAGGTCGTTTGGATGACCTCCAAACGGTCTTGAGACCGTTTGCCTATCCAACCTTTGGACTCTAGTGAAAATTCATCATGGATTGGTCTATCGAGTTGATCAACAAATCAGCATTTAGTTGCAGTATGATTTGGTACCTTTGGACCTTCAATTGGTCAACTATACTTGACCCCAGACCTCCAAACGGTCTTGAGGTGACCCCAAACGGTCTTGAGACCGTTTTTATGATCCCCCAAAAGGTCTTGAGACCGTTTGGGCTAATCAACCCAAAATCTCAAATTAGCTCATTGTGATTTCAGCACTGATTTCAATTAGGGTTAGCCCAATTGATTAGCCTTCAACTCATGCCTCGTTTGGAATTAATCCATCAAATTTGGTGAGTCATTAGATCACATCATAAGGAACAGTAATCCCAAACGGTCAACGCTTGGTCAACGCACTCAAACGGTCTTGAGACCGTTTGCCCAAAATGTTCAATTAAATCAGATTGAAAATCAGCACTTAATCCAATTAGGTTTCCCTAATTGATTAGGCTTCAACTCACGATTCCTTTGGAGTTAATCCCTCAAATTTGGAGGGTTATCAGCCTAAATAATTAGAAACAAAATTCCCAAACGGTCAACACTTGGTCAACCATCTCAAACGGTGTTGAGACCGTTTTCCCAAAAAGTTCAATTAAATCAGATTGAAAATCAGCACATAATTCAATCCGATTGCCTAATTGATTGGCCTTCAACTCTCGATTCCTTTGGAGTTAATCCCTCAAATTTGGAGGGTTATCAGCCTACATATTTAGGAACGAAATTCCCAAACGGTCAACGCTTGGTCAACCATCTCAAACGGTCTTGAGACCGTTTGCTCCCAAACGGTCTCAAACCGTTTGCCCTTAAACGGTTTGCTGAAACCGCATAGCCAATCAAATTAAAACGATTTGGAGTAGCTATCAAAACGGTTTTACTTGGTAATTTTCTTTGGATAAGCATCTAGGATGATGTCATCATCCCCTTCCTTCGAACAAACAAGAACAGAAACCGTTCTTGATGGAAATTGCAGCAAAGAAACAAGAGTGTATCAAATTGAAGAAATCAATCAACAAAGCATAGAGAATTGATGCAATAGCAATGTTTAAGGGTTTGAGTTATAAAACCCGCCTCCAATTGAGATCCAAAGCTCCAAGATCACGCCATTAATGGTGGATGAAGCTCTAGAAACTCCCCCTAGGCTGGTCCTCAAGCTTTTGATTGCAAAAGTTGGCTAGGGTTGAAGAGGAGATCAAAATAAGAAGGAATCCATAATTTATTTTTGATTTCCACCATGGAATCAAGGAGAACGAAGGTCCAGAGCTTACCAACAGGTTGGGAGGCGTCCTCCGGCTCCTCCCTAGATCCTTGGTCGGTTTTGCAAGCAAAGGAAAGAAGAAAATCCGAAATAGCCTTTCATTTGGCTTGAAAAAGGCACTTTTATAAGGAAATTGATGAGAGAGAAAATGCATTATTAAAATGCATTAAATTCCAAAAATAACTTGGCCGCCTCTTCCCCCTCAACTCCATAGATACGAGGCACATTCCTTTGCCTTTAATTCTCCTTCATTATCCTTGATTTAAAGAAAATCAAATTAAGCACCTTAATGCTTATTATATTAATATCCAAATGTGAGTGGGTTTTCTTTTTCTTATAATAAGGTGAGTGGAATTTCACCTACTTAGGATATTTTCGTTCCTTATCTTGGCAAAGGAACGTTCATCCTTATTCAAAATCAACCCAAAACATTTTGGTTGAAAGCCCTTCAATTATTTTTATTCATTTTTGCCCTAAATCAAATTAGGGTTTGAATTAGGCATTAATCTTGATTATTTTAATATCAAGATTCTCTCTCCTCCAACTTAATTCAAATGAGGCACCCATCTCATTTTATTTGCTCTACATGATTCCAAGAAATATTAGGGACCTTATTGAAGTGGTAATTTTCATATTGAACCCTAGGTTTTGGGTAAATTGCACTTTTCACCAAAACTAGGTTTTAATGCACAACACTGCTTTACAAGCTTAATCTCGGTGCCCAAGCTTGTGAAAGCCATACCACTACATCATATTCATTCTTATGATGTCTCAACCTCATAGGAACATCTTACCATGAAACATTTGCAATTTAACCCATCAACTTGGGTAATTTGCACTTTGGTCCAAAATAAGCAAACATTGCTTCAACATTGTTCAAACAGGACCAAAATTGAAACATAAGTTTCTCATGAGCCCTAATCACTTTTCACAAGATAAGATTAAGAATCTACTTAACCTTATTAAGCAAAACAATCTAGGGTTAATTCATAACCCAAGTCAGGGATGTTACAAATTATAAACCCCTAACAAGGATTTCGTCCTCGAAATCCCAAGAAAAGAAGGGATAGATTGTTCATTAATCATGCCCTCAAGTCTCTACATATCATCTTAATATCATGGGGATATCATGAACTCTGTGATTCCACACAAAGCTCCTTTCATGAGCTCAACCTTATCAATGTTTATGCAGAGCATAAACCCCTAACATATGATGTCTATATTATTGGAAAGAAGAAGCATAAAAGAACATACTTCTATCATCACCCAAGAATATTTATCAAAAGGAACAACATATATACCTAACAAAGATAATTTACTCAGTAATCCTTTAACAAACTCTATGTAATTGGGATTGTTCACATAGTTCTTCTTATTAGTTGGAAATGCCACATAACCTTTCCCTTTTTGATTGGGAATGACACATAGCTCTTCCCTTTTTGTTGGGGATGACACATAGCTTTCCCTTTTTGATTGGGAATGACACATAGCTCTTCCCTTTTTTGTTGGGGATGACACATAGCTTTCCCTTTTTGATTGGGAATGACACATAGCTCTTCCCTTTTTTGTTGGGGATGACACATAGCTTTCCCTTTTTGATTGGGAATGACACATAGCTCTTCCCTTTTTTTTGTTGGGGATGACACATAGCTTTCCCTTTTTGATTGGGAATGACACATAGCTCTTCCCTTTTTGATTGGGAATGACACATATCTCTTCCCTTTTTGATTGGGAATGACACATAGCTCTTCCCTTTTTGATTGGGAATGACACATAGCTCTTCCCTTTTTGATTGGGGTTGGAATTGCACAAAGCATCTTCCTTTATTGGAATTGCACAAAGCATCTTCCTTTATTGGAATTGCACAAAGCATCTTCCTTTATTGGAATTGCACACAGCATCTTCCTTTATTGGAATTGCACAAAGCATCTTCCTTTATTGGAATTGCACAAAGCATCTTCCTTTATTGGAATTGCACAAAGCATCTTCCTTTGTTGGAATTGCACAAAGCATCTTCCTTTGTTGGAATTGCACAAAGCATCTTCCTTTATTGGAATTGCACAAAGCATCTTCCTTTGTTGGAATTGCACAAAGCATCTTCCTTTGTTGGAATTGCACAAAGCATCTTCCTTTGTTGGAATTGCACAAAGCATCTTCCTTTGTTGGAATTGCACAAAGCATCTTCCTTTATTGGAATTGCACAAAGCATCTTCCTTTGTTGGAATTGCACAAAGCATCTTCCTTTGTTGTAATTGCACAAAGCATCTTCCTTTATTGGAATTGCACAAAGCATCTTCCTTTATTGGAATTGCACAAAGCATCTTCCTTTATTGGAATTGCACACATCATATTCCTTTATTGGAATTGCACAAAGCATCTTCCTTTATTGGAATTGCACAAAGCATCTTCCTTTATTGGTTCCATATTTCTTATTTCATGATACTCATTAGATTGTATCAGAATGACTGCTTGATCAGGGCAATCAAAAAGATATCAATCTAAGAGTTTCCATACTTACTTTTCATCAATACTTGTATACCTGGCCAGGGTTTACAAATACTGAGATCAAGTAGTATGCACTTACATGCTATCATATTCCTCACTTTTCATATCATTATACACACAAGATTTTCCATTCCTAGATTTCCTCCAGGCATCATACAGATAAGAGAGATTATAAACATTGTAAGGAACATTGAGTAAGATATAAGTTCTCATCTCCCTTGTGTCCTTATAGGACTAGTCAAAAGAATTTCAAAAACAAATATTTTCATATCTTTAACACATAGAAACATGAAAATGAAATATCAGAATGACTTTATTTCCTCTGACCTGCCTGGGACGTCTGTCCACGTCCTCTATTGTTACTAGGAAACTGCCTCCTTTGTGATTCTTGTTGACTCTGCCCCTGAGGTTGAGTCATCATTGGATTCCCGTATGGACAATCCCTTGCTGGATGTCCCTGTTGTCTACATTGATAGCAGACCCTGGTCACAAAATAGGGTCGGTGAGATCCAGTTCTCGACGTTGATGCTATATCGGGGGCTCTTCTTGGATCATTACTATGATCCCTATCTCTACTTGGCATCCATTGTGTCTGGGTATAGAATCTTGATGATGCCGCCGATATAGAAAATCTCGGCTTCTTAAAACTTTCAGACTTTTGTTTTTGAGTCTGAGTATACACCTTCTTGCTACTAGTTTGTCGTTTCTCAATTTTAGACCTCTCTATCCTCCTTACTGATTCCACAAAGGTGGCAAACCTCTCCCTATTCTCTAAAGCAGACACAGAAGTGGTCAGTTCAGCGTTCAACCCCTTCTCAAAATGCCGAATTCTTTCCTCATCACTAACTGCCATTTGTGGACAAAACCGCAATAACTCCATGAACTTAGCTTCATATTCGCTAATGTTCATCTGTCCTTGATCAATCCTCTCAAATTGAGATATCTTCTCATCTAGATACGTCTTAGGGAAGTATCTACTGATGAATTCTCGTCGAAATACCTCCCATCCAATTTCTTCACCTGGTCTCTTATCTTCCTCTATCATCCACCAATGACCAGCACTTCCTTTTAATAAGTATACAGCATGTCTTACTTTTTTAGCTTCAGGAATATCAAGGATCCTAAAAGCCTTTTCCAACTCTGTCAGCCACAGATCAGCATCTGCTGGATCAGATGTACCAGCATAATCTATGGCTCCAACCCAGCGAAGTCTCTCAAAAGTCTTGCCGGCTCCATAACCCTCATAATGGGTTGGTACCCTAGGTACATGTGGTGGCATCCTGTCTGCCATATGTGTTATGGCTGTAAGGAATTTCTCAAACAAAGCATGAAGGGCTGGATTTTCTATCACAGTTGGGTCAATCTGAGACTGTTCAGGTGCAGGCCCTTCCCTATCCTGGTCTCTTGCACCTCCTCCTGGTGCAGCAGTGCTGCCATCAGCAGCATGTTCTTCATGTTGTCCAGACATCTTCAAGTTCTTCTTCTCCTATGTGAGTAGAAGATACTATCAGATAAACTAGAAAACACTTAGAACAGACTCTACAACCTTAGTCCTATGTCTCTGTAGACTCAGCGAACCTAGAGCTCTGATACCACTAAATTGTGGCGACCGTCTCGCGAAAATAAGATTAACTAATGCGGAAGCGTTCATCAAGCAGCGGATTAGCGAAAATCACTAAAAATTAAAACTTTTTGCAAAGAGATCCATTCATAGGAAAACTCTTTCACTCAGAACCAAAGTAAAACTTTACATCCTGGTTCATATATATACATCTCATGTACTTTTGCTTCTCGAGGAATACAAATATTAACTACTCTGTCTTAACTGTACACAGGTAGTATAAAACCCTCGAGGCACTAAGCCAAAATCTCGAAATCATTAACTACTACTCCAAGGACCTGAGAGTACAGAGACGACACATAGGACTTCTATATACATCTGAACATGACATGAAAGTCAACGTCTCCACCTGAGACTTTACTGTTGTCCCTGCTACTACTGATGTCCTTCACCTCCTGAAGGATTCATGTCTCCTCATCCGCGTCCACCTAAAAAAATGTGGTTCCCACGGGGGTGAGACAATTATAAAAATTGCCCCAGCGAAAGATATAACTCTCCACCAGAAACATTATTATTGCAACTTAATAAGATAAATATGAATAGGGAAATCATATTTATTTGACAGCAGATATTTTGAAGTCTAACAGATTAAATCATTATTCTATATCAAGAGCATTGCAAATGTAACTTGATAGAATAAACATGTTACTATTCCTTTAATGAATATGAAGAACATGTATAACATCTATTCAAACTACAGAATCATTATCACTGCATTAACTCTCTTCAGGCTTAGATCATATGACTAAAGCCTGGCATTATCATTGTGGAGTCATGGCCCGTAGCCATACTCTTTTCACAAGGTGTTGGTATCTTAATCCCTCATTTCAACACTGGGGCTTCTCATCCATTCTCAATTTCAATACCATAACCATGAAATCCTGGGTATTCAAACCCTTTGTTCATCACTTGAGCACTATTACCTCTTTCTCAGGTAACTAACACCTTTAGGTCATTTGATCAAGGTAAGTATGATACTTGCTACACAAGCATCCATCATGGAACTTGATGCACATTAATTATCTTGCCACCTCTTACCAGGCACAAGGTATATTATGGCACACAAGGCCCAATTAACAATTCAAACTAATAATACATCATAGCTCATACCTGGCTATGCTCATCATCCCATAATACCTGCATGGTTAGCACATATAATAGCAGTACATCAATTATCTATCAATACCATGCAAAAACAATGTAATAATAATTCAAGGGTATTACCCTTAATCCTTTACCAGGATTTGGGTTTCCATCACACATGGCTCATCAGAACACTGTACATCTTGTCACCTTTCACTAGGCAACAACTTTATTCACATGGCTCACAAAACCATTCACATCTTGTCACCTCTCACTAGGAAACAACTTTATTCACATGGCGCACAAGGCCATTCACATCTTGTCACCTCTCACTAGGCAACAACTTTATTCACATGGCGCACAAGGCCATTCACATCTTGTCACCTCTCACTAGGAAACAACTTTATTCACATGGCGCACAAGGCCATTCACATCTTGTCACCTCTCACTAGGAAACAACTTAAAACAAAGGCTTACAAGCCCAACTCATCTTGTTACTTCTTTCTCAGTAACAAAAACATAATGGCACATATGTCCAATCAATTCTTATCAAATAAACATCATAGCTCATACCTGGCTATGATCATCAACTCATGAGACCTGCATGATTGTCACACATGATAATAGACTTATCAAGTTTACAACACATCATGCAATACAGGGTAACACCACTATTCCCTTACCAGGGTTAGGGTTTACCATCAATTAGGGCTTTCTCTCACATATCATTACCCTTCATTAAGAATAGGGTTTTCCATTAGTAACCATTTAGGTTTTCAAGATCATATTATCAATGATCAAACCCTAGTTCATTGCTCCCCACATCTAGGAGCCAACATTTATACCATAAGTATTCAATCATACTTATTTATTCTCATCAATTATCATTAAATGATTATCATCACAAGGTATGAGTATCTCTCTCATCCTTAAGTTGAGAATTAAAAAAATGACCATGTTAGGTCACTTTCAATTCAGCTCTAAGTCAAGCATAGACCACCACGGCCATGCTACCTTGCACGGTCGTGCAAAGTAAAGCTACCACGGCCGTGCTACCTTGCACGGTCGTGTTGAGTAAAGTCGCCACGGCCGTGCTGCCTTGCACGGTCGTGCTACATAGGATCATCACATGAATCATATTTATATATATGAATTCTATTATTTGATCCTTTCAACTTGATTAGGTCACATCAACCCTTCAATCAAATGCATACAACTATGATTAACATAGTGTACCAAGTCATTGGTCCTATAAGCAATTAGGGATGCATTCCCAATTAGGGTTTCTCATGAAATCACCCACAATTAGGGTTCCACATGGATGCACCCTCAATTAGGGTTTCACTTGGAATCACCCTCAACTAGGGTTCCACATGGATGCACCCACAATTAGGGTTTCACTTGGAATCACCCTCAACTAGGGTTCCACATGGATGCACCCTCAGCTAGGGTTTACTATTCATCCTAATTAGTGATTTCACATGTAGTCAACCTCTTATTAGGGTTATACATGGAATCAGCCTCAATTAGGGTTTACATCATGTATTGGATCCATTCATTTGTTATGCATTAATCACTAGTACCATTAAAGGTATCTCCCACCTAATCACATTAGGTTTTCAAAAAGGTTTGATCCATTGGACCTTCAATAACATGAGGTATCCAATTGAATTTGGGTTTCCAATGTTGATTCCTTCAATCATTGAATTCATGGAACCAATCATCAATTGGACCTATACTCATACTTCAATTGAGTTTAATAGGTCAACCTACAACTGATTTGACCCTCAATTGACCCTCAATTGATCATCAATTAGGGTTTGATTCAATTGAATTAGGGCTTGGAATCGATGATCCTTCAACACTAATCAATGCAGAACTAGTTGCATTGAAACCATTGAACCATCATCCAAATTGGGTATGACCTGACCCCAAACGGTCTTGAGGTCGTTTGGATGACCTCCAAACGGTCTTGAGACCGTTTGCCCATCATATCACTCAAATCCAAGCCATCCAATTAAGGTTTAGATCATTGGATTGATCACCAAATCAGCATTGCATTGTATAACAGCTTGGTACCTTTAGACCTTCAAACACCTAACCATACTCAACCCTAGACCTCCAAACGGTCTTGGGTGACCACAAAACGGTCTTGAGGTCGTTTGGAAGACCTCCAAACGGTCGTGAGACCGTTTTCCCATCATATCACTCAAATCCAAGCCATCGAATTAAGGTTTGGATCATTGAAGTGCTCACCAAATCAGCAATCTATTGCAGATCAACTTGATATCTTTAGACCTTCAACCACTGAACTATACTCAACCCTAGACCTCCAAACGGTCTTGGGTGACCACCAAACGGTCTTGAGGTCGTTTGTATGACCTCCAAACGGTCTTGAGACCGTTTTCCTATCCAACCTTTGGACTCTAGTGAAAATTCATCATGGATTGGTCTATCGAGTTGATCAACAAATCAGCATTTAGTTGCAGTATGATTTGGTACCTTTGGACCTTCAATTGGTCAACTATACTTGACCCCAGACCTCCAAACGGTCTTGATGTGACCCCAAATGGTCTTGAGACCGTTTGGATGATCCCCCAAATGGTCTTGAGACCGTTTGGGCTAATCAACCAAAAATCTCAAATTAGCTCATTGTGATTTCAGCACTGATTTCAATTAGGGTTAGCCCAATTGATTCGCCTTCAACTCATGACTCGTTTGGAATTAATCCATCAAATTTGGTGAGTCATTAGATCACATCATAAGGAACAGTAATCCCAAACGGTCAACGCTTGGTCAACGCACTCAAACGGTCTTGAGACCGTTTGCCCAAAAAGTTCAATTAAATCAGATTGAAAATCAGCACTTAATCCAATTAGGTTTCCCTAATTGATTAGGCTTCAACTCACGATTCCTTTGGAGTTAATCCCTCAAATTTGGAGGGTTATCAGCCTACATAATTAGGAACAAAATTCACAAACGGTCAACGCTTGGTCAACCATCTAAAACGGTCTTGAGACCGTTTTCCCAAAACGTTCAATTAAATCAGATTGAAAATCAGCACATAATTCAATCCGATTGCCTAATTGATTGGCCTTCAACTCTCGATTCCTTTGGAGTTAATCCCTAATATTTGGAGGGTTATCATCCTACATAATTAGGAACACAATTACCAAACGGTAAATGCTTGGTCAACCATCTCAAACGGTCTTGAGACCGTTTGCTCCCAAACGGTCTCAAACCGTTTGCCCTTAAACGGTTTGCTGAAACCGCATAGCCAATCAAATTAAAACGATTTGGAGTAGCTATCAAAACGGTTTTGCTTGGTAATTTTCTTTGGATAAGCATCTAGGATGATGTCATCATCCCATTCCTTCGACCAACCAAGAACAGCAACCGTTCTTGATGGAAATTGCAGCAAAGAAACAAGAGTGTATCAAATTGATGAAATCAATCAACCAAGCATAGAGAATTGATGCAATAGCAATGTTTAAGGGTTTGAGTTATAAAACCCGCCTCCAATTGAGCTCCAAAGCTCCAAGATCACGCCATTAATGGTGGATGAAGCTCTAGCAACTCCCCCTAGGCTCGTCCTCAAGCTTTTGATTGCAAAAGTTGGCTAGGGTTGAAGAGGAGATCGAAATAAGAAGGAATCCATAATTTATTTTTGATTTCCACCATGGAATCAAGGAGAACGAAGGTACAGAGCTTACCAACAGGTTGGGAGGCGTCCTCCTGCTCCTCCCTAGCTCCTTGGTCGGTTTTGCAAGCAAAGGAAAGAAGCAAATCCGAAATAGCCTTTCATTTGGCTTGAAAAAGGCACTTTTATAAGGAAATTGATGAGAGAGAAAATGCATTATTAAAATGCATTAAATTCCAAAAATAACTTGGCCGCCTCTTCCCCCTCAACTCCATAGATACGAGGCACCTTCCTTTGCCTTTAATTCTCCTTCATTATCCTTGATTTAAAGAAAATCAAATTAAGCACCTTAATGCTTATTATATTAATATCCATATGTGAGTGGGTTTTCTTTTTCTTATAATAAGGTGAGTGGAATTTCACCTACTTAGGATATTTTCGTTCCTTATCTTGGAAAAGGAACGTTCATACTTATTCAAAATCAACCCAAAACATTTTGGTTAAAAGCCCTTCAATTATTTTTATTCATTTTTGCCCTAAATCAAATTAGGGTTTGAATTAGGCATTAATCTTGATTATTTTAATATCAAGATTCTCTCTCCTCCAACTTAATTCAAATGAGGCACCAATCTCATTTTATTTTCTCTACATGATTCCAAGAAACATTAGGGACCTTATTGAAGTGGTAATTTTCATATTGAACCCTAGGTTTTGGGTAAATTGCACTTTTCACCAAAACTAGGTTTTAATGCACAACACTGCTTTACAAGCTTAATCTTGGTGCCCAAGCTTGTGAAAGCCATACCACTACATCATATTCATTCTTATGATGTCTCAACCTCATAGGAACATCTTACCATGCAACATTTGCAATTTAACCCCTCAACTTGGGTAATTTGCACTTTGGTCCAAAATAAGCAAACACTGCTTCAACATTGTTCAAACAGGACCAAAATTGAAACATAAGTTTCTCATGAGCCCTAATTACTTTTCACAAGATAAGATTAAGAATCTACTTAACCTTATTAAGCAAAACAATCTAGGGTTAATTCATAACCCAGGTCAGGGATGTTACAATTTTTTAATAGATCGCCACCAGGTTTCTAGAACAACTATAATCAAAATCAGGGAAACTTCAGAGGAGGAGTGCAAGGATTCGCACAACCAAGAAATCCTTCTGCATATTACCAATACACTCATCCGCAGTTGCACCCGCAATTGCAATAACGTCAGCTGCAACAACCACGAATTCAACAACCCCAATTACCCGTACCTCAACAGCAGCAACCACAACCGTATCAACAAAATCCACAAAAGAATAATCTGCCTCCACCAACAGATGAACTGTCATTGATAAGACAAATGTTGAAATCACAATAAACCATGCTAGCCAACCAACAAGCCCAACCAAAAGTCGTTGAAGCACAGTTAGCACATATTGTGGCCCAATTAAAACCTCCAGCAGGAACCTTTATTGGCCAGCTAGAGATAAACCCAAGAAACGATCAACCTAGACAAGAACAATTGGAATCCATTACCATAAGGTCTGGTCGTGTCCTCCCTGAAGCCACAAAAATCATTCAAGAAGATGAAGATATAGGTGTAATCACCCCAATTGCAAGCACGAATCCAAAAACTGAAAAGACTCTAGAAATCGAGAAGGGTAAAGAAAAGGAACCAGATTTCAAAGAACCTAAAGTCCTGACGTATAAACCCAGAATACCATATCTAGGCAGGCTGAGAGGGACTAAATTGGATACTAGATTCCAAAAATTTAAGGAAGCAATGAAGAAACTTTATATTGATATCTCCTTACTTGATGCCCACTCCAAAATACCAGCTTGGGCCAAATACCTGAAGACCTTGCTATCAAGAAAATGTATGACCGAAGAACAAGAGACTGTTAAACTAGCTCAGACAACTTCTGATATTATTCTTAACAAAACGCTAAAAAATAGAAGGATCCCGGTTCCTTTGGTATCCAATGTTCTATCGGAAATGCCTCTAGCAAAAAAGGATTAGATGATCTGGGAGTTAGCATATCTATTATGCCTTTCTCAATAAATAAAAGGTTGGGTTTTACCGAATTGTTACCCACTGCAATGACAATACAGCTGGTTGATTCTACCATCACTGCATTGTTGGGAATCATTGAAGATATCCCAGTCAGGATAGGAAAGGACTCTTACGTCCCTTGAGACTTTGTTATTATGGATATAAAGGAAGATCTAAGATATCCAATAATATTCGGCAGACCCTTCCTTGCCACGGCCAGAGTACTTATCGACGTTGCAGTTGGTACAATTATCTTAATACTAGGAAAGGAAGCCATTCAATTTAGAATCCTTAACAGCCTAAAAGGTCCCAGCATCTAGGAAGAAGTTTTTTTTCTCAAAGCAATAGAAAAAATATCTCAATTACAGTAAGAAACAATCGAACCATCTGATGATCTAGAGAACGTCCTGACAAATCCATAAGTTGAATTTTCAGCCAGCAAACTAGTACAACAATGTCAGCGATATTTAGACCAAGCCGAAGAAGCTCCAGCAGCCACCTTCGAGGAATTGAAATCTGTCACCATTTTGGAAAGTACAGAAGTACCCAAGGCCCCTGAAATGAAAGCCTTACCAATAGGAATCAAACATGTTTTCCTGGACAAAGAAAAACTATGCCCAGTCATAATCAACTCTACCTTAATAGATGATCAAGAAGAAAGACTTCTTACTGATCTAAGGAAACACAAGAAAGTTATCGGGTATAAAATGACTGACCTAACAGGAATAAATCCAGCTTTGTGCATGCACAGACTACCTATGGTAGAAGAGTTTAAACCATCAAGGGAAAATCAGAGGAAACTAAACCTAAACCTCAAAGAAGTGGTTTGCCTCAAGGTCCTTAAACTCCTAAAAGCTTGTATTATATATCTCATTTATGATTCTCAATGGGTTAGCCCGGTCCAAGTGATCCCAAAAAAAGGGGGGACTACTGTCGTTCTGAATGATAAAAATGAGCTAGTACCCATAAGGACTGTCACTGGATGGAGGATGTGTATTGATTACAAGAAGTTGAACAAAGCAACAAGAAAAGATCACTTCCCTCTACCTTTCCTTGATGAAGTCCTTGAACATTTGGCCCACCAAAAATTCTTTTGCTACCTTGACATTTATTCTGGGTTCTATCATATCCCGATACACCCAGAAGACCAAGAAAAGACAACCTTCACTTGCCCTTTTGGAACATACGCCTTCAGAAGGATGCCTTTCAGGCTATGTAACGTGTCCGCAACCTTCCAAAGGTGCATGTCTGTAATATTCACAGGATTAACTAAGTCAATAATGGAAATATTTATGGATGATTTTTCAATCTATGAAAATTCTTTTGATAATTGTCTACTTAACCTCGGGAAAGTTTTACAAAGATGTGAGGAAACAAACATGATCCTTAATTGGAAGAAATGTCACTTTATGGTGATAGAAGGTGTTGTCCTCGGGCACTGAGTGAGTGAAAGAGGAATTGAAGTGGATAAGGAAAAGATTGATGTCATTTCAAAACTATCACCACCTAAAGACATTAGAGGAGTACGAGCATTTCTAGGCCACGCTGGATTTTATCGAAGATTTATTAAAGATTTCTCCAAAATAGCAAAGCCCATGACCCATTTGTTGACAAAAGATGCATATTTCAATTTTTATCATGAATGCTTAAACAACTTCATGAACTTAAAAACCGCTCTAATCTCTGCACCCATTCTGAGAGCACCTGATTGCTCACAACCATTCGAGATAATGTGTGATGCAAGTGACTACACTATAGGAGCGGTGCTAGGGCAAAGAATAGATAAGAAGCCCTATGTGATATACTATGCATCAAAGATGCTAGACGAGACCCAAGAGAATTATACAACTACTGAAAAAGAATTCTTGGTTGTCCTTTACGCCTTTGAGAAATTTATCTCTTATCTAATCGGATCAAAAGTCATAGTATACACTGACCATTCTGCAATTAAATACTCAATTCAAAAACAAGATGCAAAACCCAGACTCATCTATTGGGTGTTGATGCTACAAGAATTTGACTTAGAAATAAAAGATAAAAGCGGGGTAGAAAATGTCATTGCAGATCACTTAATTCGCATCGAGCCTCAGGATGATGACAATATAACTATTTGAGACTCCTTGCCGGACGACCAACTCATGAAAGTCACTACCATATTTCCTTGGTACGCCGATATAGTAAACTACCTGGCTACAAGAATTATCCACCCTTCTGCTTCCTACCACGACAGAAAGAAATTTCTTCATGAAGCCAAGCAATATTTTTGGGATGAACCATACCTTTTTTGTTTGTGCGCAGACGGACTATTCCGTTGTTGCCTACCAGAAGAAGAAATTATCCTAGTCCTAGAACATTGTCATTCTGGCTCTACTGGGGGGCATATGAGTTCAAACAAGACCACCCTTAAAATTCTACAATCAGGTTTCTTTTGGCCAACGATAGCAAGGGACGCCCATTATTTTGTATGATATTGCCATAAACGTCAGCTTTTCAGTGGTATATCTAAAGGGAATGAAATGCCTCTTACTCTGTGTTAAGAGATTGAAATCTTTGATGTATGGGGAGTAGATTACATGGGCCCATTTCCCCCATCTTATGCATTTTCCTATATACTGGTCAATGTGGATTATGTTTCAAAATGGGTAGAGGCTATACCCACTATTTCTTGCGACTCCAAACTAGTTATCAAGATGTTTAAAGATATTATCTTCCCTAGATTTGGAGTCCCTCAAACAATCATATCAGATGGAGGATCCCATTTCTTAGAATGAAGTTTTGAAGCTATCCTAAGAATATGGAGTTAAAAATATGGTCGCCACACCTTACCATCCACAGACAAGTGGCCAAGTCGAAGTTTCAAATAGACAGCTACAAGCCAATTTAGAAAAGATGGTCAACAGACATCGCACAGACTGGTCTACCAAGCTCCTTGATGATCTTTGGGCATACCACACTGCTTACAAAACACTAATAGGAATGAATCTGTTTTGTTTGGTATATGGGAAGTCATGTCATCTTCCAGTTGAACTAGAAAATAAAGCTTGGTGGGCCATAAAACAATTGAATTTCAATTTCAAAAGCATTGGCGAGTATAGACAACTACAATTACAAGAACTTGAGGAACTACGAATGACTGCCTACCAAAGCGCCAAGATCTATAAGGAACAAACTAAGATGTGGCATGATAGACATCTTAAAAGGAAAGATATCGTCATCGGAGATAAAATCCTTCTCTTCAAATCCAGACTCAAGATGTTCCCCAGAAAACTTCGCACAAAGTGGTCTGGGCCATTTACCATCAAGCACATCTACCCAACTGGAGCCATCATCATTATTGATGATAATGGAAGAGAGAGAACTACTAATGGCCATAGATTGAAGAAATACTATAACCCAGATGACAAAATTCCAAGACAAACTATTGAGATTCATGATCCTGCTACATCAATCTAACCAAGTCAGAACTTCATCGAGCCAGCGACGTAAAACCGAGGCACTAATTGGGAGGCAACCCAAGAACTGAGTATCACCTTTTATTTTATTATAGTTTACTAATTTTCTAATTTCTCATTGCTTATTTTAGAACTATCATAGCATCCAAAACTAACATAAAAATATAAAAACCAAAAACCATTTTAATCCTATCCTAACGGTTTCGAAACCGTTTGGATCCACATGGTCTCAAAACCGTTTGGATCCACACGGTCTCGAAAACGTTTGGCTCCATACAGACTTGAAACTGTTTGGCTCCTTATGATCTCGAAACCGTTTGTCTCCATACGATCTCGAAACTGTCTGAATCCAAACGGTCTCAAAGCTGTTCGCCCTTGAGAATTTGTAACGTCGCCCCACCTTTTTCTATAAATACCGCTTTGTCCCCTCCCTTTTTCTTTCCTTTAGTTTCTCAAATTCTCTCTCTCTCTCATGAAAGCCCTATTCCATTCCCTCAGTTCTCTTCTCCTGCGTGACTCACCCACACCCTCTCCCTCGCTGCTCCATTCCAGAATCGCCTCTATCGTCTCCGTAGGCATCCAAGGAAGCTGCTCCGTCATTCCGTCACACTCCTTTCTTCGACGTTCCCACCGCCACAACCTTTTTCACCCTCAGACAGTGAGGTAGACTACCGCAACCATCTCCATCACCGCCGATGTCGCCGCCTTCCTTATCGCAAATGACACATTCATCTACTGTCGTCGCTTTCACCGTTGCCGACACCTGCATCCCCAGCATCATTCACGCTGTCTCTGCCACTGCTTTAGTCGATTCGTCGCCTCTGTCATTTCACCTTCCTAGCGGTTTCATTTCAAATGGTTTTAAAACTATTTGGGGCTCATAACCATTTGAACACAAAATGGTTGTGAGACCGTTTGGACCCCAAATAGTTTGGACCCAAATGGTTTTCACGGTTTTGCTCTTATAGGTCATCCAAACGGTTTTGTAAACCGTTTGAGCCCAAACAGTCTACAAAACTATTTGGACCCAAACTGTCGGGACCCACTCTTTGGATCAGCACAAATACTAACCATTAGAGGTAATCCCAAAACCTAAACCCAGATTATGAAATAAAATAATGAATTCTCGACAAAGGCGATTAAATAGTATATGAAAAAGATGGATAAATTTTTCCTTTTTCTTTCTTCACAAACTCATAAATCAACGTCACATCAAGGACATCACATGCAGATATCACATATCATATTCAACTCCATTAAATCCAGAATCAAATCTTATTCTCATATGTGGTTCAGTTTACATCAAATACATGTACATTGATAAACAAACTTAATCTACAACCCATCCTGGGAAAGAGAGAGTACAGGGACATTCTAATCTATCTAGATTATACTATTTATATCTTCTTTGTCACGACCTCTCCGCTGGATAGCATTATACCTAAAAACATTTGAAACAACCTCATGAGACTCATATAGAGCCCTAGTGAGTGGATACCTCCCACTCAAGCTAGGTACATGCATCAGCATCAGATTAAGTATAAAACTTAAAAGAAACATGCAGATATTGAAAAGTACAGCAAATAGTTCTATAATGAGTCAAATCTATCTTGCAATGGTAATCTAATCCAATAGATAAGGTAATCACTTAAACCAATTATAACTTTGAAACAACTTTTAAAGCATGTCTATGAACAAATCAATAGATACTTCTTAGTTCAAATTAAGAATCCTAATGCATGAGTAATAAGTCAAGTTCTAAGCATATTGAATCAATACATAACAATAACATTAACTTTGTGACACTCCACCAGTCAGACGAGGAACACATCATGTAGTCCTAAAGTTGAAGTACACATAATATATATCTACCAAATAATACTATCAAATAGCAAGAAATCCAACTCATATTCAGAATGGATATAAATCCCAACATTTATAACTTGTCAGCCTGACAGATCATAATATGAAATAGAAACTGTCCATAGCAACATGATTACTTTCCACAACATGAAGCTTAATCAATAACAAATCATCAACTAGCAGCACAAGGAATGTAATAACCATTCAAATCATGTTCTACACGGCTTATCATCTTTTATTCATTTTCCCTAAAACTACTTGGCTCGTACCTCACCAAGTAACCATTCAAATTATGTGCTACACAGCTTATCATCTTTTATTCATTTGCCCTGAAACTACTTGGCTTGTACCTCACCAAGTAGAAGTCGCCATGCCTGATTCTCGTGTCAACGACTCACTGTCACTATCTTAGGGTTTAGTCGGCCACCCTAAGATATCAACAACAACCCTGGCCACCTCAGGGTTGCCTAAAGAGGTTCACGTCCTCATCTCGGGTACACGAGATAGAAACCAGCAAAACAATATATCACATATCACAATATTTCACATATTTTTCATTTCACATTTCACATATTTCATTTCATAAGAGTCTATTCCATCTGGACATAGACTTTCACAGTAAGGATTTAGGACCAGAGCCACTCCAGATGACTCACTCCTAAATCCTGGTGGTCTAACCTTTAAGGTCTCGATCCACACTCCAGAAATCCTTCTCATGATTCATCAATTACTACAGGGAGATCTGTTTTGTTTCCCCAGTGTGGTCCTCGGGGGAAACTCGCGGTGTTTAGGCACCTAACTAGATGTTCCATCATTTTACTTGTTATTAATCTCTTTTACTCATCTTACCAGAATTCCAAAGATCATATATCATATCTATGTATTCTCGTGTAACTATAATAACATGAAACAGATTAAGTTTATTAATAAGGGCAATGATCAAAGCAAGAAGCACAATAAGTCTATAGATTGCAACAAATATGATTATTTCTATCTTCTATATGAACTCATAGCAATCATCAATAGTGGGCATTCAGCCCAAGACCCAATCCTATTGTCCATCATTTACCCCATTAGGGTTTTATCATCATCAGTGGGCTTTCAGCCCTAGACATAATCTCATTATGCAACATTTACCCTTATCAGGGTTTCTCAATGTAAGGAGTGCATATTAAATTCCATTTCAACATAAATCTTATCAGCTCATTGTATATCACAGTTTTGAACAAATATTAGTAGAGGCATTAGAACTAGCAATAGTAAAAGCATATAGACATCATGTATCATTCCTCATACTCAGAATAGATTTATCATACAACATATGCCTGTTCCATCCAATATGAATAGATTCCAATAAAATTCATACATATACATGCATACCAGACTAAGTTCTCTTCTTCTTTTATTTCACATTCTTCATATGGGTTTACTAATCAACACATGTTGACTATCAATTGAAGTTTGTACTATTAGTCCATTCTCATAGTACAATTCACAATTCAAGAACACATTCTTGTAAATCAATTCAAATCTTGACTTTCATCTTTTAGTTGAATTCAATTACAGTTATGTGCATCTCTTAATTCCCCATTTGATATTATCATTCACTAGCATCATCAAACTCATCATTTTAGGGTAAGAGTTACATTCTTAGAATCATCTACTAATTACTATCTTTTTCCATCATTTTATACTCAGTAGTCTCAACTTCTTTCATTTCATGTTCATTACATTATCTGGACCAATCTTTCTTGATTCACTTTACATACAATGCTTCTCCTCTACATAACATTTATCAAAGTATAGTTCTTAGTATATTTCATTTAATTTGGGTTAATCCATATGTGATTAAATAAAAGATAAAATACTTCATCATACTATCTTCATTAGTTTCATCTTTATTTTGCAATCACCATTAAGTAGATCTTGTTCATATTGTCTCTTATATACAGATAAGTGTACCTTGTCATTGACTATTAATTTCATTCCCATAATAAACAATGATAATTCTTTATTATACTAAAACAAATGCATTAGACTTAGATGATATTACTAAGACTCATCATATTCAATTGAAGTATTAATACTTTCAACTTCAGCATTTGATCACATTTCAAACATCATATACAAGTTCTAGCTTTATCACTCATAATTTTCTTAGTAATAAACTTTTAGGGTTTTCAAGAATTCATTCCTTAGTTGAACATATCATAAGAATCATATCATTCAGCAATCCAATCATGACCCAAGGGTTCATTAGGGTTATTCAAAAACATGGAAACCCTAGTTTCCATTTTCACACATTTCATTCATCAATCATAAGTATACATTGATTAATTGACTCATTTGATTCACTTCCTCAACACTAGGATATGTGGTCATTCAATTCCATTAACATTCAACAATACACTTGTATAATACAATCTAGTACAATTCAAATATGATTTTATACATGTCAATTCAATTCCAAGCATATCAGCCATTGGGCATATTTTTAGGCAAAATTCACATGAAATACCATAGTCATATACCCATAAGAATACCCATGAATCATCAATCAATATAATAGGAACTAATCAATTTTCAATCAATGAGAAATAATCAAAATTAGTAAAATTGGATTCCCCAATATCTTTCCCAAATCAAATCCAATCACATACATATACAAACAAGGTTTTTGATTGTTTTAGCCAGATTGAATTAGGCTTTCAACATGAATACAAAGGTTAGGATGGAGAAAAACACTCACCTCAGGTGCCAAGCACCTTAATTTCGTAGGTCAACCTCTGAATTTTTGGAAACCCAATCAAACTCTCACAAAAGAATCCAATTCTTTCTCCTCTCAACTCGGAAACCCTAGAAATGGGGATTAGAAGAGAAAGAGTGAGAAACGGGGGAGATTCGATGTGATTTCGAATCAAATCAGAGGAGGGACGGAATCTTAACATGTGAGAGAAGATTCACCATGAAATGCTATGCAAAGAAGCTAAACGTACCTGATTTCATCATATCTTGGATAGAGAAACCCTAGGTCTTCATCTCCTCCACTTTCTCTACTCAAAACCCTAGCTCTCCTCTCTCTCTAGAATTTCATTTCTTTGACAGGAAGGACGAGTTATGAGAGCTCCTTGTGTGTAAGTTTAGTGATATAGATGAATTGAGGTGCTTAGAACATTTGCAAACAAGCCCCTCAATGTATTTTTATTTTGCTCAGACTGGTTGGTTGGCTGAGTTATAAACTCGATCAAAACCACATGTTTCATAATTTAATACTCATCCAAAAATTAAGAAACTTTAACTCAGTGTCTAAAATTTAGTTTTTAAGATACAGTAAAAAATTTAGATTATTTGTAATTATAAATAAATAACTAAAAATCAAATATTGCACTTCTATATTGCAGTCAACAACATGGTCGGACGCGTTTGTCCTTCACAAAACTCGACCGACACCCTCTATGTAGTGAACAAAAGTCATCCAAAAATTATACCAATTTAATAGAGTATACATAATGGTATTTATCAATTATAGTTAAAATTTGAGATCAATTGTATATACCAATAAAAATATAAAATTCAATTACCACACTTCTATGTCAAATCTGAAAATATGATCGGTCGAGTTTGAAACTCGACCGATAAACATGTCATAACTTTATTCAAAAATTCTGATATTTTTCAATGTTGTTCACATTATATATATATATATATATATATATATATATATATATATATATATATATATATATATATATATCATATCCAAATTTTAATTAAATCATAGTTACTCATAAAATACTAAAAATCATTTAGTGAGACATTATACTTTTCAAATTTTGTATTCACATGTCATCAAAATCCTAATTTGGGCCGATTAGGGTTTCCAAACCTTAACCCTAATTATGTGAATCAAAGTATGATTAAACCTTATCATTATATTTAAAATATCAAAAATTAAGTACCATCACTAATCGAGCTTTAAATAATGATCAACTTAGTTAAGCATACAATCATCCAAGTAAACCCTAATTAGATGACTAATTTGAAAACGGGTCATTACAAATTCTTCCCTCCTTTTAGGATTTCATCCCGAAATCCAAGAAAATATATGGAAGAATATCATATCATCTAATCATTCATCTCTCTTGACATCCAATTATAAATTATTCCATCTTATCTTTCTTTCATATGACATCTTTTTTTTGTATTAGATGGATATTTCATCCTATGTCATCATCATATCTCTCCTTGAGTATTATAAACATTTGAATCACTAATATTAGTAATACATCATTTATCAAGATCTGATTGGCATCACCTTTCACATATGTTTTTTTAAATTTGATTGTGTATCTCATGGATTAAGGTTATGTCTCATTCACATATTATCATCTGCATTCATCAATTTCCTTTATAAAGAAGATCATCTACTGTGCATCTTAGTTCATAGCTTTTTCTCACAATTTCAGATTTCATACTCAAACTCAAACTCATTAGAGATTATGTTCATAATACATTAATATTTCATATTTCTTATATGAAATTTCATGTTTTCCATAGGTTCCATATTGAATTATAAAATCCTTCTCTTTCACCATTTTATCGTCATTCTTCTCTTTTTCACCATGCATCTTATTATACTACCAAACTATGTTCATCTGGATACTTGGTTAGGGCATCCAGAAGAAGTATAGTCATTAGTTCCATACTAGCTTAGCTCAATACCCAAATACTTGACCAGAGTATCTAGATACTAAGTTCAGTCAGTATGCACATCATTTAGGTTATATTCAACATCGACATTATCAATTAGTCCTAGATCCTATTGTCCCTGTAGACTCATCTAACCTAGGCTCTGATACCATGTCTGTCGGGACCCACTCTTTTGATCAGCACAAATACCAACCATTAGATGTAATCCCAAAACCTAAACCCAGATTATAAAATAAAATAATGAATTCTCGACAAAGGCGATTAAACAGTATACGAAAAAGTTAGATAAATTTGTCCTTTTTCTTTCTTCACAAACTCATAAATCAACTTCACATCAAGGACATCACATTCAGATATCACAAATCATATTCAACTCCATTAAATCTAGAATCAAATCTTATTCTCATATGCGGTTCAATTTACATCAAATACATGTACATTGATGAACAAACTTAATCTACAACCCATCCCGGGAAAGAGAGAGTATAGGGACATTCTAATCTATCTAGATTATACTATTTATATCTTCTTTGTCACGACCTCTCCGCTGGATACCATTATACCTAAAAACATTTCAAACAACCTCATGAGACTCATATAGAGCCCCAGTGAGTGGATACCTCCCACTCAAGCTAGGTACATGCATCAGCATCAGATTAAGTATAAAACTTAAAAGAAACATGCAGATATTGAAAAGTATAGCAAATAGTTCTATAATGAGTCAAATATATCTTGCAATGGTAATCTAATCCAATAGATAAGGTAATCATGTAAACCAATTATAACTTTTAAACAATTTTTAAAGCATGTCTATGAACAAATCAACAGATACTTCTTAGTTCAGATTAAGAATCCTAATGCATGAGTAATAAGTAACATCCCTGGCCTGGGTTATGTTTTAACCCTGGGAGTTTTGCTTAAGCAAGTTAATTAGATCCTTAATTTTATCTTGTTAAAAGTAACTGAGGCTCAAGAGGATCTTATATTTCAATTTTGGTTCTGTTTGAATAATGTTGAAGCAATGTTTGCTTATTTTGGACTAAAGTGCAAATTACCAAAGTTGAGGGGTTAACTTGCAAATGTTACATGAGTAAATATTCCTCATATGATGAAGCATAATGAGAATGTAAATGATGCAGTGGTATGGCTTGAGAAAGCCTGAGTACCAAGAAAGAGCTGATAATGCAATGTTTGTGCATTAAAACCTAGTTTTGGGGTAAAGTGTAATTTACCTAAAACCTAGGGTTCAATATGCAAATTACCACTTCAAAATAGTCCCTAATGTTTCTTGTCATTATATAGAGCAAAGAAAATGAGAGGGGCGCCTCATTGGATTTAATTTGGAGGAGAGAGAACCTTGATATTAAAATAATCAAGATTTATGCATAATTGAAATCCTAATTCAATTTAATGCAAAAAGAAATATATTAATTAAAGATCCCTTCAACCATAAGTTTAAGGATTAATTTGGAAAAGGGTTGGACGAGCTTGTGCCTTGAAAAGGCACGAAAATATCCAAAGGAAGTGGTTAACTCACTCACACTATTATAAGAAAAAGAAATATCCACTCACTTATGGATATTATTATAAAATGATTTAAGGTGCTTAATTTTCTTTTCTTTAAATCATGGATAATTGAGATGAATAAGAGTCAAAGAGGATATCCTCGTCCCTAAGGAAGAGAAGGGGGCAAGTGGCAAGGATTTGGGGGATATAATTCATACTTTCTCTCTCCTAATTGAATGTTTAATAAAAATTGCATATAAGCTCATTTATCCATAGAGTAAAGGGGGGATTTCGAATTCACTTCCACCCTTTGCTTGCAAAACGACCTTGGGAGCTTGGGAGAAAGAGGAGAACGAGTCCCAACCTATTGGTAAGCTTATTGACTCTTTTTCACCTTGAATCCATGGTGGAAATCACAAATCAATGCATGATTTCTTCTTATTCTGATTCCCTTTTCAATTCTAACCATTCCTTTTCACTCAAAAGCTTGGGGACAAGCCTTAGGGATAGTGAAAGGAGTTGCATCCACCATTTTTGACGTGAGCTTGAAGCTTTGGAGCTCAATTCTAGGTGGGTTTTATAACTTGAACTCTTAATATTGATATTACATTCAATTCCTTATCAAATGATGATCCTTTCTTCATTCTCAAAATTTAATTTGGTTGATTGATGCAATCACCATGAAAATCATAGAACGTTTCATGGGTTTCGAGCTTGATGGTGATTAAATCATCATAAGAACACACCTCCTCAAATATCCCTTGTAAAAAGTTTCAACAATAGGCTCCAATCGGTTTCACCAAACCGTTTGGTGACCAAACAGTTTGCAAACCGTTTGGAGTTTTGGTCCTCCAAACCATTTACAGGAGTTGACCATTTGGATGGGTTGACTGTTTGAGGTCATAACCCTAATACATGTTGAATGATGATCTAATGGATCCAATTGATTAATTCAATACATACACAATCGTCAAGTAGCAAACCCTAATCGGGTTAAGTGCTGATTTTGCAATTGATTATTTTAGAACTTTGGGTCGATTAACCCAAACGGTCTCAAGACCGTTTGGAGATCACCCAAATGGTCTCAAGACCGTTTGGAGGTCAACCAAGACTGTTTGGAGGTCTAGGGTTGAGTATGGTTGAGTAATTGAAAACCCAAAGATACCAAATTGAAATACAATCAATATCTAAATTGATGATCAATCCAATGATGCAAACCCTAATTGATTTTCACATATTTCAATGACAAGTTGGGAAAATGGTCTCACGACCATTTAGAGGTCATCCAAACAAACTCAAGACCTTTTAGAGGTCTCCTAAACGACCTCAAGACTGATTGAGATCAAGTCATATCATAAGTTGATGATAATTTACTGATTTTGATTGAATTAGTTTCACAATGGTAACCATTGAAGGTTCCTCGATTTCAAAACCCTATTTGATGGTTTCTTGATTATAAACCTTAGTTTAATTGGGTTTAAAACCCTGATTGATGGTCTAATTGAGGGGTGATTCTATGGTTCAATTGATGAATGAATCATGTATTCAATTGAAAGGCAGTGCATGGGTTGAAACCTTGAAATGATTAAGTGTTGAAACACCTTTTTGGTCCATTCGGTTTTGAGAGGGTTTGGATCAAATGGTCTCAAGACCGTTTGAGTCCAAATGGTCTCACGATCGTTTGAGTCCAAACAGTCTCATGACCGTTTGAGTCCAAACAGTCTCTAGACCGTTTGGGACCAAACGATCCCAAACCATTTGGAGAACCAAGCCCATTCGATTTCTAGGGCAACTTGCCCAAACGGTTTCAAACCGTTTAAAGATCAAAAGGGGTCAAGATCATTTGGTGATTTAGAGTGATCAAATAAATTGATAACTTAATGAGATGAAGGATCAATTGACCCTAAATTTGTTACTAATTTATCTTAAAGAAAATTACTAGGGTTGTACCTTTAGGGTACCAAGTGATTGGTAATATTAGATGAGTTAATCCTTGAAGCTTAGATAAGTAATACTTCAACCCTAATTGAATGTACTTAATTAAATGGTTGGTTGACCTAATCTAATCAAGTTTGACATAGTCAATATCCTAGAGAGGATGAAAGAGAGAGGAATCCATACATGTAGAATAATCATGTAATGGATAAGCCTCAATACCTTCAGTATTAATAAACTATGAATTTTAGGAAATGATCCATGATAAAGAGATCATGAAACCCTAATCAAGAAGATTGATGAACCTTAACCCTAATTAGGGCAATGCTAGGTATAATCCTAATCTATGGTGAGGAAGTAACCCTAATTAAGGGTAATGACATGTGAAACCCTAATTCAGGGTAATGTAATTCAAAACCATAATTGGTATGAATAGTAAACCCTAAATGTGGGTTATTATATGTGAACCCCTAATCTAGGGTAATGTCATGTGAAACCCTAAACGAGAATAATATTATGTGGAACCCTGAAGAATGATGTGATGTGAGACTCAAATCCAGGGTGATGCCACGTATTGATATATGAAACCCTAGTGATGGTATATTGGTCAATACACTAAAGAAGGTGTGGCTAATATAATTAAGTAAGATGAGAATGTTACACCCATGATGGGTAAAATTGATAAACCATTTAAATGGTAATATTGATACCTTAATGAGTTAGGGTATAGGGGACAATATAATGCCTAGATCATTATATGTCTACTCTATACATGTGTAACAACCTTATAAACCTTACAAATATGAGGACATGAAACTCTTAGGAATGATGTATGTAACATTAAATTATGATGTGGATAACATCCTAAGAGTTGAAATACGTAAAGTGGTTGATAACGATTTATTCTATATCAACAATACCTAACAATTGGATAAGTTCATATCATTAAAGATAGCTGAACAATTATAATGTGTAACCTATGCAATACATGATAAAAGTGATATGTTAGTGGATAAAGTATTAAGAGGAAAATACCTTAATACAAGATCATTTGATTATCTTAAGTAAGTTGGAAGTGATGAGAAAATAGATACATCAAGACATTATAGATATCACATTTAGCATTTCAGGGTTGATATACCTTGATGCATCTCAATCCAGCATACTTGGATAAGAAACACATGAAGTGTGTGTTATGTTGTTGTTACAATAAGATTATGATGAGTTTGGTATACCTTGATAAGTATAAGTTAATATATCTTGTGAAAGGGGTTAAGCCAAACTAATGAGTATGATGTAATCATACCATGGTAAAGATGAGAGATGAACTTATACCCTGTATTGATAATCCTTAAATGATATATGATGAGAGTAATAAGCATGAGTAAATATTTGTGATATCAATAGATGCTCCTAGAGGAGTGGAGCAATATCTTAGGGTTGGATAGATAATATAAACATGAAACCCTAATTAATGTGAAATGGGAAATCCTAACCCTAAATTGGGTAATAGAATGGAAAATCCTATTTGATAGTAAACCCTAATCCTGAAAAAGGAATGGTGGTGTTACTAGTGTATCACATGATGTGATAAGTCACTTTCATGATTGTTATCATGTCTATTAACCATGCAGATATCATAGCCAGATTTGAGCTATGAAAATTATATAATGAAAATGTTGATTGGCCTTGTGTGCCTTAATGTTGTTGTTGCTTAGTAAAAGTAACAAAATGTGCATGGACTTCATGAGTCATATGAGTAAGTTGTTGCCTAGTGAAAGGTAACAAGATACTTAATGGGCCTTGTGAGCCATGTGAAATACTTGTGTAACAAGTATCATGTATACCTCAGTCTGAGGACCTAGAGGTAATAGTTACCTAACAAGTGGTAATAGTGATTAGTGATGAACTGAGGGTATGAATACCCAGATTTGATAAGTATGATAATGATGTTGTTTAAAGATGTGAACTTTCAAGAAATGAAATGAGGGACTGAGATCCCAATGTCTTATAAAGACTGAGGAGTGATTTATGAAAATAGTACATGTTTCTTTGTAGCATTTGTCTGAATAAGTTATGTTTGAGAACTTTACTGATGCTAAAAGAATATGCTAATGTACTTAATTAATCAAGTAAAGTCATATCATGTAGAGCCCTGACCATAGATCCATCATCGTCAGTAATTTGGTGATGGTGAAATGGGTGCTCCGCGGAAAAACCTGGAACGCATATTTTGAATATGTGGGGGTAATGGGTGAATATATCCTTACGTCCTTATGAGGGAATTGATGGAAGGTAAACATTAAACCTCTCAATCCTTCATTATATGTGTTGGGATGGATGTATCACAAATCTCACGATGATTGGGATAGATGCAGTACACATCTCCCAATGATATTAATGTCGGATCGATGGAGGTAAACATGAAATCTCTCGATCGCGAAGAGAGTGCAACACGCCACTATAACTCTATAGCGAAGTTATCAGTATACCCTGGAAAGCTATATTGAGTAGTTGACCTAGTCCTGCTTGTAGTCTTGCACTGACCGAGATGTGGGAGGTCTTGGAAGCCGGACCTTCCATTGACCTTGTATGGTACCGATTTTGACTTCGCAGTGGTCGGTTGGAGTATGAGCGGTATACCTCATCTCCTCAGGGCATAAGTGTGATTGTAAAATGTAATCAGTCGTATAGCATGTTTGCTTAAGGATTGAATATGGAAATACATTGGCTGATGTTACATTTCTTTTATGCATCTCTAGTTGATAGATGTTATTCATATCTCTTTATACTCATTACATGTAGGTGGATGAATTATGATTTTACCATGGATAGATGCAATGCTCTCCTTAGGAAAGGAGATTACTTTACTATGTTCATTCAATGATTAATATTGTTGTTGATATATATAAAAACTCTTATTCAGTTTTATTATAATAAACTACTATAATAATGTTTTTCCAGAGAGTTATATCTCCCGCTGGGGCAATTTCTAATTGTCTCACCCCCATGGGATCCAATGATTTTAGGTAGACGCAGACGAAGAGGCAGAAACCCTATAGCAGAAAAAGAACAACAGTAGCATCAGTGACAGCAGTAATATCTCAGGTGGAGATACTGCCTCTCAAGTCATATAGTTAGTAGTCCTATGTGTCATCTCTGTACTCTCAGGTCCTCGAAGTTTATAGTATTGGTATTTATGTCCTGAGAGCCAATCATGGGATGATTGGTGGGATACATTAAGATTGATTTGATAAACATCAAAGGCAAGCTTTCAATTCTTTCTGGTTCAGTCATATGAGATAGTGATAGAACAGATTGAATGTCTAGAGAATGACAATACTCAATGACGTATGCTTTCAGGTTGAGGACCTAAACGATGAGATCATACAAATGCTAAGAGTTTGTACATTCTTGTTATGTCCCTAGTCAGTTGTCATTGTGGAAGGTAGATAGATAGCAATGACACACAAGACTAGATTGTGGTGTTGGTTGATGACAGAATCTCATTAGTCATGATATAGAGATATCAAACCAAACACATAGGTACTTGTTAAAGAACAAGTGTACCGGACAAACCCATCGTGAGTTTGACACATGTAACCATGACATGGTAGTCACAGTCAGTACTCACAGTGATGGTGGTGAGTGTGATTCTTTGACCTGAAATCACTACACTCAACACATGTCATTGGGCACACTTTGACATCATCAAACGCAGTCCTGAAACATGGGTTGTTATAAAGGTGATGATTGGGTGGCTTTGACACATGGGGTTTTTGAGGGGTGAGTGATAGATATGGGATTTGTCCCTCCTGAGGGAGTATGATATCCATGGCCACTTGATGAGTAGGATTGAGAAAGGCGTGCACGCATGTGTGAATCAATATGTGATATCGATGTCATACATATCTCTTCCAATCTACTCTGAGATCATGAAAGTGAATGAACGTTGACAGGATGACTGTTCCATGCCTTGAATTCATTCAGGATATCAGTGACAAAGGAATTATACATTCACTGTAACACCATTCACGGATTGTAGGATTGAAAGTTGTTCTCCAACTTTCTATTTCACTTGGGTAGCACTGATGTGTGACTAGGCACCGCTCTTTGCTTGTGAAGTCATAAATGTTATGGACTTTCACTGCCAATGTGAAATTGACCTGCAGGGTCACACACATAGGATTTAACCTGGAAGAGGAGTTTTGTCCACAAACAATGTTTAGATTGATTACTAAAGGAGTTTAGTAGTTCAATTAAACACTCAATTAATTGATAGCTCAATATCATAATGTTCAAGGTGTTGGACACATTGATTGGAGTATCAGATTGATTGAAATTGCAATTGACTGATTCTGTACAATCTTCACTCCCAACCGATCGGCTCATGTGATGAACCGATCGGCTCAGCTTGGTGAACCGATCGACTCAGGTTGTGAGTCGATCAGCTCATGGATAGGGTGAAACGATTGCTTCAAGTGTTGAAATTATTGGTTAAACGGTTGCAACCGAGCAAGTTGGGAAAGTAGGATTGGTGAGAAATTTCCTTTCGTTTCACTTGCCCAATTTGATTGGAACAAGGATTGGTATTTGATACCAATTAGAAACAAAAGAGGAAAAGTCAATCGGGAACTGACCAGGACCACGAACCGACCAGTTCAGAAGTGAACTGACCGTTTCATGGGTCCCAACTGATCGGTTGAGGTGTCAACCGACCAGCCTCAGGTCCCCAACCGACTGTTTCAGAAATGAAACGATCGGTTCAGGTTGCACAGTTGGTTGTTTTTTGTGGAAAATCTCAAACCCTTCTACTCCTACTTTAGTACCGCATTGCCTGGGATAGAGAACCCTATCCCATGACCCTCCTAAATATACGGGTATTGGGGGCTTCTCGAAGAACAACACAGTGCAACCAGTTGCTCTGTAAAGTTGTCGTTCTCTCTGGTTTTGGTAACCGAGAGAGCCCGAGCAAGTGCTACCCGATAAGGGAGGCACAGCAAAGGAAAGACAACTACAGAATGCGACTGGTGGTAGGAGAGTGTGTCAGTGACTAGTACACTGACAGGAGGGTGCGACTCCTTCCAATTCCTTGTGGGACAAGGAGATTGGAGTTCCAGGTGGTCCGTGTGGACTACTTTAGAGGCGGGAGATTTCTGCCTCTCAGAGGACAGTTGTCAATACCGACAGTCCTGGTGAGACCAGGAGTCGTTAGTCCTGGTGCGACCAGGAGCTGCACAGACACCGTCCAAGATCAAAGGTGAAGACTGTGCAAGCCGCGAGGTATTGTCGCCGAGCAAGCCTCGGGACAAGGTATGATTCCACAAACCATCCTTTCCTATTTTATAGAAGTTGACGTGTTTCCTTGTTCTGGGTTTGGGTAGGAGAAAATTTTATTTCCGCTACCTTCTTTGCCTCCCCTAAAACCCAATAGTGGTATCAGAGCCACGTCAACTGCTTTATACTTTAGGATTATCGATATGATCGATTTTGGTTTGTCGCCTTTATTTATTGCATACAATGCGAATAAAATTGGGTTTATGCATGTCCAATCCTAAATCCAAAAATCCCAATTTACATATATGATATGTATTATGAATGCACTCGATATGTGTCACCCTTAAACGAGTTTTGTAGTGGATGTATAGTGTGGTTATGGCCAATAAACCGTATCTGTGTATGGTTGTATGTGGTTGCTTGCATCTCAGTCTGCGCACCGATCTTCCTTCTCCTATTCCTTATGTAACTCGAAATAATTTGAGATTTCTTTCCTACCTTTTCTCCCCTTGAATGTAACTCAAGGTTTCTCTTTTTACAATGTAAAATAGGATAGAATTTTATTTCCTGTTATGTCAAAGAACAGAGGACATCCTGATGACAGCTGAGACGATCGGTTCAAGGCGTGAACTGATCGGTTGATGTTCCAGACGATCGGTTCAAGGAGTGAGCCGATCGGTTGATGACCGGTTTGAGGAGCAAGACGAGTGAGTGGCGGCCATGATGAGATGCATGATGACCAGGTGAACTAGTCGGTTGGAGGAGCCAACCAATCGGCTGGTGGCACCCAGCCGACCGGCCTGATGGCGAGCCGATCAGTCATGTGATAAGTTGATCAAACCCAGAAAGGCAAAGCACAGAGTTTATCTTGTATAGGTTGCATGTGATGTAGACCTAGATGACTGTGATTCCTCTGGGCTCGAGGAATCACATTAGGATGGCCATAATCATCGCTTTTATCATTTTGCATGTTTTCTATGGGATATAGCATGTATATGATACGTACTATATATTGTGGTGATTGGATATGTATATGTATATAAAACTAAATCCCTCATTACATATTAAGTTTTAGATGCCTTCCAAATGTGACACACGTGAAAAGCTTGATCGACCAAGTGTGGGCACGCCCAAGCATGGTGCACCGTCTATCTCGTGGAAGCGTGAAGGATGGATATGTGGGTCTTCCCAAGCAGGGTGCATATTCATCATGTTGGCTTTGGGTCAGACTTAACATGGTGACCTAGATATGATCTAGCACCTTGAGGCATGGAGATGATCATGGCAAGGAGTTGCATATGACATCTTATCAAGAGTTGCATATGATGCAATTGGCAAGAGTTGCCTACCTGAGAGATCTAAGTTGTGGGTGACAGCCCAGGTTGGTCCATGACTTAGAGGATTTCAGGATCTTGCCCACTAGAATGTTGTACACTACAATCTTCCAAATTGATGGTGAGGGCTATCAATTTGAAGTAAAATAGTGGGAGCAATAATTAATTAAAGGCCTAATTATATCGTCAACTTTTCAAATCAATCAATTAAGTCAAAACTGAGTTTTTGGACTAAAATTGCATATTTCCTTTTGTAGTACAAATGACAACAAACAACAATCACTTTTTTTTGCGATCGGTCCTTGAAAAGGATAGGCTAAATGGGACAAACTTCCACGACTAGTATAGGACATTGAGAATTGTTCTCACTCAAGAGAGAAAGCTCTATGTCCTGGATACTCCAATTCCAGAGGAACCTGCTCCTAATGCACCAAAGGCAGAAAGGGATGCTTACAAGAAGCATTCTGATGATGCCATTGATGCAAAGTGCTTGATGTTGTGCTCTATGAACCACGAGTTGTAGAGACAACATGAGAACATGGGTGTCATTGAGATGATTCAGCATCTCAGGAACATGTATGAAGATCAAGCACGGCAAGAGAGATACGAAGTCTCAAGGGCACTGTTCAAGTGCGTCATGACAGAAGGAGATCTAGTTGGTCCTCACACACTCAAGATGATTGGGTATGTCGAGAACCTGACAAGATTGGGATTTCCACTGAGCCAAGAGATGGCTACTAACTTAATACTGCAATCGTTGCCAGAATCATACAGTCAGTTTGTGATGAACTACAACATGAACAACTTTGATAGGCCACTGTCAGAGTTGTTGGGCATGTTGAGGACAGCCGAGACACAGATGAAGAAGGACAAGCCTAAGTCTGTGATGGTGATCACGAACAAGAAAGGCAAGTCCAAGTGCAAGGGCAAGGGCAAAGCTAAGAAAGGTTCTGATGCTAGCCAGGAGCCTAAGTCGACTTCAGCTCTCAAGGCCAAGGGAGGCGTGACCAAGAAAGGCAATTGCCACCATTGTCAAAAGCCAGGACATTGGAAAAGGAATTGTCCTCTCTATCTGGAAGAACAAAAGAAGAAGGAGGCGACAGATGTCTCTACTTAAAGGTGTCATGAAAGTAAACTTGTAACACTTTTGAGGTATATGATACCAAGATGTAAAGTGTAAAGCACTCAATAAATGGGGCAAGTGTTTCTGCCATAGATAGGAGTACTTTAGTTTATTTTCAGCCTAAAAGGCATGTAATACAGTTTTGAACTGCTATTTCATATTTGCCAATAGATAGACACACTTTATTTTTGCATATTGTATGACAATGAAGGCAATTAATAAAGAGATGTTTCAATATGATCTTTGTGGCAATGCCTTATTTATCTTGTGGTATTTGATATGCATAAGATAAAATGATACCTAAAAGTTATAGATAACTCAAACAATCAAATTAGCATCAATCATGAGAAATTCATTTCTAGTTTCCATGTGATGGATAAATCTAGACTCTTTTGGTTAGAGAACCAGTAAGAGACATGAATATCTTGGACATGATTAATCAATCTTCACTAAAGGTAGTGGGAGAATGATTATCCTATTAGGTATGATACATGTGATGTATTTACATACCTATTGGAACAAATGCTAATACTTCAAATGGTGTTTAGAGAAATACCAATATGAATATCTTGAAGTGTCAAGATTATCATTGATGAAGTACAAATTTGGTAAAGTATTAATTCTTGATGAGATCAACGAATGAAATACTTGGACCAAATGTTTGAGATCCTTCTGAGTGGTTATGATAGTATATCATAGTGAACTCATGATTAAGGCATGGTGATGTCTAAATCATGAAGGAATCATACTCTAAGGAGTCAGAGAATGATTATCTAATAACTAAATTCTTCTTAATAAAAGAATACCCCTCACTAATAAAAGAAATTGAGAATCACAAGGGTTGTGAATTCTTATATCCTTACACCTCAATTATCTATGTGATGAGTTGTTCATGTGATGAGTCAACTATCTAGATGAATATGAGGAACCGAATTTTGAGTTATGGTTTATGACCATTTCATCCTAAATGACATCCATGTGAAGCATAAGGTATGACCTTGATGGTAGCACCCATTGGATGAAATCCATAAGTGCAAATGAATCTTAAGTGTTAAGACACATGGATAACATTTTCAGAAGGATGATGTTTTTTGTTTGCAACATAATGACTAAGACATTTGACATATGGATACTAAAACTGCATTCCTATGAGGAATAAAACAAGGATGTGTACATGACACAACCTATAAGGTTTATGAATCCACTAATGCAAATGAAGTCTATAAGTTACAATGGACTAATCAATGTGATTGATTGAGTACAAGCAACTCAGAATTGGATCTTTACTTTGATGATATAGTCAAAGGGTTTGACTGATATGTCAAAGATAAAGAAGGGATCTCTGATTTAGTGGGAGCATATTCACATTCCACATGTTGATGTGAAATGGAAATGTTCTAGAATGGAAATCCAAAAGTAGAAATTATCTTGAAGGAAGATAGAGATGTTCCCTATGTAATAGGAATAGAGATCTATAGAGATAGTTCTCGAAAACCTCTTGACCTGAAAAGAGAAAACATACATTGGCAATCTGTACTGAAGGGTTCAGTATGCATAGATTCACTGGGAGAAAACTGAAAACTACTAGAGGGGGGGTGAATAGAGTTTTATAGTGATTTTAAAAATTTATTTAACTCAAACAACTTAAATTGAGATTAGAAGAAGGAGACAGGCGTTTAGAGTGGTTCCAACTATAGCAAATACTATAGTTGTCAGTCCACTACCCGGTTGCTTACCCAACCGGGATTTGAAAGTATTTATTTTATTACCTCTCGAGGATTTATACAAAATACAATACTTTCAACCACACCCTTTGAACAGCCTTCACTTGAAGTAGGTGCACCAACCCTGAGGTAGCCTTCTTGAAGTAACTCCAAGCTCCCCCTTGAAGTAGCCTTCCTCTCTAGAAGTAACCTCCCGTTGCACCAGCCTTCTGAAGTAGCTCAAAGTCTCCTTCTTCGCCAAGAAGATCTTCACCCTCTCTAATCCGCAGCCTCCAACCTAGGAGTAGCAAGGAGAGTACAAACAATAATAGGGAATAAGAAAGAAAAAGGAAATTACAACTTATCCTTTACAGCCCAAGGCTTGATTTGCCTAGATCAAGCGTATAGATCTCCTAACCAAGTATGTGAACTTGTGATTGCAGTGGGTAGGAGATACTAGCCTATAGGACACGAATTTGAGCTAAGGAGAAAGTAGGCCAATGATCACAATGCTCAAATTGCTTGCAACAGATTGCTCAAGTATGCTCAAGTATTTCTCAAGTGTAGCAAGTGTAGAAACAAGTGAGTTTAGGTGTCCTATGGCTTGTCCTATTTATAGGAATGGCCTAAGGAAGCTTAAGGACATTCTAGACAACTTCTAGGGGTTTCTAAGTGCTTAACTAGCCGTTAGGTACAAAGTTGTTGCTTTAACAATGGCTAATTAATTAAGTCTGCAGTTGCTGTCAGAGACCATCGCGGTCGACAAATGGTCGACCGAGACACCTACTCGGTCGAACTTTTGTCGACCGACAGGCTCTCTGGAACAAGAGATTTGCAACGCCTTTCATCAACTGCCAACTAACTTGTCTGTTGTGTCTAACGGCTACTTTGGATCTTTCTCGGTCGAGAAGATTGTCGACCGAGAGTGTCTCGGTCGAGGAGTTTGTCGACCGAGATTGATCCTGTTTCAAGGTTTCAATTTAGGCACTAATTATGTGTGTAAGTGTGCATAAGTAATCCTATTTGAATGGGATGACTTGTCTAACTGTGGTGTTTAGCTAGGGAGAATCTAACGCTTGATTTACATGCAATTCTAAGTACTTGTACATTATAATTTTTGTAAAAGTTTTTACAACAGTGATTACATTGCATGAAAATATAAATATGTAAGCTTGTAGATATTCCCTTGTTGCTTTGTCATCCTGCACACTCAAGTAGCTCGTTAGATTAATAAGAATGAAATGTTTGTCATAATCAAAACAAAGGGATTTATAGATGTCCATTTAGCCAACAATCTCCCCCTTTTTGAAGATGACAAACATTTCCAAAATATAAATAAAGGAAATATAAGACATATGAGTTTCATACCTTTAGATTACCTTTTGTAGCTTTTTCTCTTGTGTATAAAATGTGTGCTTATTATTCCCCATGAATTATGGAACATGAAATCCAGATCATTTGGGAATATAGCAACTTTCAATGTAAAGCCAAGAGTTTATTTATGAAAACTCATTAATTGAGTTTTACATAATTACTAAATTTTAGTTTTATATTTATCTCTCCCCCTTTGTCATTTCAAAAAGATAACCGTTAAGAATAAAAACTCCCCCTTAATTAGATATCCCATCAAATCTAATGGAAAAGATGTCCATTAAAAACCAAAAATGTAAACAAGAGCTTTTTAAGTAGCACAAATATCAAAGAAAACATCCTCCAAAGGAGTGATAAGTAATTGATTCCTAATGTTGTTAAATTGATCTAGTGGAAGCGGTTTTGTAAAAATATCAGCCAATTGATCTTCCGTATCAACATGATGAAGGGAAACATGATTTTTGGAGATGTGATCCCTTAAAAAATGATGACGGATTTCAATATGTTTAGCTCGGCTGTGTAAAATAGGATTGTGTGCTAAGTTTATGGTGCTTGTGTTGTCACAAAAAATAGGCGTAGATGAAGGATTAAAACCATAATCGCTTAACACTTGTTGCATATAAAGCACTTGAGCACAACAAGACCCAGCTGCCATATATTCAGCTTCAGTTGTAGATAGGGCAATCGTATTTTGTTTCTTGCTAAACCAAGATACTAAAGCTCTCCCTAATAAGAAACAGCCACCACTAGTACTCTTGCGATCAAGTCGACAACCGGCATAATCCGCATCAGTATAAGCTTTGAAATCCAAGGATTGTCCTTTTGGATACCATAAACCAAAGCAAGTAGTACCGGCTAGGTAACGAAGAATTCGTTTAACTGCTAGAAAATGAGAATGCATAGGTTGTGATTGAAATCGAGCAAAAAGACCAACAGAAAACATAATGTCCGGTCTAGAAGCCGTTAAGTAAAGCAAACTGCCAATCATGGCTCTATATAAGGAATCATCAATAGGTTCCCCATTTTCATCCTTATCAATTTTGACAGAAGTAGCCATAGGAGTAGTAGCATGTTTGCATTGATCCATCCCAAAACGTTTTAAGAGTTCTTTAGTATATTTTTCTTGGCTTATGAAAATTCCTGCAGGTGTTTGCTTAATTTGAAAACCAAGAAAGAAAGTTAGTTCACCCATGAGGCTCATTTCAAATTCTTTTTGCATAATATCACTGAATTGTGTGCACAATGAATCATTTGAAGCTCCAAAAATAATGTCATCAACATATATTTGCACAACTAGGAAATCAGATGTATATGTTTTGAAAAATAAAGTAGAATCTGAATTTCCAATAGAAAAACCATTATCAAAAAGATATGTTCTGAGCCTTTCATACCAATTTCTAGGTGCTTGTTTTAAACCATAAAGTGCTTTCTTAAGTTTATAAACATAGTCACCTTTTTCCGGTATTTCAAAGCCTGGTGGTTGGGCAACATAAACTTCTTCTTGAATGATGCCATTTAGAAATGCACTTTTGACATCCATTTGATAGAGCTTAATGTTTTTATGGGCAGCAATAGCTAGTAACATCCTAATAGCTTCAAGTCTAGCTACGGGTGCATATGTTTCATCAAAATCTATTCCTTCTTGTTGATTATATCCTTGTGCTACTAAACGAGCTTTATTCCTTATTACTTCTCCTGACTCATTTAGCTTGTTCCTAAAAACCCATTTAGTTCCTATTATGGTTTTATCTTGTGGTTTAGGAACTAAATCCCATACATCATTTTTAGTGAATTGATTCAATTCTTCTTGCATGGCAATTATTCAATAATCATCCTTAAGAGCTTCGGATATCTTTTTAGGTTCAATGATAGAAACAAAAGCCATGTTTGCTACATCTTTGAAGGAAGACCGAGTTTTGACTTTATCATTTGGATCTCCAATAATCAGTTCTTGGGGATGATCCTTGATAAGCCTAGGTGTAGGTTGTGTTTCAACTTGGGGATTGGATGTAGTAATTTTTTCATTATCATTTGGTATGGTTAAATTTTCGAATTGATTAGTGAGATTAGTAATTTCTAGATTTTCAGATTTTGACTCCTCATGAAAAGAAACATGAATGGATTCCTCAACTTTTCTAGAGATAGTGTTATATACTCTAAAAGCTTTGCTAGAAGTGGAATATCCCAAAAAGAATGCTTTGTGTGATTTAGAATCAAATTTGTCTCTATCATCTTTGGTATTTAAAATGTAGCATGTGGAGCCAAAAGTATGAAAGTAGTCAACTCTAGGTTTCTTAGAATGTATTATTTCATATGGAGTTTTCTTCAAATGAGAGTGAACAGTTACTCTATTTAGCACATAACAAGCAGTGTTTACAGCTTCAGCCCAAAAGGTTTTAGGTGTGTTGTGTTCAAGCATCATGGTTCTAGCCATTTCTTGTAGGGATCGATTTTTCCTTTCAACTATACCATTTTGTTGTGGGGTACGTGGAGCCGAGAAATTATGAGTATACCCTTGAGATGTACAAAAGGCCTCAAATGTATGATTTTCAAATTCCCCACCATGATCACTTCTAATGGTACATATTTTATTTTGTAAGAGATTTTCAATCTTGGAACAAAGTTGCATAAAAACATGAATAGTATCATCTTTAGTTGCAATAAAATGTACCCATGTATATCTACTATAATCATCAATGATAACAAAATAGTATCTCTTACCACCGATTGATTGTGTCCTCATTGGTCCAAAAAAAACCATTGGAATTAATTCTAATGATCTACTGGTGCTAAGTACATGTTTTGATTTGAAAGATGTTTTGGTTTGCTTTCCCATTGTGCATGGTTCACAGTTTTCAACTTGATCAAAAGATAAAGTAGGCAATCCTCGAACAAGATCATATTTCACTAACTTTTTGATAACATGTGAACTAGCATGTCCTAGCTTTTTATGCCATATTTGTAAGGTATTGTCATTTGCAAGCAAGCATTTTCCCACTACTGTTTTCATAGAGTTAGGTTTAAGAATATAAAGATTTCCAACTCTATTTCCTTCATAAACAACATTTGTAGTATTTTCCATTAATAACTTGCAGCAGGTTTTGTTAAATAACACATCATAACCACTATCACATAATTGACTAACACTTATCAAGTTATGGTGCAAACCATCAACAAGTAGAACATTCTTAATTTCGAGGTTTGTACCAACATTACCTATTCCAACGATTTTGCCCTTACCATTGTCTCCAAAAGTGACTGTTCCACTTTTCTTTTCTTCAAAAGTTTGGAATGCATCCTTGTTTCCGGTCATATGTTTGGAACATCCACTGTCAACCACCCATTCCTGCATTAAAATGTAGATTTTGGTACCCATGTGATGGTCCGATATGGTTAGAATCATTTAAATACAGATTTGTATAAAAGTTCTGAATCAGAAGTCCAGTCGGTCGACAATTGTTCGACCGACATTTGTCTCGGTCGACAATTTGTCGATCGAGAAGGTTACTGTATTACAAGCAAAGAAACGCAGAAATTTGCTCGGTTGACCAATTTTCGACCGAAAAAAGGTGCTGTAAATTTTGATTTGTTAAAGACATCCAGTCGGTCGACAATATTTCGACCGATCCAAAGCTCGGTCGACAATACTTCGACCGACAAGGTTTCTATTTCAGTACAATAATGCAGAAAAATAACAATATGCATGACACCTTTTGTTTAGTTGAGATAAGACAATATAAATAGCAAAATAAAGCATTTGGTCATATCTCAACTACATTCCACTCTACTAAGTTTGGAGTTTTGGGATCCAAACTAAGTCGGACTCCTTAGTCTTGTAGGGGCATGAAAAGGAATAGTGTCCAAGACGTAAGCAGAAATGGCAAGTAATAAAATCAACTTCATTTCTCTTTCTAGCCATTGTATTTTTAGGTACAAACCTAGTTTGAGTTCTTTTGGGTTGATTTTTCTTTGGCGCATATCCCAAACCTTTTCTTCCATTGAAAACAGTGCCAACTCTTAGTATGTTATCAAGTATATCTTTTCTTCTTAACTCATAAAGTTCTCTTTGCAACATAGCAATGTCATTCATTTTCTTGTGTAGATCTTTTCTTGCTTGATCTAAATCAGAAAACAATGAGTCCTTTTCCTTTACAAGATTATCATAGTCCGAATGGTTACACAAAATAGGCTGAGTTTGAAAATCTTGTAGTTTAGCTAACAATTTAGTCTTTTCTTTAGAAAGAAAATCAACATTTGTTTCTAAAGTGAGTAGCTTTCTAGTACAATCATCTAAAGATGTTTTTAAAGATAAATTCTCAAGATCAGTGTTGTTCTTTTCAGAAGAAAGTTTATCTAATTTGGCAATGAGCTCATCATTTGATTTTATAGCCTTCTTTAGTTTCTTCTTGGCATCAATATATTTATCATGAGTTTCTTGTAAATTAGTAACTAACTCTTCTTTAGGAAGATCGATTAGGCTTACCTCTTGAGAGTCTTCATTGTCTTCTCTTGCCATTAGACATTCCACCTCTTCTCCGCTTTCACTCTCACTTGACTCATCCCATGCAGCTTTATAGGCCTTTTCTCCTTTCTTCTTGTGTGAACTTTTCTTTCCCTTCTTTGCTTTGGGACATTCATTTTTGAAATGCCCTTTCTTCCCACATTCAAAGCACCTGGGAGGGGTAGAAGAACTAGAAATTTCGTTAGATTTAAACCTTTTATATTTCTTACCGTTGACGATCAAGGCTTCTTCTCCTTCTTCTTCACTTGACTCCTCACTTTCTTGTGTGACGACTTTTGAAGCTTTGAGAGCCACATCCTTCTTCTTCCCACTTTGACGTTCACGTTCTCTTCTTTCTTCCTCTTCTAGATCTGCCTCATGAGCTTCTAAATTGCCGATGAGTTGCTCCATTTTGAGTCGAGTGAGGTCGTTTGCTTCTTCAATGGCTGTCACCTTTGGCTTGTATTTTGGAGGGAGTGATCAAAGGATTTTTGATACCTGATCTTCCTCAAGGATAGGTTTTCCTAGTGCACTTAAACCATTAACAATGGTAGAGAATTTTGAAAACATTTCACTAATAGATTCATTAGGATCCATACAAAAATGTTCAAGCTTCGTTTTAAGCAAGCTAATTTTGGAATTTTTGACTTGGACTGTACCCTCATAGGTTATGGACAGTCTATGCCAAATATCATAAGTTGTATCACAATTTGATATTCTATTAAATTCTCCTACCGAAATAGAACAATATAAGATACTTACAGCTTTTGCATTCATTTGGGCCAGTTTTACCGTGTTTGCATCCCATTCCACAAATTCATTTTGAGGGAGCATATATGGAGTAGACACCATTCTCCATAGATCCCAGTTGATTCCTTGGAAGTAGAATTGCATCCTTCTCTTCCAATATTGGTAGTTTGTTCCATCGAACGCTGGAGGCCTAGCAACAAGTGTCCCTTCAATGTTGAGGTTGTTGAGCACTCCATCACCCATTTCTTCAAGACCTTGTTAGGGTTCCTTGAAGCCTCGCTCTGATACCAACTGAAAACTACTAGAGGGGGGGTGAATATAGTTTTATAGTGATTTTAAAAATTTATTTAACTCAAACAACTTAAATTGAGATTAGAAGAAGGAGACAGGCGTTTAGAGTGGTTCCAACTATAGCAAATACTATAGTTGTCAGTCCACTACCCGGTTGCTTACCCAACCGGGATTTGAAAGTATTTATTTTATTACCTCTCGAGGATTTATAAAAAATACAATACTTTCAACCACACCCTTTGAACAGCCTTCACTTGAAGTAGGTGCACCAACCCTAAGGTAGCCTTCTTGAAGTAACTCCAAGCTCCCCCTTGAAGTAGCCTTCCTCTCTAGAAGTAACCTCCCGTTGCACCAGCCTTCTGAAGTAGCTCAAAGTCTCCTTCTTCGCTAAGAAGATCTTCACCCTCTCCAATCCGCAGCCTCCAATCTAGGAGTAGCAAGGAGAGTACAAACAATAATAGGGAATAAGAAAGAAAAAGGAAATTACAACTTATCCTTTACAGCCCAAGGCTTGATTTGCCTAGATCAAGCGTATAGATCTCCTAACCAAGTATGTGAACTTGTGATTGCAGTGGGTAGGAGATACTATCCTATAGGACACGAATTTGAGCTAAGGAGAAAGTAGGCCAATGATCACAATGCTCAAATTGCTTGCAACAGATTGCTCAAGTATGCTCAAGTATTTCTCAAGTGTAGCAAGTGTAGAAACAAGTGAGTTTAGGTGTCCTATGGCTTGTCCTATTTATAGGAATGGCCTAAGGAAGCTTAAGGACATTCTAGACAACTTCTAGGGGTTTATAAGTGCTTAACTATCCATTAGGTACAAAGTTGTTGCTTTAACAACGGCTAATTAATTAAGTCTGCAGTTGCTGTCAGAGACCATCTCAGTCGACAAATGGTCGACCGAGACACCTACTCGGTCGAACTTTTGTCGACCGACAGGCTCTCTGGAACAAGAGATTTGCAACGTCTTTCATCAACTGCCAACTAACTTGTCTGTTGTGTCTAACGGCTACTTTGGATCTTTCTCGGTCGAGAAGATTGTCGACCGAGAGTGTCTCGGTCGAGGAGTTTGTCGACCGAGATTGATCCTGTTTCAAGGTTTCAATTTAGGCACTAATTATGTGTGTAAGTGTGCATAAGTAATCCTATTTGAATGGGATTACTTGTCTAACTGTGGTGTTTAGCTAGGGAGAATCTAACGCTTGATTTACATGCAATTCTAAGTACTTGTACATTATAATTTTTGTACAAGTTTTTACAACAGTGATTACATTGCATGAAAATATAAATATGTAAGATTGTAGATATTCCCTTGTTTCTTTGTCATCCTGCACACTCAAGTAGCTCGTTAGATTAATAAGAATGAAATGTTTGTCATAATCAAAACAAAGGGATTTATAGATGTCCATTTAACCAACAAAAACCTGTCCATGTTACATGGAGTTAGTATCCCAAGGCCAAGTGTCCAATTCTTATGAAGAATGGGAACACTAAGAATAGATATGGATCTATCATGTATGTAATCATCCCATTATCTTGCATGTATCGACATGGCAAGAACAAAATGCATTCATCATCTTGTATGTAGGACATGGGAATATGATGTGCTCATCCTGATAACTCGTATGTGGGACATGACGAGTGGATGTATGTCTACTTCCAGTAAGGGTTACTGGAATACCATGAGAACTTGATAAATACTTGAGAAGTACTAGTTCTATGGAGATAAGGAAGAGTTCAATGTAAAGAGTTACATTGATACAAACTTCCGAAAGGACAAAAAATTAATCACAATATATATAGGATATATAAAAGTGAAAGTTTGTTGATAATTGGAAGTGTTCCAATAAAACCATTTAAAAGGAAATGTCGAGTATCTGTGTGTTGGAGAACAGCAGTGAATACTATATGGATTTGGAAGTTCATAAGATGAACTTATAGATATTCCGCTCATTTATGACAGGTATGGAATCCTTGATCATGCAATGTGGCTAAAGGTTAGCAAAGGAATACTAGATCGCATATTACGGCAACTCCATCTCATATGTGTGACGTACAGCGAAGAGATGTGAGACATGCAATTTATACTGACGTTGGCAAGGTGTTTCCATTACTCACTATGTTCACACTAGAGCACAATAACATGTGGGACATGTTTGAAGATCACTATGAATATGATTCAAGGGTGATTGGCTCGCAGTGCAAGTGGGAGTCTGTTGGTATGTCTGCCCTGAGAGCCAATCATGGGATGATTGGTGGGATACATTAAGATTGATTTGATAAACATCAAAGGCAAGCTTCTAATTCTTTCTGGTTCAATCATATAAGATAGTGATAGAACAGATTGAATGTCTAGAGAATGACAATACTCAATGACGTATGCTTTCAGGTTGAGGACCTGAACGATGAGATCATACAGATGCTAAGAGTTTGTACATTCTTGTTATGTCCCTAGTCGGATGTCATTATGGAAGGTAGATAGACAACAACGACACACAAGACTAGATTGTGGTGTTGGTTGATGATAGAATCTCATTAGTCATGATATAGAGATATCAAACCAAACATATAGGTACTTGTTAGAGAACAAGTGTACCGGACAGACCCACCGTGAGTTTGACACATGGAACCATGACATGGTAGTCACAGTCAGTACTCATAGTGATGGTGGTGAGTGTGATTCTTTGACCTAAAATCACTACACTCAACACATGTCGTTGGGCACACTTTGACATCATCAAACGTAGTCCTGAAACATGGGTTGTTATAAAGGTGATGATTGGGTGGCTTTGACACATGGGGCTTTTGAGGGGTGAGTGATAGATATGGGATTTGTCCCTCCTGAGGGAGTATGATATCCATGGCCACTTGATGAGTAGGATTGAGAAAGGCGTGCATGCATGTGTGAATCAATATGTGATATCGATGTCATACATATCTCTTCCAATCTACTCTGAGATCAAGAAAGTGAATGAACATTGACAGGATGACTGTTCCATGCCTCGAGTTCATTTGGGATATCAGTGACAAAGGAAGTATACATTCACTGTAACACCATTCATGAATTGTAGGATTGAAAGTTGTTCTCCAACTTTCTATTTCACTTGGGTAGCACTGATGTGTGACTAGGCACCGCTCTTTCCTTGTGAAGTCATAAATGTTATGGACTTTCACTGCCAACGTGAATTGGACCTGCAGGGTCACACACATAGGATTTAACCTGGAAGAGGAGTTTTGTCCACAAACAATGTTTAGATTGATTACTAAAGGAGTTTAGTAGTTCAATTAAACACTCAATTAATTGATATCTCAATATCATAATGTTCAAGGTGTTGGACACATTGATTGGAGTATCGGATTGATTGAAACTGCAATTGACTGATTCTGCACAATCTGCACTCCCAACCGATCGGCTCATGTGATGAACCGATCTGCTCAGCTTAGTGAACCGATCGGCTCAGGTTGTGAGTCGTTCGGCTCATGGATAGGGTGAAACGATTGCTTCAAGTGTTGAAACGATCGGTTAAATTGTTGCAACCGAGCAAGTTGGGAAAGTAGGATTGGTGAGAAATTTCCTTTCATTTCATTTTCCCAATTTGATTGGAACAAGGATTTGTATTTGATACCAATTAGAAACAAAAGAGGAAAAGTCAATCAGGAACTGACCAGGACCACGAACCGATCGGTTCCGAAGTGAACTGACCGTTTCATGGGTCCCAACCGATCGGTTGTGGTGTCAACCGACCGGCTCAGGTCCCCAACCGACCATTTCAGAATTGAAACGCTCGGTTCAGGTTGCGCAGTTGGTTGTTTTTTGTGGAAAATCTCGAACCCTTCTACTCCTGCTTTAGTCCCGCATTGCCCGGGATAGAGAACCATGTCCCATGACCCTCCTATATATAGGGGTATTGGGGGCTTCTCAAAGAACAACACAGTGCAACCAGTTGCTCTATAAAGTTGACGTTCTCTCTGGTTTTGGTAACCAAGAGAGCCCGAGCAAGTGCAACCCGATAAGGGAGGCACATCAAGGGAAAGACAACTGCTGAAAGCGACTGGTGGCAGGAGAGTGTGTTAGTGACTAGTACACTGACAGGAGGGTGTGACTCCTTCCAATTCCTTATGAGACAAGGATATTGGAGTTCCAGGTGGTCTGTGTGGACTACTTCAGAGGCGGGAGATTTCTACCGCTTGGAGGACAGTTGTCAATCCCGATAGTCTCGGTGAGACTAGGAGTCGTCATTCCCGATGCGATCAAGAGTTGCACAGACACCGTCCAAGATCGGAGGTGAAGATCGCGCAAGCCGCGAGGTATTGTCACCGAGCAAGCCTCAAGATAAGGTATGATTCCACAAACCATCCTTTCTTATTGTATAGACGTTGACGCATTTCCTTGTTTTGGGTTTGGGGAGGAGAAAGTTTTGTTTCCGCTACCTTCTCTGCCTCCCCTAAAACCCAACATATAGTTAGTGTTTTTAATGAATCGGTCTGAGATTTTGGCTTGATGCCTCGAGGTTCTTGTACAGTCTGTATATAATGTTAAAAGTGCAGCTGATGATGTAAATCCTCGAGAAGAGATGGTATAAGTTATGTACTTATGAACCAGGATGTAAATGTTATACTTTGGTTCTTGATGAAAGAGTTTTCCTATGCATGGATCTCTTTGTGAAAAGTTTTAATTTTTAGTGATTTTCAGTAATCCGCTACAAATGATTCGCTTCCGCTTAAGTAAATCTTGTTTTTGTAAGTTGGATGCCACAAATTTAGTGGTATCAGAGATCTAGGTTTGCTGAGTCTATAGAGACATAGGACTAAGGTAGTAGAGTCTGTTCTAGTATCTTCCAGTGTATCTGATAGTGTCTTCTGCTCATATAGGAGAAGAAGAACTTGAAGATGACTGGGTCACATGAAGAGTTTACTGTAGAAAGCAGCAATGTTGCACCAAGAAGGGGTGCAGGGGATCAGAGCAGAGGAGAACATATACCTGCACATCCCCAGTTTAACCTAGCCATGATAGAGAGCCCAACTTTCTCTGTTCTGTTTGAGCAATTTAGGACAGCTATGATGCATATAGTAGATCGTGCATTAGCAATGCAACCTATACTATCAGCCCCCAATGATGAAGTTTTGAACTCCAATAGGATTCTTGCTCAACACCAGCAGGTTGAAGCAATGAATAATGATGGAAGGAATAGGATACATCCTGAAAATAGGGTTTGCTATAAGAGCAGGAAACCTGAACATATCAGAAGGTATTGCCCAGAGAAGAAAAATAAGATGATGATTGAGAAAAGGCCTATCCAAACTCAGGAACAGAGGCCTAGTAGTCCAAAAAGAAGAAGTTTTTGGTACCGTCGGTACAACCAGGGCCTAGTGCACCAAGGCAATGGCTATCCAGAAAGGGTAAAGAACCTTCTAGACCACATCTAGAGCTCAGAACTTGCCACCAGTGTAGACAGGTAGGACATCTGGCAAGAGATTGCTCAGCCAGAAATGTTATGATGAATCAACCTCTGAGGCAGAATCATCCTAAAGCAAGGAACAATCCACGAATCATGACAGGTTAGACAAAATAATGTCATTCTAATATGTATTTTTATGGTTTTCTGAGTTAGATTGAGAAAGTAATTGATTGAGCTTTCCTTGATTAGTCTTATGAGGACTTACATTTTGCATAGAAACATTATAAATGTTTCATATTGTTCTTACCTCTATGAGAGAAGACGAGGTATAGAAGAGATGCATGGATAAAATCTAGGAATGTTAAATCTTATACTTGTGATAATATGAAAAGGAAGGAAAATAATAGTATACAAAGTGCATACTACTTAATCTCAGTATTTATATACCCTGGTCAGGTATACAACTATTGATGATAAAGTGAGTATGGAAACTCCTAGATTGTTATCTTTTTTATTGCTCTGATCAAGTAGTCATTCTGAGACAATCTAATGAGTATCATGAAATTAGAAATATGGAATGAAATAAATGTGTCATATCCTAAGCACAAGAAAGAGAAGTCTAAGATCATCTCAGATAAGCATGTGTGTATAAGGAATTAAAAGTATACTCCTCATAAGATAAGAATGGGAACAGGGAATATGATCCCTGACCAATACAGTTTGTAAGTATAATAAACATCTTTTCCCATAGTGTGGAAATGGGAAATGTGATGTGATCACAAGATGCTCATTAATATGTTAGATAATAACAAAGAAAGGAATAATGTTATGTGGTCATCCTTATAGATTCCTATGCTGAGGGCAAGGAACCTAGGATGAGACAAAGAGTAAATGATTCATGAATAGTTGAAAATACATGAAATAATAAGAGGAATATGATTCCTTGTTCTCTTTCCTTTCAGGGACATGGCAATCAAGTGGGCCTTAGGATACTTGATGTGCATAAGATAAAAATTCTCATGTGATGGATACTTAGAAAAGTATCAGTTTATGTTGGACTTTGGTTCCAAGATGAAGATACATGTAAAAAGTAATGTCCCAAGAAGAAAGAAAGATAAATGTGTGATGTGTTTTCAACACATGTGATAGATACCAATGGAAGAGATTCTGGTATCTAAGAAATATTATATGGTTTATGTTGAATATATGAAATGGTCAACCATGAAATCAGATTAATCATGTAAAATAGTATGAACATCACATGTTAGGGGTTTATGCTTTGCATAAACATAACAATTAAAGATATCTTTAAGATAAATTCTTAATTGATAAGTAACTTCTCCTTATGGTGATAAAATTTACAACTAATTATATAGTTAGTACAAGTAATAAGGAAAGTGTTACCTGACACAGAATCAACTCCACAACCAATAATAAAAAGGACAGTGTAGTATGTGTCCCGTGTGAATTATTCCATGATAAATTTGTGTGGAATAACTTGGTATTGATCAAAGCTTTATGGTGTCTCCATGACAATGAAATGTTATGTGGAGATTAGATAGTATAATGAATAAATAATATCTATCTTCCTTTATTTGGGATTTCGGGAACGAAATCCTTGTTAGGGGTTTATAATTTGTAACATCCCTGACCTGGGTTTTGTTTTAACCCTGGGAGTTTTGCTTAAGAAATTTAATTAGATCCTTAATTTTATCTTGTGAAAATTAATTAAGTCTCAAGAGGAACTTATATTTCAATTTTGGTCATGTTTGAATAATGTTGAAGCAATGTTTGCTTATTTTGGACTAAAGTGCAAATTACCCAAGTTGAGGGGTTAACTTGCAAATGTTACATGATTAAATATTTCTAATATGATGAAGCATCATGAGAATTGAAATGATGTAGTGGTATGGCTTGAGAAAGCCTGAGTACCAAGAAAGAGCTGATAAAGCAATGTTTGTGCATTAAAACCTAGTTTTGCGGTAAAGTGCAATTTACCTAAAACCTAGGGTTCAATATGCAAATTACCACTTCAAAATAGTCCCTAATGTTTCTTGGCATCATATAGAGCAAAGAAAATGATAGGGGCGCCTCACTTGAATTAATTTGGAGGAGATAGAATCTTGATATTAAAATAATCAAGATTTATGCATAATTGAAACCCTAATTCAATTTAATGCAAAAAGAAATATATTAATTAAAGAGCCCTTCAACCAAAAGTTGAAGGATGAATTTGAAAAAGGGTTGGACTATCTTGTTCCTTGCAAAGACACGAAAATATCCAAAGGAAGTGGATAACTCACTCACACTATTATAAGAAAAAGAAATATCCACTCACTTATGGATATTATTATAAAATGATTTAAGGTGCTTAATTTGCTTTTCTTTAAATCATTTATAATTGAGAGTAATAAGAGGCAAAGAGGATATCCTCGTCCCTAAGGAAGAGAAGGGGGCAAGTGGCAAGGATTTGGGGGAGATAATTCCTACTTTCTCTCTCCTAATTGAATGTTTAATAAAAGTTGCATATAAGCTCATTTATCCATAGAGTAAAGGGGGAATTTCGAATTCACTTCCACCCTTTGCTTGCAAAACGACCTTGGGAGCTAGGGAGAAAGAGTAGAACGAGCCCCAACCTGTTGGTAAGCTTCTTGACTCTCTTTCACCTTGAATCCATGGTCGAAATCACAAATCAATGCATGATTTCTTCTTATTTCGATCCCCTTTTCAATTATAACCATTCCTTTTCACTCAAAATCTTGGGGACGAGCCTTGGGATAGTGAAAGGAGTTGCATCCACCATTTTTGATGTGATATTGAAGCTTTGGAGCTCAGTTGGAGGTGGGTTTTATAACTTGAACCCTTAATATTGCTATTGCATTCAATTCCTTATCAAATGATGATCCTTTCTTCATTCTCGAAATTTAATTTGGTTGATTGATGCAATCACCATGAAAATCATAGAAAGTTTCATGGGTTTAGCGCTTGATGATGATTACATCATCATAAGCACACACCTCCTCAAATATCCCTTGTAAACGGTTTCAACAATAGGGTCCAATCAGTTTCACCAAACCGTTTGGTGACCAAACGGTTTGCAAACCATTTGGAGTTTTGGTCCTCTAAATCATTTAGAGGAGTTCACCATTTGGATGGGTTGACCATTTGAGGTCAGAACCCTAATACGTGTTGGATGATGATCTAATGGATCCAATTTATTAATTCAATACATAGACAATCGTCAAGTAGCAAACCCTAATCGGGTTAAGGGCTGATTTTGCAATTGATTGTTTTAGAACTTTGGGTTGATTAACCTAAACGGTCTCAAGACCGTTTGGAGATCACCCAAACGGTATCAAGACCATTTGGAGGTCTGGGGTTGAGTATGGTTGAGTAATTTAATACCCAAAGATACCAAATTGAAATACAATCAATATCAAATTTGATGATCAATCCAATGATGCAAACCCTAATTGATTTTCACATATTTCAATGACAAGTTGGGCAAACGGTCTCAAGACCATTTGGAGGTCATCCAAACGACCTCAAGACCATTTATAGGTCCCCTAAATGACCTCAAGACCGTTTGAGGTTAGGTCATATCATAATTTGATGATAATTTACTGATTTCGATTGAATTAGTTTCACAATGGTAACCATTGAAGGTTCCTCGATTTCAAAACCCTAGTTGATGGTTTCTTTATTATAAACCTTAGTTTAATTAGGTTCAAAACCCTGATTGATGGTCTAATTGAGGGGTGATTCTATGGTTCAATTGGTGAATGAATCAAGTATTCAATTGAAAGGCAGTGCATGGATTGAAACCTTGAAATGATTAAGTGTTGAAACACCTTTTTGGTCCATTTGGTTTTGAGAGGGTTTGGACCAAATGGTCTCAAGACCGTTTGAGTCCAAACGGTCTCAAGACCATTTGGGACCAAACGATCCCAAACCATTTGGAGACCCAAGCCCATTCGGTTTCTAGGGCAACTTGCCCAAACGGTTTCAAACCGTTTAAAGATCAAAAGGGGTCAAGATCGTTTGGTGATTTAGAGTGATCAAATCAATTGATAACTTAATGAGATGAAGGATCAATTGACCCTATATTTGTTACTCATTTATCTTAAAGAAAATTACTAGGGTTGTACCTTTAGGGTACCAAGTGATTGGTAATATTAGATGAGTTAATCCTTGAAGCTTAGATAAGCAATTCTTCAATATACTATGTCAACCCTAATTGAATGTACTTAATTGAAGGGTTGGTTGACCTAATCTAATCAAGTTTGACATAGTCAATATCCTAGAGAGGATAAAAGAGAGAGGAATCCATATATGTAGAATAATCATGTAATGGATAAGCCTCAATACCTTCAATATGAATAAACTATGAATTTTAGGGAATGATCCATGATAAAGAGATCATGAAACCCTAATCAAGAAGATTGATGAACCTTAACCCTAATTAGGGAAATGCTAGGTATAATCCTAATATATGGTGAGGAAGTAACCCTAATTAAGGGTAATGACATATGAAACCCTAATTCAGGGCAATGTAATTCAAAACCATAATTGGTATGAATAGTAAACCCTAAATGTGGGATATTGTATGTGAAACCCTAATCTAGGGTAATGTCATGTGAAACCCTAAATGAGAATAATATTATGTGGAACCCTAAAGAATGATGTGATGTGAGACTCAAATCCAGGGTGATGCCATGTATTGATATATGAAACCCTAGTGATGGTGTATTGGTTAATAGACTAAAGAAGGGTGTGGCTAATATAATTAAGTAAGATGAGAATGTTACACCCATGATGGGTAAAATTGATAAACCATTTGAATGGTAATATTGATACCTTAATGAGTAAGGGTATAGGGGACAAGATAATGCCTAGATCATTATATGTCTAACTCTATACATGTGTAACAACCTTATACACCTTACAAAGATGAGGACATGAAACTCTTAGGAATGATGTATGTAACATTAAATTATGATGTGGATAACATCCTAAGAGTTCAAATACCTAAAGTGGTTGATAATGATTTATTCTATGTCAACAATATGTAACCATTGGATAAGTTCATATCATTAAAGATAGCTGAACAATTCTAATGTGTAACCTATGCACTACATGATAAAAGTGATAGGTTAGTGGAGAAAGTATTAAGAGGAAAATACCTTAATACAAGATCAGTTGATTATCTTAAGTAAGTTGGAAGTGATGAGAAAAGTGATACGTCAAGACATGATAGATATCACATTTAGCATTTTAGGGTTGATATACCTTGATGCATCTCAATCCAACATACTTGGATAAGAAACACATGAAGTGTGTGTTATGTTGTTGTTACAATAAGATTATAATGAGTTTGGTATACCTTGATAAGTATAAGCTAATATATCTTATGAAAGGGGTTAAGCCAAACTAATGAGTATGATGTAATCATACCATGGTAAAGATGAGAGATGAACTTATACCCTATATTTATAGTCCTTAAATGATATATGATGAGAGTAATAAGCATGAGTAAATATTTGTGATATCAATAGATGCTCCTAGAGGAGTGGAGCAATATCTTAGGGTTGGATAGATAATATAAACATGAAACCCTAATTAATGTGAAATGGGAAATCCTAACCCTAAATTGGGTAATAGAATGGAAAATACTATTTGATAGTAAACCCTAATCCTGAAAAAGGAATGGTGGTGTTACTAGTGTATAACATGATGTGATAAGTGACTTTCATGACTGTTATCATGTCTATTAACCATGCAGATATCATGAGATGATGAACATAGCCAGATTTGAGCTATGACAATTATATAATGAAAATGTTGATTGGCCTTGTGTGCCTTAATGTTGTTGTTGCTTAGTAAAAGTAACAAAATGTGCATGGACTTCATGAGTCATATGAGTAAGTTGGTGACTAGCGAAAGGTAACAAGATACTTAATGGGCCTTGTGAGCCATGTGAGATGCTTGTGTAACAAGTATCATGTATACCTCGGTCTGAGGACCTAGAGGTAATAGTTACCTAACAAGTGGTAACAATGATTAGTGATGAATTGAGGGTATGAATACCCAGATTTTATAAGTATGATAATGATGTTGTTGAGAAATGTGATCTTTCAAGAAATGAAATGAGGGTCTGAGATCCCAATGTCTTATAAAGACTGAGGAGTGATTGATGACAATAGTACATGTTTCTTTGTAGCATTTGTGTGAATAAGTTATGTTTGAGAACTTGACTGATGCTAAAATAATATGCTAATGTACTTAATTAATCAAGTGAAATCATATCATGTAGAGCCCTGACCATAGATCCATCATCGTCAGTAATTTGGTGATGGTGAAACGGGTTCTCCGCGGAAAAACCCGAAATGCATATTTTGAATATGTGGGGGTAATGGGCGAATATATCCTTACGTCCTAATGAGGGAATTAATGGAAGCTAAACATTAAACCTCTCAATCCTTCATTATATGTGTTGGGATGGATGTATCACAAATCTCTCGATGATTGGGATAGATGCAGTACACATCTCCCAATGATATTAATGCTAGATCGATGGAGGTAAACATGAAATCTCTCGATCGCGGAGAGAGTGCAGCACGCCACTATAACTCTATAGTGAAGTTTCCAGTATACCCTGGAAAGCTATATTGAGCAGTTGACCTAGTCTTGCTTGTGGTCTCGCACTGATCGAGATGTGGGAGGTCTTGGAAGCCGGCTCTTCCATTGACCTTGTATGGTACCAATTTTGACTTCGCAGTGGTCTCTTGGAGTATGAGTGGTATACCTCATATCCTCAGGGTATAAGTGTGATTGTAAAATGTAATCAGCCATATAGCATGTTTGCTTAAGGATTGAATATGGAAATACATTGGCTGATGTTACATTTCTTTTATGCATCTCTAGTTGATTGATGTTATTCATATCTCTTTATACTCATTACATGTAGGTGGATGAATTATGATTTTACCATGGATAGATGCAATGCTCTCCTTAGGAAAGGAGATTACTTTACTTTGTTCATTCAATGATTAATACTGTTGTTGATATATATATAAACTCATGTTCAGTTTTATTATAATAAACTACTATAACAATGTTTTGGCAGAGAGTTATATCTCCCACTGGGGCAATTTATAATTGTCTCACCCCCGTGGGATCCAATGTTTTTAGGTAGACGTGGATGAAGAGGCAGAAACCCTATAGTAGAAAAAGAACAACAGCAGCATCAGTGACAGCAGTAATATCTGAGGTGGAGATACTGCCTGTCAAGTCATATAGTTAGTAGTCCTATGTGTCGTCTATGTACTCTCAGGTCCTCGGAGTTCATAGTTAGTGTTTTTAATGAATCGATCTGAGATTTTGGCTTGATGCCTCGCGGTTCTTGTACAGTCTGTATATGATGTTAAAAGTGTTGTTGATGATGTAAATCCTCGAGAAGAGATGGTACAAGTTATGTACTTATGAACCAGGATGTAAATGTTATACGTTGGTTCTTGATGAAAGAGTTTTCCGATGCATGGATCTCTTTGCAAAAAGTTTTAATTTTTAGTGATTTTCAGTAATCCGCTGCAAATGATTCATTTCCGCTTAAGTAAATCTTGTTTTTGTAAGTTGGATTCCACATAATAAGTCAAGTTCTAAGCATTTTGAATCAATACATAACAATAACATTAACTTTGAGACACTCCACCAGTCGGACCAGGAACACATCATGTAGTCCTGAAGCTGAAGTACACATAATACATATCTACCAAACAATACTATCAAATAGCAAGCAATCCAACTAATATTCAAAATGGATATAAATCCCAACATTTATAACTTGTCAGCCTGACAGATCATAATATGAAATAGAAACTGTCCATAGCAACATGATTACTTTCCACAACATGAAGCTTAATCAATAACAAATCATCAACTAGCAGCACAAGGAATGTAATAACCATTCAAATCATGTTTTACACGGCTTATCATCTTTTATTCATTTTCCCTTAAACTACTTGGCTTGTACCTCACCAAGTAGAAGTCGCCACACCTGATTCTCGTGTCAACGACTCACCGTCACTATCTTAGGGTTTAGCCAACCACCCTAAGATATCAAAAATAGACCCTGGCCACCTCAGGGTTGCCTAAAGAGGCTCACGTCCTCATCTCGGGTATACGAGATAGGAACCAACAAAATAATATATCACATATCACAATATTTCACATATTTTTCATTTCACATTTCACATATTTCATTTCATCAGAGGCTATTCCATATGGACATAGACTTTCACAGCAAGGATTTAGGGCCAGAGCCATTCCAGATGACTCACTCCTAAATCTTGGTGGTCTAACCTTTAAGGTCTCGATCCACACTCTGGAAATCCTTCTCATAATTCATCAATTACTATAAGGAGATCCGTTTTGTTTCCCCAGTGTGGTCCTAGGGGGAAACTCACGATGTTCAGGGCACCTAACTAGATGTTCCATCATTTCACTTGTTATTAATCTCTTTTACTCATCTTATAAGAATTCAAAACATCATATATCATATATGTGTATTCTCGCATAACTATAATAACATGAAACATATTAAGTTTATTAATAAGGGCAATGATCAAATCAAGAAGCACAATAAGTCTATAGATTGCAACAAATATGATTATTTCTATCTTCTACATCAACTCATAGCAATCATCAATAGTTGGCATTCAGCCCAAGACCTAATCTTATTGTCCATCATTTACCCCATCATGGTTTTATCATCATCAGTGGGATTTCAGCCCTAGACATAATCTCATTATGCAACATTTACCCTTATCAGGGTTTCTCAATGTAAGGAGTGCATATTAAATTCCATTTCAACATAAATCTTATCAGCTCATTGTATATCACAGTTCTGAACAAATATTAGCAGAGTCATTAGAACTAGCAATAGTAAAAGCATATAGACATCATGTATCATTCCTCATACTCAGAATAGATTTATCATACAATATATGCCTGTTCCATCCAATATGAATAGATGCCAATAAAATTCATGCATATACATGCATACCAGACTAAGTTCTCTTCTTCTTTTATTTCACATTCTTCATATGGGTTTACTAATCAACACATGTTGACTATCAATTGAAGTTTGTACTATTAGTCCATTCTCAGAGTACAATTCACAATTCAAGAACACATTCTTGTAAATCAATTCAAATACTTGACTTTCATCTTTTAGTTGAATTCAATTACAGTTATGTGCATCTCTTAATTCCCCATTTGATATTATCATTCACTAGCATCATCAAACTCATCATTTTAGGGTAAGAGTTACATTCTTATAATCATCTACTAATTCCTATCTGTTTCCATCATTTTATACTCAGTAGTCTCAACTTCTTTCATTTCATGTTCATTACATTATCTGGACCAATCTTTCTTGATTCACTTTACATACAATGCTTCTCTGCTACATAACATTTATCAAAGTATAGTTCTTAGTATATTTCATTTAATTTGGGTTAATCCATATGTGATTAAATAAAAGACAAAATACTTCATCATACTATCTTCATTATTTCATTTTTATTTTGCAATCACCATTAAGTAGATCTTATTCATATTGTCTCTTATATACAGATAAGTGTACCTTGTCATTGACTACTAATTCCATTCCCATAATCAACAATGATCATTCTTTATTATACTAAAACAAATGCATTAGACTTAGATGATATTACTAAGACTCATCATATTCAATTGAAGTATTACTACTTTCAACTTCATCATTTGATCACATTTCAAAAATCATATACAAGTTCTAGCTTTATCACTCATAATTGTCTTAGTAATAAACTTTTAGGGTTTTCAAGAAGTCATTCCTTAGTTGAACATATCATAATAATCATATCATTCAGTAATCCAATCATGACCCAAGGGTTCATTAGGGTTATTCAAAAACATGGAAACCCTAGTTTCTATTTTCACACATTTCATTCATTAATCATAAGTATACATTGATTAATTGACTCATTTGATTCACTTATTTAACACAAATCCTAATTAGGATATGTGGTCATTCAATTCCATTAACATTCAACAATACACTTGTATAATACAATCTAGTATAATTCAAATATGACTTTATACATGTCAATTCAATTCCAAGCATATCAGCCATTGGGCTGATTTTTAGGCAAAATTCACATGAAATACCATAGTCATCTACCGATAAGAATACCCATGCATCCTCAATCAATATAACAGGAACTAATCAAGTTTCAATAAATTAGAAATAATCAAATTCAGTAAAATTGGATTCCCCAATATCTTTCCCAAATCAAATCCAATCACATACATATACAAACAAGGTTTTTGATTGTTTTAGCCAGATTGAATTAGGCTTTCAACATGAATACAAAGCTTAGGAGGGAGAAAAACACTCACCTTAGGTGTCAAGCATCTTAATTTCGTAGGTAAACCTCTGAATTTTTGGAAACCCAATCAAACTCTCACAAAAGAATCCAATTCTTTCTCCTCTCAACTCGGAAACCCTAGAAATGGGGATTAGAAGAGAAAGAGTGAGAAAAGGGGGAGATTTGATGTGATTTCAAATCAAATTAGAGGAGGGACGGGATCTTGACATGTGAGAGAAGATTCACCATGAAATGCTATGTAAAGAAGCTAAACTTACTTGATTTCATCATATCTTGGATAGAGAAACCTGAGGTCATCATCTCCTCCACTTTCTCTACTCAAAACCCTAGCTCTCCTCTCTCTCAAGAATTTCATTTCTTTGACAGGAAGGACGAGTTATGAGAGCTCTTTGTGTGTTAGTTTAGTGATATAGATGAATTGAGGTGCTTAGAACATTTCCAAACAAACCCCTCAATGTATTTTTATTTTGCTCAGACTGGTTGGTCGGCTGAGTTATAAACTCGACCAAAACCACATGTTTCAGAATTCAAAACTCATCCAAAAATTATGAAACTTTAACTCAGTGTCTGAAATTTAGTTTTAAGATACAGTAAAAATTTTAGATCATTTGGAACTATGAATAAATAATTAAAAATCAAATACTACACTGCTATATTGCAGTCAGCAGCATAGTCGGTCGAGTTTGTCCTTCACAAAACTCAACCGAAACCCTCTCTGTAGTGAACAAAAGTCATCCAAAAATTATGCAAATTTAACAGGGTGTATATAATTGTTTTTATCAAGTACTGTTCAAATTTGAGATCAATTGGATCTACCAATAAAAAGATAAAATTCAATCACCACACTGCTATATCAAATCTGAAAATTTGATCAGTCGAATTTGAAACTCAACTGATAAAAAGGTCATAACTTTATTTTAAAAATCTGATATTTTTTAATGTTGTTCACATTTTATATATACAAATCATATCCAAATTTTAATTAAATAATATTTACACATAAAATACTAAAAATCATTTAGTGAGACATTATACTTATCAAATTGTGTATTCATATGTCATCAAAACCCTAATTTGGGCCGATTAGGGTTTCCAAACCTTAACCCTAATTATGTGAATCAAAGTATGATTAAACCTTCTCATTATATTTAAAATATCAAAAATTAAGTACCATCACTAATCAAGCTTTAAATAATGATCAACTTAGTTAAGCGTTTAATCATCCAAGTAAACCCTAATTAGATGACTAATTTGAAAATGGGTCATTACACAAATGATCTTGCAAACCATTTGATTCCTTCAACTTCCTAAAAATAACATTTTCTTTTTTTATTATTATCCAATGTTACAACCTTTTATTTCATAAATCCATTCTTTTATAACTTCACACTTTTCTAATACATGATTCTTGTCGATTCTTCATAATGGCATCACCTGCAAAAGAGATTGCTGACACCCAATGGACCAGAGAGGAGATCCTAGAGTGCCGCTCGAAGCTTCAATGCATTCTCAATATATGCAAAAGGATTGGAAGGATTCCATCAAAAGTTGACTTGCCCAAGATCATCCCCGATCTTGAGCGAGTCAACAAATGTTTCGCAGAAGATCCTAGTGAAGAAGTTGAAGAAATATCCTCAACTGATGAAGATTCGGAATACGCACCCAATTCTGAGGAGGAATCCCTAGTCACTACGTCCAAGGGGAAACGGAAGGCCCAAGAGGTTACCACAGAGCAACCAACCAAAAAATGGGCATGGAAGCAAGTTCGGCCCTCCACTGCGAGGAAACAAATCATAGCAGAATCTGCCACCCCTGCTGTTGCCTATTCTGCCACCACCACCGCAGAACCAGCACATGTTGACCTATACATAAAAAACCTCCCGACTGGTAAAAAAGCATTATGCCTGACAAAGTATGTCTGCTCAAACATACTGAAGAGAATGGGGATTTATGATAGAATCCTCACCTTGCTCGACAACGCAAACCTTTCAAAACTCTATTTTGTCACGGAATCCTCTTATATTGAGCCCACAATAGAGTTCTTTGCATACCTCCACAAAGAAACTGTGGATGCAAAGGATAAATGGAAAGACAGAGGTGATCGCATGCTGGTCACCTCACTTTTTGGAAACAAGGTTGTCTTAACTGAGAACATGCTGAATGAGATCTTCATCAACAACCAGGATCAATTGAAGAAGGCTAAAGCTATAGGCTTGGACAACTCCCAGTTGAATAGGCACACCTTCTGGTAGTCTTTAATAGGGATTCTAACCTACGAGGCAAAACCTTGCAAGGCCTCTAACATACATTCTGGCCTGGTGCGCACACTGTACAAAATCATTACTGGCACCCTTTTCCCCAGGACAGAGAGTGGGAACGTCATCATCTTAGATATATTTATCCTATGGTCCATTCTCACAGGACATCCAGTCAACATAGGTCGACAACTGATTCACAAACACACACCTTATGCCCTCGGAAAAGAAATTTGTATGGGTGGGCATAATACATCAATTCTAAAATATCTTAAGATGGACATACTGCTTCTCAAGTGCACAATAATCAAGGGCTACATTCTAACCAATGAGTATCTAAGAAACTCATACATCATAAAGGAGAAGGATGCCAAGCTTCATTATATTTTATGCCCAACCGCCAAAGCATCCAGAACCCTGCTACCTCTTCCAGACCTGGCTGACTATGACAAAGAAAAACTTCTCTTCACTGAAGAAGAGCTTGCCAACCTCATAGCCTCAGTCACAGCAAAAGAGAAACAAGAAAAGGTAGGGTAGACAGAGTACAGTGGCAATGCCCCAACAAAAAGGTCAAAGAAAATTCCAGTCACACGGGCATCTAAACTATGTGCACAACAACAGCAACAATCGGGGACGCCCACATTGAAGATCAACCTAGAGGCAAAACCTCCACACAGTGCAGAGAACGTTGTGGATCCAACACCAGAACCATTCATTTTTTATCTGGATGTTGGGTTTCCCTCAACAACAACCACCACACTCCCGTCTCCCACTCTTCCACCATTTTCCACAACCATACCCACCTCTATCCCTTCCTCCACATCCACAACTTCACCCACATCTTTTGCTTCACCAATCTTCTCTTCAGGCATTTCATTCTCCACCTCAATGCCTGATATCACCTTCACCTCCACCTTCACTCCAATCACTTTTCCCTCGACATTCCCAGCTTCACCCTTTTCAGCTGGGATGTCACCACCATTCCCATCCACCACCCCGGTCTCGCTAGTGACTCCATCCACAATCACCACACAATTCACGGGTCCATCAATAGTGTCTCTTTCGCAAGGCACAACCACCCTTCCACCCCGACCCCAGCCATCTCACCCATCCATCTCTGGGGTCCCCTTTTCACAAGTCGGTGAGGAATTCAGACGACAATTTGATGCTATTTGAAACCTCCTCATCAACCCCTCTAACATATTACAATCAATTTTTTTCTTGCGTGCAGGGAATTGCTACATAGGTCTCCAAGATTGACGAACGGAACAATGCCTAACCAGGCATCCTCTCTAGCATTCAACAATGGTAGGATGTAGCGGCCCAAAAAGTCAACAACATCGACGACCACCTACACAACCTGCCTGCGTTGGTACTTGAGATGAAAGGCTAGCAAGAAGCATTGTCCCAGCAAGTCGACATGGTCTCTCAACAAACTCAACCTTTTCCTGAGACCCTTTGCGAGCTTCAGCAGCAACAAACTACCTTTAGTACGCACTTGGACGACATCAACAACAACCTTGCACAGCTCAACCACCACCAAGAGGAGCACTCTAACGTTGAACTCCATCAACTATGTGCACAAGTAACCGATCTATCAGCATGAATCCTCTCTTCTGAGGCACGATATATGGATCTCAAAGAGAGCCATGAAGCACTGCTCGAAACCCACGAGCATATGCAAGTGGCACTTGAAGAAATACAAGCCATTCATCGGTAGTGCAATAAAACGTCAACCAAGAAAATAGCCACTAAAGCAGCGGATGATGATGAAGATGAAAGTGAAGATGAAGATGAGGATTTTGATTCCCCGGCTGACTCTAACAATGACAGCTCCTCCTCAGACAATCAACCCAATGACCTAGGCAATGCTGGGGAGGGCACCAGCCGAGGGATGGAACCTGTAAAGAAGGGAGATGATAAAGACCACCAAGAGGGTGGAAACAAATTTCCCAAGTCCCCTGACAATAATGACAATGTAACAATGTCATATGGGGACCAATTCTTTAACTTTTCATCTATGGGATCCCTGGGGGACGATGCCAAAGATGCGGCTTTTGCGGAGAACCAACAATGCATACTAGGAACTAGCATTAGCCCACCCACAACAGTTATTCACCAATACTCCACTCTGGAGCAACCTACACCTTCCCCTCCAGAGCAAGAAGAATCCGACCGAGTGAGTCTAGAAATGGATGATAGACTCGACTTTAACTCCGATTCTGATAAATATGAAGATATGCCATTTTTCTTGGATGACAATGAGCACACTTCAATTCCTCCACTACAAGACCTTCCCCCGCCACCACCGCTACCTCAAAAAATGCATGACTTGGACATGGCAACCATCTCTATGCTAGATGTTCAGGACATCTTCATCCTGAACACTATTGTAGATGATGCCAAAGATGGGGGGACATCATCTACAACAATACAAAGACAAAGCGCAAGTTGACACGAGAAGACTTTTGTATCATCTTTCAACTACAATCGACGGTGAAGATGGCTATCTTCCGTGTCTTCCTTCCCAACACTATTGAGGAATTCTGGAGCCCAAAAAGGTTGCAACCTGTCTTCAATGCTTCATCCGCTCTATCCTTAAGCTTATTACATAAGGACTTCCGGGCAAAGTCCATTGAGCGGCTGCGAACTGGCCTTGCATGAAGGGCACATTACATTTTCATGCCCTTCAGAGTTTCCGACCACTGGCTGCTCATGATTGTCGACACCGCGGCTCATGATGCCAAGGTGTACAACTTCTGCGCCAGCGAATTAAAGGCCAGACAAATAAATTTTGTTGGATTGGAAGCCTGGGAAGCACGATGCATACCTTTTTGACTTCTCAAAATAATATGGGCTGCTTGCCCATCTCTGTGACATGGTTGGATCCAACCCTGGTTCCAAATCATCAACCCAACCGTCCAAACTTTAGCTAGTTCAGAGGATTGCGCTTTCTGTACAATACGATTCATAGAAGCGCTCAATAGATAAATCCCCTTCACCGAGATAGCCACAGAAGATATACACTCCCTACCAGGACATTACGCCATGGAGCTTATCTGCGACAGACAATTCTTCAAGGACCCAACAATGGCACCAAACAACATACCTCGCTACCTTTTCTCCACTATCCAACATCCAAAAAAGCGTCCATACAGAACACTCCTAAAGGAGTTGGAGAAAAAGCAACAACAGACCGCCAAGGCCCCAGAACAACGCCAATGGGACCCTTATACTTTTGATATGACTGATGATCAGGGGGACATTGACTTGATAATAGGGACCACCATCAACAGAGCATCTCAACCAATGGTACCTCTATCTGAAATAGAACCAACATTTCTAAATTTTGACCTTGCCGCATGCAAAACCCTTTCTGATAATGAACTCAGACTCATCATGTATAGGCTTTACGTAGAGAAAAATGAGCTTGTTTTCATGCACAACAACATCCTAATAATGGCAGATTTTCTCCGTGAAACCATACAAACCAAAGGTTCTTTATCCGTGAGCTTAATGACTGTCTACCCGTTTCTTCTAGCACGGGACCTACCTACGGTTTATATGGCATCGACATACATGAAGGATGACTTACTTGGATCCAAGAACCACAAAGGACCTTATCTCATATCTTCAAAACACGACTCTGAAGTTCATTATGTTTCCTTTTCTTCACTCTGAGCACTGGATGCTACTGGAAAAAAAATTTGCATGAGGGAACTACAATCATTTACAATAGTTCCGACATCCAGTTTGATCCAAACCAAAGAAAGTATGATGTAACAGCAAAGACGCTGATGGAGAAAAAGGCTAAGGAATGTGTTGAATGACTACACGATCTCCTGAGAAAACACACAAAGGCGTACGACAAAGAACATTTCCATCACCCAGCCTTCAGCCACAAATGTCCCCAACAGATCAGAGAATCGAATGACTGCGGTTTTCACGTCCTTTACTGGATGTATACCATCACTGCTCTTGGAAAACAAGTGGAGGACATGAAGGACATGGATTACCACACTTTACGTGGAAAATTTGCAGCTAATCTCCTACGATCTCATGGAGCAAACAAGGGATTAACATAACCTTAATACCCTTACCCATGTACTTGTCAACCTATCACTTTGACACCCTGAGGACAGAGTGAGTGATAAGTTAGGGGGGGTACAGTGGGCAACGGTGAGGTATCATATTCAAACCCTTTTCTCTTTACTCTTTCTTTCACCTCTGTTCTTCTGTACATATTTTTCCTTTCTTTTGACACTTAGATTTTTCAGTAATTTCTTTGATAGAATAACTCTTACATATAAAACAACTTTCTCTACAGAAAAGAGTCACCCCTAGCTAAATTAGAGACAAAGTAGTCCTCAAACACAAATACATAATTAGAATTTAGGCATGTAATGGTGAATTAATAAATCACTTTCATACTCGATTTCTATACTTTTTCTTCAATTCTGCATCAGACTCTCCACATGTTAACATCCTGGCCGAAACAAGCTAAACACTCTCAAGGACGGGAAGGAACCAGGCAAAATCCAAATCAAGGAACCTCGCAAGTGGACCACCAAGTACGAAAATGTAATAAGTGCATGTCAGGAAACCCTAAGAAATAGTTTTCTTCTTTTAAAAAAGAGGCTTGGCAGCCCAAATAAAATTGTAAATACCCAATTCCTAAGCCTGTGAGCATATGAAAAAAGCTTGAGTGTTGAATAAAAACATGAGAGTTGTGCCATGCATAAGGACTTATATGAAAAACCAATAAAGGTCTTGCCCGACCAGTACATTCAACTGCCCTCACAAAGGCAGATGTGTCGTGCCCGGTAGTGAGATCCTAAGGTCTCCAAGTATATGAAAAAGCTGATAATGGACTCGCCCGGCCGGTACATTTAGTTGCCCTCACAAAGGCAGATGTGTCGCGCCCGGCAGTGAGATCCCAAAAGTTTAGATAAACCCTCCCCCACTAAAAAGGGGAGTTACACAGTAGCCTTTAGCCAACCCTCATACCTATCTTAGCTTTTGGTAGGAATTTCAAAGAAGTATAAAACTGCTTAGAGTCGAAGACATGCATAGAATACGATAAATGAAAAGGTGGTCCCAATGCGAGTTACGTGATACGGAAGAAACCTAAGATCCATGCAACTCTCGATACCTGAAAGAGTTAGTGCAAGAGGAAGCCCCGATAAAACTCTAGGAGATCTCTGGTTTAGAATTGAAGCAAGAGTATAGAAATCTTCACTAAATAAAATCACCTCACCACTACGTGTCTTATCTCTATCTAGCTTGAGGACAAGCTAGAATCTAAGTTAGGGGTGATAACCTCCCATTTTGTGATGTTATATTACTAGTTTTTCTCAGTTTTCCATACTCTTTCATAGATAAATTAGTTAGAATCTTTAACTTTCCACTCTATTGTGAATATACCACTAGACTAACTTTTCTCCTTTTCTTCTTACAGAAAAACACAATTTTTTTTACAAAAACTCAAAACGGTCCCAAGACTGAATGAAATCCAATCGGTCCCAAGACCGAATGGAAGCCAAACGATCCCAAGACCAAATGGAAGCCAAACGGTCCCAAGACCGAATGGAAGCCAAACAGTCCCAAGACCGAATGAAAGCCAATCGGTCCCAAGACCGAATGGAAGCCAAACGGTCACAAGACCGAATGGAAGCCAAATGGTCCCAAGACTGAATGGAAGCCAAACGATCCTAAGATCGTGTGAAGCCATACGGTCCCAAGACCGTATGAATGCAAACGATCTCCAAACCGTGAGAACTCAAACGGTCTCCAAACTGAGAGAGTCCAAACGGTCTTCAAACCGAAATATCCCAAATGGTCTCCACAACCATTTGGACCCACAATTCAAGACCGTTTGAGATTCACTCAAAGCCTATAAATAGGACCCAAGGGGTCTTCACAAGGGGATCGAATGCTTGGATGCCCAAAGGCTGCCCAGACCGTTCCAGAGCTATTTCATTGTCCATCCTCCGCCCCAAGGCTGTCGGTCCAAGATCCACACTTCCTCCTCAGGCTGCTATCTCTCTCATCAACATAGAAGGTGGGAAGCGAAGAAGTCTTCATCAAGTCAACCAAGTGGTGTGAAGATAGTTGCTCTCTGCTCCAAGGGGTCGACCTTCCTCCCTCCTACATGGAGATGATGCTTTCTTTCTCTCTTCCCACCTCCTTCTTTGTTCTTGCCATGAGCGAGTAGTCCCATACACTAGGGTGCGGGGAGTAGCCCCGTTACCCATGTTTTAATTTCATACATTGTAATTCATGAGTTTGCAATAGAAAAATACTATATTTTCTGTTCAACATCAATCATTTAATGAATGCTAGTTGCTTTATCACCAACTTGTGTTATTTATTATATATTTGTGTGAATTGTCTATGTTTGTACTTCTAGATTCGAATATCGACTGCTTGTTGGTTCCAGATGTATGTAGTCACCATACGTTTGGTTTGGTATCTAGGAGCGTTTCTCAAGGAGTGGAGTAAACTCACCTCCATCATTGTACTTTCATGCTATGAAATGGAATCAGTTGACGTATGAAAGTACAACCTTGACATGTCGAGGAACTCACTTTGTGAGGGGAGTGATGCAAAGTAAGTGACCATTTGTTTGGGGATGACTGTCATTGCAACGCTTCCACATTTCTCGTAGTTAGTTATCCAAAAGGAAGCTAAGTCTGCAAAGATACTAATTGTTTAGACTCTTTTCTTTGCAAGCCATGTTATTATGATGTATGTTTTGATCCATACACAGTGGTGGTGAAACTCGGTCACGTCCTAGTAGTTTCCCAAATATCATTTACAACCTCAAATTTACTTTTCTGCCATTTACTTTACTTTGCACTTTAGTTTAATCATCAAATCAACTCCTCGATCTAAATATCAACTTTTAAGTAGATAAGTTGAATTATTACGTTTTCCATCTTGTTAAACTCTTAAAAAGACTGTTGTCTCGTGGATTCGACCCTTAACTGTACTACGATAAGACTTCCACGTATCTTAGCATACGTGGGTGGCGATCTTATTATAGCACATGAAAGGATAAACTTAGAGACTTACTATCTCTAGGATTTTTAGTGGTGCACGCAACTCCACACAAGTGAAGGCTCCATTAATAGCCTTGTTCTTTCTCAATGTCACCTTTTATTGAACATCCACTTTCCATTAAGCTTGTAGACGTAACATCATATTACCCTAAAATTTTGACAAACAAAATGTTGGTCAGTATAACGAATTTTACTTGATTTGGAGGAAACTAAAAGTTTGCATATAATTGTAACAACATAACCACAACAATTATTTGTTATAAAACAAAAATTTACATTTTCTTCATCACTTCCCAACCATTTTTACCTAACCTCTGGTATACCCTCTCTTAGGATTTTGTCCCTACATTGGACATTAGGCTACCTCTCAATATGGAGCTAGGTACCTTATTGGACACCTCTCAATCTGGATCTAGGTGCCATTAGGTCTTCCCAACATGGGGCTTGACCACATATGACTATCCCAACTTGGGGCTCGGTCTGACCTTCCCAATCTGGGGCTTGGTCCTTTAGTCATCACAATGACTTCACTCATCTTTTCATTGATAATTCCCAGAGGTGGTATGCGGGTTTGAGCAAGTTATAAGCTTTATAAGGTGATACTCATAGTCACTTTATAGATTGTAGGAATTAAAGTTCATCCAATCATTTAACTTTGAGAAATCAGTAAAACGTCAAAAATCATCTTGAAACTAAAGCAATTAGCCATACGTGTAACAACATACCTATTTAAAAAATAACTTGAAGTCCAAGCAAGATAAATTATGAATAGCCAAACAAGAAACCAAGAAATTATATCCTAAAAGTTAAAATAATGTACCCATGTATTATTATTTTATCCAAATCATTACTAATACTGAATTGGGTCTCATGTTAGGGTTTCATTAGTGTTTTGGCTTCCTAAAACCTAACAATAACTTTTCATGACTTTTTGTTTTACAAACCCTAATCATATCATTAATTGCACTTTTAAAATCAAGGAAACCCTAATTCATATTAGGTGAAACCATGATTATCATACTATTATATTATGAAAACTTAGATCAAACTAACTTCTTAAAAACATGGCACGTTAGGATCATTCAAACCCTACTTATTCATATCCATGATTATCCACTTTGTTAACCCTAATTGTCATGTTCATTATCATGGTCATTATAAAAATTATATTATGTTCCACATTATTAGATAAATTATAAAAGAAGGGTTCTTAACATATTCAACAATCTAGTACCCAAAACTAGGGTTTCTATCCATATTTTCCACTAAATGGCATCTTTATGCATTTTTGGAAAAGGAAGCACTATCAAATCTCAAATATATTTTCCTTGTGTTCCCCTCATTTTGTCAATCAATTCCATATATAATTTTACTATTTTCAAGCATCCGAGCAATTTCCATAATTTTTGCAAGATTAACCATTAACAACCCAATAAAATGTCACCACATCAACATTATTACCTTTTCTTGTCATTGCTTTTCTCCCCTGGCTCGCGAACCCCTGGCTTGGGTCCGCCTACTCGGTTGCCCGCTTCAAACCTTCTTTCTCCCTACAAACACATGACCCAATGTACGTACATCAATGCAAACCAGTGCCCACTACCCGTAGGTCAGTTCTGCCTTCCTTAGTGGCAGCCTTAGCAGACCCTTTGTGTCGATCTCTGTTTGTATGTATGCCCTGAGATCCAATCATGTGATGATTGGTGGGATACATTAAGATTGATTTGATGAACATCAAAGGCAAGCTTCCAATTCTTTCTGGTTCAATCATATGAGATAATGATAGAACAGATTGAATGTCTAGAGAATGACAGTACTCAATGATGTATGCTTTCAGGTTAAGGACCTGAATGATGAGATCATACATATGCTAAGAGTTTGTACATTCTTATTATGTCCCTAGTCCGATGTCATTATGGAAGGTAGATAGACAACAATGACACACAAGACTAGATTGTGGTGTTGGTTGATGATAGAATCTCATTAGTCATGATATGGAGATATCAAACCAAACAGATAGGTACTTGTTAGAGAGCAAGTGTACTGGACAAACCCACCGTGAGTTTGACACATGGAACCATGACATGGTAGTCACAGTCTGTTCTCACAGTGATGGTGGTGAGTGTGATTCTTTGACCTAAAATCACTACACTCAACACATGTCATTGGGTACACTTTGACATCATCAAATGCAGTCCTGAAACATGGGTTGTTATAAAGGTGATGATTGGGTGGATTTGACACCTGGGGCTTTTAAGGGGTGAGTGATAGATATGGGATTTGTCCCTCTTGAGGGAGTTTGATATCCATGGCCATTTGATGAGTAGGATTGAGATAGGCGTGCATGCATGTGTGAATCAGTATGTGATATTGATGTCATACATATCTCCTCCAATCTACTCTGAGATCAAGAAAGTGAATGAACATTGATAGGATGATTGTTCCATGCCTTGAGTTCATTCGGGATATCAGTGACAAAGGAATTATACATTCACTGTAACACCATTCACGGATTGTAGGATTGAAAGTTGTTCTCCAGCTTTCCTTTTCAATTGGGTAGCACTGATGTGTGACTAGGCACCGCTCTTTGCTTGTGAAGTCATAAGTGTTATGGACTTTCACTGCCAACGTGAAATGGACCTGTAGGGTCACACACATAAGATTTAACCTGGAAGAGGAGTTTATCCACAAATGATGTTTAGATTGATTACTAAAGGATTTTAGTAGTTCAATTAAACACTCAATTAATTGATAGCTCAAAATCATAGTATTCAAGGTGTTGGACCGATTGATTAGAGTATCGGATTGATGGAAGCTGTGATTGACTGATTTTGCATAGTCTGCTGCCCCAACCGATCGACTCATGAGATGAACTGATCGGCTCAGGTTGGTGAACCGATCTGTTCATGGGATGAACTGATCGGCTCAAGACAGGCTGAGACGACCGGTTCAAAGGTTTAACCGATCGGCTCAACTGACCAGCCGAGATCATTTGGAAAGTCAGAAGACTATTTCGCAAATACAATTTGTTTCACTTGTACAAATTTGATTTGGACAAGGATTAATATTTGATTAATTGGAAACAAATATGGGAGTCAATTTGAGTTTGACCAAGAGCATGAACCGATTCACTCATGCTTGAACCGATCGGCTCAGGTGCTTCAACCGATCGTTTTAGGTGTGAAACGATCGGCTCAGGTCCCCAACCAATCGGTTCATGCTGGAAACGATCAGTTCAGGTGGTGCAGTTGGTTGTTTTTGTGGAAAATATTGAACCCTTCTACTCCTGCTTTAATCCCGCATTGCCTGGGGTAGAGAACCTTATCCCATGACCCTCCTATATATAGGGGTATTGGGGGATTCTCAGCAACAATAACTCAGAACACCAGTTGCTCTGCAAAGTTGTCGTTCTCTCTGGTTTTGGTAACCGAGAGAGAGCCCAAGAAAGTTCTACCTGATAAGAAAGGCACAATAAGGGAAAGACAACTGCAGAAAAGCAACTGGTTGTAGGAGAGTGTGTTGGTGACTAATATGCCAATAAGAGGGTGTGACTCCTTCTGATTCCTTGTGGGACAAGGAGATCAAAGTTTCAGGTGGTCTGTTTGGACTACTTCAGAGGTGGGAGACTTCTACCACTCAGAGGACAATTTTCAATCCTGACAGTCCCGGTGAGACCAGGAGCTGCACAGACACCGTCCAAGACCGGAGGTGAAGACTGCGCAAGTCGCGAGGTAAAGTCACCGAACAAACTTTGGGACAAGGTACACCTCTACAAACCATCCTTCCTATTGTATAGACGTTGACGTGATTCCTTTATTCTGGGTTTGAGAGAACAAAATTTTTGTTTTGTCTGCCTTCTCTATCTCCCATAAAACCCAACAGTGGTATCAGAGCCACGTCAACTGCTCTATACTTTAGGATTATCGATGTGATCAATTTTGGTTTGTCACCTTTATTTATTGCATACGATGCGAATAAAATTGGCTTTTTGCATGTCCAATCCTATATACACAAATCCCAATATACATATATAATATGTAATATGAATGCACTTGACACGCATTTCCCTTAAATGAGTTTTGTGGTGGATGTATAGCGTGGTTATGGCTAATAAACCCTATGTATGTGTGCTTGGTTGAATATGGTTGCTTGCATATCGGTCTGTGCACCGATTCCCTACCTCCTTATTCCTGATGTAACTCGAGATAACTTGAGATTTCTTTCCTATCTTTGCTCCCCCTGAATGTAACTCGAGGTTTCCCAATTTAAATGAAAATATGATAGATCTTTTATTTCCTTTTATGTCGAAGACCGGCAGATAATCTGACGACGACTGAGACAATCGGTTCAAGGCATGAACCGATCGGTTGGCGATCCAGACGATCGGCTCGAGGAGAGAGACAAGCGGGTGGTGACCTAAGGAGATTCATGATGACCAGATGAACTGATCAGTTGGAGGAGCCAATCGATCGGTTGGTGGCACCCAGACGATCGGCCAGAGTGAGCAGGTCATTCATGTGATGAGTTGATCAACTCGGACGGCTATAGTACTTCATCATGGACATGTTGCATGTGATGTAGACCTAGATGACCGTGATTCCTCTTGGCTTGAGGAATCACATTAGGATGGCCATAATTGTCACTTTTATCATTTTGCATGTTTTCTGTGAGATATAGCATGTATATGATATGTACTATATATTGTGGTGATTGGATATGTATATGTACCTATAAAACCAAATCCCTCATCTAAATATTAAGTCTTTCAAGCCTTCCATTATCGGCACACATGAAAAACTTGTTCTACCAAATGTAGGTTACGCCAAAGTGTGGTGCACCATCTATCTCGTAGAAGTGTGAAGGGTAAGCATGTAGGTTCTGCCAAAGTCGGGTGCATGTTTACCGTGTCGGCTTTTAGGATAGACTTAACTGGTGATTCTTAGAGTGTTTAAGCCCGAAGGCACAGAATGTTCATGGCAAGGTGTTGCGCATGTTCATTCATCAAGAGTTGCATATGATGCAATTGGCAAAAGTTGCCTACCTGGAAGATCTAAGTTGTGGGTGACAGCCCTAGCTGGTCCATGACTCAGAGGATTTCAAGATCTTAACCCACTAGAAGATTGTACGTTGCAATCTTCCGAATTGATGGTGAGGGCTATCAATTTGAACAAAAAGTGGGAGTGATAATTAATTAAAGTCATAATTATATCGTCAACCTTTCAAATCAATCAAATAAGTCAAAATTGAGTTTTGAACTAAGTTGCATATGTTTCCTTTTGTAGTACAAATGACAACAAACAACAATCACTTTTCATTGCGATCGATCCTTGAAAAGGAAAAGATGAATGGGACTAACTTCCACGACTGGTTTAGGATGTTGAGAATTGTTCTCACTCAAGAGCGAAAGCTCTATGTCCTAGATACTCCAGTTCTAGAGGAACCTGCTCCTACCGCACCAAAGGCAGAAAGGGATGCTTACAAGAAGCATTTTGATGATGCCATTGATGCAAAGTGCTTGATGTTGTGCTCCATGAACCACGAGTTGTAGAGACAACATGAGAACATGTGTGTCATTGAGATGATTCAACATCTCAAGAACATGTATGAAGATCAAGCACGGCAAGAGAGATATGGTATCTCCAGGGCGCTGTTCAAGTGTGTCATGACAGAAGGAGATCCAGTTGGTCCTCACACACTCAAGATGATTGGGTATGTGGAGAACCTGATGAGACTGGGATTTCCCCTGAGCCAAGAGTTGGCTATTGACATGATATTGCAATCGTTGCCAGAATCCTACAGTCAGTTTGTGATGAACTACAACATGAACAACTTTGACAAGTCGTTGATAGAGTTGTTGGGCATGTTGAGGACAGTCGAGACACAGATGAAGAAGGACAAGCCTAAGTATGTGATGATGATCAATGACAAGAAAGGCAAGTCCAAGCACAAGGGCAAGGGCAAAGCTAAGAAAGGTTCATATGCTAGCCAACATCCCAAGTCATCTTCAACTCTCAAGGCCAAGGGAAGCGTGACCAAGAGAGGCAATTGCCACCATTGTCAAAATCCAGGACATTGGAAAAAGAATTGTCCACTCTACCTAGAAGAACTAAAGAAGAAGGAGGCGATAGACATCTCCACCTGAAGGTGTCATGAAATAAACTTGTAACATTTTTGAGGTATATGATACCAAGATATAAAATGTAAAGCACTCAATAAATGGGGCAAGTGTTGTTGCCATATATAGGAGTACTTTAGTTTATTTTCAGCCTTGAAGGCATGTAATAGAGTTATGAACTACTATTTCATATTTGTCAATGGATAGAAACACATTATTCTTTGCATATTGTATGACAATGATGGCAATTAATAAAGTTGATGTTTCAATCTTTGTGGCAATGCCTTGTTTATCTTTTGGTACTTGGTATGCATAAGATAAAATGATACCTAAAATTTATTGATAACTCAAACAATCAAATTAGCATAAATCATGAGAAATTCATTTCTAGTTTCCATATGATGGACAAATCTAGACTCTTTTGGTTAGAGAACCAGTAAGAGACATTAATCTCTTAGACATGATTAATCAATCTTCACAAGTAGGAGTGAGAGAATGATTGTCCTATTAGGTATAATATGTGTGATGTATTTACATACCTATTGGAGTTCATGCTAGTACTTCAAATGGTGTTTAGAGAAATACCGATATGGATATCTTAAAGTGTTCAAGAATATCATAGATGAATTACGGATTTGGTAAAGTGTTAATTCTTGATGAGATCAATGAATGAAATACTTGAACCAAATGTTTGAGATCCTTATGAGTGATTTTGATAGTGTATCATAGTGAACTCATGATTAAGTCATGGTGATGTCTAAATCAAAAAGTAGTCATACTCTAAGGAGTTAGAGGACGATTATCAAATAGCTAATTTCTTCTTAAATAAAGAATACCCCACACTAATAAAGGACATTAAGAATCACAAAGGGTTGTAAGTTCTTATATCCTTGACAGATACACCTCAATTATCTATGTGATGAGTTGGTCATGTGATGAGTCAACTATCTAGATGAATATGAGGAATCGGATTTTGAGTTATGGTTTATAATCATTACATCCTAAATGACTTCCATGTAAGCCATAAGGTATGACCTTGATGGTAGCACTCATTAGGATAAAATCCATAAGTGTGAATGAGTCTTAAGCGTTAAGACACATGGATAACATTTTGAGAAGGATGATGCTTGTTAATTGCAACTTAATGACTAAGAGATTTGGCATACAGATACTAAAATTGCATTCCTATAAGGAATAAGACAAGGATGTGTACGTGATACAACCTATAAGGTTTATGAATCCATTAATGCAAATGAAGTCTATAAGTTACAATGGTCTAATCAATGTGATTGATTGAGTACGAGCAACTCAGAACTATGATCTTTACTTTGATGATATAGTCAAATGATTTGACTGATATGATAAAGATAAAGAGAGATCTGTGATTTAGTGGGAGCGTATTCACATTTCACATGTTGATGTGAAAAGTAAATGTTCTAGAATGGAAATCTGAAAGTGGAAATTATCTTTAGGGAAGATAGAGGCGTTTCCTATGAGATAGGAATAGAGATCTATAGAGATAGTTCTTGAAAACCTCTTAACCTGAAAAGAGAGAGCATACATTGGAAATCTGTACTGAAGGGTTCAATATGCATAGATTTAGTGGGAGAAAACTTATCCATGTTACATGGAGTTGGTATCCCAAGGCTAAGTGTCCAATTCTTATAAAGAATAGGAACACTAAGAATAGATATGGATCTATCATGTATGTAATCATCCCATTATCTTGCATGTATAGACATAGCAAAATAATGTGCATTCATCATCTTGTATGTAGGACATGACAATATGATGTGCTCATCCGGATTAGTCGCATGTGGGACATGACAAGTGGATGTATGTCTGGGTCCAGTAAGGTTACTGGAATACCATAAGAACTTGATAAGTACTTGAGAAGTACTAGTTCTATGGAAATAAGGAAGGGTTCACTATAAATAATTACACTGATGTGAACTTCCAAAAAGGACAGAAACTTTAATCGCAATATATAGGATATATAAAAGTAAATGTTTGTTGATAAATGGAAACATTCCAATAAAGTTTTTTTTAAAGGAAATGCTGAATATCCGTGTGTTGGAGAACAACAGTGGACACTATATGGATCTAGGAGTTCATAGAGATGAACTTATAGATATTCCAGTCATTGATGACAAGTAAGAAGTACTTGGTCATGCAATCTAGCTAATGGTCAGAAAAGGAATACTAGATCACATATTACCGCAACTCCATCTCATATGTGTGACGTACAGCGAAGAGATTAGAGACATGCAATTAATACCGACTTTGGCAAGGTGTTTCCATAACTCACTATGTTAGCTCTAGAGCACAGTAACATGTGGGACATGTTTGAAGATCACTATGAATATGATTCAAGGGTGATTGGCTCACAGTGCAAGTGGGACTCTGTTGGTATGTATGCCCTGAGAGCCAATAGTGGGATGATTGGTGAGATCCATTACGATTGATTTGATGAACATCAAAGGCAAGCTTCCAATTCTTTCTGGTTCAGTCATATGAGATAATGATAGAACATATTGAATGTCTAGAGAATGACAGTACTCAATGGTGTATGCTTTTAGGTTAAGGACACGAATGATGAGATCATACAGATGCTAAGAGTTTGTATGTTCTTATTATGTCCCTAGTCAGATGTCATTATGGAAGATAGATAGACAACAATGACACACAAGACTAGATTGTGGTGTTGGTTGATGACAGAATCTCATTAGTCATGATATGGAGATATCAAACCAAACACATAGGTACTTGTTATAGAACAAGTGTACCGGACATAGCCACCGTGAGTTTGACACATGGAACCATGACATGGGAGTCATAGTCAGTTCTCACAGTGATGGTGGTGAGTGTGATTCTTTGACCTGAAATCACTACACTCAACATATGTCATTGGGTACACTTTGACATCATCAAACACAGTCCTGAAACATGGGTTGTTATAAAGGTGATGATTGGGTGGCTTTGACACATGGGGCTTTTGAGGGGTGAGTGATAGATATGGGATTTGTCCCTCCTGAGGGAGTTTGATATCCATGGCCACTTGATGATTAGGATTGAGATAGGCATGCACGCATGTGTGAATCAGTATGTGATATTGATGCCATACATATCTCCTCCAATCTACTCTGAGATCAAGAAAGTGAATGAACATTGACAGGATGAATGTTCCATGTCTTGAGTTCATTCGGGATATCAGTGATAAAGGAATTATACATTCACTGTAACACCATTCACGGATTGTAGGATTGAAAGTTGTTCTCCAGCTTTCCTTTTCACTTGGGTAGCACTGATGTGTGACTAGGCACCTCTCTTTGCTTGTGAAGTCATAAGTGTTATGGACTTTCACTACCAACTTGAAATGGACCTGTAGGGTCAAACACATAGGATTTAACCTGGAAGGGGAGTTTATCCACAAACAATGTTTAGATTGATTACTAAAGGAGTTTAGTAGTTCAATTAAACACTCAATTAATTGATAACTCAAAATCATAGTGTTCAAGGTGTTGGACTGGTTGATTAGAGTATCAGATTGATTGAAATTGCGATTGACTGATTTTGCACAGTCTGCTGCCCCAACCGATTGGCTCATGAGATGAACCTATCGGCTCAGGTTGGTGAACCGATCGGTTCATGGGATGAACTGATCGGCTCAAGACAGGCTGAGATGACTGGTTCAAAGGTTGAACTGATCTTCTCAACTGACCAACCGAGATCATTTGGAAAATCAGAAGACTATTTTGCAAATATAATTTGTTTCACTTGTACAAATTCGATTTGGACAAGGATTAATATTTGATTAATAGGAAACAAATATGGGAGTCAATTTGAGTTGGATCAAGACCACGAACGGATCTGCTCATGCTTGAACTGATTAGCTCAGGTGCTCCTACCGATCATTTTGGGTGTGAAACGATCGGCTCAGGTCCCCAAACGATCAGTTTCGTGATGGAAACGATCAGTTCAGGTGGCACAGTTGGTTGTTTTTGTGGAAAATCTTGAACCCTTCTACTCCTGCTTTAATCCCGCATTGCTCAGGGTAGAGAACTTTGTCCCATGACCCTCCTATATATAGGGGTATTGGGGGCTTCTCAATAACAACAACTCAGAACACCAGTTGCTCTGTAAAGTTGTCGTTCTCTCTGGTTTTGGTAACCGAGAGAGAGCCCGAGAAAGTGCTACCCGATAAAGGAGGCACAGCAAGGGAAAGACAACTGCAGAAAAGAAACTGGTTGTAGGAGAGTGTGTTGGTGACTAGTACGTTGACAGGAGGGTGCGACTCCTTCCGATTCCTTGTGGGACAAGGAGATCGGAGTTCTAGGTGGTCCGTGTAGACTACTTCAGAGGCGGGAGACTTCTGCCACTCAGAGGATAGTTGTCAATCCCGATAGTCCTGGTGAGACCAAGAGTTGCACAGACACCATCCAAGACCAGAGGTGAAGACCGTGCAAGTCGCGAGGTAAAGTCGTCGAGAAAGCCTCGGGACAAGGTACGCCTCTACAAACCATCCTTCCTATTGTATAGACGTTGACGTGATTCCTTTATTTTGGGTTTAGGAGAAGAAAAGTTTTGTTTCTGTTGCCTTCTCTGTCTCCCATAAAACCCAACAGTGGTATCAAAGCCATGTCAACTTCTCTATACTTTAGGATTATCGGTGTGATCGATTTTGGTTTTTTGCCTTTATTTATTGCATACGATGTGAATAAAATTGGCTTTTTGCATGTCCAATCCTAAATCCACAAATCCCAATATACATATATGATATGTAATATGAATGCACTCGATACGCGTCACCCTTAAATGAGTTTTGTGGTGGATGTATAGTGTGGTTATGGCCAATAAACCCTATGTATGTGCGCTTGGTTGAATGTGGTTGCTTGCATCTCGGTCTGCGCACCGATTCCCTACCTCCTTATTCCTAATGTAACTCGAGATAACTCGAGATTTCTTTCCTATCTTTGCTCCCCCTAAATGTAACTCAGGGTTTCCCAATTTAAATGTAAATATGATATATCTTTTATTTCCTGTTATGTCGAAGATCGGCGGATAATCTGACGATGACTCAGACAATCGGTTCAAGGCGTGAACTGGTCGGTTGGCAATCCATACGATTGGCTTGAGGAGCTAGACGAGTGGGTGGTGACTTGAGGATATGCATGATGACTAGACAAATTGATCGGTTGGAGGAGCCAACCGATCGGCTGGTGGCACCCAGACGACCGGCCAGAGCGAGCAGGTCATTCATGTCATGAGTTGATCAACTCGAACAGCTATAGCACTTCATCATGGACATGTTGCATGTGATGTAGACCTAGATGACTGTGATTCCTCTTGGCTCAAGGAATCACATTAGGATGGCCATAATAATTGCTTTTATCATTTTGCATGTTTTCTGTGGGATATATCATGTATATGATACGTACTATATATGGTGGTGATTGGATATGTATATGTACCTATAAAACCAAATCCCTTATCTAAATATTAAGTCTTTCAAGCCTTCCATTAGTGGCACACATGAAAAACTTGATCGACCAAGCGTAGGTTATGCCAAAGTGTGGTGCGTCGTCTATCCCGTGGAAGTGTGAGGGGTAAGCATGTAGAATCTACCAAAGCAGGGTGCATGTTTACCGTGTCAGCTTTTGGGATAGACTTAACTGGTGATTCTTAGAGCGTCTAAGCCCAGAGGCACAGAATGTTCATGGCAAGGTGTTGTGCATGTTCATTCATCAAGAGTTGCATATGATGCAATTGGCAAAAGTTGTCTACCTAGAAGATCTAAGTTGTGGGTGACAGCCCTAGCTGGTCCATGACTCAGAGGATTTGAGGATCTTGACCCATAAGAAGATCGTACGTTGCAATCTTCTGAATTGATGGTGAGGGCTATCAATTTGAACAAAATAGTGGGAGCGATAATTAATTAAAGTCCTAATTATATCGTCAACCTTTCAAATCAATCAAATAAGTCAAAATTGAGTTTTGAACTAAGTTGCATATGTTTCCTTTTGTAGTACAAATGACAACAAACAACAATCACTTTTCATTGCGATCGATCCTTGAACAGGAAAAGATGAATGGGACTAACTTCCACGATTGGTTTAGGACGTTGAGAATTGTTCTCACTCAAGAGCGAAAGCTCTATGTCCTAGATACTCCAGTTCCATAGGAACCTGCACCTACCGCACCAAAGGCAGAAAGGGATGCTTCCAAGAAGCATTCTGATGATGCCATTGATGTAAAGTGCTTGATGTTGTGCTCCATGAACCACGAGTTGCAGAGACAACATGAGAACATGTGTGTCATTGAGATGATTCAGCATCTCAAGAACATGTATGAAGATCAAGCACGGCAAGAGAGATATGGTGTCTCCAGGGCGTTGTTCAAGTGTGTCATGACAGAAGGAGATCCAGTTGGTCCTCACACTCTCAAGATGATTGGGTATGTGGAGAACCTGACGAGACTGGGATTTCCCCTGAACCAAGAGTTGGCTACTGACGTGATACTGCAATCGTTGCCAGAATCCTACAGTCAGTTTGTGATGAACTACAACATGAACAACTTTGACAAGCCGTTGACAGAGTTGTTGGGCATGTTGAGAACAGCTGAGACACAGATGAAGAAGGACAAGCCTAAGTCTGTGATGATGATCAGCGATAAGAAAGGCAAGTCCAAGCACAAGGGCAAGGGCAAAGCTAAGAAAGGTTCAGATGCTAGCCAGCAGCCCAAGTCGTCTTCAATCTCAAGGCCAAGGGAGGCGTGACCAAGAGAGGCAATTGCCACCATTGTCAAAAGCCAGGACATTGAAAAAGGAATTGTTCACTCTACCTGGAAGAACTAAAGAAGAAGTAGGCAATAGACGTCTCCACCTGAAGGTGTCATGAAATAAACTTGTAACATTTTTTAGGTATATGATACCAAGATATAAAATGTAAAGCACTCAATAAATGGGGCAAGTGTTGCCACCATAGATAGGAGTACTTTAGTTTATTTTCAGCCTTGAAGGCATGTAATAGAGTTATGAACTGCTATTTCATATTTGTCAATCGATAGAAACACATTATTCTTTGCATATTGTATGACAATGATGGCAATTAATAAAGTTGATATTTCAATCTTTGTGGCAATGCCTTGTTTATCTTGTGGTACTTGGTATGCATAAGATAAAATGATACCTAAAAGTTATTGATAACTCAAACAATCAAATTAGCATAAATCATGAGAAATTCATTTCTAGTTTCCATATGATGGACAAATCTAGACTCTATTGGTTAGAGAACCAGTAAGAGACATGAATCTCTTAGACATGATTAATCAATCTTCACTAGTAGGAGTGGGAGAATGATTGTCCTATTAGGTATAATACATGTGATGCATTTACATACCTATTGGAGTTAATGCTAGTACTTCAAATGGTGTTTAGAGAAATACCAATATGGATATCTTGAAGTGTTCAAGAATATCATAGATGAAGTACGGATTTGGTAAAGTGTTAATTCTTGATGAGATCAGTGAATGAAATACTTGAACCAAATGTTTGAGATCCTTATGAGTGATTATGATTGTGGGCTCTGATCTCCAAACCATGACATAAACACGATTAAAACTTAGCGGAAGCGAATCGGTAATCAGCGGAAGACAAAAATCACGGAAAATTAAAACTTTTCGAGATAAGAACTTGTATCCATAAAAACTCCTTTCATAAAGAGAGGTAACTGTTTACATCTCAGGATAATTACTTCTTGAGTAATTATATACATTCAAGATACAAAATCTCAAGATCACATAACACAAGACTCCAAGACCTGAGAGTACAGAGGACACATAGGACTGACTCTAACTACACCACATGGCAGGATAAATCTCCACCTGAGATTACTGCTGCCCCTGGTGCTGCTGCTGAGATTGATCACTTGTAGGCTGGTTTCTTCGTCTCCGACGTCCACCTAAAAAGTTGAAGTCTACGGGGTGAGACAATTATACATAATTGTCCCAGCGAGAGTTATAACTCTTCGCCAGAAGCTTTATTATAACATCAAAGATTATTTTAAACAGTAAAGCCTTCAAAGCATTCTATAACAGTTGCAGATATAACAAGATCTCTACAAATTAGGAGATATGGAGAATATCAACATTATTGCAATGTAACATCAATCAACTAACTTGGAGTCATCTCTAACAAGTTATACTACATGGTTGATTATGTTTTACAAACAACATTATGCCCTGTGGAGATGAGGCTTACCACTCATACTCCAACTGATCGCTGAGAAGCCGCATCAGTATCATACATAGGTCATTAAGAGAGCCGGATTCTCATGACCTTCATCTTCCTCAGTCAGTAAGAGGATCACTTGTAGGACATCTTGTGTCTCTACTACTATAGCTCACCAGGGTAAATTGGTCCTTCGCTATTCTAGAGTCACAGTGGCGTTCTGTACTCTCTTCGTCATCAGGAGGTTTCATATTTACCTACCACTGATACGGATATCTGTGCTTTCTTCGTCATCAGGAGGTTTCATGTTTACCTACCACTGATACGGTATGGAACTATAGTGAAGGATGGATGGATTCCACATCTACATCACTTTCCTACACTAGGATGTAAGGTTCTACACATCCATGTACCCCACATACTCAAAAGTATGTGCTCCAGGAGTTCCCTATGGAAAACCTGTTTCACCATCACTTAATTTCTGACAATGATGGATCTATGATCAGGGCTCTACATTATACTTGATTAGTTAGGTACATTCAGTATTCTTTAACAGCATACATTGTTCTTCAAACATTGAGCAGTCTTAATCTTATGTTGTATTACTTTAATCTTTTCCGTGGTTTGCTGCACCAGGTCAGGACCTAACAACTGGTGCTCACCAGTCTCAAACCAACACAAGGGTGATCTACAACGTCTACCATATAAGGCTTCATAAGGTGCCATATCAATACTATGCTGATAGCTATTGTTATAGGCAAACTCTATCAAGCTTAGGTGTAGATCCCAACTTCCGGTGAACTGGAGAACACATGCTCGCAACAGGTCTTCTAAGGTTTGTATGGTCCTTTCTGACTGTCCATCAGTCTGTGGATGAAAGGCCGTACTAAACCTCAGCTTAGTGCCTAAGGCACTGTGCAACTGTTCCCAAAAACGACTTGTAAATTGAGGACCTCTGTCCGAAACTATTGTGACAGGAACTCCGTGCAAACGCACTATCTCTTGCACATATAACTCTGATAACCTTTCAGCAGAATAGGTTGTTTTAACAGGTAAGAAATGTGCTGTCTTAGTCAACCTATCAACAATTACCCAAATGGAATCATGTCCTTTGCTTGTCCTGGGTAGGCCAACAACAAAGTCCATGGTCACATGGTCCCACTTCCACTGTGATATGGGTAAAGGTTGCATTGTCCCTGCAGGCTTCTGGTGTTCAGCTTTAACTTGCTGACACACAGGGCACCTCAGAACAAACTCTGCAACGTCCTTCTTCATCCCAGGCCACCAATATAGATCCTTCAAATTCCGATACATCTTGGTGCTCCCTGGATGCATAGCATACATGGAAGAATGGGCTTCTTCCAGGACTAACTTCCTTAAGTTGTCCACATCCGGCACTATCATTTTTCCATTATAACAAGCTACTTGATCTTTTGAGTCATGAAACCCATCTTGCTTCTCATTTCCATACTCAGATCTTATATGTTGAACTGCAGCATCATCTAGCTGTGCTTCTTTAATCTGCTCTCTTAGGGTAGGTTTAATATGCATCTCAGCTAACAAACCGGCTAGCAATGATACCTTCAACTGTACATTGTCTTGCCTTAAAGAGATAAGCATATCTCTTCTAGAGCATACTAAAGAGTTTAGTTGTGCTCTATTCATGGTTGATGTTGCTGATTTCCTACTCAAGGCATCTGCAACAACATTGGCCTTACCTGGATGGTAATCAATTGTACAGTCGTAGTCCTTGATTAACTCCATCCAGCGACGTTGCCTCATGTTGAGCTCATGCTGAGAGAAGATATACTTAAGGTTTTTGTGGTCTGTGAAAATCTGGAATGTCTCTCCGTAGAGATAATGTCTCCAGATCTTCAAAGCATGAACCACAGCTGCTAACTCCAGATCGTGTGTTGGATAATTCTCCTCGTGTTTCTTAAGCTGTCGGGAAGCAAAAGAAATCACTTGTTTATCCTGCATCAACACACATCCTAGTCCATTCTTGGAAGCGTCACAGAAAACTATATAACCTTTTCCTTGTTCAGGTAGCACTAATACAGGTGCACTTGTCAACCTCTCCTTCAGTAACTGGAAAGATTGTTGACACTTATCACTCCAAGAAAAAGGAACATCCTTCCGGGTTAACTTGGTCAAGGGTAAAGCTATGGAACTAAAGTTCTTAATGAACCTTCGATAATAGCCAGCTAACCCCAAGAAACTTCGAATCTCCGTCGGTGTTTTCGGTTGTTCCCATTGTAGAACAGATTCTACCTTTGTAGGGTCAACACGAATTCCCGAGGCGGATATTATATGTCCAAGAAAAGATACCTCCGGCAGCCAGAACTCACACTTGCTAAACTTAGCATACAACTTATGTTCTCTTAGCAAGGTCAAAGCTTGGCGAAGATGCTGCTCATGCTGCTGAGCATCTTTACTATAAATCAGTATGTCATCTATGAAGACGACAACACACTGATCAAGGAAAGGTCGAAAAACTCTATTCATGAGTTCCATAAATGCAGCTGGTGCATTGGTTAGTCCAAACGACATAACCGTGAACTCATAGTGACCATATCTTGTCCTAAAGGCAGACTTGGATATGTCACTATCCTTAATACGAAGTTGGTGATATCCAGACCTCAAGTCTATCTTTGAAAAGACTGTTGCACCACGCAACTGGTCAAAGAGATCATCAATCCTCGGCAGAGGATACCTATTCTTTATTGTCACTTTATTGAGTTGTATATAGTCGATGCATAACCGCATTGACCCATCTTTCTTTTTAACAAACAAGACCGGAGCACCCCAAGGTGAAGTACTCGGTCGGATAAAATCTCTCTCAAGTAACTCTTGAAGCTGTTTCTTGAGTTCTGCCATCTCGGCAGGAGCCATTCTATACGGAGTTTGAGCTATGGGTTTCGTATCTGGAATCAGATTGATTTCAAAGTCAATCTCCCGAGGTGGTGGTATACCAGGAAGTTCTTCAGGAAACACATCCTCGAATTCCCTGACTATGGGAACTTCAGCAGGGTTGGAACTTTCCTTGGTAACATCTACCACATGGGCTAAGAATGCATAACATCCTTGCCTCAACAGCTTATCAGCAACCATAGCTGACACAAGACAGGTGGGCAGAATCTTTCTTTCACCTTGAAAGATCCATGTGTTGCTTTCATCAGCAAACACAGCCAACTTGGACTCACAATCCAAGACAACTCTATACCTTTCTAAGGTATCCATCCCAAGGATTATATCAAACCCCTGCATATCAAGTGGTATAAGGTCCACTTGAATGCGATGGTCAGAAAAGAAAAGGATGCAGGGAGAACATACCTCCTGCAAAACGGCAGACCCACTCAACGGAGTCTCTAACAACAAACTATCTGCTCTATGACTAACAGTCATATTGCAGTTACGAATCACTTCACGAGTGATGAAAGAGTGCGTAGCACCCGGATCAATCAAAACAGATATATTACAGGATATAGACATATCAGAATATAAAAGTTTCATCTGACCTGCCACTACCCGTGGATTGACAACTGCCTCAGGTGGGTTCATAGCATAGAACCTCGCAGTCGCCTGGTGTTGAGGTGGTGCTGATGATCCAGCTTGAGACGCTTGTCCACGTCCTCGAGCTGCTCCTTGATGTTGTCTATTCTGAGATCCCTGTTGATTCTGTCTCGGAGGTTGTTGTGTCACACCGACAGGCCTAGAACGGCAATCCTTCATCAAGTGTCCCACCTTACCACAGTTGTAGCAACTCTTCTCCTGTTGTTGTGGTCTGGGTGGTCCAGTAACTGACACTGATGCAGAACTGTGTGTCCCTTGAAGCGGTTGACTCCGTCCTCTACCTCTACTTGGTGTCCATTGAGTTTGAAAACTCGATCTGGGTGGTGGAGGGTTAGGTGCAGAGAATCTAGGTTTCTTGGAATCCCTAGATGAAGAACCCTGGAACTGTGGATATCTTTTATGGGTTTGTCTTTTCTCAACCACAGATCTCTCTATCCTTCGGACTGACTCAACGAAGGTAGAGAATCTCTCTCTGTTTTCTAAGGCAGACACAGGGGTTGACATATCGGAATTCAAACCCTTTTCAAATCTTCTGATTCTTTCCTCATCTGTAGCAGCCATATGCGGACAAAACCGCAACAGCTCCATGAACTTAGCTTCATACTCGCTAATGTTCATCATACCCTGCCTTAGTTTCTCAAACTGAGAAATCTTCTCATCTAGGAAGGTCTTTGGAAAATATCTATTGATAAATTCCCGACGAAACTCTTCCCATGAGAACTCTACTCCAGGTCTCTTCTGCTCTTCCATGTTCCACCAGTGACCAGCACTGCCTTTGAGAAGATAGACAGCATGTCTAACCTTCTCAGCTTCCGGAATCATAAGAATCCTGAAAGCCTTCTCCAACTCTGTCAACCATAAGTCAGCATCTGCTGGGTCGGCAGTTCCGAAGTACTCGGTAGCTCCGACACGACGAAGTCGTTCGAATGTCTTACCAATACCTTGTACTTCAGGCTGGACAGGTGCCCTAGGTGCAGGAATGGGCATCCTATCGGTTATATGTGTCATGGCAGTCATGAACTGCCCGAACATCGTCTGTACAGCTGGATCACTCATGTCAGCTGGGTCGAACTGGGGTGGCTCTCTTGGCGACTCAGGTGCAGGTTGTTCTATTCTCGGAACTCTTGCACCGCCTCGAGGTGCACTAGCACTACTCTCTGCCACGTGCTCATCACGATGTTCTGACATTCTTATGTATCTTCTTCTCCTGAGGAGCAGAAGATTCTATTAGATAAGGAAGGAGTACTAAAGGTAGACTCGACATCCTAAGTCCTATGCCTCTGTAGACTCAACTGAACCTGGAGCTCTGATACCACTAATTGTGGGCTCTGATCTCCAAACCATGACATAAACACGATTAAAACTTAGCGGAAGCGAATCGGTAATCAGCGGAAGACAAAAATCACGGAAAATTAAAACTTTTCGAGATAAGAACTTGTATCCATAAAAACTCCTTTCATAAAGAGAGGTAACTGTTTACATCTCAGGATAATTACTTCTTGAGTAATTATATACATTCAAGATACAAAATCTCAAGATCACATAACACAAGACTCCAAGACCTGAGAGTACAGAGGACACATAGGACTGACTCTAACTACACCACATGGCAGGACAAATCTCCACCTGAGATTACTGCTGCCCCTGGTGCTGCTGCTGAGATTGATCACTTGTAGGCTGGTTTCTTCGTCTCCGACGTCCACCTAAAAAGTTGAAGTCTACGGGGTGAGACAATTATACATAATTGTCCCAGCGAGAGTTATAACTCTTCGCCAGAAGCTTTATTATAACATCAAAGATTATTTTAAACAGTAAAGCCTTCAAAGCATTCTATAACAGTTGCAGATATAACAAGATCTCTACAAATTAGGAGATATGGAGAATATCAACATTATTGCAATGTAACATCAATCAACTAACTTGGAGTCATCTCTAACAAGTTATACTACATGGTTGATTATGTTTTACAAACAACATTATGCCCTGTGGAGATGAGGCTTACCACTCATACTCCAACTGATCGCTGAGAAGCCGCATCAGTATCATACATAGGTCATTAAGAGAGCCGGATTCTCATGACCTTCATCTTCCTCAGTCAGTAAGAGGATCACTTGTAGGACATCTTGTGTCTCTACTACTATAGCTCACCAGGGTAAATTGGTCCTTCGCTATTCTAGAGTCACAGTGGCGTTCTGTACTCTCTTCGTCATCAGGAGGTTTCATATTTACCTACCACTGATACGGATATCTGTGCTTTCTTCGTCATCAGGAGGTTTCATGTTTACCTACCACTGATACGGTATGGAACTATAGTGAAGGATGGATGGATTCCACATCTACATCACTTTCCTACACTAGGATGTAAGGTTCTACACATCCATGTACCCCACATACTCAAAAGTATGTGCTCCAGGAGTTCCCTATGGAAAACCTGTTTCACCATCACTTAATTTCTGACAATGATGGATCTATGATCAGGGCTCTACATTATACTTGATTAGTTAGGTACATTCAGTATTCTTTAACAGCATACATTGTTCTTCAAACAATAACAGTAGCATAGCAGCTATAAAAGAAGAATACTAAATGTAACAGGCCTAACTCATATCAATCATCATTTCTCATTATCCTCATCACAAGTCATCTCTAAAGCATGACCTTGATGGTATTCATGGCTCTCATAGCCCATTATCAGCATAGGATGCCACTAGCAAGGCATCAGATTACATTACTTATTCATAAGGCTACAACATGCCTTCAATGAATATAACATCAACATCCATACCTGGATATAATTACCTTCATATCAGAACCTGCATGATTAATACATCTGATAAAGGTAATATAACAATAAGGAATGTACTTCCTACTCTTGTCATAAGAGTTAAATCTTTAATTTAAATCAAATAGAGTTTATTGCTCAAAAGCATGCCATTACCCTTGAATTAGGGTTTACTATTCATATTACATGTCATCACCCTTGAATTAGGGTTTACTTATTCACATTACAGGTGAATTAAACTCATAACATCATCATGTATGAGTAACACCTTCATTGATGCTCTTGGATTAGTTAAAGGTTCATCATTTATCATAATTAGGGTTTCTATGATCTCACACAGGTGGATCATACCCTAATTATGCTCATTTCTGTGTATTGGGGATGCTTCAATTGAGTTTCCATTTAAAAGAGGTACTTTCTCTCTCTAGAAGTACTTTCTCTCTCTAGAAGTACTTTCTCTCTCATCATAAGGTTAGGTGATATCAACATCACTCTAAAACAGGTTGGGTTGAGTCATCATAGGCTATCATAGCCAAAAACATCACCATTAAGTGATTAGAGTTACTTTCTCTCTCTAGGGTACTTTCTCTCTCTAGAGTACTCTATCTTTCATCATACTAATGGTTGATGATAACATTAGACTAGATCAGGTTAGATAGAGTCATTATAACTAAAAACATCATTCTCATGTAATTAGGGTTTGAATTGAGTAAAGTATAACTCAATTGACCCTTCAGGGGTATCTTGGTAATTCACCCCATTGATCATCATCATAGTCAAAAACCTTAATCAAATAACTCCTTACTATCTTAGATTATCATTAGTGTTTGATTTGAGCAACATTGAACCATCACATGATTGAATTCGGTTGAAAGTGTTGACCGATTGCTCACTTTGACCTTTCAAGTCCATGAGCCCCTTTCTAGCTCCAAGACCGTGAGCCTCCTCATGGGCTTGAGATCGTGAGCCCCCTCACGATCATGAGGTCGTGATCCACCTCACGGTCTTGAGGTCGTGAGCCACCTCACGGTCTTGAGGTCGTGAGCCACCTCATGGTCTTGAGGTCGTGAGCTACCTCACGGTCTTGAGGTCGTGAGCCACCTCACGGTCTTGAGGTCGTGAGCCACCTCACGGTCTTGAGGTCGTGAGCCACCTCACGGTCTTGAGGTCGTGAGCTACCTCACGGTCTTGAGGTCGTGAGCCCCCTCACGGTCTTGAGGTCGTGAGCCTCTCATGGTCTCAACCGCAAGGTCCTTCAACAAAGGTTCAACAAATCAAACGATGATGTCAACCGATGTTGAAGCCTTCAAAAGGTCCAATAACTGTTGACCACCTATGGATTGAGTTAATTAAGGTTATGCTTAACCAAATGGTCATTCAATTGACCCTCAATTGTTGACCAATTAGGATTGAAATCGATTCAATTAAGGTCTATCAATGTTCACCCATCAACACTCAACAATGTGTATCAACACAAGGTTGAACCCTTCAATTGAGCTCCAATTGGGCCCAAACTTGGCTCAAACGGTCTTGAGGTCATGTGGGTGGACCCCACATGGTCTTGAGATCGTTTGCCCAAGATTTCATAAAAATCTAAGGTGATTTGATAGAGGTTGAACCCTGATTGGTCACAAAATCAGAATTTTGATTAAATTGATAACTTATTTGCAATTGGTGTTCAATTGGTCAAATTACTCAACCCTAGACCTTCAAATGGTCTTGGGTGATTGTCCTCACGGTCTTGAGGTCATGTGGGTGGACCCCACATGGTCTTGAGACCGTTTAGGTCAATCAACCCTAAAAACCCTAATTAGATCACCATAATTTCAGTACTGATTTTATCTAGGGTTAGCCCTAGTATTCACCCTTCAACTCTTAGCCCGTTTGGAATTAGACCATCAAACTTGGTGAGTTGTTAATTAACATAATTTTTAACAGTAATCTCATGGGGTCAACGCTTAGTCAACGACCTTTCACGGTCTTGAGACCGTTTGCCCAAAAAGGCAATTTCAGACCGTTTGAAAATCAGCAATTAATTCATTTAAAGTTGTGACTTAAAAAGGTCATATCTCCCGATTCCTTTGGAGTTAGTCTCCCAAATTTTGAGGGTATTTAGCCTATATAATTAGGAACAAGTTTCTTATATGGTCCACGCTCGGTCAACAGGGCCAATCGGTCTTGAGACCGCGAGCCCTCTCACGGTCTCGAGACCGCGAGGCTCTCTCACGGTCTTGAGGTCGTGAGAGCAAACTGTTAGGACCGTTTAGGGAAAAGAAAAGCGGTGGGTTTTTCTTGGAAAACACGCCTTCATCATCTAGCTCAAGAACAGTACAGATATCCCACGGGTTTGTTTGCAAAATAGCAGGGAAAAGTAGGGAAATACTAGGAGCTATCATTAACTCGCATATAAAGATGAACATAGTAAAGCATAGGTTTAGAGTTATAAAACCCGCCTAAAGCTTGTTTCTTGAGCTCCAAGCTTTCAAGCTCCAAGCTCTAATGGCGTCCTTGAGTTCCCACAGGTTGGCCAAGGTGAAAACTCCAAGGAAGGATGAAAAGAGACGGCTAGAAAGATAGGGTTTCGAGAATTAGCCATGAAGATGACCTTGAATTCGAATTCTAACCATGGAATTAGGCAAGAAGAGGGGTTTAAACCTACCTTGCACCCCTTGTTCGTCCTCCTTAGCTCCAAGGCAGTCCTTGGTCGTCTTTGGTGAAATGAAACAGTAAGGGAACGAAGGTTAAGTTCCCTTGCAACTAAGGAAAGGAGGGCTTATATACTTGGGGTAGGATTTTCAACATTAGCTCATAAGTTTCCCTTAATTCCAACTAAGTCCTTCCTTCATTACTTGCTCGTCCCTTCCTATTTATTCTAAGGACAAACCTTATCTTAAGTTATAGAAAAGAAGGCAAGGAAGGACAATCTAATAATAAAGTTCATACTTAAAGGGATATTGCACATATACCCTGATTATTCAATCACAGAGCCTATTTCTTAACTTGATAACTCAATTGAGGTGAATTCCTCATCATTTCTTCTCTAAATGATGGCAAGAGTCTAACAAGATACTTTAGATAACATTCTTTACAAATTGCTTCCCATTATTTGGGTAAATTGCATTTTACCCCAAATTAGGGTTTCAAGTACCGGGATTGCTTCCACAGCTGCACCTTGGTGCTCAAGCTTGGGAAATCCCTCAAACTTTACCAAAATGTTTCTCATGATGTCTCAACATCAGAGGAACACCTCATCATGTGCAAATTGCAGGTTAACCCTTCTAAATGGGTAAATTGCACATAGGTCCCTGTATTACAAAACAGTGCTACAACTTTATATAAAAAGGAGCAAAAACTGAAATATACATTTCTGAGAAGCTTAATTACATGCTCAGAGTTAATCACAAAGATTTAATTACATATTTAGGCAAAACACCTAGGGTTAGCTCATAACCCAGGTCAGGGATGTTACAAATGATAGTGTATCATAGTGAACTCATGATTAAGGCATGGTGATGTCTAAATAAAAAAGGAGTCATACTCTAAGGAGTTAGAGGACGATTATCAAATAGCTAATTTCTTCTTAAATAAAGAATACCCAACACTAATAAAGGACATTAAGAATCACAAAGAGTTGTAAGTTCTTATATCCTTGACAGATTCACCTCGATTATCTATGTGATGAGTTGGTCATGTGGTGAGTCAACAATCTAGATGAATATGAGGAATCGGATTTTGAGTTATGGTTTATAATCATTACATCCTAAATGACTTCCATGTAAGCCATAAGGTATGACCTTGATGGTAGCACCCATTGGGATAAAATCCATAAGTGGGAATGAGTCTTAAGCATAAAGACACATGGATAACATTTTAAGAAGGATGATGCTTGTTAATTGCAACTTAATGACTAATAGATTTGGCATACGGATACTAAAACTGCATTCCTATAAGGAATAAGACAAGGATGTGTACGTGACACAACCTATAAGGTTTATGAATCCATTAATGCAAATGAAGCCTATAAGTTACAATGGTCTAATCAATGTGATTGATTGAGTACAAGCAGCTCAGAACTGTGATCTTTACTTTAATGATATAGTCAAAGGATTTGAATGATATGATAAAGATAAAGAGAGATATGTGATTTAGTGGGAGTGTATTCACATTTTACATGTTGATGTGAAATGGAAATGTTCTAGAATGGAAATCTGAAAGTGGAAATTATCTTTAGGGAAGATAGAGACGTTTCCTATGAGATAGGAATAGAGATGTATAGAGACAGTTCTCGAAAACCTCTTAACCTAAAAAGAGAGAGCATACATTGACAATCTATACTGAAGGGTTCAGTATGCACAGATTCAGTGGGAGAAGACTTATCCATGTTACATGGAGTTGGTATCCCAAGGCTATGTGTCCAATTCTTATGAAGAATGGGAACACTAAGAATATATATGGATCTATCATGTATGTAATCATCCCATTATCTTGCATGTATAGACATAGAAAAATAAAGTGCATTCATCATCTTGTATGTAGGACATGACAATATGATGTGTTCATCCTAATAACTCGTATGTGGGACATGACGAGTGGATGTCTGTCTGGTTCCAGTAGGGGTTACTGGAATACCATAAGAACTTGATAAGTACTTGAGAAGTACTAGTTCTATGGAAATAAGGAAGGGTTCACTATAAAGAATTACACTGATGCAAACTTCCGAAAATGACAGAAAAATTAATCGCAATATATATAGGATATATAAAAGTAAATGTTTGTTGATAAATGGAAACGTTCCAATAAAGTTGTTTAAAAGGAAATGCTGAATATCTGTATGTTGGAGAACAGCAGTGGATACTATATGGATCTAGGAGTTCATATAGATGAACTTATAGATATTTCGGTCATTGATGACAAGTAAGAAGTACTCGGTCATGCAATGTAGCTAAAGGTTAGCAAAGTAATACTAGATCACATATTACAGCAACTCCATCTCATACGTGTGACGTACAGCGAAGAGATGAGTGACATGCAATTAATACCGACTTTGGCAAGGTGTTTCCATAACTCACTATGTTAGCGCTAGAGCACAGTAACATGTGGGACATGTTGGAAGATCACTATGAATATGATTCAAGGGTGATTGGCTCACAGTTCAAGTGGGAGTCTGTTGGTATGTATGCCCTGAGAGCCAATCATGGGATGATTGGTGGGATACATTAAGATTGATTTGATGAACATCAAAGGCAAGCTTCTAATTCTTTCTGGTTCAGTCATATGAGATAATGATAGAATAGATTGAATGTCTAGAGAATGACAGTACTCAATGACGTATGCTTTTAGGTTAAGGAACTGAATGATGAGATCATACGGATGCTAAGAGTTTGTACGTTCTTATTATATCCCTCGTCAGATATCATTATGGAAGGTAGATAGGCAACAATGACACTTAAGACTAGATTGTGGTGTTGGTTGATGACAGAATCTCATTAGTCATGATATGGAGATATCAAACCAAACACATAGGTACTTGTTAGAGAACAAGTGTACCAGACATACCCACCATGAGTTTGACACATGGAACCATGACATGGTAGTCACAGTCAGTTCTCACAGTGATGGTGGTGAGTGTGATTCTTTGACCTAAAATTACTACACTCAACATATGTCATTGGGTACACTTTGACATCATCAAATGCAGTCCTGAAACATGGGTTGTTATAAAGGTGATGATTCGGTGGCTTTGACACATGGGGCTTTTGAGGGGTGAGTGATAGATATGGGATTTATCCATCCTGAGGGAGTTTGATATCCATGGCCACTTGATGAGTAGGATTGAGATAGGAGTGCACACATGTGTGAATCAGTATGTGATATTGATGTCATACATATCTCCTCCAATCTACTCTGAGATCAAGAAAGTGAATGAACATTGACAGGATGACTGTTCCATGCATTGAGTTCATTCGAGATATCAGTGACAAAGGAATTATATATTCACTGTAACACCATTCACGGATTGTAGGATTGAAATTTTTTCTCCAACTTTCCTTTTCACTTGGGTAGCACTAATGTGTGACTAGGCACTACTCTTTGCTTGTGAAGTCATAAGTGTTACGGACTTTCACTGCCAACGTGAAATGGACCTGCAGGGTCACACTCATAGGATTTAACCTGGAAGAGGAGTTTATCCACAAACGATGTTTAGATTGATTACTAAATGAGTTTAGTAGTTCAATTAAACACTCAATTAATTGATAGCTCAAAATCATAGTGTTCAAGGTGTTGGACCGATTGATTAGAGTATCAGCTTGATTGAAACTGTGATTGAATAATTTTGCACAGTCTGCTTCCCCAACCGATCGACTCATGAGATGAACCGGTCGGCTCAGGTTGGTGAACCGATTGGCTCATGGGATGAACCGATCGGCTCAAGACAAGATGAGACGATTGGTTCAAAGGATGAAACGATCGGCTCAACTGACCAACCGAGATCGTTTGGAAAGTCAGAAGACTATTTTGCAAATACAATTTGTTTCACTTGTACAAATTCGATTTGGACAAGGATTAATATTTGATTAATCGGAAACAAATATGGGAGTCAATTTCAGTTGAACCAGGACCATGAACTGATTGGCTCATGCTTGAATCGATTGACCCAGGTGCTCCAACCGATCATTTCAGGTGTGAAATGATTGGCTCAGGTCCCCAACCGATCAGTTCATGCTAGAAACGATCGGTTCAGGTGGCAAAGTTGGTTGTTTTTGTGGAAAATCTCAAACCCTTCTACTCCTGCTTTAATCCTGCATTTCCCAGGGTAGAGAACCATATCCCATGACCCTCCTATATATAGGGGTATTGGGGGCTTCTCAGCAACAACAACTCAGAACACTAGTTGCTCTGCAAAGTTGTCGTTCTCTCTGGTTTTGGTAACCGAGAGAGAGCCCAAGCAAGTGCTACCCAATAAGGGAGGCACAATAAGGGAAAGACAACTGTAGAAAAGCAACTGGTTGCAGGAGAGTGTGTTGATGACTAGTACACTGACAGGAGGATGTGACTCCTTCTGATTCCTTGTAGGACAAGGAGATCGGAGTTCTAGGTGGTCCATGTGGACTACTTTAGAGGCGGGAGACTTCTACCGCTCGGAGGATAGTTGTCAATCCCAATAGTCCCGGTGAGACTAGGAGCTACACAGACATCATCCAAGACTGGAGGTGAAGACGCACAAGTAGCACGGTAAAGTCACCGAGCAAGCCTCGGGACAAGGTACGTCTCTACAAACCATCCTTCCTATTGTATAGACGTTGACGCGATTCATTTATTCTGGGTTTGGGAGAAGAAATTTTTTGTTTCCGCTGCCTTCTATGTCTCCCATAAAACCCAACAATCTCTTCACTGTCATCCAAAAGATATCATCTTCCTCTCACCCCTGTACACAAGCTCACATGCTCGACATGTCATGATAGGGAGCACCGGTTGGAGCCTGCCACTAGGAGCCCACCCATGTTGCTACCATGTCTGCCTCCCTCAAGCTCTGTAGTGGCCCAAAAATCCTTGGCAAATTTCTGTGAGCAGCCCAAGCCGCTTAGGGAAGGGGGAAAGGGAATCCTAACTGGAGGTGCAATTCTCGTTCAAGAAACTCTGGCGCTACACCCACTGTGAAGAAAAACTAGATAGATCAGGAGATACCGAGGAGGAATCATGAGGGAGATTCCAGTGGCTAGATGAAGGAGAAGTGATAGAAATAGGGTTTCAAGTCTAGTCATAGTTGGTGTTGTTTCCGATATTGATCCCTTTCCTTCAATCCTAGACTTGGGAAGGTCTTCATGCTGGGAACTACCATGTATGAAGATGCTAAACTTGAGAGAGGAAGAAAGCACACATTGCTTTCGAGGCATGGGGGTATTTGACCCTTTTTATATGTATGGTGGATTGCTCCCCAAGCTTGGCAAATCATGCCTTTTAGAAAGTACTTAACACTTTCCTTCTTCTTTCCTTTACCATATATATATATATATATATATATATATATATATATATATATATATATATATATATATATATCATAAATTTGTTGATTTAGTTAAAGAGAGAGTCACCATGAATTCCACGAGAACAAATGGACAAATCATATATCTCTCTCTTTGTATATATTTTTATTATAAATTTCAAAGGAAATTCTTAAAAGATTTTGACCAAAATTTGAAAGCAAAGATGCATTTTCTTACATGCAAGTATTCCCTTTATAAGGCATATTTCAAGCATTGAAACACATCCTTTTCTCTTTCTTTCTTTCTTTTCTATTATCTTTATTTTGGCTATTCTTTCTATTAGAATCCATGTACAAATGAAAACTAATTAATAGTGTGTATCGTTTCCACTTTATAGAGAATTTTACACAATTCTCTCAACCACATATAATTATTATCTATTTTCTTTTTCTCTTTTCTTAGTATGAGATTTTCTTCTCTCCCTTTTCCTTTTATCCATTATTGGATTATTAAAACAATATCAATCACAAAATCATACATCCAAGGGAAATTTGCAAAGAATACCACTCCTTTTAAAACAAAACACACAAATTTCCATTCAAGTCTCTTTTACTTGAATAATTGTATTTCAATCAATACAAGCAAAATTGAGGTTATAACAATAACACCCATCAGACATTTATGCTAAGCATTTATTTAAAATTTTGTGTCATTATAGCCTTATTATGCCCTATATAACTCTAGATACTTATCTTTCTATAATTTATATATCTTTCAGAGTTAAAGTCGCTCAACTAGCCGATTTCAAGACAGACACTGAACCTGAAAAGATATCTATTCTCAAAGATTTCTTCCCAACATATGGTTTTTGCAGCAGCTAGACTTCCATATGTAGTGGTTGTTACACTCGGTACGACCGGGCCCAGCCCACGACAGTCAGGCCGAGGTTAATGTGTACCGACCGCTACAGGGCTTCACAACTACTACGACCACAATTGTAGCTAGACTGTCATGACTGCTACACTCCTTACCACTGTGCCACTCATTTTGACTGTAACACAAAGCAACCTCTACCGAATTTACTCTACCACGATCGAGATGCTCGAAATGGTTAGGCCGAGGACAAGGGCCAACAAATGCCTCAACCGTGACAACTGTCTCAACCATGACATCTGTCTCAACTGCTACACTCGACATGGTCGTGCTGAGCCTGACACGGTCAGCCTGAGACCAAGGGTGACGATTGAGACAGATGTCATGACCACATAGTACATACACTTTGCCTTCACCTATAAATACGCATCCCTCGCTACTTGGAGAGGGGTTATACGGTTTTTTTGTTCCACATTTTGGGTTATGTATATTTTTAGTTCCCAAAGCCCCGTGGGAGAGTTCTAAGGTATGAAAGGGTTGAACTTCTCATCCTATGTTTGTCTCTTCAGTTTGCTTCCATCCACCATAAATTTCCGCCACAATTCGTCCACTCCCCACCATTCCTAGCCATCTTCCACCTCCATACATCCATCAAGATGTTATTCGGGGTAGAATTAAAGATAAAAGAGGACAAAGAGTTCAGAATATCAAGGAGGAGGACCCAAAGATGAGATCCGACCCATACATGGTCTAAGGAGCAAGAGTTGCCTCTCCTCTGCGGGCTAAATCTCTTCTCCTTCTCTTTTCTTCTACTATTCTCTTTTGTTTCTATACAAATGAAGTTCTTCTATCTTTGTTCGGTGCCAACTATGCTTGTTCATGACTAGTTGATCTCCTTCTTGGCTATGTAGCTTGTTTTGGGCATGTTTATGTACTTTTACCTTAAGCAAGTCGTTTTATTCTAGATCTAGTATGTTTTCTGTTCTATCCTCTCTTTCTAATTATGATTGCTAGTTTGGTTGATCTCTTTCTTGCTTGAACTTCCATTTCTTCCTGGATTGAAAGATTAGTAGTAGAAATAGATAAGAGAAAGTAGTTTGGATGGGAATCTAAAAAGAAGATGGTTCAAGGTCATCTGTACAGAACTAGAGACTTGGGCACGGTCGGTGTAGCATCCCTGACCTGGGTTATGCCTTAACCCTAGAAGTTTTGCTTAAGCAAGATAATTAGATCCTTAATTTTATCTTGTGAAAAGTAATTAAGGCCAAGAGGAACTTATGTTTCAATTTTGGTCCTGTTTTGATGATGTTGAAGCAATGTTTGCTTATTTTGGACTTAAGTGCAAATTACCCAAGTTGAGGGGTTAACTTGCAAATGTTACATGATTAAATGTTCCTCCTGTGTTGAAGCATCATGAGAATGAAGATGATGTAGAGGTATGGCTTGGGAAAAGCCTGAGTACCAAGAAAGAGCTGATAAAGCAATTTTGTGCATTAAAACCTAGTTTTGGTATATTATGTAATTTACCCAAAACCCAAGGTTCAATATGCAAATTACAAAATAGTCCCTAATGTTTCTTGGCATCATGTAGACCAAATAAAATGAGAGGGGCGTCTCATTTGAATCAATTTGGAGGAGAGAGAATCTTGATATTAAAATAATCAAGATTTAAGCATAATTGAAACCCTAATTCAATTTAATGCAAGAATAAATAAAAATAACTGAAGGGCCTTCAGAAAAAAACGAGATGGTTGAGTTTTATCAAGTGTGAACGTTCTTATTCCTTTCAAATGCAATGAAAATATCCAAAGGAATGGATAACTCACTCACATTAATATAAGAAAAAGAAATATCCACTCACTTATGGATATTACTATTAAATGAATTAAGGTGCTTAATTTGCTTTTCTTTAAAATTGTGGATAATTGAGAATAATAAGAGGCAAAAAGGATAGAATCGTCCCTAAGGAAGAGAAGGGGGCAAGTGGGAAGGATTTGGGGGAGATAATTCCTACTTTCTCTCTCCTAATTGAATTTTTAATAAAAATTGCATATAAGCTTATTTATACATAGAGTAAAGGGGGAACTTCGAATTCACTTCCACCCTTTGCTTGAAAAATGACCTTGGGAGCTTGGGAGCAATAGGAGAACGATACCCAACCTGTTGGTAAGCTTCTTGACTCTCTTTCACCTTGAATCCATGGTGGAAATCACAAATCAATGCATGATTTCTTCTTATTTCGATCCCCTTTTCAATTCTAACCATTCCTTTTCACTCAAAAGCTTGGGGACGAGCCTTGGGATAGTGAAAGGAGTTGCATCCACCATTGTTGACGTGAGATTGAAGATTTGGAGCTCAATTGGAGGCAGGTTTTATAACTTGAACCCTTAATATTGTTATTTCATTCAATTCCTTATCAATTGATGATCCTTTCTTCATTCTTGAATTTTTGTTTGGTTGATTTATGCAATCACCATTAAAATCACAGAAAGTTTCGTGGGTTTAGAGCTTGATGATGATGACATCATCATAAGCACACACCTCCCCAAATATCAATTGCAAATGGTTTCAACAATTTGGTCCAATCGGTTTCACCAAACCATTTGGAGGTTTGGACCCCAAACCATTTAGAGGAGTTGACCATTTGGATGGGTTGACCGTTTGAGGTCAGAACCCTAATACATGTTGTATGATGATCTAATGGATCCAATTGAATAATTCAATACATAGACAATCATCAAGTAGCAAACCCTAATCGGGTTGAGTGTTGATTTTGCAATTGATTGTTTTAGAACTTTGGGTTGATTAACCCCAAACGGTTTCAAAACCGTTTGGAGATCACCCAAACGGTCTCAAGACCATTTGGAGGTCAACCAAGACTGTTTCAAGGTCTAGGGTTGAGTATGGTTTAGTATTTGAAGATCCAAAGATATTAAGTTTAAATACAATCAATATCTAATTTGATGATCAATTCAATGATGCAAACCCTAATTGAATTTCACATATTTCAATGAAAAGTTGGGCAAACGGTCTCAAGACCGTTTGGAGGTCATCCAAACAACCTTAAGACCGTTTAGAGGTTCCCCAAACGACCTCAAGACCATTTGAGGTCAGGTCATAACACAATTTGATGATAAGTCATTGATTTCAATTGAATCAATTCCATAATGTTAACCATTGATGGTTCCTTGATTTCCAAACCCTAATTGGTGGCTTCTTGGTTATAAACCTTAGTTTATTTGGGTTCAAAACCCTAATTGATGGTCTAATTGAGGGGTGATTCAATGGTTCAATTGATGAACGGATCAAGGATCCAATGGATAGTCGATTCATTGTTTGAAACCTTGAAATTGGTTAAGTGTTGGAGACCTTTTTGGTCCATTAGGTTTTGAGAGGGTTTGGACCAAATAGTCTTAAGACTGTTTGGGTCCAAATGGTCTCAAGATCGTTTGGGTCCAAATGGTCTCAAGAACGTTTGGGACCAAACGGTCTCAAATTGTTTGGAGACCCAAGCCCATTCGGTTTCTAGGGAAACTTGCCCAAAAGGTTTCAAACCGTTTAAAGATCAAAGGGGTCAAGATCGTTTGGTGATTTAGAGTGATCAAATCAATTGATAGCTTAATGATATGAAGGATCAATTGACCCTATATTTTTTACTAATTTATCTTAAAGAAAATCACTAGGGGTTGTACCTTTAGGGTACCAAGTGATTGGTAATATTAGACGAGTTAATCCTTGAAGCTTAGATAAGCAATACTTCAATATGCTATGTCAAACCTAATTGAATAAACTTAATTGAAGGGTTGAATGCCCTAATCTAACCTAGTTTGACATAGTCAATATTCTAGAGAGGATGAGAGAGAGAGATAGGAATCCATACATGTAGAATAATCATGTAATGGATAAGCCCCAATACTTTCAATATAAATAAACTATGAATTTTTGGGAATGATCCATGATAAAGAGATCATGAAACACAGAGAATAATATGAAATTGGTTAAAGGTAATGATATGTTTAAAGTCATTTCAAATCTTAAAAATGTTAAAAAGAAGCTCATTGTCTGGAATAAGGAGAAAGTAGGTGATTTATGTGATAAAGCCAAAATCTCTGAGCTTGATGCTATTGAAGCACAAAGGAATGCGGATGAGCATCCTGATAACCTTGATCTTAGAAAGATAGCTGATGATAAAAGGAAGATTGCTATGTTGGATGCGGAGAGTGAAGAAGATTATGCTAGATAGATTTCTAGAGTTAATTGGTTGAAATTGGGTGATAAGAATACGAGTTTTTTCTATAACTCTGTCAAGGTCAGAGCCAACCGCAATTCTATGAAAGCTCTTATGATAGATGGTAGTATGGAATATAATGAAGACATCATAAAGAATCATGCATATTCGTATTATGATAATCTTTTCAACCAATATAGAGACATTGATGAGAAATGGAGCTGGGATTCTAACTGGCACCTCCCCTTGCTTAGTAATGAGCAATTTGCTAATCTTTGTGCTTTTTTTACAAAAGAGGAGATTGAGAAGGTCATTAATGAAGCTGATGGGGATAAGGCACCTGGGCCTGACGGTTTCAATGGCCATTTTTTCAAAGCTACTTGGAGTATTATTAGTAAAGATGTCATTGCTGCCATTCAAAATTTCTTTAAGAGTGGCAAGATGGTTAAAGAGCTGAATAAATCTTATATTACCTTAATCCCCAAAGTTAAGGGTGTTGTTCATATCAAGGATTGGAGACCGATTTCCCTTTGCAATTTTCTGTATAAGATCATCACTAAGATCCTTGCTAATAGACTTCAACCCATCCTTCATGGTCTGATTAGCAGTAATCAAGTGGCTTTCATTAAATGGAGGAAGATATCGGATGCTCTCTTGCTTACTAATGAGATGATTAGTGATTTCAATAAGAAAACCTCGAGACCTAAGATGTGTATTAAAGCTGATCTGGTTAAAGCTTATGATGCCATCAGATGGGACTTCCTTTTCTGTATCTTGGAGCATATGAATTTTCCTTATAGTTGGCTAAACTGGTTGCATGTTCTTATGCACACCAGTATATATCATGTTCTTGTTGATGGGGAGCCCTCTCCTGCAATTTATCCGTCAAATGGGATTCACCAAGGGGATCCCATTGCCCCGTATCTTTTTGTTCTTGCTATGGAAGGTTTCTCGTCTATTATGAATCATGTCGTTAGTCAGAATATCATATCTCCTATCAGAAATCATTCTATGCATGTCTCCCACTTGCTCTTCGCTGATGATGTTATGATTTTCCTTGATGCAACTGATAACAATGCCTATGAGATGAAAAGTATTTTCAAAAGATTTGGGAAGATGTCGGGTCTGAAGATTAGTGCTGCTAAGAGTAATGTCTTTTGCAGTTGCTCTGCTGATAAGAAGAAGATCAATGAAGTGCTTGAAATCCATGTGGGTGTTTTTCCTATGAGATACCTTGGTCTCCTTCTTTTTTGTGGCAAGCTAAACAAGACGCAATGTGCTCCTCTTATTGATAAAGTGAATAGCAAGCTGGAGGGTTGGAAACATAAATCTCTATCCTTCTCTGGTAGAGTTGAACTTACTTCTTCTACTCTCCTGTCGTTGCACCTTTTTTGGTCCTCGACTTTCCCTCTTCCATCAGAAGTTATGAAGGAGATAGAATATATCTATAGGAGGTTCATTTGGGGAGGCGTTGATATGGAACAGAAGGTGCATTATGTTAAATGGTCTAACAGGTGTCGTCCAAGGAAGGAAGGGGGTCTGGGAGTTAGAAGGATTAGTGATATGAATATTGCGGGTATTCTTCAAAATATCTGGAATATTGCTACTAAGAAGGATGCTTTGTGGGTGAAGTGGGTGGATGAGAAATATCTGTGAAAGGATTCTTTATGGTCTATTAATTATGATCCAAATGGATCTTGGATGTGGAGACAATTGTTGAGATATAGACATATTGCTTTGCCTCACATTTCGTACATCATTGGTAAGGGCATCATCATCAAATTATGGAGAGATCCTTGGATCCCTGGAGGTAAGTTTCTGAAAGAAGTGATTAGTGCTAATAATGTCCTTCGCTTAGGTTGTGGTCTGTATGGTGACCTGCAGTAGTTCATGAATGATAAGAATTGGAATATTCCTGATAAGAGAAGATTTGGAGAGTTTAAGAGGTTCATTTCTTCTAACAATTACAAAATCGAAGATAAAGGAGCTATTCTTATGAAGGGGATGGAGAATCCTACTATTAAGGATTGGTGGAACCTGGTTAGAACTAAATATGATGAACCTTTTTGGGCAAATTATCTTTGGAAAGCTAATGTTCCTAGATCCTTTGGTCTGGTTGGTTGGAAGATTTTTCTTGGTAAGCCTGCCACTCAGGATGTTCTTAGAAGATATAGGATGACTATTGTTTCGAGGTGCTACTTGTGCAGTGAAGCATACGAAGATATTTCTCATATTTTTTTCTTCTGTAAATATACTATTGGGGTCTTAAATTCTGCTGTACAGAATGGGAAGATTGCAAGTCGGCCTTCAAATAAAGAGGACTGTAGGCACTTGTTCACTGAATGGAATTCTATGGTTACTTGCCTTACTATTTTTTATCATGTTTGGCAAGAATGGAACAGAAGGGTTTTCTTAAATGTTGCCAAAGATCCTGATAGCTGCTGGGGAAAAATATCTTCAGATCTGAAAGTTTTGGAAAGATAGCTACTATTCGAGCTATTTTTTGAAGTTTTGTTATGGCCTTGTCTGACCAAGCTATTTTTGTTTTTTCCCTTTCCTTCTCTGTTCTCGTTACTTTTGTCATAGACTCTTTTTACCAAAATCAATAAAAAGGGGCACACGCTTGCAGAGCAAAAAAAAAGAGATCATGAAACTCTAATCAAGAAGATTGATGAACCTTAACCCTAATTAGGGCAATTCTAGGTATAATCCTAATCTATGGTAAGTATGTAACCCTGATTAAGGGTGATGACATGTGAGACCCTAATTCAGGGTAATATAATTCAAAACCCTAATTGGGATGAATAGTAAACCCTAATTGTGGGTTATTGAATGTGAAACCCTAATCTAGGGTAATGTATATGAAACCCTAAATAAGAATGATATTATGTGGAACCCTGAATAATGATGTGATGTGAGACTCAAATCCAGGGTGATGCTATGTATTGATATATGAAACCCCAGTGATGGTATATTGGTCAATACGCTAAAGAAGGGTGTGGCTAATATAATCAAGTAAGATGAGAATGTTACACCCATGATGAGTACAATTGATAAACCATATGAATGGTAATATTGATACTCTAATGAGTAAGGGTATAAGGGACAAGATAATGCCTAGATCATTATATGTGTAACTCTATACATGTGTAACAACCCTATACACCTTACAAAGATGAGGACATGAAACTCTTAGGAATGATGTATGTAACATTAAATTATGATGTGGATAACATCCTAAGAGTTGAAATACCTAAAGTGGTTGATAATGATTTATTCTATATCAACAATACCTAACCATTGGATAAGTTCATATCATTAAAGACAGCTGAACAATTCTAACGTGTAACCTATGCACTACATGATAAAAGTGATAGGTTAGTGGATAAAGTATTAAGAAGAAAATACCTTAATACAAGATCAATTGATTATCTTAGGTAAGATGGATATGAGGAGAAAAGTGATACATCAAGACATGATAGATATCACATTTAGCATTTCAGGGTTTATATACCTTGATGCATCTCAATCCAACATATTTGGATAAGAAACACATGAAGTGTTAGTTATGTAGTTGTTACAATAAGATTGTAGTGAGTTTGATATACTTTGATAAGTATAGGCTAATATACATTGTGAAAGGGGATAAGCCAAACTAATGAGTATGATGTAAACATACCATGATAAGAATGAGAAATGAACTTGTACCTTGTATTGACAATCCTTAAATGATATATGATGAGAGCAACAAGCATGAGTGAATACTTATGATGTCAATAGATGCTCCTAGAGGAGAAGAGCAATATATTAGGGTTGAATATATTATATAAACATGAAACCCTAATTAAGGTGAAAAGGGAAAATCCTAACCCTAAATTGGGTATTGGAATGGAAAATCCTATTTGATAGTAAACCCTAATCCTGATACAGGAATGGTGGTGTTACTATTGTATCACATGATGTGATAAAAAATTTATATGATTGTTATCATGCTTATTAACCATGTAGATACCATGAGATGATGATCATAGCCAAATTTGAGCTATGACTTTTATATAATGAAAGTGTTGATTGGCCTTGTGTGCCTTAATGTTGTTGTTGCTTAGTAAAAGTAACAAAATATGCATGGACTTCATGAGTCACAGGAGTAAGTTGTTTCCTAGTGAAAGGTGACAAGATACTTAATGGGCCTTGTTAGCCCTGTGAGATTCTTGTGTAACAAGTATCATGTATACCTCGGTCTGAGGACCTAGAGGTAATAGTTACCTAACAAGTGGTAACAGTGATTAGTGATGAACTGAGGGTATGAATACCCAGATTTGATAAGTATGATAATGATGTTGGTGAGAAATGTGAACTTTCAAGAAATGAAATGAGGGACTGAGATCCCAATGTCTTATAAAGATTGAGAAGTGATTTATGAAAATAGTACACGTTTCTTTGTAGCATTTGTCTGAATAAGTTATGTTTGAGAACTTGACTGATGCTAAAAGAATATGCTAATGTACTTAATTAATCAAGTGACATCATATCATGTAGAGCCCTGACCATAGATCCATCATCATCAGTAATTTGGTGATGGTGAAATGGGTGCTCCACGGCAAAACCCAGAACACATATTTTGAATATGTGGGGGTAATGGGAGAATATATCCTTACGTCCTAATGAGGGAATTGATGGAAGGTAAACATTAAATCTCTCAATCCTTCATTATATGTGTCAGTATGGATGTATACAAATCTCTCGATGATTGGGATAGATGCAATACACATCTCCTAATGATATTAATGTCGGATCAATGGAGGTAAACATGAAATATCTCGATCGCGAAGAGAGTGCAGCATGCCACTGTAACTCTATAGCGAAGTTGCCAGTATATCCTAGAAAGCTATATTGAGCAGTTGACCTAGTCCTGCTTATGGTCTCGCACTGACCGAGATGTGGGAGGTCTTGGAAGCTGGCTCTTCCATTGACCTTGTATGGTACCGATTTTGACTTCACAGTGGTCGATTGGAGTATGGGCAGTATACCTCATCTCCTTAGGGCATAAGTGTGATTGTAAAATGTAATCAGCCATATAGAATGTTTGCTTAAGGATTGAAATACATTGGCTGATGTTACATTTGTTTTATGCATCTCCAATAGATAGATGTTATTCATATCTCTTTATACTCATTACATGTAGGTGGATGAATTATGATTTTACCATGGATAGATGCAATGCTCTCCTTATAAAAGGAGATTACTTTACTCTATTCATTCAATGATTAATACTACTGTTAATAAATATAAAAACTCATGTTCAGTTTTATTATAATAAACTGCTATAACAATGTTTTGGCGGAGAGTTATATCTCCCGCTGGGGAAATTTATAATTGTCTCACCCTCGTGGGATCAAATGTTTTTAGGTGGGCGCGGACGAAGAGGCATAAACCCTATAGCAGAAAAAGAACAACAAAAACATCAGGGACAACAATAATATCTCAGGTGGAGATACTTCCTGTCAAGTCATATAGCTAGTAGTCATATGTGTCGTCTCTGTACTCTTAGGTCCTTGGAGTTTATAGTTAGTGCTTTACTGAATCTATCTGAGTTTTTGGCTTGAATGTCTCGAGGTTTTATGTTGCTTATGTATAGTTTGGCATAGCAACTGTTGTATGTAATCCTTGAGAAGAGATGATACATGAAATGTATATTGAATACTTTGGTTCTTGATGAAAGAGTTTTCCTATGTTTGGATCTCTTTGCAAAAAGTTTTAATTTGTAGTGATTTTCAGTAATCCGCTGCAATTAATTCGCTTCCGCTTAAGTAAATCTTGTTTTTATAAGTTGGATGTCATAAATTTAGTGGTATCAGAGCTCTAGGTTCGCTGAGTCTACAGAGACATAGGACTAAGGTAGTAGAGTCTGTTCTAGTGTCTTCCAGTCTATTTGATAGTGTCTTCTGCTCTTATAGGAGAAGAAGAACTTGAAGATGGTTGGGTCACATGAGGAATATGCTGCAGAAAGCAGCAATGCTGCACCAAGAAGAGATGTTTGGGGTCAGGCAAAAGAGGAACAATTGTCTGAGAACCCTCAAGTTAATCCAACTGTGATAGGAAATCATTCCTTTGATATCACTATTGGGCAATTTAGGACAGCGGTGATGTGTATAGTGGACTGGGTATTAGCAATGCAACCTAGATTACCAGTCCCCAATGATGATGTTTTGGATATCAACAGGATTTGTAATCAATATCAGCAGGTTGAAGTAATAAGAAATGATGAAGTTCTGGATTTAAATCGAGTCTGTGCTCAACCTCAGCCTGTTGAATCAATAAATAGTAATGGAAGGAATAGGATACAACCTGGAATCAGGGTCTGTTACAAGTGTAGGAAACCTGGGCATATCACAAGGTATTTCCCAGAGAAGAAAAGTAAGGTGATGATTGAGAAAAGGCCTATCCAAACCCAGAAACAGAGACCTAGTAGTTCCAAAAAGGGAAAGTTTTTAGTACCCCAATACAACCAGGGCCTAGTGCACCAAGGCAATGGCTTCCTGGAAAGGGTAAAGAACCCTCTCGACCACACTTAAAGCCCAAAATTTGCTACCTATGTAGACAGGTAGGACATCTGGCAAGAGATTGCTCAACTGGCAATGTTATGGTGAATTGGCCTGAGGCAGTGAACTATCCACAAATCATGACAGGTTAGATAAAATAAAGTCAATCTAATATGTCATCTTATGATTTCTTGGGTTAAATTGAGAAAGTAATTGATTGAGCTTTCTTTGAATAGTCCTATGATGACTTACATTTTGTACAATAATATTATAAATGTTTCATATTGTTCTTACCTCCATGAAAAAGAATGAGGTATAGAAGAGATACCTGGATGAAATCCAGGAATGCTAAATCTTATGTCTGTGATAATATGAAAAGTAAGGAAGGTGATAGTATATAAAGTGCATACTACTTAATCTCAGTATTTATATACCCTGGCCAGATATACAACTATTGATGATAAAGTAAGTATGGAAACTCTTAGATTGTTATCTTTTTTATTGCTCTGATCAAGCAGTCATTATGAGACAATCTAATGAGTATCATGAAATTAGGAATATAGAATGGAAAAAGGTGTTATATCCTAAGAATAGGAAAGAGAAATCTAAGGTAATCCCAGATCAGTATGTGTGTATGAGGAAGTAAAGAGTATACTCCTCATAAGACAAGGATGAGAACAAGGGAGGTGATTCCTGTTCGAAAAAGTTTGTGTGTATAATAAATAACTTTTCCCATAATGATGAAATGGGAAATGTGATGAGGTCATAGGATGCTCATAAACATGTTAGATAATAACAAAAGAAAGGACTAATGTTATGTAATCATCCTTAGAAATTCCTATGCAGAGGGAAAGGAACTTGGGATGAGACAAAGAGTAAATGATTTATGAATAGTTGAAAACTCATGAAATAATAAGAGGGATATGATTCCTTGTCTTCTTTCCTTTCAGGGACATGGCAATCAAGTGGGTCTTAGGACACTTGATGTGCATAAGATAAAAATGTTAATGTGATGGATACTTAGAAAAGTATCAGTTTATCTTGGACTTTGGTTCCAAGGTAAAGATATATGTAACAAGTAATGTTCCAAGATGAAAGGAAGATAAATATGTGATGTGTTTTCAACACATGTGACAGATACCAAGGTAAGAGATCCTGGTATCTAAAGAAATAACATATGATTTATGTTGGCTACTTGGAATGGTCAACCAAGAAATCAGTTTGACTATAAAATAGTATGAACATCATATGTTAGGGGTTTATGTTTTGCATAAACATGATATTAATAAAGAATGTATGATGCTTCTTTGAAAAAGAAAGATGTTACCTGACACAGAATTAACTCCACAGTCAATAATGAGAAAGACAGTGGAGTATGTGTCATGTGTAAAAGATTCTATGAGAATCTTGTGTGGAAGAACCTTGTGTTGATCAAAGCTCTATGGTGTCTCCATAATAATGAGATGTTATGTGAAGACATGATGATATGATGCATGAATAATATCTGTCTCCCTTTTATATGGGATTTCGGGGACAAAATCCTTGTTAGGGGTTTATAATTTGTAACATCCCTGACTTGGGTTATGCCTTAACCCTAGAAGTTTTGCTTAAGCAAGATAATTAGATCCTTAATTTTATATTGTGAAAAGTAATTAAGGCTAATAGGAACTTATGTTTCAATTGTGGTCATGTTTTGATGATGTTGAAGCAATGTTTGCTTATTTTGGACTAAAGAGCAAATTACCCAAGTTGAGGGGTTAACTGTTGGGTTTTGTGGAGAAAACATGTGCGGCGGAAGTAATAGAATCCACGCAACCCGAAACAGGATCTCGTCGACAACAACGTATTTAGAAGGATTGTTTACGGGATATACCTTATCGCGGAGCAAGTCCGGCGATGTCCCGCTGCACGACGGTGCAACACTACTTGTCTACGCGGATGGAACTTCTCTCCCGTTCACTGTCGCAGGTTGATCTGGAGGCGCTCCTTTGTGGCAGTGATGTATGCCGCTCGTGGCGCATACAGGTGGTCATCGACGTCCTCCGAATGCAGGCGTCAAGGTGTCTGCATCTCTACTTTGTCCACGCGGATGGACAGAACTCCACGTCACGCTTCCCAAGCCAGCGGGAAGGAGTCGTGTCTCTACGGCGGCGTGCTAGCGGTGCGTTTCTCTCCTTTCTCTCCTAAGGACGATGACAGCTAGGGTTTACGTGCGTGAGCGTAAACGGAAAAGCCTCTCTCTATCTTATATAGATATCGACCGTCAATCGTCCTTTAAACAGGATACGAAGGGAAATATGGTTTCCTAAACCCATCGGTAAACAGAAACGTTGTGTTAATTAAAATGCTCGTGGATTAATTAGAATATTCTGGAATTCATTAATTAACCAAATAATCACATTAATTGATTAATTAATATCTGACTCCATGCAATCGCTTGGGATGGCTCTACGGGCATACATATACCAATAGACTCCCACTTGCACTTAGAGCCAGTCACTCCAATATTATTCTAATCCATTACATAAACATTTTAGTAATCAATGTGATTCGGAGCAATTCCAATCAAATCCACAATTATACTCCTATTCCAACACATCCTATGTGTGTGACCCGGTAGGCTCCAAATTACGTTGGCAGTGATATCCATAATCATATTATGATTTCACAAGCAATGATTGGTATCTAGCAAGACTTCATTGCTACCCAAGTAATTGGAGAAGTTGGAGAACAACTTAACCTATCATTCATGACTGGTGTTACAGTGATTGTATAGTTATTTTGTCACTGATATCTGGATTGAACTCGAGTCATGGAATTGTTATCCTTTTCAACGTTCAATCCATGTTCCTTGAACTAGAGCAGACTGTCTGAGATATATGTAAGCTCAATATCACATATTGACTCGCATCAGCATGGCCATGCATTTCTCAGTCTCGCTTATCAAGTGGTCGGAATATCAAACTCCCGTAGGAAGGACAAATTCCATCTACATCACTCACAGTCATCCCCATGTGTCATAGTGCACCCAAGCACCATCTTTATGGCAATCCTTATTCAGGAACACGGTGGATGATGTCAAAGTACACCGAACGACATGTGATAAGTGTAGTGACTTCAGGTCTAAGAACCACAATCACCACCATCATTATGAGATGTGACTCTAACTACCAATCATGGTATCCATGTGTCACTCTCAAGGTGGGTCTGTCCGATACATTGTTCTCTAACAAGTATTTATGTATTTGGTTTGATATCTCCATATCATGGATAATGAGACTCTTCCATCAACCAACATACATTCTAATCTTATGTGTTATTGATGTCTATGGATATTTCCACAATAACAACCGATTAGGGACAAAACAAGAATACATACTCTTAGCATACATATGATCTCACTGTTCAGGTCATCAACCCGAACACATATGTCATTGAGTATATCATTCTATAGACATCTATAAGTTTTATGGTCATCTCACAATATAAAACACAAACATATAGATTGGAAACTTGCCTTTATTGATATGATCAATGTTGTATTACAAATCATTTACATAGTATCCCATTACAATCATCGAATGATAGTCTCTATGGGCATACATACCAACAGATTTCCACTTACACTTATACCCAATCACTCATGAATCTCAATCCAAGTGATCGAACATGTCTGTCATGTTTCTGCTGTGAAAGTGCTTTTGTGAGCGGGTCAGCCACATTGCTTTCTGTAGGTACTCTGCAAATCTTCACATCTCCTCATTGTACGATCTCTTGTATGAGATGGAACCGTCGTAGAATATGTTTGGAACATTGGTGCGATCTTGGTTCTTTAGCCTGTGCAATTGCTCCATTGTTGTCGCAAAACAACTCAATTGCATCACCAGCTCTTGGAACCACTCCAAGTTCAGAAATGAACTTCTTGATCCACAGAGCTTCCTTTGTAGCATTAGATGCGGCAATATATTCGGCCTCTGTTGTAGAATCTACAACCGTCTCTTGCTTGGAACTCTTCCAGCTCACAGCTTCGTTGTTCAGGCAAAACACAAATCCAGATTGCGATCTGTAGTCATCTTTGTCAGTTTGGAAGCTAGCATCGGTGTAACCCTTTACCATGAGCTCTTCCTCACCACCGTATACAAAGAATTGATCCTTAGTCCTTCTCAAGTACTTTAGGATGTTCTTTACAGCTGTCCAGTGACATTCACCTGGATCTGACTGATACTGGCTCGTCATGCTCAAAGCATACGACACATCAGGACGAGTACATAACATTGCATACATGATAGATCCAATTGCTGATGCATATGGAATCTTACTCATGTGTGCCCGTTCATCACATGAACTAGGACACTGGGCTTTAGAGATTATAACCCCATGGGACATGGGCAAGTTACCTCTCTTAGAACCCTCCATGCTAAACCTCTTTAGCACCTTGTCAATGTATGTGCTCTGGCTTAGGCCTAGAAGCCTTCTAGATCTATCTCTATAGATCTTGATCCCAAGTATATAGGATGCTTCGCCTAAATCCTTCATAGAGAAAGTCTTCCCTAGCCAACCTTTTACTGTCTGAAGAGTAGGGATGTCATTTCCCATCAATAGTATGTCATCCACATACAATATGAGAAATACGACTGTGCTCCCACTAACCCTTTTGTAAACACAAGGTTCATCTTCATTTTGACTAAAGCCAAACTTTTTGACTACTTCATCAAAATATAGATTCCATCTCCGAGATGCTTGCTTCAATCCATAGATTGACCTTTGTAGCTTACAGACTTTATTGGCTTCCTTTGGATGGATAAAACCCTCAGGTTGTGTCATGTACACATCCTCGAGTAAATTCCCATTAAGGAATGTTGTTTTAAGATCCATCTACCAAATCTCATAGTCATGATAAGCTGCAATGGCAAGCATGATCCTGATGGGTTTAACCATGGCAACTGGTGAAAAGGTCTCGTCATAATCAACACCTTGAATTTGATGGAATCCTTTCACAACCAATCTACCTTTATAGGTTTGAACATTGCCATCCATGTCAGTCTTCTTCTTAAAGACCCACTTGCACCCTATGGGTTTTACCCCTTCGGGTGGATCCACCAAGGTCCATACCTTGTTGGTGTACATGGATTCCATCTTAGATCTCATGGCTTCGAGCCATTTCTCAGATTCTGGTCCCTTAGTAGCTTCTAGATAGGAAGTTGGCTCATCTGCTATGCCCAATTCATCACTGTCTTGAGTCATGAGAAATCCAAATCTCTCAGGCTCAAGTCGTGTCCTACTAGACCTACGAGGTTCCTGTGTTACATTTGGAACTTGAAATTCCACAACAACTTGTGAGTCTTCATGTTCCTTATGTACCTCTCAGGTTCTCTACTTTCTTGCTGGTCTCGAACTTCTTCGAGCTCTACATTCCTCCCACTAATTCCTTTGGAAATAAATTCCTTTTCAAGAAATACAGTAGTCCTAGCAACAAACACTTTGTTGTCAGTTGGTGTGTAGAAGTAGTATCCCCAAGTTTCCTTGGGGTATCCAACAAAATAGCATTTTTCCGATTTGGGTCCAAGATTTTTAGGAAATTGTTTCCTAACATAAGCTTCACATCCCCAAATCTTTAACATAGACAAATTGGGACGATTCCCATTCCATATCTCATATGGTGTCTTTTGAACTGATTTAGAAGGTACACAGTTAAGTGTAAACGTTGTAGTTTTAAGAGCATATCCCCAGAACGATATTGGAAGTTCGGCTGAACTCATCATTGATCGTACCATGTCTAATAATGTATGATTCCTTCTTTCTGACACACCATTATGTTGTGGTGTACCAGGTGGAGTCCATTGTGATACAATACCACAGTCTCTCAGAAGGTCCTCAAACTTTTGGCTTAAGTATTCGCCACCTCGATCTGAACGGAGTGCTTTAATACTATTACCAAGTTGCATATTTACTTCATTCATGAAAGTCTTGAACATTTCAAGAGTTTCTGACTTGTGTTTCATAAGATATACATAGCCATACCTACTGAGGTCATCAGTGAAGGTAATGAAGTATTGATAACCTCCTCTAGCATTTGATCTAAAAGGTCCACATACATCAGTATGTATGAGCCCTAGCAGATCACTGGCTCTCTCACTATGTCTAGTGAAAGGAGTTTTGGTCATCTTCCCTAATAAACATGCCTCACATGTCTCTAATGATTCAAAATCAAAAGAGTCTAGATAACCATCCTTATGGAGTCTAGATATGTGCTTCTCGTTTATGTGCCCAAGACGACAATGCCATAAGAATGTTTTGTTTGAGTTGTCAAGTTTTAACCTTTTATTATTTATGTTATATATGATAGTCTCAAGTTCTAACAAGTAGATACCATAAGACATAGGGGCATTGCCATAAAAGATCTCATCTTTATATATAGAAATAATTCCATTCTTAATGTGAAATTCAAATCCACTCTTGTCCATACAAAATACAGAAATAATATTTCTATTAATGGTAGGTACATAATAGCAATTCTCTAATTCTATTACAAGGCCAGTAGGCAAAGATAAACTAATAATTCCAACTGCGGTGGCAGCAACTCTTGCTCCATTAGCAACCTGCAGCTCGACTTGGCCCTTTCGTAAAGGCTTACTTCTTATCAGATCCTGCATATTAGAACATATGTGAGATCCACATCCGGTATCCAGTACCCATGATGAAGAAGTATTTAAGTTTATCTCAATAACGTATATACCTGAAGTGGAGATCTCTATCACCTGCTTCTTCTTCCTCAGTTCCTCCAGGTAGAGAGGACAGTTTCTTTTCCAATGTCCAGGCTGGTGACAATGGTGACAACGGCCTTCTTTGGAGATCCCACCTTTAGCTTTGAGCATGGATGACTTTGGCTTCTTCCCAGCTTTAGAACCTTTCTTAGCCTTGCTTTTGCCTTTTGACTTTCCCTTTGCCTTGTTGATCACCATCACAGACTTGGGCTTGTCTTTCTTCATTTGTGCTTCAGCTATCCTCAACATGCCCAACAATTCTGACAACGGCTTGTCAAAATTGTTCATGTTGTAGTTCATGACAAAATGATTATATGATTCAGGAAATGATTGTAGAATCACATCAGTGGACAACTCTTGACTTAGGGGAAATCCCAGCTTGGATAGGCTTTCCACGTACCCAATCAAGGTGAGTATATGGGTGCCAACTGAGTCTCCCTCTTTCATCTTGCTTTTGAACAAAGCCTTTGAGACATCATATCTCTCCTGTCTTGCTTGATGCTGATACATGTTTTTGAGATGTGTTACCATCTCCATGACATTCATATTCTCATGTTTCTATTGCAACTCATAGTTCATTGAGCACAACATCAGGCACTTGACATCCACGACATCATCAATGTGCTTCTTGTAAGCATCCTTTTCAGCCTTGGGTGCATTTACGGCGGGCTCCTCTGGCTCTCGTGTTTCAAGGACATAGAGCTTACGCTCATGTGTGAGAAAAATTCTCAGCGTCCTAAACCAGTTTTGAAAGTTGGTTCCGGTAAGTTTGTCCTTCTCAAGGACCGATTGCAACGAGAAAGTGTGAGTGTTGGTTGCCATTTGATTGCTACAAAAGAAAATTTTGCATTTAGTCCAAAACATTTTGACTTGTAAGGATTTGATTAACGAGATTAATTATGCCTTTAATTAATTACGCTCCCACTATTTTATTCAAATTTATAGCCCTCACTATCAACTCGGAAGATTGCAACGCACAACCTTCTAGTGAGCCAAGACCCAAAATAATTGGATCAATGCCCAGCCAACGTCGGCGTCAAAGACCAAATACTAAGGTAGGCAACTTTTGCAAATTGCATCATATGCAACTCTTGGATAGATGATCATGCACAACTCCTTGCCATGATGCATCTGTGTGCCTCTAGGTACTTGATCCTATCAAGGTTCCCTAGTTAAGTCCAACCCATAAGCCAACACGATGAGTGTGCACCCTACGGAGGCAGACCCACACACCCACCATCACACTTCCACGAAATAGATAGTGTACCACGCAGAGGCGTGCCCACACATAGTCGATCAAGATTTTCATGTGTGTTGCTTTATGGAAGGCAACTAAAAGTTAATATTATTAATTGAGGGGTTTTCTTAATACATATACATATCCAAACACCACATACTTATAGTACGTATCATATACTACTATATCCACAACCACAAATGCTAGACATGCAATCACAAACACAAATACATCGGTTATGGCCATACTATTGTAATCCTTTGGAGCAACAAAGGATTACGGTCCACCTATGGTCTTATGCATCTCATGCAACACCTGTGAATCAACCTGTAAGCCTGTAATGATCAACATTACAAAGAACAACTTCATGGATGCTTCGTGAGGTTGGAACTTCAAGTTGCTTCTTGGAATTGGATCTTCTTGTTACTTCTCCATGGACGCTCCTTGGAGTTGGATCTTCAAGTTGCTTCTTGGAATTAGATATTCATGGTGCTTCTCCATGGACACTCCTTGGAGTTGGATCTTCAAGTGGCCTCCTTACATCAAGTTTACAAAAACTAAAATTAATCCTATCTCTATTACATCATATGAGTGCAAATATAAAAGGAAAGAATTAATTACACTTTGAAATAAGAGATGAGGCTCGGCATGCAAGCCGAATACTTTATACAAAGGATCCATATGTAACCATTATACATCCATAGAATTCACAAACAAATATATCCACAAGATTGACATCCACATTCATTCACAACATTCACAAAAGGGGATACTAGGCCATAACCGTGCATGCACTCACCACATAAAACAAATTTTAAAGGCGACTTGTAACGTATCATAGGTATATCTACATATACGTATATATATATATATATATATATATATATATATATATATATATATATATATATATTAAAATTGCAGTACTTGTAATGCGAGACATTCCCCATTAAATTTTTTTTTTACTCCCATGCAGACAATGCGGGGTACACAGGGGCAGCGCCCCTGTGCGGGGATCGGGGGTCGAGGGAGGCCGCCCCTCGTGGGGTCTCAGGGGTAGAGCCCCTGAAAGGTCTACGGAATTTCACTTCTGTGCACTTAGGAAAATAAATGTTTTCCATAGTCGACCCCGTCCAAAACATCAAAAATAGAAGCTTGCGGCGTATGTGGAATTAGGTTTAGATTTGCACATTAGCAGGTTTAATTCGCATCGTATGCAACAAAAAAATAGTATACAACGATTCGATCATATCGAAACTAATCCAAATACACCGTAGATCGACGCTGCTCTGATACCACTGTTGGGTTTTGTGGAGAAAACATGCGCAGCGGAAGTAATAGAATCCACGCAACCCGAAACATGATCTCGTCGACAACAAGTATTTATAAGGATTGTTTACGGGATATACCTTATCGCGGAGCAAGTCCGACAATGTCCCGCTGCATGACGGTGCAACACTGCTTGTCTACACGGACAGAACTTCTCTCCCGTTCACTGTCGCAGGTTGATATGGCAACGCTCCTTTGCGGCAGTGATGTACGCCGCTCGTGGCACGTACAGGTGGTCATCGACGTCCTCCGAACGTAGGCGTCAAGGCGTCTGCATCTCTACTTCGTCCACACGGATGGACGGAACTCCACGTCGTGCTTCCCAAGCCAGCGGGAAGGAGTCATGTCTCTGCGGAGACATGCTAGCGGCGCGTTTCTCTCCTTTCTCTCCTAAGGACGATGACGGCTAGGGTTTACGTGCGTGAGCGTAAACGGAAAATCCTCTCTCCATCTTATATAGATATCAGCCGTCAATCCTCCTTTAAACAGGATACGAAGGGAAATAGGGTTTCCTAAACCCATCAGTAAATAGAAATGTTGCGTTAATTAAAACGCTCGTGGATTAATTAGAATATTCTGGAATTCATTAATTAACCAAATAATCGCATTAATTGATTAATTAATATCCGACTCCATGCAATCGCTTGGGATGGCTCTACGGGCATACATATACCAACATTAACTTGCAAATGTTACATGATTAAATGTTCCTCCTGTGTTGAAGCATCATGAGAATGAAGATGATGCAGAGGTATGGCTTGGGAAAAGTCTGAGTACCAAGAAAGAGCTGAGAAAGCAATGTTTGTGCATTAAAACCTAGTTTTGGTATATTATGCAATTTACCCAAATCCAGGGTTCAATATGCAAATTACCACTTCAAAATAGTCCTTAATGTTTCTTGGAATCATTTCGAGCAAATAAAATGAGAAGGACGTCTCATTTGAATCACTTTGGAGGAGAGAGAATCTTGATATTAAAATAATCAAGATTTAAGCATAATTGAAACCCTAATTCAATTTAATGCAAGAATAAATAAAAATAATTGAAGGGCCTTCAGCCAAAAACGAGATGGTTGAGTTTGATCAAGTGTGAACGTTCAATTTCCTTGCAAAGGAAACAAAAATATCCAAAGGAATGGATAACTCACTCACATTATTATAAGAAAAAGAAATATCCACTCACTTATGGATATTACTATTAAATGAATTAAGGTGCTTAATTTGTTTTTCTTTAAAATTGTAGATAATTGATAAAACTAAGAGGCAAAGAGGATAGCCTCGTCCTAATGAATAGAAAGGGGCAAGTGGCAAGGATTTGGGGGAGATAACTCCTACTTTCTCTCTCCTAATTGAATTTTTAACAAGAATTGCATATAAGCTCATTTATCCATAGAGTAAAGGGGGATTTCGAATTCACTTCCACCCTTTGATTGAAAAACGACATTGGGAGCTTGGGAGCAAGAGGAGAACGAGCCCCAACCTATTGGTAAGCTTCTTGACTCTCTTTCACCTTGAATCCATGGTGGAAATCACAAATCAATGCATGATTTCTTCTTATTTCGATCCCATTTTCAATTCTAATCATTCCTTTTCACTCAAAAGCTTGGGGACGAGCCTTGGGTTAGTGAAAGGAGTTTATCCACCATTGTTGACGTGAGCTTGAAGCTTTGGAGCTCAATTGGAGGCGGGTTTTATAACTTGAACCCTTAATATTGTTATTTCATTCAGGTCCTTATCAATTGATGATCCTTTCTTCATTCTCGAATTTTTGTTTGGTTAATTGATGCAATCACCATGAAAATCACATAAAGTTTCGTGGGTTTATATCTTGATGATGATGACATCATCATAAGCACACACCTCCCCAAATATCAATTGCAAACGGTTTCAACAATTTGGTCCAATCGGTTTCACCAAACCATTTGGAGGTTTGGACCCCAAACCATTTAGAGGAGTTGACCATTTGGATAGGTTGACCGTTTGAGGTCAGAACCCTAATACATGTTGGATGATGATCTAATGGATCCAATTGAATAATTCAATACATAGACAATCATCAAGTAGCAAACCCTAATCGGGTTAAGTGTTGATTTTGCAATTGATTGTTTTAGAACTTTAGGTTGATTAACCCCAAACGATTTCAAAACTGTTTGGAGATCACCCAAACGGTCTCAAGACCGTTTGTAGGTAAACCAAGACCGTTTTAAGGTCTAGGGTTGAGTATGGTTGAGTATTTGAAGATCCAAATATATTAAGTTGAAATGCAATCAATATCTAATTTGATGATCAATTCAATGATGCAAACCCTAATTGAATTTCACATATTTCAATGACAAGTTGGGAAAATGGTCTCAAGACCATTTGAGGGTCATACAAACGACCTCAAGACCATTTAGAGGTTCCCCAAATGACCTCAAGACCGTTTGAGGTCAGGTCATAACACAATTTGATGATAATTCATTGATTTCAATTGAATCAATTCCACAATGTTAACCATTAATGGTTCCTTGATTTCAAAACCCTAATTGATGGCTTCTTGGTTATAAACCTTAGTTTATTTGGGTTCAAAACCCTAATTTATGGTCTAATTGAGGGGTGATTCAATGGTTCAACTGATGAACGGATCAAGGATCCAATGGATAGTCGATTCATTGTTTGAAACTTTGAAATTGGTTAAGTGTTGGAGACCTTTTTGGTCCATTCAGTTTTGAGAGGGTTTGGACCAAACGGTCTCAAGACCGTTTGGAGACCCAAGCCCATTTTATTTCTAGGGCAACTTGCCCAAATGGTTTCAAACCATTTAAAGATCAAAGGGGTCAAGATCGTTTGGTGATTTAGAGTGATCAAATCAATTGATAACTTAATGATATGAATGATCAATTGACCCTATATTTGTTACTAATTTATCTTAAAGAAAATCACTAGGGCTTTACCTTTAGGGTACCAAGTGATTGGTAATATTAGATGAGTTAATCCTTGAAGCTTAGATAAGCAATACTTCAATATGGTATGTCAACCCTAATTGAATAAACTTAATTGAAGGGTTGAATGACCTAATCTAACCAAGTTTTACATCGTCAATATTCTAGAGAGGATGAGAGAGAGAGAGAGGAATCCATACATGTAGAATAATCATGTAGCCCTAATACTTTCAATATAAATAAACTATGAATTTTAGGGAATGATCCATGATAAAGAGATCATGAAACTCTAATCAAGAAGATTGATGAACCTTAACCCTAATTAGGGCAATGCTAGGTATAATCCTAATCTATGGTAAGTATGTAACCCTAATTAAGGGACAATATAATGCCTAGATCATTATATGTCTAACTCTATACATGTGTAACAACCCTATACACCTTACAAAGATGAGGACATGAAACTATTAGGAATTATGTATGTAACATTAAATTATGATGTGGATAACATCATAAGAGTTGAAATACCTAAAGTGGTTGATAATGATTTATTCTATATCAACAATACCTAACCATTGGATAAGTTCATATCATTAAAGACAACTGAACAATTCAAATGTGTAACCTATGCACTACATGATAAATGTGGGCTCTGATCTCCAAAACCACGATATAAACTTAGCGGAAGCGATTCGATTAACAACGGAAGACAAAAATCACGATAAATTAAAACTTTTCGAGATAAGAGCTTGAATCTATAAAAACTTCTTTCATAAAAAAGATAAACTGTTTACATATCAGATAATTACTTCTTGAGTAATTATATACAACATGGTACAAAATCTCAAGAACTCAAAACCAAAATCTTAGACCAAAAGACTCCAAGGACCTGAGAGTACAGAGAACACATAGGACTGAGTATCTAACTATACAACTCAGCAGTCTGAATCTCCACCTGAGATTTACTGCTGCTCCTGATGCTGCTACTGCTGATATTGGTCACCTGAAGATTGATTCCTTCGCCCTCGACGACCACCTAAAAAGTTGAAATCTACGGAGTGAGACAATTTTAAATAATTGTCCCAGCGAGAGTTATAACTCTTTGCCAGAAGCTTTATTATAGCAACCAAGAATAACATAGGCAATAAAAGCTTTAAGGTAATCAGCAGCAGATTGTTATCAATTAGAACAACAACATTTAAGGAAATATGAAGAACATGTATACTAAGTAATGTATCTTCAACCAATGTATCTCGCAGTTCAACCTAAGCAGATATGTTACGCGGTTGATTATGTTTTACAAACATCATTATGCCCTGCGGAGATGAGGTATACCGCTCATACTCCAACCGATCACTATTAAGTCGCATCGGTATCATACATAGGTCATCAAAATAGCCAGATTCTTATGACCTCATCTTCCTCAGTCAGTAAGAGGATCAACGTGTAGGACATCTAGTGTCTCTACTACTATAGCTTACCAGGGTATTCTGGTACTTCACTATTAGAGTCACAGTGGCATTTTGTACTCTCTTCGCTACCGAAAGATTTCTTGTTTATCTCTCATCGATGCGGTATTAAAGATTTCCTCAGGAGATTAGTGTTACATCACCCCTACATAAAACATAGTGAAGGATTGATAGATTAAGATACATCTACATCAATTCCTACACTAGGATGTAAGGAAATTCACATCCATATTACCCCACATATTCAAAAGTATGTGCTCCAGGAATTCCCTTAGGAAAACCTATTTCACCATCATTTAACTCCTGACAATGATGGATCTATGATCAGGGCTCTACATGGTATGATTATACTTGATTAGTTAGGTACATTTCAGTATTCTTTTATCATCATACATGTTTTCAAACATTAATCATTAGCATAGCAGCTATAAAGGAAGAATACTAAATGTAACAAGCCTAACTCTCATCAATTGTCATTTCTCAATATTCTCATCACAAGTCATCTCTTAAAGCATGACCTTGATGGTATTCATGGCTCTCACAGCCTATCAATCTCATAAGATGCTATTAACAAGGCATCATGATATATCACTATTCATAAAGCTAACAACATGCTTTCAATGAATATAGTATCATCATCCATACCTGGATATGATCATCCTCATAAAGGAACCTGCATGGTTAAATCAACTGATAACAGTAAATAACTCATTTAAAGAAGTTGTATCTCCCTACTCATACAAGAGCTAGGTTTCCCTGGTTTTCATCAATTAGGGTTTACTATTCACCTCATGGTGAACTGATCTCATAACATCCTCATGTATGAGAAACATCATCATTAAAGACCTCAGATAAGATTAAGATTCATCTATTATCATAATTAGGATTTCCATGATCTCACATAAGTGGATCATACCTAAACTTGCACATTCATGTATATTGAAGGTATTTTACTTGAGTTTTCATTATAATTGGTAATTTCTCTCTCCTCTAACTAGTAGATAGTGATTACACCACTCTAGATTAGGTTGGGTTAAGTCCTCATTTATTAACACAAGTCAACTCATCACTATCATGTGATTAGGGTTTGATTAAAACAAGGTATCAGTCAATTGAACCTTTCAGGGGCATTTTGATAATTTACCCATTGACCATCATCATGGTTCAATTCATTAGCCACTTAGTCCCTTAACATATTAGGTTACCATTAGGGTTTAGATTAGATCATCATTGAACCATTTACACCTTCAAGTGATTAAGTATAATCAACCTTGAAGGTCTCCAATTGGTTTAGAGTTTAACCTTCAACCTTCAACCCATTTGATTCTTAAACGACCTTGAACTTGTTTAATCTCAAATGACCTTGAATCCATTTGAACCTTAAACAAGTGTAGACCCACTTAATCTTAAATGGGTGTGGACCCATTTAAGTCCAAACGAGTGTGGAGCCGTTTGAACCTAAACGAGTGTGAACCCGTTTGAGCTTAAACGGGTGTGAACCCATTTGGACTCAAACGAGTGTGAAATCATTTGGACTCAAACGAGTGTGGACTTGTTTGAACTCAAATGAGTGTGAACTCGTTTGGGCTTAAACGAGTGTGAACTCATTTGGTCTAAAATGAGTGTGGGTCTACTTGGGTTCAAACCGCATGAACATAAAAGGTGACACAAAGTTTATGCTTGAATAGGATTTCTTATGTTGAAGCTTTCAATTGGCCCAAGCCATGTTAACCATATACAAATTAATTCGATTAGGATGAGCCTCAACTAGTTGGACACCAAATTGACCCTCAATTGAAAGCCAAAAAGGGTTAAATCTAACTCAATTAGGGTTTCCAATAGGCTAATCATCAATGTTCAACAATATGATTCAAATCAGAGTTGAACCTATCAATTGACCTCCAATTGGGCCCAAACTTGGCTCAAACGGTCTTGAGGTCGTTTGGATGACCTCCAAATGATCTTGAGACCGTTTGCCCAAAGTTTGACCAAAAAACCAAAATGATTTGATAAGGGTTGAGCCCTAATTAAATTAAAAATCAACACTTTTCATCAATTTATCAACATCTTGTAATTGGACCCTCAAACCATCAAATTTCTTTAACCCTAGACTTCCAATCGATCTTGGGGTGTCACTAAACGAGTGTGAGATCGTTTGGATGAACCCCCAAATGGGTTGGAACCCGTTTGGGTCCTTCAACCCAAAACTCAACAAGATCTATATTGAAATCAACAACTTTCACCCGATTAGGGTTAGGTTATTGAAGTGTCTTCAATTCTTAATAGGTTAGGAATTAGATTACAATTCTTTATAGGAATGAAACTCAATACATTATGAACAGACCCTCAAATGGTCGTACCTTGGTCAACCCTATGAAACGGTCTTGGGGTCATTTTGATCCAAACGATCTTGCAGGATTGTTTGAGATCAAACGGGTTGAACCCGTTTGACCTTAAACGAGTTGCACCCGTTTGGACCAAAAGGGTTCAAGGTCGTTTCATAAAGTGACCTAGGAAACCACGCCCATTATCCTCAACCTCTGTTCAGGTCGGTTCCTCCACCGTTTTTCTTGCAAAAGAGCAAGGAAGAAGGGAGGTAGAAGAAGAACTAATCATAGAAAACAAGAACAAAGATATGCATAACAAAGCTAAGAGTTAGAGTTATAAAACCCGCCTCAAATGTGGTTTCTTGAGCTCCAAGCTTCCAAGCTTCAAGCCTTTAATGGCGTCTTGAGCTCCACAGGTTGGCTAAGGTCAATTCTTCAAGAAAAAAGATGGGGATGGTCGGCTAGAACAAGGAACCTAAGTAAGAAAACTAGCAATTCAACCTTGTAATAAGATTTCCTCCATGAATCCAAGCTAGAAGGTGGTGTTCTCTTACCTAGAACAGGTTGGTCGTCCCCTTGAGCTCCTGAGCTTTGCTTTGGCAGGTTGAGAAAGATAAGAAGTGAGGAAGTGAAGGAAAACTTTTGCTTGGTTTGGAAAGAAAGGTGCTTATATAGTTCAGGCTGATTTACACCATAAAGACCTCTAGAACTTTGAAATTCTCATCCAAGTCCTTTCTTATTTAAGGGAACGTCCAAACTCATCTAAACTTATGCAAAGCTCATGAAATCTCAAGATCTAGGGGTAAAGAAAGCCAACTTTCAACTAGGGTACATACATGAAAGGTTTCCTTACTCAAACTTAGTGAATTTTATGTACAAAGGTCATTCGTTTTTTTATCTGATTATTCATTGATGTGTCCCTTTCACCATTTCTACTCTAAATGATGACAAGAGTCATAAAAGATGTTCTAGATGGTGTATTTTACAAGTTGCACCCCTCAAATTGGGTAAACTGCATTTTACTCCAAATTAGGGTTTTTAAGCATAAGGATTATTCCACAAGCTGCATCTAGATGCCCAAGCTTGGGAAATCCATCATGTCTCATCATATTCACTCATATGATGTCTCATTATCAAAAGAACATCTTAACATGTGCAAATTGCAAGTTAACCCCTTAATTGGGTAATTTGCTCATAAGCCCCTGCATTACCAAAATAATACTAGAACTTTGATTAAAAAGGACAAAATTGCAAGTATATGTTCCTGAGGAACTTAATTACATGTCAAAAGATAATCACTAGGGTTTACTTACATATTTAGGCAAAACACCTAGGGTTAGTTTATAACCCAGGTCAGGGATGTTACAAATTATCCACCCCTTACAAGGATTTCGTCCTCGAAATCAACAAAATGTATTAGGAGAAACGAGCAGGGTATTTCCTTCTCATCTCATCCTCTAGTTCCCAAGTGGCTTCTTCAACACCACGGTGGTTCCAGAGGACTTTCACAAGGCTTATATCTTTCTTCTTTAACTTTTTAGTTCTGCTATCAAGGATTGACACTGGCCCTTCCTCGTAAGATATGTCATCATTCAATTCTACCTCCATAGGTTGTAGAACTGACTCAGTGTCGGGGTGGCATTTCCTCAGCATAGAAATGTGAAACACAGGGTGTAACCTCTACAACTCTGGTGGTAACTCTAGTCTATAGGCTACCTTTCCAACCCGTTCAATGATTGGATAAGGTCCCATAAATCTAGGTGCTAACTTTCCTTTCCTTCCAAAGCGAAGGACTCCTTTCCAAGGAGAGACCTTGAGGTACACTCTGTCTCCAACCTGGAACTCTAACGGTCTACGGCGCTTATCAGCATACGACTTCTGTCTATCCTGTGCAGTCTTAAGTTGTTGTTGTATAACTTTGATCTTCTCTGTAGTTTGCTGCACAAGATCAGGACTTAACAACTGATGTTCACCAGTCTCATACCAACACAAAGGGGATCTACAACATCTACCATACAAGGCTTCATAAGGTGCCATATCGATACTATGCTGATAGCTATTGTTATAGGCAAACTCTATCAAGCTTAGGTGTAGATCCCAACTTTCGGTAAACTGGAGAACACATGCTCTCAATAGGTCTTCCAAGGTCTGTATGGTTCTTTCCGACTGTCCATCAGTCTGTGGATGAAAAGCCGTACTAAACCTTAGCTTGGTGCCTAAGGCTCTGTGTAGCTGCTCCCAAAAGCGACTTGTAAATTGGGGACCTCTGTCAGAAACTATGGTGACAAGAACTCCGTGCAAACGCACTATCTCTTGAACATACAACTGTGATAACCTTTCAGTAGAAAAGGTTGTTTTGACAGGTAAGAATTGTGCTGTCTTAGTCAACCTATCAATAACTACCCAAATGGAATCATGTCCTTTTCTTGTCCTGGGTAGGCCAACAACAAAGTCCATGGTCACATGGTCCCACTTCCACTGTGGTATGGGTAAAGGTTGCATTGTTCCTGCAGGCTTTTGGTGTTCATCTTTAACTTGCTGACACACAAGACACCTCATCACAAACTCTGCAACATCCTTCTTCATTCCAGGCCACCAATACAAATCTTTCAAATTTCGATACATCTTGGTGCACCCTGGATGCATAGCATACATCGAAGAATGAGCTTCTTCCAGAACTAACCTCCTCAAATTATCCATATCCGGCACTATCATCCTCCCATGATAACATGCTACATGATCATCTGAGTCATAGAATCCATCTCACTTCTTATTTCCATACTCTGATCTAATCTGCTGAACTACAACATCAACCTGTTGTGCTTCCTTAATATGCTCTCTTAGGGTAGGTTTAATATGCATCTCAGCCAACAACCCGGCTAACAATGACACCTTCAACTGTACATTGTCTTGCCTTAAAGAGATAAGCATATCTCTCTTAGAGCATACTAAAGAGTTTAGTTGTGCTCTATCCATGGTTGATGTTGCTGATTTCCTACTCAAGGCATCTGCAACCACATTGGCTTTTCCTGGATGGTAATCAATTGTACAATCGTAGTCCTTGATTAACTCCATCCAGCGACGTTGCCTCATGTTAAGCTCATGCTGAGAGAAGATATACTTAAGATTTTTGTGATCTGTGAAAATCTGGAATGTCTCTCTGTAGAGATAATGTCTCCAGATCTTCAGGGCATGAACCACAGCAGCTAACTCCAGATCATGTGTCAGATAATTCTCTTCGTGTTTCTTAAGCTGTCGTGAAGCAAAATAAATCACTTGCTTATCCTGCATCAACACGCATCCGAGTCCATTCATGGAGGCATCACAGAAAACTATGTATCCTTTTCCTTGCTCAGGTAACACAAGCACAAGTGCACTTGTCAACCTCTCCTTCAATAGATGAAAAGACTGTTGATACTTATCACTCCAGGTAAAAGGAACATCTTTCCGGGTTAACTTGGTTAAGGGTAAGGCTATAGAACTGAAATTCTTAATAAACCTTCGATAATAACCAGCTAATCCCAAGAAACTTCGAATCTCCGTTGGTGTCTTCGGTTGTTCCCACTATAGAACAAATTCTACTTTTGTAGGGTCAACACGAATACCCGAGGCAGATATCACATGTCCAAGAAAAGATACTTCCGGCAACCAGAACTCACACTTGCTAAACTTAGCATATAGCTTATGTTTTCTTAGCAGAGTTAGGGCCTGTCAGAGATGCTGTTCATGCTGCTGAGCGTCCTTACTATAAATCAGAATGTCATCTATGAAGACGACAACACACTGATCAAGGAAAGGTCGAAAAACTCTATTCATGAGTTCCATGAATGCAGCAGATGCATTGGTTAGTCCAAATGACATAACTGTGAACTCATAGTGACCATATCGTGTCCTAAAGGCAGACTTGGATATGTCACTATCCTTAATACAGAGTTGATGATATCCAGACCTCAAGTCTATCTTTGAGAAGACTGTTGCACCACGCAACTGGTCAAAAAGATCATCAATCCTCAGCAACGGGTACTTATTCTTTATTGTTACTTTATTGAGTTGTCTATAATCAATACACAACCGCATTGACCCATCTTTCTTTTTAACAAACAAAACCAGAGCACCCCATGGTGAAGTGCTCGATCGGATAAAACCTTTCTCAAGCAACTCTTGAAGTTGTTTCTTGAGTTCTGCCATCTCAGCAGGCGCCATCCTATATGGTGTCTGGGCTATAGGTTTTGTATCTGGGATCAAATTGATTTCAAAATCAATTTCCCGAGGCGGTGGTATACCTGGAAGTTCTTCAGGAAACACGTCCTTGAATTCCCTGACTATAGGAACTTCAGCAGGGTTGGGACCTTCTTTGGTAACATCTACTACATGTGCCAGGAATGCATAACATCCTTGCCTCATCAGCTTGTTAGCAACCATAGCTGATACAAGACAGGTGGGCAGAATATTTCTCTCTCCTTGAAAGATCCATGTGCTGCTATCATCAGCAAACACAGCCTGTTTGGATTCACAATCCAAGACAACTCGATACCTTTCTAAGGTATCCATCCCGAGGATTATATCAAATCCTTGCATATCAAGTGGTATAAGGTCCACTTGAATGCGATGATCAGAAAAGAAGAGGATGCAGGGAGAGCATACCTCCTGCAAAACGGCAGACCCACTCAACGGAGTCTCAAAAAACAAGCTATCTGCCCTATGACTAATTGTCATATTGCAGTTACGAATCACTCTCCGAGTGACAAAGGAGTGCGTAGCACCCGGGTCAATCAGAACAGATACAACACAGGATTTAGACATCTCAGAATATAAAAGTTCCATCTGACCTGCCACTACCCGTGGATTGACCACTGCATCTGGTGGGTTCATAGCATAGAACCTCGTTGTCGCCTGGTGTTGAGGTGGTGCTGATGATCCAGCTTGAGACGCTTGTCCACATCCTCGAGCTGCTCCTTGAGATTGCCTTCTCTGTGATCCCTGTTGACTCTGTCTCGGAGGCTGTGTCACACTGACATGCCTAGATCGGCAGTCCTTCATCAAATGTCCCACCTTCCCACAGTTGTAACAGCTCTTCTCCAGTTGTTGTGGTCTGGGTGGTCCTGTAACTGACATTGATGCTGAACTGTGAGTCTCTTGTAGTAGTAGGCTTCGTCCCCTGCCTCTACTCAGTGTCCACTGTGTCTGAGCACTAGTTCTGGGTGGTGGAGGTGTAGGTGCAGAGAGTCTAGGCTTCTTAAAGTCTCTAGATGAAGAACCCTGGAACTGCGGATATCTTTTATGGGTTTGTCTCTTCTCGACTACGGATTTCTCTATCCTTCAGACTGACTCAACGAAGGTAGCAAACCTCTCCCGATTCTCTAGGGTAGACACGGGAGTAGTCAAGTCGGCGTTTAAACCCTTCTCAAACCTTCTGATTCTTTCTTCTTCTGTGGCAGCCATGTGCGGACAAAACCGCAATAACTCCATGAACTTAGCTTCATACTCGCTAATGTTCATCATGCCTTGCCTCAATCTCTCAAACTGAGAGATCTTCTCGTCTAGGAAGGTCTTTGGAAAATATCTATTGATAAATTCCCGACGAAAATCTTCCCACGAGATCTCCACTCCAGGCCTCTTCTACTCTTCCATGGTCCACCAGTGACCAGCACTTCCCTTGAGAAGATAGACAACATGTCTAACCTTCTGAGCTTCTGAGATGCTGAGGATTCTAAAAGCTTTCTCCAACTATGTTAACCACAGATCGGCATATGCAGGATCACCTGTTCCAAAGTATTCTGTTGCTCCGACACGACGAAGTCACTCGAACGTCTTACCGATACCTTGTCCTTCAGGCTGGACAGGTGCCCTAGGTGCAGGCATGGGCATCCTGTCGGTGATGTGTGTCATAGCAGTCATAAACTGCCCGAACATAGTTTGAACAGTTGGGTTTCCCATGTCAGCTGGGTCAAACTGAGGTGGTTCTCTGGGTGGCTCAGGTACATGTTGTTCTATCTCTGGGTTCCTTGCACCTCCTTGGGGTGCAACAACACTACTTTCTGCCACGTACTCCTTGTGTTGTTCAGACATCCTTAATTATCTTCTTCTCCTGAGGAGCAGAAGACTCTATTAGATATGAAAGAGATACTAAGGATAGACTCGACATCCTAAGTCCTATGTCTCTGTAGACTCAGCGAACCTAGAGCTCTGATACCACTAATTGTGGGCTCTGATCTCCAAAACCACGATATAAACTTAGCGGAAGCGATTCAATTAACAGCGGAAGACAAAAATCATGGGAAATTAAAACTTTTCGACATAAGAGCTTGAATCTATAAAAACTTCTTTCATAAAAAGAGATAAACTATTTACATCTCAGATAATTACTTCTTGAGTAATTATATAAAACATGGTACAAAATCTCAAGAACTCAAAACCAAAATCTCAGACCAAAAGACTCCAAGGACCTGAGAGTACAGAGAACACATAGAACTGACTATCTAACTATACAACTCAGCAGTCTGAATCTCCACCTGAGATTTACTGCTGCTCTTGATGCTGCTACTGCTGATATTGGTCACTTGAAGATTGATTCCTTCGCCCTCGACGACCACCTAAAAAGTTGAAATCTACGGGGTGAGACAATTTTAAATAATTGTCCCAGTGAGAGTTATAACTCTTCGCCAGAAGCTTTATTATAGCAACCAAGAATAACATAGGCAATAAAAGCTTTAAGGTAATCAGCAGCAGATTGTTATCAATTAGAACAACAACATTTAAGGAAATATGAAGAACATGTATACTAAGTAATGTATCTTCAACCAATGTATCTCGTAGTTCAACCTAAGCAGATATGTTACGCGGTTGATTATGTTTTACAAACATCATTATGCCCTGCGGAGATGAGGTATACCGCTCATACTCCAACCGATCACTATTAAGTCGCATCGGTATCATACATAGGTCATCAAAAGAGCCGGATTCTTATGACCTCATCTTCCTCAGTCAGTAAGAGGATCAACGTGCAGGACATCTAGTGTCTCTACTACTATAGCTTACCAGGGTATTCTGGTACTTCGCTATTAGAGTCACAGTGGCATTCTGTACTCTCTTCGCTACCGAAAGATTTCTTGTTTATCTCTCATCGATGCGGTATAAAAGATTTCCTCAGGAGATTAGTGTTACATCACCCCGGCATAAAACATAGTGAAGGATTGATAGATTAAGATACATCTACATCAATTCCTACACTAGGATGTAAGGAAATTCACATCCATATTACCCCACATATTCAAAAGTATGTGCTCCAGGAATTCCCTTAGGAAAACCGTTTCACCATCATTTAACTCCTGACAATGATGGATCTATGATCAGGGCTCTACATGGTATGATTATACTTGATTAGTTAGGTACATTTTAGTATTCTTTTATCATCATACATGTTTTCAAACATTAATCATTAGCATAGCAGCTATAAAGGAAGAATACTAAATGTAACAAGCCTAACTCTCATCAATTGTCATTTCTCAATATTCTCATCACAAGTCATCTCTTAAAGCATGACCTTGATGGTATTCATGGCTCTCACAGCCTATCAATCTCATAAGATGCTATTAACAAGGCATCATGATATATCACTATTCATAAAGCTAACAACATGCTTTCAATGAATATAGTATCATCATCCATACCTGGATATGATCATCCTCATAAAGGAACCTGCATGGTTAAATCAACTGATAACAGTAAATAACTCATTTAAAGAAGTTGTATCTCCCTACTCATACAAGAGCTAGGTTTCCCTGGTTTTCATCAATTAGGGTTTACTATTCACCTCATGGTGAACTGATCTCATAACATCCTCATGTATGAGAAACATCATCATTAAAGACCTCAGATAAGATTAAGATTCATCAATTATCATAATTAGGATTTCCATGATCTCACATAAGTGGATCATACCTAAACTTGCACATTCATGTATATTGAAGGTATTTTACTTGAGTTTTCATTATAATTGGTAATTTCTCTCTCCTTTAACTAGTAGATAGTGATTACACCACTCTAGATTAGGTTGGGTTAAGTCCTCATTGATTAACACAAGTCAACTCATCACTATCATGTGATTAGGGTTTGATTAAAACAAGGTATCACTCAATTGAACCTTTCAGGGGCATTTTGGTAATTTACCCATTGACCATCATCATGGTTCAATTCATTAGCCACTTAGTCCCTTAACATCTTAGGTTACCATTAGGGTTTAGATTAGATCATCATTGAACCATTTACACCTTCAAGTGATTAAGTATAATCAACCTTGAAGGTCTCCAATTGGTTTAGAGTTTAACCTTCAACCTTCAACCCATTTGATTCTTAAACGACCTTGAACTTGTTTAATCTCAAATGACCTTGAATCCATTTGAACCTTAAACGAGTATGGACCTGCTTAATCTTAAATGGGTGTGGACCCATTTAAGTCCAAACGAGTGTGGAGCCGTTTGAACCTAAATGAGTGTGAACCCGTTTGAGCTTAAACGGGTGTGAACCCGTTTGGACTCAAACGAGTGTGAACTCATTTGGACTCAAACGAGTGTGGACTCGTTTGGACTCAAACGAGTGTGAAATCGTTTGGGCTTAAACGAGTGTGAACTCATTTGGTCTAAAATGAGTGTGGGTCTACTTGGGTTCAAACCGCATGAACATAAAAGGTGACACAAAGTTTATGCTTGAATAGGATTTCTTATGTTGAAGCTTTCAATTGGCCCAAGCCATGTTAACCATATACAAATTGAGTCGATTAGGATGAGCCTCAACCAGCTGGACACCAAATTGACCCTCAATTGAAAGCCAAAAAGGGTTAAATCTAACTCAATTAGGGTTTCCAATCGACTAATCATCAATGTTCAACAATATGATTCAAATCAGAGTTGAACCTATCAATTGACCTCCAATTGGGCCCAAACTTGGCTCAAACGGTCTTGAGGTGGTTTGGATGACCTCCAAACGATCTTGAGACCGTAAGCCCAAAGTTTGACCAAAAAACCAAAATGATTTGATAAGGGTTGAGCCCTAATTAAATTAAAAATCAGCACTTTTCATCAATTTATCAACATCTTGTAATTGGACCCTCAAACCATCAAATTTTTTTAACCCTAGACTTCCAATCAATCTTGGGGTGTCACTAAACGAGTGTGAGATCGTTTGGATGAACCCTCAAATGGGTTGGAACCCGTTTGGGTCCTTCAACCCAAAACTCAACAAGATCTATATTGAAATCAGCAACTTTCACCCGATTAGGGTTAGGTTATTGAAGTGTCTTCAACTCTTAATTGGTTAGGAATTAGATTACAATTCTTTGTAGGAATGAATTTCAATACATTATGAACAAACCCTCAAACGGTCGTACCTTGGTCAACCCTATGAAACGGTCTTGGGGTCGTTTTGATCCAAACGATCTTGCAGGATCGTTTGAGATCAAACAGGTTGAACCCGTTTGACCTTAAACGAGTTGCACCCGTTTGGACCAAAAGGGTTCAAGGTCATTTCATAAAGTGACCTAGGAAACCACTCCCATCATCCTCAACATCTGTTCAGGTCAGTTCCTCCACCGTTTTGCTTGCAAAAGAGCAAGGAAGAAGGGAGGTAGAAGAAGAACTAATAATAGAAAACAAGAACAAAGATATGCATAACAAAGCTAAGAGTTAGAGTTATAAAACCCACCTCAAACGTGGTTCCTTGAGCTCCAAGCTTCCAAGCTTCAAGCCTTTAATGGGGTCTTGAGCTCCACAGGTCGGCCAAGGTCAATTCTTCAAGAAAAAGATGGGGATGGTCGGCTAGAACAAGGAACCTAAGTAAGAAAACTAGCAATTCAACCTTGTAATACGATTTCCTCCATGAATCCAAGCTAGAAGGTGGTGTTCTCTTACCTAGAATAGGTTGTTCATACCCTTGAGCTCCTGGTCTTTGCTTTGGCCGGTTGAGAAAGATAAGAAGTGAGGAAGTGAAGGAAAACATTTGCTTGGTTTGGAAAGAAAGGTGCTTATATAGTTCAGGCTGATTTACACCATAAAGACCTCTAGAACTTTGAAATTCTCATCCAAGTCCTTTCTTATTTAAGGGAACGTCCAAAATCATCTAAAATTATGCAAAGCTCATGAAATCTCAAGATCTAGGGGTAAAGAAAGCCAACTTTCAACTAGGGTACATACATGAAAGGTTTCCTTACTCGAACTTAGTGAATTTTATGTACAAAGGTCATTCATTTTTTTTATCTGATTATTCATTGATGTGTCCCTTTCACCATTTCTACTCTAAATGATGAAAAGAGTCATAAAAGATGTTCTAGATGGTGTATTTTACAAGTTGCACCCCTCAAATTGGGTAAACAACATTTTACTCCAAATTAGGGTTTTTAAGCATAAGGATTATTCCACAAGTTGCATCTAGATGCCCAAGCTTGGGAAATCCATCATGTCTCATCATATTCACTCATATGATGTCTCATTATCAAAAGAACATCTTAACATGTACAAATTGCAAGTTAACCCCTTAACTGGGTAATTTGCTCATAAGCCCCTGCATTACCAAAATAATACTACAACTTTGATTAAAAAGGACAAAATTGCAAGTATATGTTCCTGAGGAACTTAATTATATGTCAAAAGATAATCACCAGGGTTTACTTACATATTTAGGCAAAACACCTAGGGTTAGTATATAACCCAGGTCAGGGATGTTACAATAAAAGTGATAGGTTAGTGGATAAAGTATTAAGAGGAAAATACCTTAATACAAGATTAGTTGAATATCATAGGTAAGATGGATATGAGGAGAAAAGTGATACATCAAGACATGATAGATATCACATTTAGCATTTCAGGGTTGATATACCTTGATGCATCTCAATCCAACATATTTGGATAAGAAACACATGAAGTGTGAGTTATGTAGTTGTTACAATAAGATTTTAATGAGTTTGATATACTTTGATAAGTATAGGCTAATATACATTGTGAAAGGGGATAAGCCAAACTAATGAGGATGATCTAAACATATCATGATAAGAATGAGAAATGAACTTGTACCTTGTATTGACAATCCTTAAATGATATATGATGAGAGAAACAAGCATGAGTGAATACTTGTGATGTCAATTGATGCTCCTAGAGGAGCGGAGCAATATATTAGGGTTGAATAGATAATATAAACATGAAACCCTAATTAAGGTGAAAAGGGAAAATCCTAACCCTAAATTGGGTAATGGAATGGAAAATCCTATTTGATAGTAAACCCTAATCCTGATACAGGAATGGTGGTGTTACTATTGTATCACGTGATGTGATAACCGATTTATATGACTGTTATCATGCTTATTAACCATGCAGATATCATGAGATGATGATCATAGCCAAATTTGAGCTATGACTTTTATATAATGAAAGTGTTGATTGGCCTTGTGTGCCTTAATGTTGTTGTTGCTTAGTAAAAGTAACAAAATGTGCATGGACTTCATGAGTCACATGAGTAAGTTGTTGCCTAGTGAAAGGTGACAAGATACTTAATGGGCCTTGTAAGCCATGTGAGATGCTTGTGTAACAAGTATCATGTATACCTCGGTCTGAGGACCTAGAGGTAATAGTTACCTAACAAGTGGTAACAGTGATTAGTGATGAACTGAGGGTATGAATACCCAGATTTGATAAGTATGATAATGATGTTTTTGAGAAATGTGAACTTTCAAGAAATGAAATGAGGGACTGAGATCCCAATGTCTTATAAAAACCGAGAAGTGATTGATGAAAATAGTACATGTTTCTTTGTAGCATTTGTCTGAATAAGTTATGTTTGAGAACTTGACTGATGCTAAAAGAATATGATAATGTACTTAATTCATCAAGTGAAATCATATCATGTAGAGCCCTGACCATAGATCCATCATCGTTAGTAATTTGGTGATGGTGAAATGGGTTCTCCGCGGCAAAACCCGGAACACATATTTTGAATATGTGGGGATAATGGGCGAATATATCCTTACATCCTAATGAGGGAATTGATGGAAGGTAAACATTAAACCTCTCAATCCTTCATTATATGTGTCGGGATGGATGTATCACAAATCTCCTGATGATTGGGATAGATGCAGTACACATCTCCCAATGATATTAATGCCGGATCGATGGAGGTATATATGAAATCTCTCGATTGCGAAGAGAGTGTAGCACGCCACTATAACTCTATATCAAAGTTGCCAGTATACCTTGGAAAGCTATATTGAGCAGTTGACCTAGTCCAGCTTGTGGTCTCACACTGACCGAGATGTGGGAGGTCTTGGAAACCGGCTCTTCCATTGACCTTGTATGGTACCAATTTTGACTTCACAGTGGTCGGTTGGAGTATGAGCAGTATACCTCATCTCCTTAGGGCGTAAGTGTGATTGTAAAATGTAATCAACCGTATAGCATGTTTTCTTAAGGATTGAATATGGAAATACATTGGCTGATGTTAAATTTCTTTTATGCATCTCTAGTTGATAGATGTTATTCATATCTCTTTATACTCATTACATGTAGGTGGATGAATTATGATTTTACCATGGATAGATGCAATTCTCTCCTTAGAAAAGGAGATTACTTTACTTTGTTCATTTAATGATTTATACTGTTGTTAATATATATAAAAACTCCTGTTCAGTTTTATTATAATAAACTGCTATAACAATGTTTTGGCAGAGAGTTATATCTCCCGCTGGGGTAATTTATAATTGTCTCACCCCTGTGGGATCCAATGTTTTTAGGCGGACGCAGACGAAGAGGCAGAAACCCTATAGCAGAAAAAGAACAACAGCATCATCATGGACAACAATAATATCTCAGGTGGAGATACTGCCTGTCAAGTCATATAGCTAGTAGTTCTATGTGTCGTCTCTGTACTCTCAGGTCCTCGAAGTTTATAGTTAGTATTTTAATGAATCTATCTGAGTTTTTGGCTTGAACATATCGAGGTTTTATGTTGCTTATGTATAGTTTGGCAAAGCAACCATTGTATGTAATCCTTGAGAAGAGATGATACATGAAATGTATATTGAATACTTTGGTTCTTGATGAAAGAGTTTTCCTATGTTTGGATATCTTTGCAAAAAGTTTTAATTTTTAGTAATTTTCAGTAATCCGCTGCAATTAATTTACTTCCTCTTAAGTAAATCTTGTTTTTATAAGTTGGATGCCATAGTCGGGCCCACCATCAGGTTCTGTCCAGATCACATATGTTCCTAGCATCTCAGAATCTTCTAGATATATTCTAGACCCGAGAAGGTATCTAGAATATTCTAGGGCATTGATTTATCATCCTCGAGAGAGGTTTCATATATTTATGGGCTATAGTCACGCTATGTGAAAGTGAGTGGGATGACCCCCCCACAGGTACAGATACCACAGTACATGCTATGTTTAGATGTAGGTTTCTTGCTAAGGTATTCAAGGGTTTTATATGCCTGAGAACGAGTGCATAGACTATTCAACTTATGGTTACATAGATAGGAACTCCTTCTCTTTCATTAGTAGGATTCGACAGTCTCTATTTTATTTTCCTTACTTTGTTCTATTTTATTTCGTGACATTTTACTAGACTAGTTCTAGTTTCAAACTCTTATCAACTATCAGATTGACTTAACTGACTTAAGAGTGAGATCTTAAGTGTCCTAAACATACCCACGTCCCTATGTTCGATCCCGTATATTTACTTCAATCCCATAATAAAGTTGCGGGGTTCCTTGAAGGTTTCAATTTATAAATTTAAAATGTAATTTACCTTTGGGACTGTGCCTATACTTTTCAAACGCCCACTGAGGGCCAATAATTACACTCATCAAATTTCAACCCAAAGAGCTATACAAACCTAAAAATGAAGACATTACACTAAGGTCTTGGAAAATTGGAGTAGATAGTCGAGTATTGAAATAAAATAGAATGAACATAATAAAAACTTCTAAGGATAACTCCATCCACACAAAGTAGAAGATAAGAATAATTCTATTGACGAAGGAAAAAGGGAATGACAAGATGCAATGGATAGTACAACGTTGAGGGTGAAACGAACTTTGTGGTTAAACAATGCATGTAAGGCTTAATAGAGACCATAAAAAGCTTTGCAGAGTTCTATTACATAGTTAGGGTAGAGAGGATAAATAAAACAAAGAGGTTACATGATGTTGGCATTATCGAGCAAGGGCCCATAAACAAAATCTTACTAATATCAATACAAAAGATTGACCAACAAAGCACAGTGCAAAAAGAAATGACAAATTATTCATGTAAACAAGTTTAAAAATAATGAAAACTTATATGGTTAATTGATTCCTTTAGTGATGTAGCAATATTTTGAGGTCCTCAAGAATGTGTTTTTATTTTAAAGCCCACTTTATACAAAGTACACACATGGTTGACTAAAGGAATACTGGTTTAAAGGTATATTCTTGATAAAGGCCAATTAATTTGATTTAGATGTTTTGTTTCCATTTAGGATTGATAAATAAGGAAGAGTGGTAGATATATTGTATGGGAATTAAAGTATAATTAAGACAATGAGGGATTGATTTTTTAAAATGGCACCTCATGCTCTACTTATCATGGGATGGGATGATGGAGGGTGCTAGTGGTTTTTATTTGTGTGGGCTTGCCATACCTTTTCTACGAGACTTCCTATGTTGTTATAAGTGGCATGTAAGTGATGTTAGAGTAGATGACTATGTCCAAAAAGGTATGAATACTTTTATAAGAACTCACATTCAAACCATGCATGATTTATTGTTCAAGACAAAGTGCAGCTGAAGAGGAATAATTATGTAGATATACTATTGCCAATGATTATAGCTTACTGTAAAAGAGAATACAACAAGCACTTGTACCAAGACCCAAGACAGAAGAAAAGAACCGCAAGTGGCAAAATTTCATAATATTATATACATTTGTGATGGTTCCCATCATTATCTCAAGTTCTTTAGTTTGATACATCCTTAGTAACCTTAGTACTATATAAATATGATTATATAACATTAACATAATATCAAACCTACTCCTAAGTCAAAGCTATCATATTAAACCACCTTTAAGGTTAACACATATGTATGTTCATCAAATGATTCAAGTAGCGTAGAGGTTACCACACTCATTGTTGTGTCCTCCTTGTCGGTCGTGTGGGTTCGAAACTCAGTGTCTATATATTTGTCGACAAGGAGTGGCTCAAGTGGTCAATCACGATGTCCCCTAATAAAGGGACCCGAGTTCGAACTCAGTTGCCGCCTTGATTTACTAGCCTCTTGGACGTTTGGCCTCCGTCACGGACATGGGAGAGGGGGGGAGATAAATCTCTCTCTTAATCCCACATATGTATGTTCATCAAGCCAACAAAGAGTAGCTCAAGTGGTCAAGAACACTGTCCCATAACAAACTGACCCGATTTTGAATCTCAATTGCCATCTTAATTTACCACCTTGCCAGGCATTTAGAGGGGGAGAATTTTCTCTCTCTTAATCCTATACATGTATGTTCATAAAACAAGGTTAACATATACATATCCAATATTCTTGCTGCATGGGTAAAACACATTCATAACATCTTCAATATATATATTTTATACCTTCCATAAGTCTAATAACTTCTTTAAGATACTCACTAGATATGTGAAAAGTGAGACTAATAGATATACTATTTTTCCATTACATTAATTTTTTTATTTCCTTTTGTTTTATTCGAGAGGGGGTCAGTCATCGGACGTGTAGGATGTAGTTATTATTTTCTTGCTCTTTCTTGATGTCCCAACGAGTCAAACTTCTAACAGTAAGTTGAGTTAGCTGCTAAGTGTTGTGTTTAGTGTTTTATTTAGCTACTAGCACCTTGCATACCATACATTAGTTTGCATACCATACATTAGGGGTGGCAACCGGGTTCAGATTGAATGAGTTTTAATTCGGGTTATTTCAGGTCAATATTTTTTGACTAGATCATAAACTTACAAAAGATAGATTTTCGGGTCAAAATTCTTGATCCTAGTCCAACCCGCAAATAATTTCGAATCTATCAGATCTGACCCGTAAATCCAATAACAAGACAATAGTTTTTTTTAAATGCTATGATTTGTCTAGTCTTTGATCATTCCCATTAACAAATTTCATTGTGATAAACTGACAATGCGATTTAAAAATGCCTATTGTAGTTTGTTTGAGAGTTTTAAACATAAATTCATAATATAATTAGTATAATAAATCATACAAATCAATACAGACTTCATGATTGATGTTTTAGTAATTTAATGGGCCATTGAATGTCTTAAAGTATAACTTTTGTAATTTTATTCGAAAATATAATTTTGAATTTCGGATTAATCAGGTCAATTCGGGTCTAAAGTCCAAATTCGGACCCGATTCAAATTAATTTCAGATTCTTTAGGTTTGGGTCAACTTCTGGTCGGATCGAAAAATCTTGAACCCTAAACTTACTCAAAATTTTGGATTCGGATCATTCAGTCGGGTCCTGTTTTGCCATACATACCATAATGTAGCAGTTTTGTCACATGATTCAAACAGACCTGAGTTGATGGGAAACGTACCGGGCCTTAGTTTACAGGCACCCGAACAAGGCTTTAGGTCGGAAGGTCCCGAGTCAGTCCATACTAGTTCAACTCATCCTTGGTCTATAAAATGCGAGATTTGGGCAATGCAAGGATTCATACGGGGCGAAAGGGCGGGGTAGGGCCGGTATTGAAGGGTTGCCCCCTTTTCCTTCCGATGATCCCTCGTCCAGTCGCATAGCCCTTCGGCGGTGTTGTTGCCTGCCGGTGGTGGTGGTGCTGTTGTTGCTAGTTCGAAACGGCTTTCTTTCTTTCTTTTCTCTTTCTCTTTCTCTTTTTTCTTTTCCCTTTTCCGTACGCATGCGTTTGAGCTCGACTGGATATGTTACCTGGCCATGATGACTCGATTGAATGAACCACTGGTTGAAGGGGGTTTGGGGTGTTACCCCTCCTCTGCCTCCTCGTCCATCTCTCCTCTGCTCTTGTTGTTGTTGTTGTTGTTGTTGCTGCTGCTGCTTCTGTATGATCATGATTCCTGTTCTTCTGGAAACGTGGCTTGGCGACACTGGACGGCATGATCGGTAAAGCCGACACGCAACCTGTTGCCAGCTACGCTGAAGATCGGGCCTTCTGTTAGCCTAAAATATATGGCGAGTCTGAGCCTCTTAGGTTTTTCACGTTTCTATTTGTTTTCTTCCATTTTTCTATTTCCAATTCTGACGTACATGATGATACTGAAAACGGATTTTAGTTTATTTTCACAGAGACAGAAAGGTCCCGCTTTTCGCCTGCGTTGTCTTTTTAAGAAAAACTGATCATCCTTACGGACATTGTCATTTGTTCCGGCTAGTGACGGTAGGGGTTTCTAAGGAGAACTTTGATCTCCTCCCCTCCAGTGACTAGTGACGCCATCTGAGTAAAGATCGCAGCCGTTTTCTGTTTCTCTCTCGCGTTGTTGTTGTTATTACTTATCTTTTGGTGTCTTAGCTCCATTGATCATAAGCCGTCTGGCATATCCATCGATTATAAGCCCTGGCATATCCATCGATTATAAGCCATCTGAGATACCAAAAAAAAGTTAGTGGAAGTATTATTTTAGGAAACTGGCGCTTTTGGGGGCCTGTAATTTCCTTGCCAAATCAGTGGTTCAGTGGTATTTCTCCTCAGATTTTGTAGTTACATCTATGAAACATGCAGATTGTTCTCAACTATTTTCTTATATTCTTATCCTCCATTGCCTATTTTCCCTCCGTTTCTTTTCATTCATCCAAATATTTCGTGCAATTATTGATAACTGGCGCTTTTTGGGGCCTGTAATTTCCTTCCCAAATCAGTGGTTCAGTGGTATTTCTCCTCAGATTTCATAGTTACATCTATGAAACATGCATATTGTTCCCAACTATTTTCTTATATTCCTATCCTCCATTGCCTATTTCCCCTCCGTTTCTTTTCATTCATCCAAATATTTCATTGAATTATTGATAACCGAATTGAAGTGAATATTTGCTTCCCATAAAAAATGGTTGCTGATGATTGATGACAGATCGTTTTCCATGTAAAAGATGTTCTCCAGATTGTCAAATGTCTCTTTTGAAACTGGGTTGATGTGCCTTCTAAGCTGGAAATTAACCTGTTACTGAAACTGGAACCTATGTTGATAAATATTATACCTCTCACGCGGATATTAACAAGATCGGTATTTAAGCAATCTTTTTATATGTAAGTTTATATAATTTACTTCATAAATGATCACAAAAGGGTATCTTAGTTCTTAATTGATTCAGAAAGCCAGCCAACCATTCTTGGTTTACGTAAATCATTTATAAGACTTGGCACTGATGATGTTACTTCTTAACGGCATTGCAAGTGCTGCATATAGGAATTTCCAATTTGTTTGCAGGTACCCTTATGAAGAAGGCTGTGTATCTAGGGTAAAAGAAATATATGAGAATGGAAAGCAATTTTGTCTATTACACTATGCTGGTAAATTTTGTGGGTTACGGCACAGCTCAAACTGGGAAGAAGCTGTTGGTGAGTGAAAAGGGAGCTATTTCGGGGATGCTGCTGGTGCCGCGAACACATAAAGGAACATGCAATGGTTACGAAGGGTTTGAGGATGCAACTTAAATCCAAGGGGAATATGCGATTCATGCGAACTTTAAGCCAATGAAGATGTGAAATGTATCATGAGCATGTTGATGTAAAGTGTAATGTTAAGTCTGTAAATAGTGTTTGATGAACCATCATGGTACGAACACAACGGAAAACATGCAATGGTTACGAAAGGGTTTGAGGATGCAACTTAAATCCAAGCGGTGGGTTTGGGTTTGAAGATGCGATTCTATGCGAACTTCAATGAAGATGTGAAATGTATCTTGAGCATGTTGATGTGAAGTGTAATGTTAAGTCGGTAAGTAATGTTTGATGAACCATGATGGTAAATGAATTGGGACAAAATTGGGTTTAAATAACCAGGGCAAAGGGATCATATAGAACCCCTAAGACTAGAAAGATAATTGAACTGGGGCTTTTATGAATTTGTATTAAGGCTACAACGTCTGATCACAATTAGTAACTGGAACGTGTTTCCACATTTTCATGGACCAAAATGTAACAAACAATGCTCTTGGAGCAGGAATAGCGGTGGAGCGCTCGTTTTCCAAAATAAACAATAGACAGCTGTATCATTCGGAAATTCTGAAACACGGCAGGATGGAAAATCTGGAAAGGACAATCTTTTAATCATATTTGAACTTTTGACCACCCCTATTAAAACATTTACTTGGCATAAATATATGGTAAAGTGAGGGAGATGTGGATTGTGGTTAAGGTCAGAAATGCACTATGTGGTCTACTGCGAAACACAGCTCGCAGGAATGCAGAAAGGCATTTTATTGCGACCATGATCTCTATAGGTTGCAATTCTTGACGGTCCTTAGTTGCGAACATATTAGTCACATGAGTATGTTGATTCATAACCTGGCTTATCAAAGTTCTCTATGATCTCTATAGGTTGCAATTCTTGTTGGATGTCACTTGCACCCTTGCTTCTTCATCCTTGCCTACACTCTATCTAGACCTAAAATACTATCTTCAAACAAACTCATCTACACTTTTCCTTATGAAATTAAAATCAACCAATTGGAAAGGCTTTTCATCTTCATTTTGTAATCAAAACTTTGTTCAAGCATCCATCTTTTGGTGGTTGATCAACATAGGTGCTAATCAATTTCAAATAGATGGGTTTGTTGGATCTCCCATCATTGGGCTGCTTCAAATCTTTTGGATGTCAACATTTTCAAAAATATTGTAGCAATTCTAGATGTTATATTGCAATTCATCAATCTTGGCACTTTTGATACCTATGAACTATCTCGTGTTGTCTCTCTATTGGAAGGGAAAAAAAAATAAATTTCCATGTAAATTGATAATCCATTTTGGCCAACATGTTATACCATCAAAAAAATCAGATCAACACCGTGACTTATATTGTCTCCAATTCGGATGATTTTTCTGCTTCTTGGTACATTCTCAAAGAAAAATAAGAGTACTATATAGAAGGTAAAGTGGGTTCCTTACCAAACAATAAATGATGTACATGGATTATGAAGGATTCATAACACTTCCAAAATAAGCAAACTTAGTTTATACAGTCCCATGAATACAACATACATATGAATCTACCACTACACCTATAACATGCCACAAGAAATTGGGTAAACACTACAAACCCCATGTTGTCACAAACCCTAATTGTCATTCTCCACCAAACAACCATCATAATAAATTAAATCTTTCTTGGCACTTACCATGACGAGACATCAGATTAGAAGTTCCCTTACAACAAGGATCAACATGAGTAACATGATCGAATAAATCAAGGTTGAAGTCATGGTGGCTACTGGTAGTAAAAACAAAATTATAGTATGACTGTCAATAAAGTCCTTATGAGTCTCAGGTCTAGTTTCAACACCATTCCCTTCTTATTGACACAAATGGTGGACATGTAGAACTAATGAAAATCAGTATTTCTATTCGGTTGGAGGATCTCTCCATCAAATATCCCAGCTGGAATTAATGAGGATGATCTGAATACAAGTTGGCAAGTTTTTGATTCCTTATGACTTTTTGGTTCTAGAGGTGCAAGAAGATTAGCCATCCTTGTAAGACCTCTGACCTAGCTTACTTCTTGATAGTGCTTGCTTTGCTTATTAAGATGCTTAAACCTTAATCTAATCTCTTGAGATGTTTTAAGTACATGTGACAAGCTTATATTTTTAGTTTGGTCATGTTTGAATAATGTTTGAGCTAATTTTGCTAGATATGTGCTTGTTTTGGACCTAGTTGTAATTTACCCATGTTGACAGGTTATCTTGCAGTTTGTCACATGCAGATTGTTCCCTTTGTGCCTTGGCATCATGAGAGAGAGGATTGTGCCTTGGGGCACCTTTTTATGCTTTGTTTGTTGAGGAGAGAAGTGGTGTCTTGTTGAAGAGTGGTTTTTAGGGTTGCTTTGATGCCCTAGCTTTGCGTTGACCATTTGGTTTTGGGTCTTTCAACGACCTATCTGGCATGCATGGTTTTAGTGGGTGCATGTTGGTCCTTTGGTGGACATGTGGCACTTATGTGCATGACACCTCAACCCTTCCATCTCGCTCATACTATTAATTATATAACCTCTCTCCTACAGATGCAAGTATCTCTTTTAGCCTTCCTCTATATATTTTCCATCTTGTGCTCGGCCCTAGTGTTCTTAGTGGTGAGGAGAACCTCCTCCTTGGTTCTTGGTGGTCGACATCCCTTGCATGTGGTGATCCAAGCTTGGAGCTGCCCCTCTTTGGTGATCCTTGGTGGTTCCTTGAACTTTGGTAAGTGAATCAACCTATTGATTTCGTTTTCTTGCAAAACCCTATCTCCTTCTTCTCCTTTCTTGGTCGTAGACTATGGTTCATCCATGGTGGCTGTTTTGAGAAACTTCTCTTTATAGAGCTTGAATCCATGGTTCTCCATGATTGTACTTGAGTGAGATGAAGATCTTCTGTCTTTCTCTTCCTTCTTGTTCTCTTTAGCCTTGAGGTTTTGGGTTCTCTTTCTTGCCCCTTAAGCTAGGGTTTAATCTCTTTTGAGGTGGTGACTAGCTTGATCGAGGAGGAGATCAAAGCTAGGGTTTTCTCTCTTGCTTTTGGAGCTTTGCTTGGAGGTGGTGCAACTATCATCTAAGGCGGGTTATATAACTCTCTTCCCTCTGTATTTTTTTTATCGGTTCCCTCTGTATTATAGAACTTTAATCCTACATTCATATCTTTCTAAATTGTGATTTCTTGCTATTGATAATGATATCTTGATTAGGGTTATGTTTCCATAATGATCATGCGTGTATCTTGTTCCCTTTCTAAACCCTAATTCAACCACCTAAAATTTTATTGATGAAAATGATGATGGTTTTGCATGCAACTAAATCTTGGTTTTATGGATCTTAGTTTTGGTTCGGATTTCTTGGATATGATGGAGTTTTGGTTCTATTTTCATGTTCTTGATGATGGGTTTTCATCCCTCAACTCATAGATTCCATGTTGATCACGTGTGGTACATGATTCTAGGGTTTGGATGATGTTTTCCTTAAGTTTTTCATCACCCTTTAAATAACGGTTTCATGTGGTTAATCATCTACTTTACTACTATTTTGCTAGAGCTTTTCCCTCCCTAATATGATCTTCATACTATGTTCTAAGTTGTTGAAGACCTAGAGGTGATGTTTTGTCATTTGGTAGGTTACCTTAACATCAGTCGCTTGAACAATCTTTTCCTATTTGGTCGTATAAGATGGTGGATCCCCTAGACCGCTTGGATTTTGGTCTTCATTCGACCATTGGGATTGTTGATGCCTTGGTTGTTGGTGCATCCTGTAACCTAGAGTTTCCTACAACCATATGGTTTGAGCTTTGGTCATTGGTTTTGGTCCCTGGCCTTGGTCGTTATTGTACTCTTGATCATGTTGTATTACCGTCTTCGATCGCATGGGTTTATGATCTAATGATGCATTGGACCGGTTGAATGTAGTGGTGATGAATGCTCGCTGGTCTTGGCCATGACCTTCGACCATCATGATGGATGCTAATCAACCACCTAACCTCTTCAATCCTTACCTTCTTGAGTTGATGGTTTTGCTTGGATATGGTGTCCCTTGGTGTGATTAAGGAGTGATGTTAATGATGGTTGATCCACATGTTCCAAGAATGTGGGAAGGTGTGATACCTAGGATTTGATGATCGTGTTGGGGCATAACACCCTAAATGGATGTGTTGTTGAAACCCTAACCCTAATCCCTAATGTACGATGTGCTTACTATACCTTCTTAAAGTAGGTAGCATTATGATGATGTTTTCTTTGTCCTACTTGTCTCAATCTAACCTTACAGGTTGAGTGAATTTCATAGCTAGAGAATGCTATGGTGATGCTATGTGACATAGGGTGATAAATGTGAGCCTTATTGAGGCATGATGAGATGATTGTGATATGCATGAATTGTGTAATGGGTCTTATGACTAGGCAGAGACTTTAAACCTAAATTGAGGTGATATCCTCCAATGATGTGACGAGGGATCGATATTCCCTAGTGATGTGATAATGTTGATGGCATTGTGAATGGAAGTGCGACAAGTATTATGTGATGATGTGACAAGTTCACACCTTATACATTTTATATCTTTTAGAGTTGTACTATTTTTTTTATCCTTGTAGAGTTTGTTTTGGGTGTGTACGTTGTAACTTGATTGATTCTAAGAGACATCTAATTGGACTAACTAATCATGAAAAACCCTAATCATGTAGGTTCTATGTGCCATAGATCCATTCCAGTATCAGTTTTATTGTTGGATGGTGAAATGAGTCATTCCTATATGAAACTCAGAGCACATATTTTTGAGTATGTGGGGGTGCAAGTCGAGTATCTCCTTGCATCCACAATTCCAGGTTGTGTGAGACGGCCATGCATGAGCTATTCTCCTTGTGAGGCAATAGTCTAACTACATGTGATGCCTCTTCTTTTAGAAAGGCCTTGCGTGAGCCATTTCTTCTAGCTTTGTGAACTATACCAAGGAGGGCTAGCTATTTTTATATGGATGGCCATGCATGATCCAATCCTTCAGCTTGACTATATTTCATTATTTGCAGTTGACTGATTGTGATGTTTCTCTTGTACCGACCAAGAGGTGTTTGAGAGGTCGTAGATTTAGGCTCTTCCATTGACCTTGTATGACATCGATTTCAACTTCGTAGTGGTCAGTTGTATTTGAGCGGTACAACTCAAATCCTCAGGGAAATAATTAAAAGACATAATACAACAATGTAGTATAATTTCTAGGTTAAAAATATGCTTCACATTAGATGACCCCTTTGCCTTATCTTTGTACTGATTTCTTAAATTATAATGCGGCAAGAGAAATTAATGGCTATACATGTTCTTAATATTCCTTCTTAAAGTATTAATTGCTCTACTACTCAGTGGTAACTTCCTAGCATGCTTAATCCATCATATAAGTTTAATACATATAATTTAGTTGAATATGCTCAACCCATTAAGTATATTATCTACCTATGCTTTTAATAGTTGCGAAAGAGAGCTATATCTCTCGCTGGGACATTTTCTCTCACCCTATGGATTTTCCACATCTTTTAGGTGGTCGTGCACGATGAGGTAGAGATCGTGCAGATGAGGTTGAGGAGCAATAGTTTTTGAAAGGCTGGACATGTTGTTAATGTTTTGTAGTAGAGTCTTATGTGTTGTCCCTGTACTTTCAGGTCCTTGGGGAAGTGTTTTGTATTTTGTATATCGAAACAAGTTTTGGCAGTAGGACATGGTTGTATTGATATGGTTGCATATATATATATATATATATATATGTATGTACATATATATATATATATATACATATACATTTACATATATATATATATATATGTATGTATGTATGTATGCATGTATGTATGTATGTACATATATATACATATATATACATATACATTTACACACACACACACACACACACACACACATATATATATATATATGCATGTATGTATGTATGTACATATATATACATATACATTTACACACACACACACACACACGCACACACACAAACATATATATATATATATATATATATATATATGACATGTTACCTCTTGTAACATGTTGTGGCCAATGATCTAGTGAACAATGATATGTATACATCTTTGTGATATGATGTATGATACATGTGGACTCATATGTAATAAGTTGCATCTCTTGTGCTTATGATAAACCGGTTTTAATTTCCTATGTTTTCTGGTAGCCTAGTTTCACATTTGTTTTGAGTAATCTCATTTTTTGGTGCGTCACAACCCTCATTATTCTTGGGCTCATTCCTTGCTATCACAGGTTGTCTAGTGGATGTTTATGAAAGAAATATGAGGTTGTTGTTTAGGGATGAATTTATGGGTTTTTGTATTTATGATGCTATGAATACCCCAAGCTTTTTCGAGTCATCTTCTTTAGTGGGGTTGCATATATGCTATTGTGGAAGAGCAACACATCTTGAAGGATTGTATGTGTTCAACTAAAGAGAGTGAAGAGCTTGATGAAGAATCTAGATGACGAAGAGGAAAAATTTAATAGATGGATTTATTGAGTTTTCATTTGTTGACTTGGTAACATTAGAAAGTCAAGAATAAAAAGAACTAACTTCCCTATAGACTAAAATTAAATGTATTCCACCACATTTGGGGTATGCCTTTCTTCGACCAAGTTCTACCTATCATATGATAATAATTCTCATTTTACCATTACTAGGAGCAAAATCTTTAAATGAACAGAAAATTTATACAAAACTAATAGGATATACAATTGATGATCTTAAAAGCCTAAATACTTCCGTTGGAAAGCATATGAACCCCTTGAAAGAAAGCCACAAACCCTCTATTGAATACCAAAGGAGTTTAAACCCAAACATGATAGAATTTGTCAAATCCTAAATCACAAACCTCATTAAGGCTTGAAGTACATATGCTATATCTGAATGACACAACTTATTATTTTACTTGTGATTACTTTATTATTAATCCAAGATTAGTGTGAAAAACCATAAAAATGTATGGCCATCTATATTTATTTCTTAGTCGACCTCACAATATGTAATTATAGGAAAAGGAATATGGGGGGGGCAATAATACCATCCCAAGCACCTAGAATTGATCAATATGAACCAATGTATCAGTATCCTCTCACTCTTATTCATAGAATAAAGACCATTCAAGTGATAAGATTAAGGGAAAAAGGAGTTTGGAGTATATTTGTAATCCTCTAACCTAAAGCTAGGGTTATTGCTCTGAGTGGATCTATTCCTTATTAATATGCATCCTAATCTTTCTTAATTTCACAAATTCATTAAAATTATCCTTTTTTAGACAAATATAAATAGAGAAACCATATCATTATTTCTATTTTCCTGCAATTCTTCTTCCTATCATCTAAGGTGAGATCCTTATTGAAGATAACTTTGTGGTTATTCAAAAGTGTAGGATCCGCAGACAAATTTTGGTTGAGGCTAAACTTCACCTACTTTATATCCATGGTAAGTGTCTTTGTCCCTTTTTGGATATTCAAATATGATGAAGACTAATGATATAAAAATACATAATTGTGAGATAAATTGCTTTTGAGGGTGTGGTGGAGAAATTAATATGGAACCTATTGGAAATTTGTTTGTATTTCATTATAAATCATTGTTTGATGAGTTGTGATGTTTTTGGATATGAATATACAAATTAGGATATACTCAATGTAAATTATGAGGAATATACCATTAGTCTCATAAGTAATGTCAAAAATATCTCCCAAATAAGCAAAATTCTTGGAAATTTTTTAAAGATGAATGGCTTTTAGTCCCATTAGAGTTATCATGTATGTAGTGTAGTTCATTAGTTTATCAAATATTTTACGTATGTGAACTAATTTTGTGTATGTGAAATAATATGAAGGTTTTGGAATAGGAGTTTACCCTATTTAAGGTTAATAAGGACAAATTGGCTCACATGAATGAAATGAATGATGTTTGTATACATCTAGATAGTTGACATGATAGAAATATAACTTATGATTTCCAAGTGGATTGAATTACTTCAATTTTGAAACAACCTAGTATGGTTAATGACTGATTAAATTTTAGAAAGGTGATTAGGATGTAAAGAATTATGATAATTATGAAAAACCCTTATATTAAATTTTGAATTAAAGTGAAAGGTAAAGCCCTAAACCTAGATAATATCATATAAATGAGAAGAAATATTATAATGTAAGAATTAGTACTGATTAGAGAAGTAAGAGGAGTTATTGTGTTGTTCTAACCCAATAACCATTTATGATATATTCTTAAGTGGAAAATGAACCTTTAGAAAAAGTGGAAATTTTCTTAGGAGAGTGGAAAATAATCCTTTCCAATCAACCACATAACTTCGAGATAAATGAGATAGTCTTGTAAAATAACTGGAGGTAACCCTGACCTACTCTACTCTTTGAAAAAACATATTGTAATTATAAATGAAAAACCAAACATATCAATTAGAAATGACGTTGGATGTATTCTATAATATTAGTATGCAAAGGTGAAAAAGGTGGGAGAAAAAGAGAATTGAGTTAAGTCATGACATGGAATGTATATATGATTTAGTTTGCAATAAGTATTGAATAGTATAATTTTTCCAAGAAATGGATTTGGTTTTAATTAATAAGAACTATATAAGTAATGTCTTGAGGAACCCTATGTGGAAAGTAATATCATATTCCAAACAAATGGAAGCATTAAGTTCTAAAGTAAGATGGTAAATCATATATTAGAAAGATCATTCAACAATACATTAGAAATCACCCATCTCAAGTAAACATATTGTCTTCTCTAACCACAACTAATAACTTAAGAATATCATGACAACTTGATTTACCTGTATATTTATAGGTCTTCTTTCCAAATCTTCCATATTTTGCTTAGGCTATGTGTCCTTTGTCTTTCTATAAACTAGGAAGATTTAAGAGCATGTTCTCCTTGTAGACATGGGACCAAATATAAACAAGGAAGATTTGATGATTGATTTGATTATTCACTTATTTTTATTATGAGAGACTTCTTAACAAACTACAACCTTTTTTAAAGTCAATAAAGTCTTGATTTTAGATTAAAAAGAAGTCTAAACCTAGGATTAACTACACAATATATCAAACATCTCTCCCTCTTGATATCCCTAATATTCAGATCTACATTAATGGTAATAATTAGGGGTTTGGTATAATTAGAAGACTAGAATATGTTTTTTTAGTATGTCATGTTTGAATGAAAGACATCTAGCAAATGTATATACCTAGTGAATATGTTGAAAATAATTCACACCCATAATCCATATAACTCAAATTATTTTAGTGCTTATAAATTCAAGAATGGACAAAACATGTGATTACTACCATTGTTACATTTGCATCGTAACTACTCACTATGTCATCTTTTTTAGTAGTAGTAGTAGAATTTTGGCATGATTTTCATCTCACCAAAGATTAAAAAAAATTATAGTTGACTTAAAACAATGAAATAATAACAAGTCAATGTTTCTAAGACATACTTTTATACATGCAAAAATATATATTTAATTGTACACAATTTAGACATATATTGATATTTTTGGAGGCAAACAATTTGTTCCTTTGGAGACATATATCTGTTCGGTGCAAGTGAATGGACTGTATCTAACTTGTTCCTTTAGAACTTTATCTTATAAATATGGTAGATGTCTTGAATCATCATTGGCACAAGAATAGAAGAAAAAAGTATAAGTTCGATTTAGCAAATTAATGAAAATGGGAAGATGGTGGTTGAACTACTGGAGTGTTCCATACAAGAAAAACTAGAACACAAATTTCTATATTTTCTCTCTGTATATTTGCTGATGTTTCTCTGTGTGTTTCCAAAGGAGATCGAGCATCTTCTTATAAAGAGAACTATCTCAAGCGTACCCTGCAGTAACAACCCACACACCTTGCACATGTTACAACTGTTGCGCTTTACTAATGTCTTTAACGTCACTTTTAATGGGCATCTTTTAAATACAATCAAGAGAGGATAATTGTTTTTATTTTTAATGTTTTCCACAACTCCAATTGACTTAGAATGAAAAAAAAAACATTTTTCAAAGAAAAAATATAATATTTTTTCTTCAAAAAAGATAAATCATACACACAGTATGGGACAAAGTTGATGGATGTAAAATTGATTTATTTGGAACACAAACTACAACACATATAATACATCACCTACCAAAAATTATACTGATGCTCCCTCAAACGTAGCAACTTTGTTAGTGATATTCATGATGATTTGGAGATTGAACATCACAATGTGTCCATGTATGATTGGGTATACATATGCATAACCTTTAATATATATCAAAACATATTTGAATATAATCATGTCAATGTCTACCCTATAATAAGTACCTCTATTATCAATCTTTCAACACGATAAGACATAGACTAATCCCTATATGGTGCACCACTACTACAATTATAGTTGTCTTAAGATATACTTCACTATAGAATGATTACAATTTTTGTGCATTTCTTTTGACATTATATTTTGGTCACCCTAAGGGAATATATAGCTTCATTTAGTCCACACCAAGTCTTTATTCAGCAAACAACAAAAAAATGTGTTATTTATTATAATATTTTCAAGTGAATGGTTTTGAACACTATTTATTCTATTTTTGGTTAAGTACTAGTTAGAACAAACAAGGCAATGCACGACATCATGTTTCATTTAGTGTGACACGGTATCTTAAGTGGAAACAATCTATATTGGGTTGAAGTTCACTCATTATTGAAACCAACCATGTGTTGCAATCAAACTTCAACAACTAGGTAAACTAAAGTAATGACAATCCTATACTCCACTACTCATATTAGGTAAACAAGAATTTGAACATTAGAAAATCTACACTTGTTTTGTTTTAAAAGTATAAACAAATTAGAAACATTGTGATTGAGTATGTAACTGACATGTGATGGAGTTTCTTTATTTAAGCAATCAGTGAATTATAAGATGTTGGCGGTTCATAATATGAATAAGACTAGTATAAAGAAAAGCATCATTAGGAAAGAGAAAAAAATTATATGAAGATTAATATCTACATATGATAGTGGTATATAAGCTTCTTCTATTAAACATTGTGTGGATACTGGATTAGTCTGCACAATTTTACACTATTTAAGAAAGCATACCATTATATATATATGCATATTACATCAATATTTTAATTGTAATGTTTTAGTAAACTTATAGAATGAAAACAATGCGACTAATATCGTGTTGAATGCTTTTTTATGTGCTATTTTTTATTGTTATGTATATAAGATAAGAAATGGTTTCCAAAATATTACAAAATGCACAAAGGAATACATGAGAGGTTCTAGTCTAACTAAGGCTTGTTTGGTAAGGTGTATTTGGATGATAAATAGTGAGTTTGATTTATGCTTTTACATAGTGAAATCACACAACTACTCCCGACTACACCCAACCAAACTATCCCTATAACATACTTGAATCTAAACATATGTATTAAACCTCCCTTCTTCTAGGCCCTTATTCAATTGTGCTAACATATAGTATCTTTTTCCCTAATACAAAGCACACTAGGAATCCTTGGATTCAATTAGTGTCATGGATATATAAATACCCGTAATATTGGTTTTTTAAGACATGATGATTATAATACATTGAAATAACATGACTTGATGACCAAATATACCGAATACCATGATTGACTCTAATTTGACACTCTAAAATATTCCTAGGGATATAATATGAATGAAATCAAATTAATATGTAACACAGTGTCACACTTGATTAAATAAGATCAATAAGTACATTAAATGGATTATATAAGGAAATATAATATTGTACATTTTCAAAATATAAATATGATGTCAAATTTAGATTCCTTGCATCCCAATTAGCCATAATATAATTTTTCACACCATTTGGGTATTGATTTCTCACTCAATTGAATTTTGTAGAGAGAAGATTATAGTACCTAAGTTGGGTCAATTTATTGTGTTTAATCACTATGTTTAACCTTTGAACCTGATAATTATCCATGTCATGCCGATTATCACATTAAAGACTTTATGCTCATAGAGGGATCCGGTTGGTGACCCGATCAAATAGCCACTCGACCTCCTCCTTCCCCTTCTCTCTCACAACGGCTCCACCCACGGGAGGCTCGTTCTCTGTCACATGCTTTATACCTTTTTCTCACTGGGTATCTACTCGATGCCATGCCAGGGTAGGTCACTCTCCTCCTCTTCATTCCACGTCGACAACCCTAACCAAACTAAAGGGCTTAGTAGACTTGATGCCTGGATCGACTAAGCTCTCTCCTCTACCCCCATTTTCACATGTCACACCCCGATCTATCACCCCCAAAACTTCATGAAAATCTCTGGTTTCCCAGTCGCGCCTCAGACACTGAGACCATCTCCAGTGCAATTGATCCATGTGTCAGTTCTCTTAGACTTGAACAATGGTTTTCCAACCTTCACCTTGGGGAGCAGCAGTCTGATCTCTACAACCATAACCTTTCCCCATTCTTCGACCGTCATCATCTCCTACTGTGCCAAAGAGCAACTTGGTGCCACCTGGTCTTTGCATTGGACCACATCCATGTGACTAGCACAACTTGATAGTGGAGAGGGGTTCAAGATGACCACTGAGACCTAGAGTTGCCTTTGATTCTCAAAACGATTTGCATCATGGTAAGCACCCGTTTCCCAATTTTCATGTTCTTCTATACCGATAAGCTGACAGCTTGCTATGCACCATGGTTCTCCCAGATCCTAACCTCTTTGGTTCTGTTGATAGTTTACAATGCTCGTTGAACCCCTCACTTTACCTTATCTCCCCACTCATTGGGTCTTGGATCTCATCTATGGAGCTTTATTATGGGATATGTTTCAGGAGTCCCTGGCAATTCTAAGGTTGTTCTTGAGATTGTTTAGTTCACCCAAGTGCCATGAACATCACTGGGTCCTCTCCTCTAAAAAGAGACTCAAAAAATGTGAATTCCTCCTCTGGTCCAAGCTCTAGTAGAGATCCTGTGATGATGAAAAGGAGGACTATTCCTCCCGTGAATTCTCCCACCTACCCTAATGGGCATTCTTTTTTGCTGTGACACACATAGCAGTTAAGGATTTTTCTATTATCCACTATTCTTTATTGTGTGATCTATTTAGTGAGTCATATTGTGTTTTCAACATCTCACACCTAATTAACCTATAATAGGGCACATGATTAACTATTTCAACATATTCCTTTTATTAAATTAGTAAGAAATAATTCAATGTCTATAAATTTACAACTAAATATTGGATAGTCAAAAATACACTAAATTATGTGTTTTTAGCCCAACCTTTTTGTGTAATTTTTAGGGTCTAATTTGGAGTTTCCCAAAAGACTTTTCTAGGGATTTATCTATGGTATCAAATATTATTAATATAAAAATACTTATGTATTGGAATTAGGTTGGAAGACCGGGTATGGTACAATAGGAGTACTTTTAGATAAGTAGATGTGACTTTCAAAGTATGTACTTCCTCTACTTTATTTTAGGAATTATTTGACTAAAACCTACTTTTATTTAATGAGGAGTCTCTTGAACTGTAAATTTTACTTGAAATCCAATTGCTGGACATTCATATTTCCTACTTTTGATTCATATAAAAAATCATGTGGTTGTTGAAGTATTCTTTTATAATGAGTCCAAATCCTGCTATTATTGCTTTATGTGAGAAATTGAATAAAATGTTAGTCTTGCCTCTCTATTCATTCATTCTAAATGTTTGACTAGAATGTCTAGAATAGTGGTACTTATGTAAAACATTACTTATATAGGGTGCACATATTCAGCCCAGGGTGCGTGTTTTGACCCTAATTTCCTTTAGGCCATGTTCCCATGGTGTTATGGCCTATTTTAGGTATATTTAGTCTACATTGTTATACATGCATAAGTTATTATTTTATATGAAAATAGTTGATACCTATTATGGCAGGCACTTTTATTCTCATGCTTGTAAACTAGATTTTAATATGCCTCATTGATTTTGTTATAATTTTCTTGAACTTACCTAATTGCAAATACCCCCTTCTTTTGGGAAATTCTTTTTTTCGCACTTCAAACCTAATATAATGCTCAAAGTGTTTATTATATGTAAATACCCAACCTTTTCTGACCTCTACCTTGTTCCTATGTTGTGGGTGATGTTCCTCCCACCCAGTTGTAGGTAGATTAGAAAACAAGGATGCAAGAAGATTATTTATAGGGTATTGGACATAAGGATAGCTTGAAATAGCTGAGTTTCCCCATGGAATAGGTCTTGCATGCAATTAGATTATTAGATGTATATCTTTTTACTTTGATATATTACCATTCATGGTGAGGAACATTTGTAAATGAACATGTAACTTTATAATAGTTTTGTTTCTGCTGCTTTATTATTACATGGCTCTTGTATTTGTACCATTTGAGTGGATCCCCTATCGGGTCTCACTCTTTACAAAATGGTAACAAAGCCTAAAGCAGTCAGTAACTTGACTATTTCAAGTTATCCTAATTGTTCCTTAAATTAGGTAGATAAGTAACCCTATGTAGGTTGTTGATATGTCTATCCCTAACTTGTAAAATACCAACTAGGGTTTCAATCCCTGACCAATTAGGTCACTTCCATACCCAACCCGATTCAGTAGGTGAGACTCGGTCTTTGGTAACCTTAATTACCGTACCATCCCTTTGGAGGTGGAAATATATCTATGTAGAAGTTGACTCTCGTAATTAATCATTTTTATCAATCTACTTTTTGGAGATCTAGTTTGACCACTAGAATATATATGATGACTTAAATAGTCATAGTTTGGTGTAAGCCTAGTTCTCACCTTAGACCCCTTTCCTTTGTTCTTGCTCTAGCATTCCTAGCATACATTCACTTTGGTTACCAAACATGCATGAATGACAAACCACAACATTTTGATTAAGTTTAGGGTTGAGATGATTCCTTTGATATTTAGTGTTATTTTGAACTAGCTTAACTAGGGATAGTCATGTATTGCCTTCAACATGAGTATCTTAGCGTAGCTATGCCCCTATGGCATCTATTTCAAGGCTAAATATCACCCTCATTTGGATTGTCATGCTCATGCATTAGAATTGGTTGATGAAATCTATAAGTTTTAGTAGATATCCTTAAATTATCATCCCTCTCATCTCCAATAGTGTACTTGGTTTATCTAGTGACTAATATGAGTAGCTTGACTATATAAGTTACATTGTCATGTGAAGGCACTATGTTTGTAAACCAACTAGTGATTGGAAAATCTTAATTCTCTTCCTATAAAGTTGGATAATTTTACAACTCTCATACGTCTTGAGATGAGTTAGTGTAAATTTTATTTAAGAGTGAGATGGAGAATGGTGGATGTCATGCCTTATTAGGGATTGATAGAAGTCATGTAATAGGAAGCCGTTCACCCTCCTATGCTATGAGACTATATATGCATTTTGTCATAATATTTGTATGATTGATGAATTAGAATATGTTGGTAGAATGAAGTGATGATAGAATAATACTATAGGTATCTTATAGTGGATAAGTTGTGGACTTGGTTCTCAGATCAATTTTGGCACAATTCTTGAATTTACACTGCAAAGTTTTCATTTCTGAACTTATATTCATTATTAAATTATATGTAAAATTATATAATTTAGTTTTTTTTCGATGGTTTTTGGAAACAAGTTATCGCCACAAGAAAGTCTGAATAGTGGAGGAACCTTTTAGTGAAGAAACCCTTGACTGACATGACCAAACCTGAGACCCTAGGCTTAAGTGTGATGTCGAAGAAGTTTTGGATATATATGTCCTGGTCAATCTACCCGCTTTGCCACTCTAGATGGTTAGTTATGTTATAGAATAATCCTTTTAAGGGGTGCAATTGTGTACACTTTATTCACTAGGAGTGTAACTTAACATTAGGAATAATCGAAATTCAAAATAGTTGCTATGAGTAAGACTTGGATCACTCCTAATGATAATGTCAAACAAATGTAGCTACCCCTGAATAGAATTAGTGAGTGAGCCTTGCTTATTATACCTCCATAAATATTACTCGATAATTAGAATAAATTTCAAAATGTATCTTCACTTATCCTTACAAGATGAACTTAAGTCAGGTAAAGTACTAAGTAAAAAAAATATCAACAAAAAAATAAAATTAATGCCCTATACCTTAATTTTCTAGTAATTAAATGGTAAGGATAACTCTACACTGAACACTAGTTTGAACATACTTAGGTTGTTTGAACTTATGAACATACATCTTTCCCAAATGATCATAATGAACTAAAATGAAATTGAATGAATTATTCCTTACTCAAAACATGTATAATGTGATGTGTATGCTTAAATCATGAATGACAAATTGACAAGTTGCATACAATATGCCATTGTACTCAATTGTGAATGGTAAACATGTTTGCAAAACAAAGACCTGATCTCATACCTCTACCATAATCTTCCTAATGAACTTATGAAATTATTTTAATAATAGACATTAGATAATCAATTTCCTTGAGTGAAATCCATGAATATATTATACTTATTCAACATCCCTATTCATGATATGAAAAGAAGATTTATATGCATGTTATAACCTACTTTCTATATGCACCCAATATTTAATAAACATGAAAATCATGAAAGAAAATAAAATTAATAGTAACAATGACAAAACAAATATGGTGTTAGTGTTTGAGGATTGATATTCCTAAACAAGTTTAGTACACCAACTTAGCTATCACAATATGAATGATCCTATTGGGAGATCTACTCATGAAAATTTGCCATTCATGCATAAGTAATGGAAAATGAGAAACTGTAGAATAATCTAGTTACCTCATGTATGTATTGACATGGTTCATGTAAGAGGATAATGACACTACCATTACAGTGTAGGTAGCCTTGATTGATGTAACATTGCTAAGATAATCTATCACTTGGTGTAAATTTTCTAATTTAACCTAGAATATCAGAAGACTATGGGGACTTATTGCATGAAATAATGTAGGTTCCCCACATGGTTTTGGATATAAGTATGATATGTGGTGGTTTACCATAATCAACTACATTAAGTGTATTATAAACCATAGATTGGTTTAGAGACGTGATCTAGTACACCTAGCTAGTGATGGATGGATTTTGGGGACAAAATCCACTGTAAGGGGTGGAGTGTTGTAACATACTCAAATCTAAACATATGTGTTAAACCTCCCTTATTCTAGGCCCTTATTCAATTATGATAACATATAGTATAATTTCCCCTAATCCAAAGCACAATAGGAATTCTTGGAGTCATTTAGTGTCATGGATATATAAATTCCCTTAATATTGATTTTTTAAGACTAAATGATTATAATACATTAAAATAATAGGACTTGATGAACAAATACACCAAATACCATGATTGACTATAATTTTACACTCTAAAATATTCCTAGGGATATAAGACGAATGAAATCAAATTAATATGTAACATAGTGTCACAATTGATTAAATAAGACAAATAAGTACATTAAATGGATTAAATAATGAAATATAATATTGTACATTTTCAAAATATAAATATGGTGTCAAATTTGGATTCCTTTCATCTTGATTAGCCATAATATAAATTTTCATACCATTTGGTTGTTGATTTCTCACTCAATTGAATTTTGTAGAGAGAAAATTATAGTACCTAAGTTGGGTCTATTTATTGTGTTTAGTCGTTGAGTTTAATCTTTATCCCTGATAAAATTATCCTTGTTACGTTGATTATCTAATTAAAAGACTTTGTGCTCATTGCTGGATCCATTTGGTGACCCGATCAAACAGCCTCCCGACCTCCTCCTTCCCCTTCTCTCTCACAACGGCACCAGCAGCGGGAGACTCATTTTCCACAACATGCTTTCCCCCTCTTTCTCGATGGGTATCTACTCAACGCCATGCTAGGGCAGGTCAGTCTCCTCCTCTTCATTCCATGTAGATGGCCCTAACCAAACCAAAGGGTTTCGTAAAGTCGATGTCTGGATTGACTACACACTCTTCTCTACCCCCATTTTCACCTGTCACGCCCTGATATATCACCCCCAACCCATGAATGTCTCTAGTTTCCCAGTTGCGCCTCAAGCACTGAGACCATCTCCAATGCAATTGATCCATGCGTCAGCTCTCTTAGACCTATAAAATGGTTTTCCAACCTTCACCTTGGGGTGCGGTAGTCTGAGTCCCTGGAACCACAACCTTTCCTTGTTCTTCAGCCTTCACCATCTCCTACTGCGTCAAAGATCATGTTGGTGCCACTGGTGTATGCATTGGACCACATCCATGTGGCTAGCACAACCTGACAATGTTGAAGGGTCCAAGATGATCCTTGAGACCCAGATTTTCCTCCAATCCTCATAATTATTTGCATCATAGTGAGAACCCGCTTCCCAATTTCCCCATTTTGACGTACCCATAGGTCGACAATTTTCTATGCAGCATGGTTCTCCTAGTTTCCAACCTCTTTGGTTCCATCAATGGTTTGTGATGCTCATTGAACCCCTCGCTTGACCTGATCTCCCCACTCTCCAGGTCTTAAACATCACCTTTGGAGCTTAATTTTAGGATACAAGACATATCAGAATGAAATAGTTCCATCTGACCTGTCACAACCCGAGGGTTGACTACTGCTTCAGGTTGATTCATCGCATAGAATCTCGTTGTTGCTTACTGTTGACCCTGTGCTTGGTTGTTGGGTGCCAACGATCCAGCTTGGGATGCTTGCCCACATCCTCGAGTGCCACTCGAAAACTACCTCCTCTGAGAACCTTACTGACTCTGCCTCTGGGGTTGAGTCACCTTTGTGTTCCCAACTGGACAATCTCTTGCCAGATGTCCCACTTGTCTACAATGATGACAGGTCCTAGTCTCAGTATAGGGTATATGAGGTCCAGTCACTGATGTTGATGCTATGTTGGGGGCTCTATTCAGAACAAAACTACGACCCTTACCCCTACTTGACGTCCATTGCGTCTGGGTATTGAATCTTGATGGTGTTTCTGGTGCAGAAAACCTTGGCTTCTTAAAGCTCTCAGACCTCTGTCCTTAGAACTAAGTGTACACATTCTTACCGTTGTTTTGTCACTACTCGATCACTGACCTTTCTATCCGTCTCACACACTCCACGAAGGAGTAAATCTCTCCCTATTCTCAAGAGTAGATACAAGAGTGGTTAATTTAGCATTCAACCCCTTCTGAAAATGCTGAATTCTTTCCTCATCGGTAGTTGCCATATGCAGACAGAACCGCAAAAGCTCCATGAACTAGCCTCATACTCGCTAATGTTCATCGGTCCTTGTCTTATCTTCTCAAACTGAGATATCTTTTCATCTAGGTAAGTCATAGGGAAGTATCTAATGACAAATTCTCGTCAGAATTCTTCTCATTCGAATTCAACACCTGGCCTCTTACCCTCTTCTATTATCCACCAGTGGCCAGCACTCCCTTTTAAAAGGTACACTACATGTCTCACCTTTTCGGCTTATGGGATATTGAGGATTTTGAAAGCCTTCTCAAGCTCAGTCAACCATAAGTCAGCATCTTCTGGGTCAGCTGTACCAGCATACTCTTTGGCTCCTACCCGGCGAAGCCTCTCAAAAGTCTTACTAGCTCCCTATCCCTTGGTATGGGTTGATTCCCTCGGTGCAGGTGGCGGCATCCTATCTGTCATGTGCATCATAACTGCCATGAATTGCCCAAATAGAGCATTGAAAGATGGATTCTCTATCATGGCTGGGTCAAATTGGGGTTGTTCAGGTACAGGTTCCTCCCTAGTCTGGTCCCTTGCACCTCTTCTTGGTGCAGCAACACTACTCTCAACAGTGTGTTCTTCATGTGATCCAGACATCTTCAAGTTCTTCTTCTCCTCCTATATGAGCAAAAATCACTATCAGATAAACTGGAAGAGACTCAAGGAATGTGAATTCCTTCTTTGGTCTGAGCTCTAGAAGAGCTCCTATGATGGAGAGAAGGAGGGACTATTCCTCCTATGAATTCTCCCGCCTACCTCAATGGGCACTCTTTTGTGCTTTCACACACATAATAGTTAAGGATCTTTCTATTATCAAATTTTCTTTGCTATGTGATATGTTTAGTGAGTCATATTGTATTTTCAACCTTTCACACCTAATTAACCTATAATAGGGCATACTATTAACCATTTTGAAGTATTCATTTTATTAAATTAGTAAGAAATAATTTAATGTCTATGAAATTATAACTAAATATTGGCTAATCCTAAATATATAGAATTATGCATTCTTAGCACGACCTTTTGGTGTGATTATTATGGTCTAATTTGGAGGTTCCCAAAATACTTTTCTAAGGCTTTATCTATCTTATAAAAATACTTATGCATTGGAATTAGGCTGGAAGATCAGATATGGTACCGTAGGAGTACTTTTAGATAAGTAGATGTGACTTTCAAGGTGTGTACTTCCTCTATTTTATTTTGGGCATTATTTGACTAAAACCTACTTTATTTAATAAGGCATCTCTTGAACTGCCAATTTCACTTGAAATCCAATTGTTGGACATTCATATTTCCTGCTTTTGGTTCATATAAAATCTTGTGGTTGTTGAAGTATTCTTTTATAATGGGTCTTTGGACCCCTCCTGCTATTATTGCTTTATGTGAGAAATTGACTAAAATGTTAGTTTTGCCTCTCTATTTATGTATGCTACATGTTTGACTAGAATATCTAGAATAGTGGTACTTATCTACAACCATACTTATATAGGGTGCGTGTATTCTTCCCGAGATGTGTGTTTCCACTCTTATTTATTTTAGGCCATGATCCCATGGTGTTATGGCCCTGTTTTAGGTATATTTAATCTACATTGCATAACTTATTGTTTTATATGGAGATTGTTGATACCTATCATGGCAAGGCACTTTTTGTGGCAACACATCCCACTATCACACAAATAGTGAGGTGTTACACGAAAACCTGCAGAAACACCATAAACCACCGATTACCAAAACACGAGTTAATTAAAACCAATTTTGGAAAGAGGATAAACTAATAAATTATTACATTCAAGTCCTCATCCTGTAAGAAAATATGTTATCTAAACATTTACAAGTTGGATACGTGTCCACAGCTTAGCAGATCAGCTGTCAAGCTATCACATGAGTTCATCACCTGTTTATACATACAGAACGGCCCACATCCGACCAGCAGCAGGATATACAAACATCATCAGCTATACACTGTGAAACAACGTAAAAACGCATCCAAGGACCTGAGAGTACATGGATGACTCTAAGACTCTACTACAAAATGACCAAAATAGCAACATGTCCATCTCTTGCCTTCTACTACTCTTCTTACTGCTCGGCCGCAACTCCGCGACCACCACCACATCTAGCTTGAACACCTAAAAAGGGTGTAAACCAATGGGGTGAGACACACAGTCCCAGTAAGAAACATAACTCCCCGCCGAAACCACAAAACCTCATAAGATGAAGCAACAACAGTAGATAACTGATAGAAGATATAACAAGAGCAGTCTATATAGCAAAGCTATTCATACCATCAAGCTTATCAGGATGTACGGAAGGCATTTCACCAACTATCTCTTTATGGAACATGATTAACAAGATACGGTTTATAAGATCTTACCACATAACATAAGGAACGTAAAAGTAACTACAATGTATAACAAGATTAACTACACAAGCAAGGCCTCAATCAATGTACTGTGTTTTTCCTTAAGCAGTAAATACTATTCATCTGGATTACATATTGTTATGCCCTGAGGAAGTGAGCTATACCGCTCAAATCCAACCTTCGGTTGCGAAACCCAAGCTGGTGCCATACAAGGTCAATGGAAGAGCTGGACTCCACGACCTCCCACCTTGTGGTCAGTGCACGAGTACAACACAAGCAGGACCGTAGTCTCATGCTTAAGTGGCCTCAGCCACAGGGTCAGCTCCCACAAGCTACCCTCTACCTAGCCCACCTCGGTACAGGTCTCGGCGCTAGTGAAACTGAGCCACGGGCCTGTTCACCGTGCTCTGAGCCATGAACGCATTCATGCTCCCATATCACATATTCTGAGCCATGGGCATGTTCACCATGCTCTATACATATCTCGAGTCTGCAACCGCAGCTGCACTCGAATCCTCACTATTTTAGGCTAGGAGAAACCTCACATATTCAACAATATGCGCTCCGGGTTAACCCGTAGGAGAACCTGTTTCACCATCACCAGCTCTTGAAGATGATGGATCTATGGCCAGTGCAAACTACATGATATGTTCCACTGTGATTAGTTAGTATATTTTAAGTGGATCATTGAGGCAACCAAGTTGTATAGCATGCAGACTATAACAAGAAGAAACAACATGAAACTCAACATCATGCTTTTACTATCATCAACATCATCCTGATCCATCAACACTACATTGCCATGGGATCTCAATTCCTCATCACATAGTGCCACTGCCTCTCAAGGCTTACACCATCATCATGGGATAAAAATTCCAGCACTTTAGCCAAACTCAGGTCCTCAGACCAAAACACATCATGCCTATTATTTCATTATCAAGAGTAACCATCAAAGCGGTGTTATTCAGACATATATACCTCATAGCCCTTTACCTGGCTATGCATCTATATGAATCACCTGCATGCACAATCATTATGGATGAACAGAAGAATCATATTATCCAACATAAGGTGACATTGATGCTTATAAACTTATCATTCATGCCACAACCTGTGACCATAGACATAAGTCATATCATTAAGCAAAGCATCTTATATACTTACCATTCTCAACATTTTACAGATAATTCAAGATGATCATAAACACATGTAATACCATGGTAGGCTACATAGGTGGGGTCTATTATATTCATTGCCATCAAGCATATCAAGGGTCACTATCACAAACCAAACGTGATAGCAAGAATAAGATCTAACATATCGGTAGAAGGGACAAGACCCTCACTAGAAGCGCCCACTACCCTCACCAGAAGTGTGACGGGTAGGGCACCCTCACTAGAGATAGTATCGGGCAGGGTACTTCCTCATATCGCCCAACACACAACCACACAACGGTCAAGACAACCAGCCACATATCGGCCAAACACTAAGCAAGGGCGTCGACTATCAGCTCAAGATGTATCAGGCAACCCTAGGTGTTTGTGCACCTATGTGTATCATGCAACATGTGTCATACAACCACATGTATCAGGCAACACCACTCAAAAAGGCATAACGCCCAAGGGTGTAACTCAGCCTGTCGTTAAGTAGCCTACCCATGATCTATAGGCTGACACAAGGCAAAGACTGAGGTGCGACGCCCATCACAAGACCATATCACAATGCCCCTTAACGTTCAAGGTGATAACAACACCAAGCAACCAACTGAGCTAGGTGTGTCGGGCAGGATACTCAACCAGGTGTGACACCCGACACACAAGGGTAATGACCAACATGCTACTCATCTAGGTATAATGACCAGGGCACAACCTCAAATGATAGCAAGGAAAGCATGTTGTCTAGCTAGCTAACCTCATCTATCGACCAACACATAAGGCCAGGGCCAGGGGAGACGCCCACCATAGAACTAGCTAGCAAAGCTTCACAACATCAAGGTATAACGAGGTTAAATGTGTCGGGCAGGGTACTTATCATGGTGTGATGCCCGACACAACAAGGCAGGAACTAGGTGTGTGACGTCCGACACAACACCACAACATAACGACCAAGGCTCTAGGCCAAAGAGGAATATCGGGAAACATCACCGCCAACCCCATATCGGGCAAGATGCAACCCAATAAGGTCGCCACCAACCTCAAGCACAAAGGGCACCAAAACCCTAATGGATCAAGAAGATGCTCACCTCTCAACAACCAAGAGAGAGGGGTCTTGCACACTTCTTGTCACCAATTAGGCAACACAAAAACAACCCTAATAAAGGTCTACAACCAACACAAATCTCACCTATCGAATCCATGGTGAGAGAAGGGTGTTGCTCAAGCCACTAGAATACAAGCTCACCTCTTAACTCAAACGAGAGAGGAGTATTGCCCATATTACTAGAGTTCAAGCTCACTTCTCAAGACCAACAGAGGGAGAGGGGTGTTGCTCAACAAGAAACCCTAGAACAAGGTTCGGCCAAGAAGAAGAAACTTAAGCAAGAAACTATACTAGCAACAAGCATGGCCGATTATGATCATAAGAACATACAAGAACATAGAAGGTAGTATAGTTAGGGTTAGGAGTTATGTAACTCGCCTTAAGCAACTCCAAGCTCCAAGCTCCAAGCTCCACCACAAGAAGAGAGCAATGCACTCTAGGGTTCGGCCACCACTAGAGGAAGAAGGAGACTCCAAGATAAGGATCGGCCACCAAGCTTGCAAAGGAAGGGGGGGTATCGTGCACCAAGGGGGAGGGAAAACTAAGGAACTAAAGGGATCCTTAGCAAAAGAAAGGGAACACATATATAGGAGAGGATGGAGGAGAAACCAAGGTAAGACAAGGCAAGGTGTCGCCCACCTAGGGAAACTTGTCCATGAGCAATGCCACCACACTAACATGCCCTAAACACATGTCCAAGGCCATTGCCACATGCAAGCATCAAGCTCCAAGTGTCCACTAGTGGTGACACAAACGAGGTCAAAGAAGATCAAAGGGTCCATGGGCGACACACACCCACACCATGGCTGACACACTCCCTAGGCCGACACACTCCCTAGGTCGACACACCACAGGCCGACACAAAGCTCACTTGCCTGACACAAGGTCCAAAAGGCAAAGGCAACGCACCACAAGGCCCACAAACTCAACCAAGCCCAAGGCAACACAAGCAACGAGCCCAACACCTTTTTCTTAACTCAAGAGGAAGCAAGAAGAGGGAGGAACACCTCACAAGGTGACAAACTTGCCCACAAACCCTAAACTTGGGTATATTGCAAGTAGCACCTCCAGCTCTCAACAAAACACCAACAAACCCTAATCACCACTAAAGGTGATTAGCAAGCAACTAAGCACCATGGTTAAGCAAAGCAAACAGGATAAACCCTAAATGGAGGTCAGGGTCCTTACATGTACATTAGCCCCAGTGTCAATTATCTAATAAAGTGGTTCAAAAATAGAAAGGATTTTAGGTTTAATAGACACGTACCCATCATTGAGGTTCAAGGATGTAGTCATCATATTGACCACAGCCTCCTCAGTTGCAGATGTGGTAGCTTTTTTTGCCTTCTTAGTAGGACAATCCTTGTTCCAGTGGCCAACCTGTCCACAAGTCCAACAAGGTTTGTTCTTCGGTTTCTTTTAGATCTTTGCCTTAGTTTTATGTGCATTCTTAGATTTCTTATCTTTGGTGTTTTTCACAGAAGTAAAATTAATAGTTGGATTTGCATCAGTAGACACCTTGAACCCTTCCTCCTTTAAGTGTTCTTCTTGTATATTAATATCCATCATTAGTTCATCCATGGTGTGTGTCCCTTTGCGATGCTTCAGAGACATACCAAACGATTCCCAAGACTTAGGGAATTTTTCTATGATAGACATAACAACAAACTTCTCAGGCAACACCATCTTGGCATCTGAGAGTTCATGAACTAGAAGTTGCAGATCATGTGTTTGATCGGAAACTGACTTACCCTCAACCATCTGAAACTTAAGAAATTTAGACACACAATATTTTTCAACACCTTGATTTTCAGTGCTAAAATTCTTAATCAACAATTCCCATAAATCTTTGGACGTAGTGACAGGAGGTAAGAATCATACAGTTTGTTATTAAAACCAAACAGAATCAAACCGCGACACGTTTTATCACCCTTCATCCAATTAGCAATTATATTTGCATTATCATGAATTGTTTCATCAGATTTAAGTTCAATTTCAACTAAGTACTGATCATAACCCGCAATATTCAGTCAAATTTCCATCCGACTCAGCCAAAGGGCAAAGTTAGTACCGGTAAATTTTTCAGGCATATTGCTGGTATCAATTTTACATCCTGAACCACCCTGACCAGCCATTGTTAATTAATGACATAAATTGATTTCTTTAAGACTATTGTTAATATTTATTAACATCATTCATGCAACAACGACATGTGCAATGTAATTAACAATTTCAGGTAGATCCAAAATAAGAAATGAAGATCAAACAAAGCAGGAGAACAAAAATAACATGAGTTAGATTCGCAAACCAGATTGTTCGTTGAGAAGCGAACATGACACTTAAAGAAATCAGTGCCTGACAATCCTCGTGGATATGCACTGTTCTCCCAGTCTCGATCCGGCACAAACCTAGAACTTGCACGTCTCGCTCGCGGTCGACATACTCACGTTGCACTGCTACCAGTGCAGCACAACAACCGTAGGAACCACTGCCTGACAGCTGCGTCTCGGTGATGGGAAGAAGAAGTCGTGTTTCGCATAGGAGAACAACTCCACGAAATGACTCGGGGAACGAAAGGCACTCGCTCTAGATTAGGGCTCTCCAAACACACGGCGACAGAAGATTGTTTATTGTGTGTTTAACCTTAATGACCGGAGGCGTATATATAGCCACACACGTTCTTAATCATATTCCCAGTGAGACGCAAACACTCAGTTTCTCTTGTACACAATACGGAATAATCTGCAAAAGAGAAACACTTTCCAATTAGGATTAGGAAATCCAAATAAGAAAGAAACAATTAACTACTTAGTCGTATCCTAGTGCAAAAAGAAGATGGAAGACATAAGACATTCTCCACAATCCACAAGCTACAATCCACAAGCCCAAGCCCAAGCCCGGCCCGGCCAGGCGAGGCGAGGCGTGGCGTGGAGTGCGCACGTGCATGCGTACGTTGTGATGTGGTAACCCCACCCACCAAGGAGGTGAGCATACCTCCCTCCTAGGACTCCTTTGGATACTAGTGCCCCATGTGATCCTACATATGAGGACCATAAAAGTTCTAGGAGTGAGCAATATGGGATAAAACTTCTTTGCCATTTGCACTAGGGATAATACTACATTCTCACATGTACTTGCTGCACTACATTGGGCTTAACCCATGCTAAATAAGTGATTACTATAGTAATGGAGCTACAGTAATGAGATGATACAGTAATCATTTATCTAATAGTTGATAAGAAGGAATGGGGAGGGATAAATCTCTCTGCTCTAACCTCCCAACAATTTGAGCGAGGGCTGGGTAAAAGATTGTGGTGTGCCAAAGGTCCTGGGACAGGTGGAACTCTTGGGTAGACTCGGTAGCTGAGGGTAGGAGGGTTCAAGTTGTTGGAGCGAGTCTCATGGATCCTCTCAAGCTGATACAAAGGTAGGGGTAAACTACACATTGTTGGATTCTTAGAGGAAAGAACATATGGGTCAAATGTTGTCACTTAGATGGTCCTTGGACCCAAGTAGCACTAGGAAGCAAGACATGTGAAAAACGAGCTTAGGTCTAAATCAATTAAGAAGTAACCATTTTGGAAAATTTCAAACATTGCTATCTCTCACTTGGCTAACATGATTGATATAGAGTTTTTAGTATTTGTTCCTCTCTATGTAATCTAGAATTTACCTAAGTCTGACACTAAAAATCCAACATTTGTTCATTAAATTGGATTCCTTATAGAACCTCACAATAAGTGTGTGAACCTTGAATATAAGTTGATTCATCATGAAATCTTTATCAAATAGTGGAACTTTCATTATTTGACCACATCACACCTCTAGGTACATCATTAAAATAGTTTACCCCAAACATAACTTCAAATACTATATCGAGTATTAGAATCCTAAATCTGGGTTATCACAATAATAGACATTGGCAAAGAGTTATAAATCTCGTGGGGACGTTTGGTCTCACTCCGTGGGTTCCAAAAATTTTTAGGTGGTCGTGGACGAGGAGGTCTAGGTCATGGTGCATGTACAGAGCAGCAGAGTGAACAATAGTTTTCGAAGGTTGGAGATACTACTAGTTAGAGTTTTATAGTATAAGTCCTATGTGTCATCCTTGTACTCTCAGGTCTTGGGGAGAGATTTTTTTTGTGTTACTTATTGACACGAAGATTTTAGTTTTATTCCTTGAATGTATAGGAAGGTCTTGTACATATGAACATGTTGCAATATGTAATAGATATGGCTTGATAGCCTTCGAACTTAATATGTAACATCTTTTGGTATATGTGAAATACAGATGGCCTATGTTGAAGGCTTGTTTACAAAATACTTCCACTTAAGATATTATATTGTAATTGGTTTTAATTTACCCTATTTTTTGGTTAGTGATACTTCACGAATTGTTTTGAGTAATCTCAATTATTGTGGCGATGGTTGTCACGCATATTATATTGGTACCAAAGAAAATAAAACCAATCCCTTCACTAAGGGCCTTACTTTAGCCTTAGTTTATAAATCGAGGTTTGGGATGTGTCTGAAACCCATGACTTATTCACTAATACCAGAAACACAACCTAAAGGAGTAAATATCCCTCAAGTAAGGTTTAGTGTGGTAATAACAGTGTATTGTATGAATTTATGATACTTTAAATTAAGTTTGATTCTTATGAATACGTTCGTTGGTCCATGGGAAACATATACATGTCATGGTCTTCAAGTAAGTAAGAGAATAATTCACTAAATAAGATCAAATATTAGGCCATCATGTTAGTAGTACATCCTCAAAGACGTCAAACTAAGTGATTGATATTGTGAGGTCACAACAGGAGAATCAAGTTGTTCCTTGAAATCAATCATGGCATAAAATAAGGATATATGGTCAATATTGCATCAAGCTTACAAATGACTTCCATATATTTTAATTATATACTAATCAATAAATACCTTTATAATAGAGGTTAAAGGTCAATACATATGTTCATCTAGTTCATGTGAGGATAATATAAAAAAGATTTAGTTAGTGATACAAACTACAAGGCATCATTACTAAATAACATAATATGATAGACATTTCCATGAGAACTTTACGATTAGACTTTGTGAGGGATTATTATATTTGGACCTTATAAGTCTACCAGTTGTAACACTTGAAGTTAGTGTAATGGTGTGCAGTGTATGTGCAGAATGGACACTTTAGTCTTGCATTGCCTACTTATTAGATAGAATTATCCCTCATATTTAAGAAAGTTTGTGAGTACTTATTCAAAGAACCAGAAGAGGGAATGGTGGACAACACATGGGTTGGACACATGTACCGAGTATTGAGACATAATACTCACAAGTAGTTTAAATAATGTATAATATTTGGTTTCTTTTATACTATAAATTTATAAATGAATTGCTCAAGATGGAAACAAACTTGACATGTATTCGAGTTACACTCGAGTGGAATATTCGAGAAGTTGAGATGAATATGAGTGCTTGTATTGGAGAAGGACAAACCATCCTCGAATATTAGTATTTGACCAATTAAAATTGGATCAAATAATGTGTTGTACTCTCACTACTACAGAAATGGCTTATAACGTCACTTTTAATGGTGTCGGTTGTAATAATACACCGACACCTAAACCATACAGTGTCAGTGTATAAAATAAGCCGACATCAATCTCTGAAGGGAGACCAGACACGGGTATCACTTTTATTTAGTGTCGGTTCCTTAATAAGAAACTGACACCTAAAAGTAACCGCCAAAACCAAAAATTCCAGTGAAAAAAATTACCTCCAAAAATTGACATACATCGTCGGTTTTAAAAACAGAAACCGACGACGAAAGGTTTTCTGCAAGACAGAAATTTGCTCACATTTTATCGTCGGTTTTGTGACAATAACTGACGCCATTCTGTTTTTGCGCGAATAACTGCGAAAATTTTCACCTCCCTTTAGTGTCGGTGTTTTGTTACAAACCGACACATATAGTTTTTATTGTCAGTTGTTGTTAGCAACCGACACCTATATTAAACTTAACAGCGCAAGGCAGACTCTTCCTCTTCTGTTTCATTCATTTCTGTTGATCAGGGTTTTTGCTCCGACGATTGCTCTGACGATTCCGCTGCTCTGCCTCCGCCTCCGCCTCCACTGCTGTGCTGCCTCTGCCTTCGCCGCCGTCTGCTTCCGCCAGCCGCTGCCGGCAACCACTCTCTGCCCGGCGACCGTCCGACCAGAGCTCTCCGCCCGGCGACCGCCCGACCACAACTCTCTGCCCGACGACCTTCAGCCCGACGCCGGCGACCAACTCTCCGCCCGGAGCCCTTTTGCTCGACGACTAGCCCTCCTGCACGCCCCTTATCATGTTTTCCCCTGACCTCCCCCCCCTATTTTTTCTTTTCCTGTATCATAGGCATGCCCATTAATCCTATGGCTGTGGTTGTGTGCTTTCTTTTTATATGTGTGGTTTACATGCATCATTATTCTGTATTGTTCTATGACAAACTACATTTTGTTCGACACAATATTACTCACATTTACAACATACTCACTTATCAAGTCTACACAATATTTCTCCTCTCTCGGTTCAAGTTTTAGAATTCTAGATAGTTTTAAGCTACATCTTCACTACTTTAACCACTCAAAAGTTTTGATATGTAGATTCATCAAGTTTATGAATGCATTATTACATTGTTTAAAGCTTGATTAATTATGGTAATCTAATCATTATGTTTTAAAACTAATGAGAAGATTTAAACATATTTGATTCACATAATTAGGGTTTGAGAATTGAAAATCCTAATCAACAAAAATTAGGGTTTTGATAACATATGAATACAAAATTTGATCAGTATAGTCATGTACTAAATGATTTTTAGCATTTTATATACAACTAGGATTTAGTTGAAATTTGTACATGGTTTGGAGAAATTAGATATTAGTTGGAAGAATTTTTTGACTTGTTTGTCGGCCGATTTTATCCAAGATAAACTCAATCGGCCATGTATTCAAACTAAAATATAGCAGTCTAGTATTTGAATTTTATCTTTTTATTAGTATATCCAATTGATCTGAAATTTTAATTATGTTTTGGAAACTCCATTTTGTACGTCTTGTTAAAATTTCCTAAATTTTTAATGATGTTTGAACTCTATAGAGAGGAGTGGCGGTTGAGTATTCCCTAGATTAATTGACGATCCATGGGAAATTCTATGTATATGACTATGCGATTTCATGTGAATATTGCCTAAAAATCAGGTCAGTGGTCAATATGCTTGGGAATTGAATTGACATTATAAAATCATATTTGAATTGTATTAGAATGAATTATACAAGTGTTTGTTGAGTCTTACTGAAATTGAATATGATATATACATAAGGATCAGTGTGAGGTGGCAATATTCCCTATTTAGGGTTGTGTTGATGGATTGCTGAATTATGTAATTCTTATGATGTTGAACAAAGGATGACTTCTTAAAAACCCTAGAAGTTTAGTATTAAGACGAGTATGAGTGATAAAGATAGAACTTGTATATAATGTTGCAAATGTGATGAATTGTTGAAGTGTAAGTACTAATACTTGTATCAGATGGCTGATCAGGACCGTGTTGATGATCACCGTGAGGGTGAGGACGTGCTTGCACCGCATGACAATGTAAGTTTTAAGAATATATCCCTGAGGTTTCTATCTATATGTTCATTTATAATTATATTATGTAAGTGTGTTTTTTTTATCAAATTTTAGGTTGGTGATGTACCCCTTGAAGAAATTATAGCACTTGATGAGCAGCAAAAGAAAATTGAGAAAGTGAGGGGCATCACAATGATGAACAAATTAATACAACAAAGAGGCAATGGACCCAAATTGGTTGTGGATTTCTCTCAGGCAGGAAATCCATATGGAGTGAACCGCAACTCATTTGTTTCATATCTTGGGGTTCTTACTCGCAGCCATTGTAGTCTTATCCTAGAATCATGGCATAGAGTTCCTAAGGAGAAGAAAGACCACATATGGAAGGAACTATGTGTGAGTTATTATTATTTGTAATTCTATTTGTGTAGATTACTAATTTTTAGGATACTAGTTAATAGCAATATATTCTATTTAATTTGCAGAGCATATTTGATCTGGATGAAAAGCTGCATCGTAAATGTGTGATGCAACGTTGTGGGAGGATCCTAAGGAACTATAGGACCAATCTCACCCGAGATTACATACGCGATGCTGAGAATAGGTTCTTGATAGATTCCAATTCTAGAAAATGATCAGTATTTCACTAACTTTACACTAATAATTTTTATTTGTATTCTCTTTGAAAAATAAATATAGGAAGAAGGAAGCCACACAATAATGGAACTACTTGGACCCCAAAGAATGGGAGGAGTTTGTTACCCAAAGAAAAACAGATGAATTCAAGGTATTAAGCGCCACCACTCCCAATTTAATTAATATACGTTTTTATGTATTCACCTATTCAAGATTAACCTTTAGTGTTACTAACCAAATCAACGTGCTAACTAACTAGGCTAAGAGCGATGCTCAACGAGCAAGGCATGCACTGAATGTGCATGACCACACAATGGGTCCAAGAGGATATGCAGGCGTTCGCCAAAGACTACAGGCTGAGTCTACTCAGCCTACTTCTACTCAGGAGACTACAGAGTCCTCTACTGCTGCTCCCGCACCTCTGCCTCGTCATGTTATGTGGATAGCTGGGAGGCAAAACAAGAAGGGAGAGATACCGAAGCCCGCAACCGCTAAGGCGGCTGCAAAAATAGTAAAAATCAAACTCTTAGAGCAATCTATCGATATTGATTATTGTTATGTTTACTTATGAATTTTTGTTGATGGTGCTTAGCGAGAGCTGCACGAGCAGAGAAAGGAAGTCAAGTTCATCCCTCAGGGCACAAGGGATGAACTGACAGTTGCTCTGGGTAACCCAGAGCATCCTGGACGTGTAAGGGGTGCATGCGCTGGTGTGGGCATCAAAGCGTTCTTTGGGCCATCCCAGCACAAACTTGTCCTAAAAGCAGGACTTTCACAAGCTGAGGTAACTTATTCTTATTTTAGAACGTTCTTGCGAAAGGGAATTCAATAATCAGAAACTAGCATTTCTTTTATCCATGTATAGGTAGATTCCTTAATTTATAGGAGAGTCGAGGAAGTAGTTGATAAAAGACTCCAGGAAGCATTTCACAAGTGGCAGGCGTCTCAGACTGCCACTCAGACAGTACCTGTGGTGAACCTCTTTTCTCCTACTCCTCATACTACAGAGGTTGGGAGTAATCCTATCGACCCACCTAGCATGTCCTCTGTAAGTATTTTTATGGCATATATAATAGCTAGTCTGTTCAAGATGATATGTTTGTGTATATATGCATATAACATTCTTTACGTAAATTTGTAGGGGTTGAAGCCATGTCGACTACAAAGTGAAGGATATATCGTTGTAGATGTATCGGCTTACCCACCTCTTAAAGGGTGCATGTTTCATGGAAGTCCAGTACCAGATGGCATGGTACATGTGAGCCACATACATATACTCACTGGCTGGACGGATCTTGCACTGCCTCATGCACACCCATATGCTGAAACACTTGGTGAAGCCGTAGGCGGAGTGATACTGTGGTCTGAAGCAGATGTCCTCTATACTGATATTGTATGATACATTTTCATTACTTTACTTTGTTAGTGTGTATATATATATGAGTCAATTGATATGAAATTATATATACAGGTCAAAAAGATGAGACCCGCTACATCTCAGCCTCCACCTCCTCGACTACCAAGTTGGCTTCCAGGGGACCTACACGCCTCGATAGGTCCTAATTTTAGGAGTGTCGCAGTATGGATCGGCGAACATAATCCAAATTTCCCTATAAATGTTACTATTCTGGAGAATGCTACAGGTAAATCATACGATAACAATCTATTTATACAAGTTTAACATACGTATTAATGCATACGTAATAGAAATTCTGGATACGTATTAATGCAGGTCAAACATTCGGAAACAACATATTTATACAAGATATTTTGGAGTTGTTTAAGTATGAATGACTGAACACATCTATCATAGAGTTGTGGATATGGTGAGATTAATTAATGCATACGGCAATCTGGTTTATACATCCATATACCTTGTTTTATATACGTCAATCTGGTTTCTTATATATTAATGCATACATAATACATGTTTTGCAGCCACTTATACAAGACATGTAAAGATTTTGGGTTTTCCCATGTGGGATTTTTAGTTCCATCTTTGATTAGTCTTGTCGATACAGACCCTGGTTCAGTTACTTCATACTGTTATGATGCTTTTGAATATTTTGGTAAAAATAATAAGACGATGATAATAACTCCATTTAATGTCGAGTAAGTTTACTTTGCTTGTAATTTGGACTTAAGCAAATTACATTTTTATTGCGGATATTGAGTTATTGATTTTCTACGTTCTTACCTGTAGTTCTAAGCATTGGGAGTTATTAGTTATTTTCCCCAAGACATTCACCGTCTATTATCTAGATCATGCGGGGAGTGAGTTGGATGTATATGGACATGCAATTAAAAGGTCATTATTCTCGTGAGAAATATTTTATGTTTTTATATCTGTTAACATCTGTTACTGCATTACTATTTAATTATGCAATTTAATGTGTTACATTAACATATATAGGGCTTTACAAGAGTACAAAAAAGCTAGAGGAAAGGTCTCCAGGAAAAAAAATCTGACACTCATTTGGAAGAATGTGAAAGTAATTTCCTAACTCCAATGTATATATTATTTATGTGAAGTGTGCTTATTTGTATTTTTGAATATTTTGTATGTTTCAATTTATAGTGTACTACACAAGACAACGGATGGGCATGTGCCTACTATGTGATGTGATTTATGGACCTAATCATCAAACATGATGTATTGAAAATCGATAACATACAACATGTATTATACATAGTCTCGTTAGATAATATGAAATATATGAATCTTATTATATATTTTTATAATTATGTATGTACGTCATTCTCTTTGTAGGTCTTTAAAACTGAGGACTTCAACATAGGTGTAAATTGTTTCAATGTACATGCTCCCTATACGAGAGATGAATTAGATGTTGTAAGAGAAGATTGGGCAAAAGCCCTGCAAAGAGTGGGAATTTTTCAATATGATTTTGATGACAATGATGGTGATGAATAAAATAACTTTGTTCTCATAATTAATTTTGTGTGAATGTGAATGATTTTTTATGAATTGTCATATGTGTGTGAAAATCATCAATACATGAATGTTTCTACATGTGTCTGAATGTGAAAAGAGATGAAATAAATAGAACTGCAGGTTGCTACTGGTTTCTACATGTGTGTGATGAAAAAATAATATGAATTAAATTTCTTATACATGATTTTGAATCACAAATATAATAATTTATCCATCATGTTAATTTTACAGGTTTGTGGCCTGTTGTTGGCTGATATCAATGGATGTCGTAAAACCTATAGTTCATTACTGAACTATAGGTTTCTCATCCTGTGACCAGCCACAGCAGGTCTATAGACTGACAGAAAAAAAATCAAATCATAGGCGTCAGTTATTTGTATAAAATTGACGACATACAGTTACAGTGTTGGTTTCCATACTAGTACCGACGTCGATTTCCCTAATGAGGCCATAAAATACGTGTCGGATATCTGTATAAAACCGCCGATATATGTTTACAATAGTGTCGGTTTCTAAACGGATAACCGACGCCTATACCCCCTGCTGGCATGTTTTCGGTGGTGCGCGAAGGGTTGTGGCGTCGGTTTGAGAATCGACGCGTAAAGGTTGGGTTTTTAGCGGCGCTCACATAGGTGTCGCTTAGAAACTGACACCAAATGCCTTAAATAACCGACACTAAAGGCCAGTTATCTACTTGTGTCTATATGTGATCGATCAGATATGTTTGATGCTTAATAGTTGATTATAATGTCTATTTTTAACTACGAATCCCAATAGTGTGTAGTTAATTCATTGATGCCTTGATTTAAAAAATGTTCGATCATATGAGATAAAGAGAGGTGGCTTAACTATATTGCTTAAATATTCCTTCACAGTGATTGCGAATGTACACTTACAAAATTATTCCATAACCCTAGCAGTGTTGCAACAATTGTTGAAGTCTACGTGAACAATTTCCCTTCTTCTTCTGCTGATGTGATCTATTATTGTTGTTGCCTAATTATCTACTTCAAGTGACTGAGGTGCGGTCAAAGTCGATGCATTATCATAAGACGTATTGCATAAAAACTTGGTAGGAGCCAATAGAATTTTGTTGAAGTGCACTGACAGTTTCTCTCTCATTACATTTTGTGGGATAGTTTCTAGATGTGAAATGTTGCATTCTCATTAAAAATCCTATAGAACAAGTATATGACTCATTTTACACTTAACTATTTGATCAAAGTTTGATTAAGATAAGGTGTGCATCTTGACTGTGTACATGTTCCATCATGGGGAGAAAACATATGCACCCACTTGAATTGTTGGCAAATGCTATATTCCCAAAGGAAATTCATTTGTGTAAGTCTGCTTTTGAGATAAATATTGATCTATGTTTATTTATATTTAATTCTATCCAATAGCTGAACCATGACTTCATGTTAGGTATTGCCTTGTGTCACCTATTTTGTTAATGAACGATGTTGCATTATTTCTTAATATTGCATAAAATATTGTCATTATTTACAACAACATGTACATTGTTGTATTCAATGTTCATAGAGAAAATTTCACATATTTCTTACAATCCAGTTAAAGAAGGCCTATCATCGAGAGTTTTTAGATATATGGCTTCTACAATCATGTATATAGCATGGGTTAAGCCCAATGTAGTGCAACTATTTCATGGAGGAAAAAGATAGTGTGTTTTCTTGTGCAAATTAGAAGAGTTTCGTCCCACACTGCTCACTCCAAGAACTTTTGTGGTCCTTATATGTCAGATCACATGTGACACTAGTGTCCAAAGAGTCTAGGGGAGAGTAAGCTCGTCTCCTTGATGGGTATGGTGACCACAACACACACACACATGAACATGCATACCACACCTTGCCTAGCCAGGTCGGGCATGGGCTCGTTCTTGTGGCTTGTGAGAATTGTCTTCTATCTTTCGTCTTATTTTGTACAAGGATTTAACTAAGTAATTAGTTATTAATCTACTTAATTGCTTCTTTTCAAAATAGATTTATTATTCCTAATTGAAAAGTGTTTACCTCACGGATTTTTCAGCAAGGTGTACAAGAGAGATCAAGTGATTGTGTCTTAATGGGAATAGGATTTCGGTGCATGTAAGGATATAAGTAAGCCTCCTACCATTAGGGTTACATACATCTCACAAACATCAACTGTCATTCGTTCAAGTACATATTTTGTAAACCCTAAAGTGGAGCTTCCTCTCACTTTTGAGTCGCTATGTGGAGTCCTTCTCCTGTGCAAAGTGAATTCTTCCTTCCTCCCTTCTGAGATGTGATATGTCAAGCGGTGGTTCCTGCAGTCGCTGAGCTGCACTGGTAGTGCATCTCGCGTTCGTCTACATCGTTCCTCCACAATGTGAGTGAGATGTTCTCTTCAGCAGATTTGTGACTGGGTCATCTAGAAAAACAATGGCTATCCAGAAGGATTATAGGCCACTAAATTCTTTAAGTAACACATTCATTTTTCAATGAATGATCTATTTTGTGTTCCTAACTTTTGTTTTTATGTTCTCGTGCATTGGTTTGTTCTATGTTTTCTTACTTGGATCAACCTGAACTGTTAATTAATTTGTACCTTTCTTTGTTGCATGTAATGATGTAAATGTAAATCATAAGAGTCTTATAGAATTTATAATCTACTATTAGTTAACAATGGCACTCAAGGTTCTGGCATGAAAATTGATATGTCTAATATTCTTGAAAAGTTTACTGGAACCAATTTTGCTCGTTGACAAAGTAGGATGCAGATTTGGCTAAACATGGTAGGGTATGATCAATATTTAGAAAAGGACGAATCCAAACCTGATGAATGTGAGTAGATATTGTTATGTCTATTTACTTAAAAGTAAAGATGAGGCATTGGATGAATTCAAAATTTATAACAAAGAACCTGGAATTCAAACAAGTAAAGTACTTAAGCAATTAAGGTATGATAGGGGACAAGAATACACCTCGAACTTGTTTTTAGAATTTTGTGAATTCCATGGTATATTTCATGAAGTTGTCACTCCTTATTCACCATAGTCTAATGGGATTGTAGAATGTAAAAATTGAACCCTTATAGATATAGTTAATGCTTTACTCCAAACCTTAGGTCTACCCAACTTCACGTGGGGGGAAGCTTTGAATACAACATACCATATTCTGAATAAATTTCCCCATAAACATGTAGAAAGTAGTCTATTTGGGTTATAGATAGGGAAAAGCAGAGTCTCAAATATCTATGAGTATGGGGGTGCCTTGCTAAGGTACTTGTTTTTTAACACAAAATAAAAAAATGAGACCGAAAATAGTTGATGCCATATTCTTGGGTTATGTAGAGACAAGTTATGCCTATAGATTCTTGATTGTAAAATCTGATATCTCAAGTATTAAGGTCAATACAATTGTGAAATTACAAAATGCTACATTCTTTGAGGATGTGTTTCCCATGAAATCTAGTGTGTCCAATGCAGTATCTCAAGAGGATTCATTCACCATAGGTTACATTCCTGAGAACGTGGAAAGTATGACAAATGTGGGGGCGACTCCAAACAAGCTATTTCTGAATATGATGATTCTGAAGAAAAAGCCGAAGCAAGGAGAAGTAAATGGCCCAGGACATCTAATGGTTTTGGAAGTGAGTTTTTCACTTACAATATTGAGGATGATCCTATGACTTTCAAATAATCTATGGATTCTCCAGAAGTTAACTTTTAGAAAGAAGCCATTAATTGGTGGATTTGCCTCCTGTTTGTTGTGAAGTTGGATGAAATGGACCTTTAAGAAGAAACTTAATGCATATAGGGCAACTAATAAGTATAAATCTAGGGTAGTTGCTAGATTATGTTGATACCTATTTTCCTATTTCCCATACGACCACAATCCGAGTTCTTATAGCATTGACTTCCATATATAACCTATGTATCCATCATATGGATTTGAAGATCGTGTTCTTACACAATGATCTTCAGGAAGAGATATATATGGAACAACCTAAGGGATTTGTCGGCCGCGAGAATAAGTCCAAGGTGTGTAAACTTGTTAAGTCATTATATGGCTTGAAACAAGCCCCTAAGTAATGGCATGAGAATTTTGATTATGTGGTATCATCATTTGGCTTTGTTTCTAATGAATTTGATAAGTGTCTCTACTACAAAATCGTCAATGATGGATTCATTTTATTATGCTTATATGTCGATGATATCCTTCTTTTTGGTTCCAATATGAAAGTAGTAAATGAGACAAAGACATTCTTGTGTAGAAAATTTGAGATGAAGGATATGTGTGCCACTGATGTGATTTTAGGGCTTAAAATCATAAGGTCTATTGATGGTATAACTCTCTCTCAATCTCATTATGTTGAGTAGATACTAGAGAGGTTTGAGTGCACATCACGTAAACCTGTTAATATTCCATATGATTCATCCAAGGCCTTGTTCAAGAAATTGGTGTTCCAGTGTCTTAATCATGATACTCACAGATTATCAAAAGTTTGATGTATCTTATAAACTGCACACGTCCAAACATTGAATTTTCCATGAGCAAGTTATGTAGATACACCAGTTGTTTCGACAAGACCTGTTGGGAAACTCTTGACAAAGTTTATAGGTATATCAAGGGAACTTGTTTTCTTGGGCCACATTATGGAAAATATCCTTCTGTAATCGAAGGATATAGTGATGCAAGCGGGATTGCCATGAACTCTAGTAGTAATAGTGTCTCAGGATATGTATTCTTGTTGGGAGGAGGAGTTGTTTCTTAGAGGTCTAAGAAACATACCATATTATCTCAGTCTACTTTTGAGGCAGAGTTGTGCACTTTAGATGAAATTGGATTGGAAGTTGAATGGCTACATGGACTTGTGTCAACTTTACCTATGATAAAGAAGTCATTTCCTGCAATTTTAGTTCACCATTATAGAACTACAAATTTACTAAGATGAAGAGTTCCAAATACAATAAAAAACAATGTAAACACATCCAAGTCAAACTCAAGTCTGTAAGGGAGTTAGTGTTTAGTGGTATCGTGGTTGTGGACTACATTGGTACCAAAGACAATACAATTGATCCTTTCACTAAAGGACTTAGCTTGGCTTTGGTGAAGAATTCATGTTGGGGATGGGACTAAAACCACTTTAGATTCACAGACATTAGAAACCCAACCCAAAAGAGTGGAGATCCCACAAATTGTGTTCAATGTGGTAATAACAAGTTGTCAATTCATTTAGATGACACTATGTAGTTACTTTGATGCTTCTTGCATTTGTGTACCTATCCCCTGGGAAACTCATTAGTGTCATGATTGCAAGTTAGTAAGATACTAGTCTCTTATCTCTGAATGGTGTTGAGTCTTATGATAGGATGTTAACAATGCATCCTTGGAGACTCCAACTAAATGATTTATGTTGTGTAGGTCACAACAAGAGAATTGGATTGTTCCATGATATCAATCATGATATATTTTTTGGATGCGTGACCTTTATTCATTAGATTTCTTTTCTGACATGTCTTTATTATGTTGTTACCAACCTATACTCTTGCACCCAAGGTTCAGGTTCAAGACCTTTTTCACCTAGTTTCTGTGGGGGTCACAGTTAGATAACTCATGTAGATTCAAACCGAAAGGTATATGTTAAAAACACAGTATGGAGGGCTGATTGATAGAGCACACTACACATTGGACGTTGTAGAAGATTATAGATATATGCCTGCTACAACTATGCATATAGCATGGGTTAAGCCCAATGTAGTGCAACTAGTACATGGAGGAAAATGTAGTGTTTTGTCTTGTGCAAATGGGAAGAGTTTAGTCCCACATTGCTCACTCCTAGAATGATTGTGGTCCTTATATGTAGGATCACATGTGACACTAGTATCCAAAGGGTCCTAGGGGAGAGTATGATCACCTCCTTGGTGGCTATAGTGACCACAACACACACGAACAAAGGTGTGCGCACCACGCCACGCTACGCCTGGCCTGGCCTGGCCAGGCACGTGCTCGAGTTTGTGACATGTGGATTGTGGGAATTGTTTTTCGTCTTCCGTCTTATTTTGCACAACGATACAACTACGTAATTAATTATTAATTTAATTGTTTCTTTCCAAAATAGATTTATTATTCCTAATTAGAAAGTGTTTGCCTCGCGGATTTTTTCACAACGTGTACAAGAACAATCAAGTGATTGTGCCTTAATGGGAATAGGATTTCGGTATATGTAAGGCTATAAATAAGCCTCTGGTCATTAGGGTTAAATACATCTCATGAACATCAGTCATCATTCGTTCAAGTACGTACTTTGCAAACCCGAAAGGGAGTTTTCATCCGTCGCTCTCGAGTCCCTATGTGGAGTCATTCTCCTGTGCGAAGTAAATTCTTCCTTCCTCCCTTTCGTGATGTGATCTGTCAGACAGTGGTTCCTATGATCGCTAAGTTGCACTAGTAGTGCATTTCGCCGTTCGTCTGCGTCGTTCATCAGCAACGCGTGCGGGAGCTTCTCTACAACAAGTTCGTGACCGGGTCGTCTAGAAGAACGATGACTATCCAGAAGGATTGCACAACTGAGAACGTTAAATTCTTTAAGTAACACATTCATATTTCAACTGTTCTTAACTTTTATTTTTCTATTCTCCTGCATTGATTTATTCTACATTTTCTTATCTAGATCGGCTTGAATTGTTAATTAATTTGCACATGTCGTTGTTAAATCTAAATAACAACAAAAGCACCCTTCGCTCATATAGTCGGAGTGAGAGGCAAATTGAAAGTAGAGAGAAGGCGGAGCATGGGGACGCTGGAGAGAGAGAGAGAGTCATTTGATTTTCCTGTTTCGTCCTTGTTGACGTCACAGAAGCTGCTTACAACAATTTTTGCAGTAATAGGAATAGATTGAGGCCAGGAAACGAGGTGTTCTGTTGGTAGGGTCTTTAATATTAGATTGAATATCTAAGATGATATGGAATGAAAAATAAGCACTCCGCAAATTATATTGGGATGTTGTGGATCCTGTAATTGTCAATATAAATCTTGAAAAGGAGACCCAGATTCGGACTGCGCAGTCTGATTTTAATAATCAGTTCCGAGTAGGAGTACTCCTGCACCTGACCCGTCGAGCGTCCAAGAGAGATGGCTGGCGTAATTAAGATGTAGGAAATCTCCCTGTGCGACTCCAAATAGGCTGAAGGTGTGTCCTCCCGAACTGGACGTTAATTTCTGCAAAATGTACTATAACTCCCGGAATAATTAACCTACAATTATAGTTCTTTTCCAACTACAACACGGAAGTTTCTGCACAACCTACTATAAATCCTGGACCAACGACCTAAAAAGGATCACAAGTTCACAACTCACCAAATCCATCATCAAGGTCCACAGTCCACACAGTACCCATCTCTATATTATCTTCGTCGCACAATGGAGGAGTTAGGAGACGTCCCATCTCCACGCTTCAAGAAGCCCAAGCCCGTCGCTCACTTCGTCGCCGGTAGCGACAGACGACTCAACAATGCCGCCGGAGGTGGCAGATGTAGCGGCACGGTGGTCACAACGACTGCGCACAAGTATGAAAGCATGCGAGACATACTTCGGGCTGGCGTAGACTCATCAGCCTGGAGCAGTAGGTTCAAGAACTGCCGTAGCAGCAGGGGGTCGACGTCGCCGCCAAGGATGTTGCCGCCGCGGCCGCAACTGAAGAAGGGGTGGCTTAGTTTCGGCGACTTTCTGCCCTTCCTCCGTTCCTCATCGTGAAGCCATTCAAACCCGGCGGTGCAGGATGACAAGATGTCCTGCCATTACCAACCACAGCAAGAAAGCCAGAGAGCTAAGCCTGTAGTAACGATAGAAGCCTAGTTTTGCAACTTTGTTCTGTAGATTGATGGAAATTGTAAACGAACTGCACGATCATGCATGCAGTACGTGTAAGCAGTTTTGGTGCCTGTAATAACAATAGTTTCGTTTTGTTTTACTAGCAAATGATGAATCATCCCTGTATCAGTTTCGCGATGGATTAAATGAAATATTCATCATTTTGGACGGGCGAGCCCTTGATGCAAATCTAATTCATTAACCTTCAACTGAAACAAGCAATCTTCAAACCTGCATTCAGAAAGAAACATGAAGTGGCATCCACTCTCAAATCGGGCGGCATCCCTTAGTTCATAAATACAAGACAATGTGTCATATAGGGTTCTCCCTAACGATCTTGCAATCACGTATCCCGGTAGTACTCAACTAGATGCAATAATGTAAAACGAACTACAAGGTCTCGTGCAATATGTGCAGCTTTTAATATCATAGCAGGCATGGCAATATCTAATGTCCATGTTGGGGTATTAACATAAAATTTTGACAACCCACATACAATCCCTTATGAATAAGATGTGATACAGTGACAGTGATTTTCCGGGAAATCCAAGCTCGCAACTACCTTTCTTCAGATGTGCAAGATAAGAAGCATTTCATACATAATTTTGAATGTAAATAAATTATTCGGGAAAGGGTTATCATATGCGTTACGCATGCGCATCCACTAGTTGCCCAAATTGAGAACTAAACATATTTTTTTCCTTCTTCAGAAATAGTATGCCAGTGTTTCTAATTTTGATCTGAAATGTGGCTTAATTGAGTAGTATTGTAGATCAAAACATAAACATACGGAACTACTAGATCTTTTCATCATACACACAAAAATTTAGCAGATTCAATGGTTATCAACGGAAATAATATAACTAATCAAAGATTTTCGATTAGTCACAAGACTGATGCGTGTGGATGCTTCTCAAATCCCATGGCCTAATTAACTAGCTCTGCTTCCCTGTGCCACTAAATTAAGGCACAACTTAAATCTTCATCCGAACACCTTACCTTGCCACTCACTCACTCCACCGTGACAATATTTTTATCATGTCATCTGATTTTCCATTCTTTCTCTTTTCCTGTCATCACATTTCCTGGACCCTCCAAATGTACTGTACCGGACTTGCTGTCCTGATTGTGTCCCATAAAATCCCTACAACACATTTATCCAAAAACTCACCTTAAAAAAAAATAGTGGTGTACGTGTATGGTCGAGATTGACAGGGACACGTCGAGACAGCGTGCTCGGGACAGTAGATTTGAACTCGGTCAACTCTTGTTGTAGCCAACAACATTCCCATCCTTTCACTACACTTGGATTGGTAAGGCCAGAGAACCGACTCTGGGCTAGAGTGGAAGCCTCAAGGGCATGCTAATGTGGTAGATTTGTTGCATAGTCATGGCATTGAAAACTTCCTATTATGTGACACATGGATTATAAGATGTTGTCATCTTTGTCCAGTCCCTTTGCACATCAAACCATAAGCATAAGGTTCATAACCAATATGTACAACATGAAACGAAAGACCATTGTTAAATAGAGACAAACCAAGTGACTACTATAGTAGGCAGAACTACAACTTATTATGATAAACACATGTCATGATGACCCCCTTACCCTATGAACCCGCCACCATTGAAGGCGGACTGAGGAATAAAAAATCATCAATCTACTTTTTAGGATCTAGATTTAGTAAAGAAATAATAATATTCAATAATTCCAAATCATAACATTGGTTGGTAACAGAATGGAAGACAGATAATCCTTGAAGGAGTTATATAAGGTTTTAAATAGGAAAATTATATATGAAAGGAAAATCAATTTTTATCTATCTAATACTTCAGATGTCTTTAGCCTTATTGTCTTTTGATGCATTCTTCTAGATATACATATCTTCAACCCTTAAATAAATATGCTATCTAAAACACTGGTAAAAATGATATTCATCATATTTCTGTACTATGTACATGGCTGATCATAAGGGTAATAACATACATTGCATATTAGTCAATTATTTACAAAATCAAACTTACATTTTCAATTTAATTGCCTAACCCATATTTTTTCTATATCTGTGGGTGTACCAGTCCCTTGTTTCATCTGTGACCTCTAGGGTGTAATCCAACATTAGATTTCATAGTGACTATTAAACATTAATTTTTTTTCTTCACAAAATCATCATTGGATTTTGGATTACTAACTCAATCATTATCCCTTATTTCATGGGAGTGTTTACCTTCTTAAACTACCCTTGATAGATTACATTTGGTTTCTAAAAATTAATATCTTTTATATGTGATACACATAAGGAATTATATTTTTATTGAAAATTAAACAACCAAACAATTTAGATATATGATCATTCATCAAATAAATTGGCGATACTCAAAAGTCAATATAAGCCATTATTCATAATGTAACCATGTACCTTTTGAATGAGAGGTTTTTCACCAGCAATGTCAAACAAAGCAATCACAGTTCAGATCCAACAATTCCTCAGTTCAAATCAATCAAATAGAAACTATTATATAACACTAAGGTGTCACCATTGCATTCATATACAGTGCATTAGGTCTAGTATTGGTCCTAGAGGTCTTGGTTCAAGGTTGAGTTCGAGTTGAGATATGGTTGCACTCAAAAATCCAAAATATCCATATTATTAACCCTCAAGATAAGAATCCCTAATTATGCATTAGA